>CM060387.1:125163104-126363104 GCA_030545235.1 Helianthus tuberosus
TCACAATAAGGGTGGTTCTCGCATGAGCCCCTCCCTATATATATATATATATATATATATATATATATTTCTTTTAAATAATAAATTAGATTTTTATGTTTAGTAAGGACAATTTACCTAGGGGACTATCCGAGTAATAAATTAACAAATCATATGGAGCATACCTGTTATTTCCAAAAGATGGGGGCTAAACGTGAAAAAACGTAAAACCACATAAATTATCCGGGCAATTAACTCTGTTTAAAATGATTCATGTTCGCCCCACTTTTTGACATTCAAAACCGACACTTTTTGACAAAATAAAAAAAAATGTTACAAAAATAATTTACTTAAATTATATTGTTATTTAAACAACTTTGAGAAAGAGCGAGAAGCGGATTAGTTAGAGGAAAGTTGAATAGAAAGTACAAAAAATTCAAAACTCAATTAGTCTTTGAAAAACGAAAAGGTATTCATAAAGTGGAAATTTGGAAAATGTGAATAAAGTTGAGGAATTGACTAAATCAATTAACTCCTTAATTACTCACCATATAGTGGTTGAGCAATCAATTTTATGGTAAATGATTAGCTCATTGGCCATACTTTTAGAAGAAAAAAGGTTAATAATTACTTTTTAATTAAAGGATTTTATTAAGACATGCGTTATTCTTACGGGAGAGAGGTGCAGGGTGATGATGTGGTCACATGAAATCGTGGAGAACACTGTGCCAACCCCATCATCCTACAAGTTTGCGGTGTGGAGATGTGGCCATCCCGCTCGTCACTCAATTTAATACGTTCAATAAATTGGTACTTAATTTTTGTATTTGTATTAAAAAGTTAAAAGAAAGTGTGATTGGTGAGTGATATAGCATAAGTTGGAATGGTGGAGGTGTATGATGGAGAGCTGGTGATGTGATGTTGAGATGACGCTAAAGTGAAAATAAGAAACGAATAATACATAATGGGCATAGGGATGGCCTTAAACAGAACACTTTATAATCATTATAAAAGTTTAGTCTCTTAATGTAGTCTAAGAAATGTTTATCAAAAGAGTAATAATTCATGTCCCCAGGAAAACAACTTAGGGGCTGTTTGTTTACCTCTTAATGAGCCTCTTAATGGTTCAGACATCTTACTGGTTCAGCACTTAATGGTTTAGACTGTTTGTTTCACGAGCAAATGTCTGAATGGTTCAGACATTTGCTTCTGAATGGTTAAGATTTATACAGAGTCTGAATGGTTAAGACCTCTAATCTGAATTGGTCAGACATTTGCCTCTGAACGGTTAAGCATTATACAGGCTCTTAATGGTTCAGACCTCTTACTGGTACAGCACTTAATGGTTCAGACATCTTACTCGTTCAGCACTTAACCATTCAGATGTTGCCAAACATTTATGACTAATTTATTAATTACTTTATATTGGTCATTTTTTGTGTTAGTTTTTTAGTGCTAGCTTACATACCCTCTTGCTTTGGTGAATTTTTATTACTATTTGCATTTTTTTTAGAAAAAAGGAAAAGAAGCAATTCTAGAGATTATTCGAGGTGAATATTAAACAGAAAATATAACTAAAAAACGAAAAAAAAAAAGTTGGTTCTTTTATAGTATTAATTTTTCATTAACCATGTACTCGATAAATTAATAACTTTTATAAAATTAATAATTTGTCACGGTCCTAACTTGCAGCCAGTACAAAATTGGACCTCAATCGATAAAATAATAAGATAATGATTTTTTTGAAATCCCAATGTAAATCAATTGGTCCCAACAAAACTATAAATTAACAATTACTAAAAATTCCAAAATTCTAGGATTGTCTAGTAAAAAATAAATCTATAGTCACTTGTTTTTTTGTGAACTTCGAATCTATATTCACACGGTCTTGATATTGGAGAAACCATTCATAAACAATTTTCTCCATGTCCGGATATTTGGCTGCCTTGTGACGCTTGTAAGATCCATCTTTGTCAAAGTTAGCCGATAGGAACTCCGATGATCTCTTAAGAGTGTTTGATATTGTTCCTTGGCTAACTTTCAAAACGAAAGTTTTGTCAACCCACTGCACCAAATCTTATTGAGTGCATCGTTGATGATTTCTCTTATACTTGCATAACAGTTTTCGTTATTGATTGGTCATCGTTGATTTTTTAACACCTTTTATTTAGAAGTCATAGTTGATGTGATTTTCAAATTTATCATTAGACATTTTAGAGTGATCAATCTTTTTTTTTTTTTTTTGAAAGGTAAACTTAAATGATACAAAAACGGCCAACCTCAAACCTTATAGTGATCAATCTAAATTTATGTACATTGAACTTGACTAGTTCATTAATGTGTAAATGTAAATGAGAATTTAGAAGGTTCTTGTTTCTGTTTTATTTAAATAGGTAAAGTGAACGGATATGAAAATTTTAAAGGTCGATTCATTAATTTAATAGTTGCTCACGAATATAAGTCAAGTCTTTAAATTAATAATTTATTAATTTATCGATATAATAATATCTCGTTAAATTAATAAAAAGACAGGTCCCAATATTATTAATTTATAGAGGTTTTACTATATCAACAAAATCTCCCAAGAGAAGAAGCAAAGAAAAATAAATAAATATGAAGTAAAAAACAAACTCTTATTTACATATGCAAGAATGTGACTTGCATTCATATTTCATGTGTTCTTTTTTCCTTCTAACTCTTTAATTAGTCAAAATTCCATCAGCCAAATTAAACAAACTATATGACTTATTTATGCTAGAGTCCATGGCTGCCGGTAGGCGGTGCTTGTTGGCAGGGAGAGGTGGTGGTGGTTGTGGTGGTAGCAACACGTTCACAAGACGGGCACATGGTGAGTGTGGTGGCCGGCATTTGCATGTAGTATGGTTGATTAGTCTTTAAAGCTCGTAATTCTTGAAGTTCTTTTTGCAACCTTCGATTTTCTTCGGTTAGGGTTTCACAACATCGTTTTAAATACTCGCAGTCGACCTCAGTTTGCTTCAGTTTTGTCCTGTATTTATTTAATCCAACTAGTTACTTCATATTGTCTTTATAGGAAAATATTGTAACAATAAAAATGATAAATGTTAATACCTTGCCCTTCTGTTTTGAAACCATACTTCGACTTGTCGTGGACGTAGATTCAGCTGTTTAGCTAAAGCTTGCTTTTGTTTCTGGAAAAAATAACCAACAAATAAAAATATATTAGTTCCATCATTAATTAGAAATAAAAACTAAATCTAATATATGTAAATTTTTAGCCTTCGAAGCAATGGATTAATTGTGGACCCAAGTGTGAGTTGGTCAAGTAAAAGAGTTTGTTTTAGTGATTTCTAAAGTTTGATCTTCTTTTTATGTGAAATTTACGAAAAGTAATCCTGATTTATCATGCATATTTGAAGAATAACCTCACTCAAATGAATACTTGAATCTACACTACTTTTAGGTATACATACACACACAAGTATATCTAAAAAATTGAACGTTAATATTAATAGTTTATTAATGCAATCATCGGCCTTTGTCTAAAGTAAAATAATTTGCATTGCATGATGGACTCAAAACCTTGTATTTAATGTAAATATAGACTAAATGGTGGTGATATCAGAAGACATGATGACATGCACTTATTAATCATGTCAAGATTTACTTTCATATAAATTAGGGTTTAAATAATTCAAGTTTGTCGGACTCCTATTATACATCCCATAACATATAATCAATGATATAGTACAATATAACATATAGAGCTTGACAAAGTGACACCAAACATTTACTCCTTTCTGTTCTACACCCAAATCATTTATTTCAAGTACTTGTATATATGTAAATATATAATCGATGTCTTGGATTTTGGCGGGATACATTCGTTAATTTTGAAAATAATTTCACAAGAATAGAAAAGCCAAAGGTTCTTTTGAATGTCTCTAGTCTAGGCAACTCGTTTTTAAACCGCTAGATACGTTTACTAGGATGACGTATCCTTAAATGGTACGCCATTCTAATAACAAAAAAATTAAGATTATCAATAATTTTGATATTTTAAAAGATAAAAGAAATGGTACATTAACCTAATAATATATAAAAAAAGAAAGAAATAATATATCAACTGTTATCAGATTTATGTATAGTTAGTTATAAATGACGCATCAATCTAAACAAATGATACATCAAACTAATTAATGTGAGTTGAATGATAATCTTTTTCTTAACGGCAAATTTCTTTTATTTCTGTCGTCTGTGAGACTTGAACCCAAAACCTTACTCTCCCAATATGTTTAAAAGTTTTTGCATTTGCCAATGGACTAACACCCCATTGGTTGAATCATAATTTGTGAACTATATTCCCAAGATACAAGTTTTATTTACACATCATGATTTGATATTTTTTAAGTGGGTTGTTTAGAAAGGAAAGTCATATAACTAAGTGTTTTTCTTTAAACTTATACTTTATAGACGGCTCACTATATCTCTATAATTTATCTCGGCAAGTTCTGGATGACAAGCAAATCCGAATCCGAAGAGCTTTTCATCCAACTTAACAGATCTATTAACGAATTGTATGTAACTTCTTATACTATTAGACATTTCGCTAGCCCGGTAACTGAACTAAGCAAGTTCAGGAAGACAAGCAGACCCGTAGAGTTTTTTCGTCAGACTTAACAAGTTTTTCGCCAAACTCTATGGGGTCCGCTTACCACCAAGTGAACGTGCAGGTTCACTTACTTATCATTGTCATTCCTAACCATTTACTAACACTAAAAGAAATCATCAAAAATTCAATTGAGAGAAACTTACAGGGTTAAGTGTATTATGTTCTTTAAAACTATCTTCTAAAAATGCAGATTGTTCTTTAGTGAGTCGGAGCTTTTTCCGGGTCAACCCGTTTTCATCTTCATCACTCATTACCACCACCTCCTCTTGAACAAGCTCTATGATCTCTTTCTGTAGCATCTACCAATTCAAGATTTTACACTTAGTTTCCAAATCTCTTTTCCTCGAGTTGAATGATCCTCCACCATTGAAAATGGATGAGAAATCCATCTGAAACGACGACGTTCCACTGTTACTGTTGTTCTGAGATGAATATTCTCCTGCTGCCGGTTCTTCACCGTCGGATACTGTCGTTAACGGTTTTGCATCAATAACTTTCGCTAGTTTAGATTGTGATCCGGACTCAACTATCACTGTATTAAAAGAAACATAAAAAATTACAAAAGGAAAACTAGAAAATTAATGTATGGGTACGAGTAATGTTTAATTGCTTTTGCATATTAACAGAAATATATTTTTAGAAATGACAAAATATTTTTTTAGATCATAGCAATGTAAGCTACAATAAATTATCAGATATAATAGAGAATAAAAATAATAACAACAATAATTATATAAAATAATATTAATAATAATTACAATCATATTAATGTTGCTAAAATTAGTAAATAAAAACATGTTAATTTGTTGGTATTGTCTATAATTTTGTATTATGTTGACTATAATTTCAAGAAAAACTAATTTACAAAGAAAATTTTGAAAATTAATATATGAAGTAATGGTTATTTGCTTTAAATATTAAGTGAAATATATTTTACGGTGAAATTACTTGTAATAAATACTAATAAATATTCTCATTATTAGTTTTATTATTTTTATTATCATTATTATTATAAGAATAATATAATATGTTGCTATATGCATTTGGTAAAAACTAAGAAAATTTTAATTTGCTAGTATTATTTATAATTCTGTATTTATTATGTATTAGAAGTGAAAAAATTAATTATAAACCATAGCTAGCAACCAAAATCACACTGAAATTACTTGTAAAAAATAAGAGTGGCATAAATAAGTAAATAAATAAATAAATAAATAAATAAATAAATAATAATAAATGTTAATTTGTTTTATATTTTAAGCAATTAACATGACAAAGATGGGATCTTACAGTTTTTTGAGAGCCATGGGAAGGACCGGTGAGACCAACGACGGTGGTGGGGGTGGCGGCGGCGAATTAAGAACCGGAGAGAAAGGAAGGAGATCAAGTTGCAGCGGCAGCGGCGGTGGGTGATGATGACGGATCCGATGAAGAAGAACTTATAACTTTCTCATCATCTTTCTCTCTCATCATGTTGTTGATGTGAAGATCTTCAAGATTTTCTGTGCTTCCTAACCCCATGCAAAACCCTAAATCTTTCTTCTGTTGTTGGGATCTGCTGTGATGATCCAGCAACGAGAAGGGTTTTGGGAGTATCTCCTAAACTCAAAGCAAGTTCCATGCTTTCTCCTCTCTAGAAACTCTCTTTTCTCTCTCTAGAAAATATGTAATGACATGAGAAGAACTTGAAGACAAAAGGAGGACTTATATAAATAGGATATTAGGGACTTTTAGGGTACAGTATGTGTGTACGTATTGAATTCAAAGGGCTTGAGAGAGATATGTACATGGCTTTATAGACAAGTGGAATTTTGTGTGTGGGGTAAGACTTTGACCCTTAATATGTCTTGAGTTTAATTCTCAACAAGCGTGTTTTTTCAATATTTATTGGGTTTCCTCCTTAATTAATGTATAGGTATTATGCCTATTGTAGATGGATATGTTCAGATGGTTCCACTAATGGTACGATTATACTCTAGTGGTACGCCAGTGATTCAAGTTAAAAAAAGGGAAGAAAAAGATTTAAAGAAAATGGAAAGTATAAACACACGGCCCAACAACAAAGACAAGGTCATTTCTTTTAATGTTTGTTTGTTTATTTCCAATTAGAGTAGGTGTTTATCTTGTTTTTTTATTTTCTTAAAGGATCTCTTTTAGATTTGATTTGGGGGTTGGGGAAGATTTCTACAATTCCACAAAAACAAATCTTTGTTGACCAAATGTGAATTTCTTTATTTATATCTCATGCCTACTTCTTGTGACTACCAAACTAAAAAAGAGACTCATATATAAAATTTAAACATTAAGATAAATAATGTTTTTCTTGTCTTTTTCTGTTTTTTTTTTCTTTTGTGCTTCATATTTTAAGTTTCAATCGGTAGTATACATATAACAAATGGGACCGACACCGTTGGTACCATAGCCACGTAAAATGGGTGTAACGTGTTTTTTTAACTTTCAACTGATGTTGTATATGTAATGAAATGAAATGGTACCACCGTCGCGTAAAGTGGTATGTAACTATTTTGTCTTTTTTTCCGGTTTTCTTTTTGTTTTTTTAAGTTTTAACCGATATTTTACACATAACAAAACGAAACAAACCGGACCGACCAAACGACGATACCGCCGTTGCGCAATGTGGGTGTAACGTTTTTTTTAAGTTTCGATCGGTATTGTACAAGTCAGTACCGCCGCCGCGTAGCGTGAGTGTAACGTGTGTTTTTAAGATTATATTTTAGTTAACTCCCTATTAAGAGGGTAAGCGACTGTTTGTTTAGGTCTTAATGAGGCTTTAATTGTTTAGGCATCGAGAAGTGGTTTTCAGAAAGGCTGGCGGTCTTTGAAGTTTGAGACATAGGGCGTGTCGGGATTATACGGGGTGCGTCTGGATAATTCTTCAGCAGTTTCTTCAGATTTTTCCCAGTTTTGTTTGCTTTTTTCAAATTGGGTTTGTTTTGTCCTAAAAATTAAAAAGATAAACCAAAGAAAGTCGATTTCAAATGTCACACCCCAATCGATGGCGAAAATATCGAGACGGGACGAACAAGATTGTTCAAAACGTCATAACATACTATATGCGACAATAAATTAATAATTCAAATTTCATTTCATAACTTCATAAAATACATTGTTTCAAAAGGAAATTACAACAAGTTGGGAATAGCATGACAAACATAAAGTAAAGTTTGGGTGCGTTTCTAGTTCCACCCTAATTCGATTTCTTGTGCATCATCATATATTTCCTGCAACATGTATATAAAGCACCCGTCAACACAAAAAGGTCGGTGAGCATATAAGTTTTGTCTACATATCATAAGTATAAAAGTGCCTCAAATCCACATATTAATTGTACACTGAGTTATATAAACATACTAGCATGCATCAACTATAAATCAAACCAAAATGTCCACTAGCGTAATCTTATCACCGAAGTGAATAAGACCGTATTGATTGTTTACTTAAAGGTGACCACAAAATGGCCGGTGTGCTACTCCTATAGCTCTTGCAAAGTTAATGATTGATAGGATGCATAATAGGGTCCTAGTATGTATAAACAAGTAGCATAACAAGTAGCATGTTTAAGGATTGAGTGTTTGCATAAGATTGTTTATATGTGTGATTGTGAATTTGATAATGATACATGTTACAACCCAAAGTGATTTAAAGTGTAAAATAGGTCAAGTATACTCACGGTTTGGGAAGATATTCCACAACAATGAGCTGAACGAGTTTGAAGATTGGAGCACCGAAGTTATCCTAAAAAGGGAAACAAAGGTGTGTACGTTTACGGAGTTTGATGACGGAATGTATTCTGAATTTTTATAAGTATGAAAATATATCTTGTCTAGACACTCATTTAAACACTATGATTTGTTGTGTTTTTCATGGGCACTAAGTCACCGATTAGAAGTCCGAATTGAGGAATCTAACCTAAGATAATATCCACCTTAACAAAAAAAAAACATTCAACCATGAATTTTGGTTGACATTATGGTTTGGTTATGGGAGTATTGTGTGTGTGTGTGTGTGTGTATATAGTGAAGAGTTCTAATGAGAAGAAATTTTTTGTGAGAAGAAAAAAGAAGAAATTTCAACCAATAAGAATGTTTTATTTTACTTCATTTAATTTTTTATGAGTTATGCTGTAAAAGTGTCTCTCCCGCGTGCCACGGAGGGGAACAAGGGTTCCTCCGCGAGGCGCAGAAAGGTGAAGTCAACATGTCAAAACTGACTTCTCCGTGGGAGGGAGCACTCTCTCCTCCGCGAGGTGCGGGAGGGGGCAGTTTCAGCATTTTGCAATTTGGTCCATGAAGTTGATTCGACGGTTTGTTTAGCCCGAAAACTCAAAGTTAAGCACATTTTGGGGTATTTTAGGGTGTATACAAGCATTTGAATGATATTAACATGTATGAATATTATTTCAAAGAAAGTTATAATCTCGATGCAAGGCTCGGTTTTAAATAAGTCGTGTATTGTGTATACATGATTAAACAAGTATGATATAATATGTGATTTCCATTACGATCAAGTCTTGGATTTAAAAATGATTGAAATTGAATACAAATTACAAGTTAAACGAGATACAAAGAACATACGAAACGTTACATCAAATATATTCTTAACAAAACCAATAAAAGTTGGTGTATTTTGATATTGAAAACATGTGCACTTTTTCTTATATCACCCACAAAGCATCATCCAACTTAGTGGACCAATCCTTGCGATCGGGTCGCATGGTTTTTGTAAAATCTCTTTAATTTACCTATTGGATCCCTCAACTTTCCCACTTGTTTGTGGGTGTAACATCTCGTAAAATCGTGTCCAATAATGTATTGACACGTGTCCCTAATCCTAATTATGTCAAAAATTGGCTAAGAGTGACTATTTTCGTCAAAAATGAAAACTATGTCTACGGAGGGACTAAAAGTGTCAACATGCTAAAACTATGCCTCTGAGTGACCTTACACGGTGTCTGTATTCTCAAATGAGCCACTTGTTAAACGAGAGGATTCGTTTGCGTAATTGTTTGAAAGTTTGCGCGACGAAGGATTAAAAGCGTCAACATGTTAATTCTTACCTTTGAATGACCTTTTAATGAACCAGGAACTTCATGATGTTCAATCATACTCTCGGGAATGCCTAATATTGGCCATTTGAGGGTTTCATGCCATTAAGTGATAATACGCGCAAGTTTGCAAGTTAAAGGGGTTAAAAGCGTCAACATGTTAATTCTTAACTCTGAGTGACCTTTTAATGAACCCGGAACATTTGATGCTCGTCATACCCCGGGTATACCTAATATCTTGTATTTTATTGATAAGAATGCAAAAATATCAATCGTCGCGTAATTTCGGTCACTTTCGTGTTCGTTAAAGGGTTCGTCGTAATTAAGCGAAAAACGCAACCGTACAACCGAATGAACCGGCATCCATGACATTTCTGGGCATAATTCAAGTTACATATGCCTTAGCATCCTTATAGAGCCTAAAAATTAGGTTAACGGGTGTTAAAAGTGACAAAACGCGATGAAACAAGTCAAGGGGCCTGAATTGACAATGTTTGAAAGTTGTTGTATCTGGGCAGGACTGTAGGCTACGGTTCCTGGGCTGCCAGCTCATGTTTTTTTGGCTTGGTGGCCACTCGAAGCATCATAAAACCTCCAAATCAATTCTATAGGCTTGTTGGATGTTTTGTAAATGTTTAGGGACACTTGTAATCATCTCTAAGACCCTCTAAACACCTGGAATCATCAGATTCAACCTCAAAAACTATAAATAGGTGATCTTGTTTCTTTGAAAACTTGCACCATTTCTCATAAATCCTTCTACACTCATATCTGGAAGTTCCTGAGCAATTGGGGGCATCCCTTTGAGTTCTATTAAGTCCCTAGGACCACTTGTAAGTGTTCCTTTCATGGCTTGTTCATTTATTAGGATTTTAAAGCCGAATTAGACTAGTATGCTACTGATTTGAGGTTCCGTTATGATCGTAATATAATGTAGCATAACCCTCTGAGGTTATATTACACGATCGTAATAGTAATCTGAGTTTTATGTGAGTTTCCGTAAATATGCCATACTTTGAATATTTTGCCCTTTTTATTAAAAATAAGGTTTTAATCATTAATGAACTTGAAAATGACTTAGGTACTGATATGTTAACATGTTTAACATATTTTGATGTTACAAATCTGATCATAAACCAAGTTTTCATAATATCGTAAATTACGCTTAAAAGTGACTGAAATGCCCTTTCGGCGCATAGAACGGTTTTAAATGTAATTTATTATAGCAAACTTATTACCCAATGATGTAATATCATAATTAGAATATTTTGGGATATCAAATCAGATTATGAACTGAGTTTACGTACGAGTTCTTGTATTATGTCCTTAAATGACGATACTGCACTTTTGGCGTTAAAAATGGTTTTAATCATGGTTTTCATACAAAACCTTTTTACCTACTGATGTGTTATACTAAATAGCATATCTTGGCCATATAAGCCTGGTCATAACATAAGTTTTCATAAAACATCGCAAATATCGTCATTTAACGACTTTAACATCTTTACAGCGCGTGGTATGGTTTTAAACCATATTTACCAACCAAGACTTGTTACCTACTGATTTTATAACTCATTTAAAAAAATTTTACAGTAGGTACTTGTTATAAACTCAGAATCCCAAATTTGCTTTTAAAACTATGTGTGAAATGACCAAAATGCCCCTAAGGTCCATAGTTTGGTCTTAAACTATAAAACACACATATGTTTGATATCCTATTGATTTATATCCTAAATAAAAAAATTCACAGAATGTTTATGGTCATAACATCAGATTATACGCAAGTTCCTTTTATACGTCGCTAAATGACCAAAACGCCCTTATAAGGCATAGTTTGATTTTAAAACCTTAACGGGCATACAAGTTGATATCCTACTGATATTATAACTTGTTTAAAGTGTATTGGCATATGGAACTTGTTCATGACTCATCAGGTTACCCGATATCGCTTATACGCGTACGGTTAGACTTACGTAACTAGTTTACGTAAGTTTACCGAAACGGGTTTAACCTTATCGTTTTGATCTCAAAATCCAGAATGTACTTTGTTTACCTATATTATACAAGTCCTAGTACTTGTTGGGTTTAAACCACATTCTATTCGGTATACGCTTAATCTAGCGAGCCTATTCTTAAGTATCAGGTTATGTCTAAAGGAACTGCCTTTGGCCCATATACATTCTAACAAATATTAAATTTGCTCATTCCAGACTATAGTACCCCTAGATAATCAGACTTGGGTTAGTAATAGTTAGACTTGCTGGTTTTTAGCAAATATAGTCTTATTGGTTGAAAGCTAGCAAAAAGTTAAATACTCTTGACTTATTTTAGTGTAAAACTTGGGATGGCAAATATGCCATTTGGAGCGGGTATTACATAAGTAAGTCGCCTATGATTGCGCGAAAATGTAAGAATCCGGATTATTCCGTTTTACTAGATAATGTAACATTTGTGCTTGTAATCATTGTGAACAGTTCAATTATCAATAAAACAATGTTATTTGATCCCAATGTTTGTTTGGTTATGTTTTACATTTTTCATGTTTTGACTTTTGTTCAATTTCAAACTCTATATCACTTTCTTGAGAGTTATACGCAAACTGGTGCGTAAACACAATCAGTTTAATGCGAAAAATACTATGGAACATCAACATATACTTAACATACCTTAAATAACCTTTACATAACTTAGAAATAAGTTTTGAAGGCTTTGGTATGGCAAAAACAAGTTAATTCGCCTACAGGGACTAAATTTGACAAACTGTGAAAGTATGCCAATTTGAACTGTAACAGACATTCCGGAACATGACCATTAGTTAAACATACCATAAATATCCTTTACATAGCTTAGAAATAGGCTTTGAGGGGTTCGGTGTGCTAAAATAAACTTTTGGGTCATTCAAGGACTAAAAGCGTCAAAAAGTGCACAAGTTTGCACTTTCGCGCATAACTCACGTTCTGAATACATCCGGACATCCAAAAATTTATGTAAGCACTAAAATATTTTATTTTAGTGTTTGGCATGATAAAAATCCATTCGTCGCGCAATTTGGATCGTTTTTCGCACTTATGCGCATGTCGTCGTAATTAAGCGAACATCACGATCGTACGACCAAACGAACCGACATCCGGGATATTTTTTAGCATGTTTCATGTCCACAATGTTTAGGCATCATTTTAGGGCCTTAAAGTTGACTTAACGAGCCTTAAAATTGTCGGAAATGGCCTTAATACACAACGGGGACTGAAATGGAAACTTTGGAAACTGCTTGCTGATCAGAAGGACCTAGGCGTTACACCTAGCCCCCTAGGCATCACGCGAGGCCCTTTCAGATCAGCAAAAGTTGTTTAACAGCTGTTAACAGCTCTTATACACTCCAAAGGACAATGCCACATGTTAATCCCTGATGTTGGGGGGCCATTTTAAGTTACCACAAGTTTGCAACAAGTGTATGGACAAGATCAAAGCACGGTATTCGAGGAACGATCCTAACGGTTCCAAGAATCCTATAAATACCCAACCCTTTCACAACTCAAAACCCACAAATCTGATCTCAAAGCTCTAAGTTGAAGTCATTGCTTCATACCTGAGCTATTCGATCAAGTTTTACTAGCGGGGACCCTTTGTAAGTGTTCCTTCGTTCTTTTATCGCTTTTCTAGTCCGAAAGTCAAACTATGTTTGACTTTCTGCGTTGACCAGTTTATGGTCAACACGAAGTTCGGTTGAACTTCATAAAGTGAGCGTGATCACGATGGTTATAGTCCCTAGTGACTATACCTACTGATTACCACGTTATCTAGGCTCAGTGACGAGTCGTAGTTTCGGCCAAAATGCGCATTCTTGCGTATTTTGTAACCAAACTACTCTTAGGTATCAAAACCGTTTCTTTTGATACCAAACCTGTTTTCTAAACTTAGTTAAGCATGTTTTAACATGCTTAGCTCGTCACTTTTAGTTTAGTGCTTATATAGGGTCGTAAGGTAAGCGATTTAAACAATCGCTTATACTTTCGAACCCAACCCGTTTGGTCGATCATTAGGATCCGACCAAACACATTAGGTGACCATAGTATATAGGGAATAACCTTCTGAGGTTATACCTTATGGTCACGACGTTTAGTTAGTTGTATGATAGTTAGTTTATATGCCTTAGGTAAATTACCAAAATGCCCTTTTAACGCCAAAATTCATTTTAAGCATATGTAACATAACTTTTGGTATCTAAACTGATTTGGAAACAATATTAGACATGTCAAGGCATATTTTACTTATCATAGGGCTAGTTAGGCGTTCCAAACGCGTTTTACGCGAACGACGCGTTAAAGTAGCATAAGCTACCTAAACGGGTCATAATGGGTCGTAAGCACTTAGGTTAGGTTTCATTTTAGTATGTAGGCTTTGTTAAACCATATTATACGAGTCTCCATACTCGTTGGTTTACGAACCCTCATTCTATCCAATCCTCCGATTTTAGGTCCGGTATATTAACATAGTTACCTATATTAGGTGTCGTTTGATATCCGTGATCTCTAGCATTGTTTGGTTGTTACTTAAGGACTACTAAGCAATCTCAAGTGAGTACATAGACCCCTCTTTTACTATTTTCAAACTGTTTTGGGGTGAAACACATGTGCCTACTTGTTACTTTCATGCTTTCCTGTTTTCACATCATATGCTTGCTATGTTCATTAGTACATTTATAGTACATGATTTACTTTACATTTCTGCTATGTATGTTGACTGATAGCATGCTAGCACATTGATTTACATGACTTTTCTGCTTCGTATGTTAACTTAGCATACTTAGTACATTGTTTTCATATAACATGTTCACATTTGCTATGACATTTGGTTTGCACAAACGGGACTTATATACGTTCATTAACATTAGCTACGCCGCTCGGTAGTAAGTACTGGTACCATAGGACTTGACAAATCCCATTCCTGACATCCCGGGTTTGTTTGGATGTAAGGAATGACTGAATCCGAAAACATTTCTTTTGATAACCTTGACTTAGGGTTATCCGACTGTCTCAAGGCTTGAATGTATGCGTTAACTTACCACATAAATGTTTGTATCAATGTAACATGCATTACTTTGCAAAACATAACTTTTTGATATATTCAAAATACTTTGTTTTGTACATTTTTACAATTGGTTTATGTAACAACACACTACTTACCAGACATAACATTTGCTACACATTACTTGACTACATTTGGACTATTAACATTTGATATGATTCATACAAGGACTTTTGACAATTGGTTTAAACATAGACTTTATACATTGGTGGTTTGTTTAAGTGACTTAAGTAACGAGGCGTGTGTAATATGATACAAGCATGGTGGATACGCCGCTGGTACTTCCTATATATAGGTGTTTGTATTATATTACATATCATAGCGTTATTTAAATCATTCAATTTGGACTTATACATTTTACACAAGTAACACGATTCTCATAAGACTTTGGTTTACAAACAATTTACTTTATACAACACATTTTACTTGGTTATACATTTAACCATACATTATTCTTTTATTTATACATATCATTTGATCTTATCGCTTTTTAAATGATTTACAAAACAAAACAATTTACAAGGTTCATGACTGACTTTTGCTAAACAACTTTTTCTAAACTTATAAGTCATGAATCCTATTTTCACAAAACCTATGTATCTCACAGGCATTTTTATGCTGACGTACCTATTTTCACATGTGTTTTCAGGAGCTGTTGCTTAGGATGATGATCGTGACACTAGGGCGGACCTGTGCCTTATAGACTTAAAATAAAGATAGAACTAGTTTAATTATGTTCTGAACTCTTTATTTCCTGTTTCAAGACAATGTAACACTCTTGTTTGATAAATAAAATATAACTTTGTATGCCATGGTTGTGAAACAATAATTCTGTTACAACACTCCCCGACGTTTCTGCCACGATTTGATGTTCTACGTGGTCGGGGTGTGACAGAAAAGTTGGTATCAGAGCCAATGGTTATAGGGAATTAGGTTATTAGTAATGCTTTGACCTAGACTATAACCTTTCTAGGACCCCAACACAAGTTATCTTGTGTTTAGATTTTAAAACATGCACTTCACCTATCCTTAGGTGATAACCACAACGGGAACATCAAGTTCGAATCCGCTTTGAAAGTTAATCATCTGTTTTTGGATGATTGATTACTAGGTTTTGAACCCGCTGTTGTACGGTTTTGAACCCTTCCAGTTTGATTTTTGGCCTTGTACCTTTCAAATTTTCAAAATCTCGTCAAAGTTTTGGGTTCTAAATAGTGAGAACACGTGCAAACTGGAAGAGTGAATGCCTGTACCCTGGGTTTTCTGTCTAAGGCTAGAGTGTTCGTACAAATCCACATAATCGGACCAGTCACTCTTACCTGGGAACTCTTGGGGTGAGTGTTCACTTATAGGCGAGCATGTCTTCGCGATACATTATTTTTGACCCATTTACTTTGATTAGTCACTGTGTGTCGTTTGTTTGCTTTGTAATGCGAACAAATGACCACCATCTTTGCTGTTGTCAATTTTTGTTTCATCTCACTCTTTTCATCCAATCATCTCACTCGTTTCCTTTCATGTTTCCTCTTTTAGAATGCCTCCTCGACGCGAAAACCAGATAGCGACTGCCGAACTGGCAGAAATCATTGCACAGCAAATGGCTGCTCAATTCCCAAACCTCTTTGCTCAATGGAACCAAGCCAACAACAACAACAATGCTCCATGCAATTTCAAGAATTTTAACTCGGCTAAACCACTCAAGTTTAGTGGTTCTGAGGGAGCGACTGGGCTTCTTCAATGGTTCGAGAGCATTGAGAACACTTTCCGTCACGTTCAGTGTCCTGACAATCGCAAGGTCGAGTTTTTTTCGAGTGTGTTTCAGAAGAGGGCTCTTACGTGGTGGAACGGGGTTATGAGAGATCGTGGTGCAGAAGTTGCTCTAGCACAGACATGGGCTGAACTTAGGGCCCTTATGATGAGGGAGTTCTGTCCTCGTCATGAACAGCGAGCTTTGGAGAGAGAGTTTGATGACTTTAAACAAGACAGTGGCGAGCACAGGGCGTATACTGATAGGTTTGAGGAGTTGAGTCTGCTTTGCCCAACAATGGTTACCCCACTCGACAAGGCTATCGAAAGGTACATCGATGGCCTACCTGACTCAGTACAAGACATCATTACTGGTAGTAACCCTACCACACTCCGTCAGGCGATTGAGTTAGCTGCGACATTGACTGAGTCGCAGGTTCGAAAGGGAAAGCTGCATAAAAAGGGTGACAAGGGTAAGAAGCAGGCGTCTGACAAGGAGGATGGCAAGAAAGGTGAAAACAAGAAGGGAAAGAATTTTGGTTCCTTAAGAGGGTCTAGGAAGCGAAAGGCTTCCCAAAACTATGTCGTTAGTGCACAGGCTCAAGCTGCACCAAATTAGCCTGCGCAACCACCCACCAAGAAGCCTTATCTTGGCAATGCACCTTTGTGCAACAGGTGTAACGGCCATCACCTACCACATCTACAATGTCGTCATTGCACTAACTGTGGAAGAAATGGCCATCTTGCCGCTACTTGTCGCATTCCTGTTAACCAGAATCAGGCAGTTCAGAACCAAGCGCAACAAGTTGCTCAGCCTCTTGCTCAGCAACAAGGTCAAGTTGCACGACCTCATTTTCCTCCTGGTTCGTGCTACAATTGTGGGGATCTGACCCACTACAGAAACCGGTGCCCAAGGCTAGCTGACGCAAATCCAAATCAGAATCAGGCTCAGGCTCGAGGTCGAGTCTTCAACATGAATGCACAAGAGGCACAAGCGGACAATGAAGTGGTGAACGGTACGTTCTTTGTTAATAATCAGCCTGCATCTGTTCTTTTTGATTCGGGTGCCGATAAGAGTTTTGTGTCATTATCTTTTGAGCCATTGCTTCGCGTGTCTAGAACGAAACTAGGAAAACCCTTGACAGTAGAAGTTGCTAGTGGTGAACCCATTGTTCTTGATTCTGTTCTTCGCAACTGCCAGTTGAACCTTAACGACCATCTTTTTCCTATTGACCTCACGCCTATGCAACATGGAAGCTTCGACGTTATTGTGGGTATGGATTGGTTAGCCAAGCATCGCGCAGAGGTAGTTTGTTTCGAGAAGATTGTTCATGTGTCGCTTTCAATAGGAGAGATCCTACAGGTGCATGGTGAGAAACCTACCGGTGGTCTCAAACTCATGTCTTGTTTTAAAGCTCGGAAGTATCTGCGAAAGAACTATGTGGCCTTTTTGGCACATGTTGTAGCAGATAAGGGTAAAGGTAAATCTATTCAATATATTCCTGTTGTTCGGGATTATTCTGAAGTATTCCCTGAAGAGTTACCTGGTCTACCTCCAGCACGCCAAGTCGAGTTCTGTATTGATCTCGTACCTGGTGCAAACCCCATTGCCAGAGCTCCATATCGTCTTGCGCCGTCTGAGATGCAAGAGTTGTCTAAGCAGCTTCAGGAGCTCTCTGACAAAGGTTTTATCCGTCCTAGCTTTTCACCTTGGGGTGCTCCCGTTCTTTTTGTCAAGAAGAAGGATGGATCTTTTAGGATGTGTATCGATTATCGTGAGCTTAACAAGCTTACCATCAAGAATCGATATCCCCTACCTCGCATCGATGATCTCTTTGATCAGTTACAAGGTGCTTCTTATTTTTCGAAGATTGATCTGCGATCTGGATATCATCAACTTCGGGTGCATGAAGAAGACATTCCCAAGACCGCTTTCCGCACTCGATATGCATTATGAGTTCACAGTCATGCCATTCGGTTTGACTAATGCTCCTGCTGTTTTCATGGACTTAATGAATAGGGTCTGCAAGCCTTATTTGGATCATTTCGTCATTGTTTTTATTGATGACATCTTGATATACTCTAAAACGCGAGCTGATCACAAGCAACATCTTCGTCTTACTCTGGAACTCCTAAAGAAAGAGCAACTTTTCGCCAAATTCTCCAAGTGTGAATTCTGGCTTAAAGAAGTTCAATTCTTAGGACATATTGTCAACAAACAAGGTATTCATGTAGATCCCTCCAAGATCAGTGCGATAAAGGATTGGGATACGCCTACTACTCCTACTGAAGTTCGTTCTTTTCTTGGTCTTGCGGGTTATTACCGCCGCTTCATTGAGAACTTCTCAAAGATTGCATTTCCTCTAACTGCTCTAACTCAGAAGAACAAGCCCTTTGATTGGGGATTCAAACAAGAGGAAGCTTTTCAAAACCTGAAGCAGAAGCTTTGTGACGCGCCTGTTCTGACTTTGCCTGAGGGCAATGATGATTTCGTCGTTTATTGTGATGCATCTAAATTGGGTCTTGGTTGTGTTCTGATGCAAAGGAACAAAGTCATAGCATATGCATCGAGGCAGTTGAAGATACATGAGAAGAACTACACCACTCATGATCTGGAGTTGGGTGCAGTTGTTTTCGCTCTGAAGATCTGGAGACACTATTTGTACGGAACAAAATGTGTGGTTTTCACGGACCACAAAAGTCTTCAGCATATCTTCAATCAGAAAGAACTCAACATGAGGCAACGACGTTGGGTCGAGCTTCTAAACGACTATGACTGCGAAATTCGCTACCATCCTGGTAAGGCGAATATCGTAGCCGATGCATTGAGTCGTAAGGAACGTACTAAGCTTCATTGTGTTCGTGTTCAATCTGATATTCAAGCTCGATCCGATATCCAAGCCCGCATTTCTCAGGCTCAACACACTTGTGTTTCACAAGGTTTGATGGATAAGGAATTTCCCTATCACATAACCCCTGATCTGGAACTGAAGGACAATGGATCGTACTACTTCATGGACCGTTTGTGGGTCCCAAGCCAAGATAACCTTCGCACCTTGCTTATGGATGAAGCCCATAAGTCTCGTTATTCTGTTCATCCTGGTTCAGATAAGATGTATAAGGATCTTCGTATTCAGTATTGGTGGCCTGGTATGAAGAAAGACATTGCCTTATATGTATCAAAATGCCTTACTTGTCTTAAGGTTAAGGCTGAACATCAGCGTCCTTCTGGGTTATTGGTGCAACCAGAGATCCCAGTTTGGAAATGGGAAAACATTACTATGGATCTCATTACCAAACTTCCGCGCACAAAGAAAGGTCATGATGCCATCTGGGTAGTTGTTGATCGTCTTACTAAGTCAGCGCATTTCTTGCCAATCCGTGAGGATTTTTCTGCTGACAAACTTGCTAAAATCTATGTGGATGAAATTGTAGCTCGACATGGTGTTCCTTTGAACATCATTTCTGACAGAGATGCTCGTTTCACTTCACATTTTTGGAGAACCATGCAATCTGCTATGGGGACCCAACTTAATCTGAGCACAGCTTATCATCCGCAAACGGATGGTTAATCTGAAAGAACAATCCAGACTCTGGAGGATATGCTTAGAGCTTGTGTGATCGATTTTGGTGGTAGTTGGGATTCACATCTTCCGTTAATTGAATTCTCCTACAACAACAGTTATCACTCCAGCATCAAAATGGCTCCTTTCGAGGCTCTCTATGGTCGAAAATGTCGTTCACCAGTCTGTTGGAATGAGATCGGTGAGGCTCAGCTTACTGGACCTGCCCTCATTTTAGAGACAACTGATAAGGTTAAGAAAGTTCGTGATAACCTTCAGGCAGCTAGATGCCGTCAAAAGAGTTACGCGGACCTAAAACGCAAGCCCTTGGATTTTCAAGTCGGTGATCGTGTATTACTTAAGGTCTCACCTTAGAAGGGTGTGATCAGATTTGGAAAGAAAGGAAAACTTGCACCTAGATACGTTGGACCATTCAAGATCGTTGAAAGAATCGGTAAGGTAGCCTACAGACTTGAGTTACCTCCTGAACTTGGAAATGTTCATCCAACCTTTCACGTGTCCAATCTCAAGAGGTGTTTAGCTGATGAGAACCTCCACATACCACTTGACGAAATTCGTGTTGATAAAACACTGAAATTTGTTGAGAAGCCAGTGGAAATCATGGAACGTGAAGTCAAGTGGCTTAAACGCAAGCGCATTCCTTTGGTCAAAGTTCGCTGGGAATCTAAACGTGGACCTGAGTTTACTTGGGAACGCGAAGATCAAATGAAGGTGAAGTACCCACATCTATTTCCACGAGTTTCCTCTAAATAAATTTCGGGATGAAATTTCCACAAGTAGGGGAGACTGTAACATTTGTGCTTGTAATCATTGTGAACAGTTCAATTATCAATAAAACAATGTTATTTGATCCCAATGTTTGTTTGGTTATGTTTTACATTTTTCATGTTTTGACTTTTGTTCAATTTCAAACTCTATATCACTTTCTGGAGAGTTATACGCAAACTGGTGCGTAAACACAATCAGTTTAATGCAAAAAATACTCCGGAACATCAACATATACTTAACATACCTTAAATAACCTTTACATAACTTAGAAATAAGTTTTGAAGGCTTTGGTATGGCAAAAACAAGTTAATTCGCCTACAGGGACTAAATTTGACAAACTGCGAAAGTATGCCAATTTGAACTGTAACAGACATTCCGGAACATGACCATTAGTTAAACATACCATAAATATCCTTTACATAGCTTAGAAATAGGCTTTGAGGGGTTCGGTGTGCTAAAATAAACTTTTGGGTCATTCAAGGACTAAAAGCGTCAAAAAGTGCACAAGTTTGCACTTTCGCGCATAACTCACGTTCTGAATACATCCGGACATCCAAAAATTTATGTAAGCACTAAAATATTTTATTTTAGTGTTTGGCATGAGAAAAATCCATTCGTCGCGCAATTTGGATCGTTTTTCGCACTTATGCGCATGTCGTCGTAATTAAGCGAACATCGCGATCGTACGACCAAACGAACAGACATCCGGGATATTTTTTAGCATGTTTCATGTCCACAATGTTTAGGCATCATTTTAGGGCCTTAAAGTTGACTTAACAAGCCTTAAACATGTCGGAAATGGCCTTAATACACAACGGGGACTGAAATGGAAACTTTGGAAACTGCTTACTGATCAGAAGGACCTAGGCGTGACACCTAGCCCCCTAGGCGTCACGCGAGGCCCTTTCAGATCAGCAAAAGTTGTTTAACAGCTGTTAACAACTCTTATACACTCCAAAGGCCAATGCCACATGTTAATCCCTGATGTTGAGGGGCCATTTTGAGTTACCACAAGTTTGCAACAAGTGTAGGGACAAGATCAAAGCACGGTATTCGAGGAACGATCCTAACGGTTCCAAGAATCCTATAAATACCCAACCCTTTCACAACTCAAAACCCACAAATCTGATCTCAAAGCTCTAAGTTGAAGTCATTGCTTCATACCTGAGCTATTCGATCAAGTTTTACTAGCGGGGACCCTTTGTAAGTGTTCCTTCGTTCTTTTATCGCTTTTCTAGTCCGAAAGTCAAACTATGTTTGACTTTCTGCGTTGACCAGTTTATGGTCAACACGAAGTTCGGTTGAACTTCATAACGTGAGCGTGATCACGATGGTTATAGTCCCTAGTGACTATACCTACTGATTACCACGTTATCTAGGCTCAATGACGAGTCGTAGTTTCGGCCAAAATGCGCATTCTTGCGTATTTTGTAACCAAACTACTCTTAGGTATCAAAACCGTTTCTTTTGATACCAAACCTGTTTTCTAAACTTAGTTAAGCTTGTTTTAACATGCTTAGCTCGTCACTTTTAGTTTAGTGCTTATATAGGGTCGTAAGGTAAGCGATTTAAACAATCGCTTATACTTTCGAACCCAACCCGTTTGGTCGATCATTAGGATCCGACCAAACACATTAGGTGACCATAGTATATAGGGAATAACCTTCCGAGGTTATACCTTATGGTCACGACGTTTAGTTAGTTATATGATAGGTAGTTTATATGCCTTAGGTAAATTACAAAAATGCCCTTTTAACGCCAAAATTCATTTTAAGCATATGTAACATAACTTTTGGTATATAAACTGATTTGGCAACAATATTAGACATGTCAAGGCTTATTTTACTTATCATAGGGCTAGTTAGGCGTTCCAAACGCGTTTTATGCGAACGACGCGTTAAAGTAGCATAAGCTACCTAAACGGGTCATAATGGGTCGTAAGCACTTAGGTTAGGTTTCATTTTAGTATGTAGGCTTTGTTAAACCATATTACACGAGTCTCCATACTCGTTGGTTTACGAACCCTCATTCTATCCAATCCTCCGATTTTAGGTCCGGTATATTAACATAGTTACCTATATTAGGTGCCGTTTGATATCCGTGATCTCTAGCATTGTTTGGTTGTTACTCAAGGACTACTAAGCAATCTCAAGTGAGTACATAGACCCCTCTTTTACTATTTTCAAACTGTTTTGGGGTGAAACACATGTGCCTACTTGTTACTTTCATGCTTTCATGTTTTCACATCATATGCTTGCTATGTTCATTAGTACATTTATAGTACATGATTTACTTTACATTTCTGCTATGTATGTTGACTGATAGCATGCTAGCACATTGATTTACATGACTTTTCTGCTTCGTATGTTAACTTAGCATACTTAGTACATTGTTTTCATATAACATGTTCACATTTGCTATGACATTTGGTTTGCACAAACGGGACTTATATACGTTCATTAACATTAGCTACGCCGCTCGGTAGTAAGTACTGGTACCATAGGACTTGACAAATCCCATTCCTGACATCCCGGGTTTGTTTGGATGTAAGGAATGACTGAATCCGAAAACATTTCTTTTGATAACCTTGACTTAGGGTTATCCGACTGTCTCAAGGCTTGAATGTATGCGTTAACTTACCACATAAATGTTTGTATCAATGTAACATGCATTACTTTGCAAAACATAACTTTTTGATATATTCAAAATACTTTGTTTTGTACATTTTTACAATTGGTTTATGTAACAACACACTACTTACCAGACATAACATTTGCTACACATTACTTGACTACATTTGGACTATTAACATTTGATATGATTCATACAAGGACTTTTGACAATTGGTTTAAACATAGACTTTATACATTGGTGGTTTGTTTAGGTGACTTAAGTAACGAGGCATGTGTAATATGATACAAGCATGGTGGATACGCCGCTGGTACTTCCTATATATAGGTGTTTGTATTATATTACATATCATAGCGTTATTTAAATCATTCAATTTGGACTTATACATTTTACACAAGTAACACGATTCTCATAAGACTTTGGTTTACAAACAATTTACTTTATACAACACATTTTACTTGGTTATACATTTAACCATACATTATTCTTTTATTTATGCATATCATTTGATCTTATCGCTTTTTAAATGATTTACAAAACAAAACAATTTACAAGGTTCATGACTGACTTTTGCTAAACAACTTTTTCTAAACTTATAAGTCATGAATCCTATTTTCACAAAACCTATGTATCTCACAGGCATTTTTATGCTGACGTACCTATTTTCACATGTGTTTTCAGGAGCTGTTGCTTATGATGATGATCGTGACACTAGGGCGGACCTGTGCCTTATAGACTTAAAATAAAGATAGAACTAGTTTAATTATGTTCTGAACTCTTTATTTCCTGTTTCAAGACAATGTAACACTCTTGTTTGATAAATAAAATATAACTTTGTATGCCATGGTTGTGAAACAATAATTCTGTTACAACACTCCCCGACGTTTCCGCCACGATTTGATGTTCTACGTGGTCGGGGTGTGACAGAAAAGTTGGTATCAGAGCCAATGGTTATAGAGAATTAGGTTATTAGTAATGCTTTGACCTAGACTATAACCTTTCTAGGACCCCAACACAAGTTATCTTGTGTTTAGATTTTAAAACATGCACTTCACCTATGCTTAGGTGATAACCACAACGGGAACATCAAGTTCGAATCCGCTTTGAAAGTTAATCATCTGTTTTTGGATGATTGATTACTAGGTTTTGAACCCGCTGTTGTATGGTTTTGAACCCTTCCAGTGTGATTTTTGGCCCAAATTCGGTTATAAATAAGGACAAGTCAGGTACAATTTCTCAAGTTACTCTCACTATTACTTCTTCTTCTCCGTTAAGACCTGTACTTATTCTCACGCCGGAGGGTGGTCACGGAGAGAACCCCCATTCTCCCCGTGGCGAGTCTAACGGCTGTTTGTTTTGCAGTTATTGTTCGAAGAAGGAGATAAGCTAAACCCCGAATCAAACGACAGGAATCACCCTTTTTATGTAGAACTAAACTAAACCCCTAGTTCAATCAATTCCGGTCCTTTGAACAAGTGTTTTTTCATTGGCGCCCACCGATTTCTCAGTTTTTATTCACATCTTCTCGTTTGAATTCATTTCTCTTCAATCTCTGTTTTCCATGGCAGAGAATTCGTTAATTCACCCATCAAGTTCTCGATCTGAAAACAAGGGTAATCCAACCCAGGTTGTTCAGATCAACGAAATCATGGGAAAAACAAATAGCAGCAGAAATTGTCTTGAGTAAAAAACCTCTGTTGTCTCAAAAATGCAATTAGGAGCTCAAAATCGCCCAGATCTGCTTCCGGAGGAAACTCCAGAGTACTGGTTCACCAGAGTCCAGAACACCATGAACCAAATTTTTGCACCAAATTCCAGATCTGAGTCGTTCCACAATAGATCTAACGATCAGGAAGAGTACGTATTCAGGAGAAGATCTGGCACCACAACATTGGGCCCACAATCAACCCATCAGTGGGACATCCAACTTAGTAGCCAAGGATACCTGGAATCACTCAGATATATACAACAAAATCCAGAAGATAACGACCACCAGGAAACCAAGGTGCAACAGATAAGTATGGTACACGGAGGACCTTCACGAAGACCGCACAAACGGCACCACAATCAACACTGGCGAGAGCAGCAAGTAGTCTTTCCAGTCGTTCTAGGAGGTCCTCAAGAAGAACGCCCGGTAATCATCAGTGGTATCTTCGGCCACTATCGCACTGATTATATGTTTATAGATCCAGGAAGTTCCATGGATATAATTTATGAGAAATGTTTTAAGAAACTAGACCCAGAGGATAAGGCGCGTTTAAAACCAGTCGATTTTCCTCTCACTGGTTTCTACAATGAAGTCGTCTTCCCGTTGGGCCAAATCGCCTTCCTCGTAACCCTTTCAGACGGTGAACACTCACGCACTATCACAGTCAATTTTATGGTTATGCCAGCAACATCGCGTCATGATGTATTACTGGGGAGATGATCACAGAGAGAGTTCAGCATGATTACCTCTATACCACATGCTGCTTGTGGTTTTACGACGGAAACCGGGGTAGCAATTTTATATTCCAAGAAGGAAGTGATGTATGTGGACGACGAGCCATCAGCAAAAGTTGCCAAACCTTCACCGTCAAAAGAACCAGAAAAATGGGTTCTCAACAAGGAATATCCTGACCAAACCATTTTGTTAGGACAAGCCATCTCGCCCGCAATTCGTATGAAGTTAAAGGAACTCTTATCTAACAACATGGATATCTTCACTTGGTCTCCGACGGACATGACAGGAGTACCAAGAGAAATAACACAACACTGCTTAAATATCCGACCTTCCGCGGAACCAGTAGCGCAAGGGAAGCGCAGTCTTAGCACAGAAAAAGCAGACGCAATGAACGAACAAATAGCCGAATTACTTCAAGCTGGGATCCTGCGCGAAGTACAATATCAAACTTGGGTAGCCAACCCCGTAATGGTGCAGAAGCACAACGGCGGGTGGCGCATGTGTGTCGATTTCAAAGATCTCAACAAAGCCTGCCCAAAGGACTGTTACGCCCTCCTAGAAATAGACAAGAAAGTGGATTCCTTAGCATCCTTCCACTGGAAGTGTTTCTTAGACTGCTATAAGGGGTACAATCAAGTGCAAATGAAGGAGGAAGACAAAGACAAAATGGCCTTCCGCACAGACAAGGGTATTTTTTTGCTACACGAAAATGCCTTTCAGTCTCCGCAACGCGGGGGCTACTTATCAACGATTGATGGATAGAGTCTTTGGAGACGATATTGGCGTAACCGTAGAAGTATACATGGACGATCTCGTTATCATGAGCCGAGAGGAAGAATCTATGCTCGCAAACATTCAGCGCACCTTTAACTCCCTACAAAGAGTTAACCTAAAGTTGAATCCAATAAAATGCTCGTTTGGAATGGAGGAGGGCAAATTCCTAGGGTTCATAGTAACCAGAGACGGATTTAAGGTCAACCCAGAGAAGGTAGAAGCCATTCAACTAATGCCATCACCAGCATCAGTCAAAGAGATGCAACGTCTCGCTGGTCGATTAGCAGCACTCAACAGATTTCTGGCAAATCACGCTGCCAAATCTTATCCATTCATCAGCACGCTATGCAACTGTGTCAAAAAGAGCCATTTCCAATGGACACCAAAAGCAGAGAAAGATTTCCAACAAATGAGGAATGTCTGATCCAGTTACCAACCTTAACAGCACCGCAAAAAGATGAAGCATTAATCCTATATCTATCCGCAGCAGAAGTAGCAGTCGGCGCGGTACTAATGGTAGAAAGGGATGGCATTCAAACTCCGATATACTACATTACCAAAATGTTAACTGGTCTAGAGACACGCTATTCTATGATGGAAAAACTCGGCCTTGCATTGGTTCACGCATCACGAAGGCTGCGACGATATTTTTCTTGCCACATTATCACCGTCCTTACAAATTATCATCTAGGACAAATTTTGTCTAAGCCAGATGTTGCGGGGCGGTTGGCCAAATGGGCTATCGAGTTAGGAGGATACAACATCTTGTACAAACCTCGACCAGCTATTAAGGGGCAAGTCTTAGCAGACTTTGTTACCGAAGTTCCCATCGACAAAATCCAATAATGCGAGGCAATCCAAAATCCTACCCCAGTCTTCGATGAAAGGGTTTGGACATTACATACAGATGGCGCCTCAAACGACGACGGTGCAGGCGCAGGTCTTCGCCTAGTTAGCCCTGACGATCATGAGCTCACGTACGCAATTCGCCTGGATTTCAAAAGTACTAACAATGAGGCGGAGTACGAAGCATTTCTTGCGGGCCTTCGCCTGGAATTCAAGATGGGAGCAAAGAACCTCGAAGCGCATATCGACTCCAAATTAGTAGCAGAACAAGTCAACGGTCATTACGACGCTAAAAGCGAAGCCATGGCTCTATATTTGGAGCAAGCAAGAATCCTTATCAACCAGTTTCAAACTTTCAAGATAGTCCACATCAACAGAAGCGAGAACAAACATGCAGACGCGCTAAGCAAATTGGCTGCTACAAGCTTCAGACACCTTGCGAAAGAAGTCCGCATCGAGGTATTATCTAACCCATTTGTTCCCTTAAGACAAGTGAACATCATAGAAGTCGGGAATCCATCTTGGATGTCCCCAATCATTGCATACTTGCAACATGGGATCCTTCCAGAGGGAAAGGCGGAAGCCAGAATACTTCAGCACAAGGCATTAAACGACGAAATGGCGGACGGTATCTTGTACCGCAAATCGTTCATGGGTCCATTTTTACGCTGCGTGGATAAGACCGATGCACAGTATTTAGTCCGCGAAATCCATGAGGGACTATGTGGAATCCATGCAGGCCCACGCATGGTGGTTGCAAAGATCATGAATGCGGGCTATTATGGGTTAGGTATGCATGTAGATGCAGTAGAACTGTTGAGCAAGTCAGCGCCATGCCCCAAAGACGCTCTGTCCGAAGAACCCTCTGGTCCCAGTCACCTCAGCCTGGCCTTTCCAACAATGGGGCATCGACCTTGTCGGTCCTTTTCCCGATGCGCCCGGCGCAGTCAAGTTCATAGTAGTAGCAATAGACTACTTTACCAAATGGGTAGAAGCAAAGGCTCACGCATCGACTACAACAATGGTGATCTGCAAATTCATCTGGGAACACATTATTTGCCGATTCGGTTTACCATTACGTATCATTTCTGATAATGGTACAAACTTCGCGTCGGAGGAACTACAAAAATTGTTCAAAGAGATGAACATTGAACACAGCTTCGCCTCTGTGGCACACCCACAAGCGAATGGGCAGGTTGAGAGCGTGAACAAGCAAATAGTGGATGGCATAAAAGCAAGGTTGGGGACTGCGCACAGGGGGTGGGTCGATGAGCTCCCAAGTATTCTATGGGCCCACCGCACCATGCCAAAAACCAGTACAGGCGAAACTCCATTCAGCCTCGTCTATGGTTCAGAGCGGTAATTCCAGCAGAAGTCGGCCACCCATCACCACGTATGATCGCCATGGAAAAGCAAGATAACGAGCGAGAACGAAGATTTAACCTGGACCTTCTTGAAGAAAGGAGCGAGAACGCAGCCATTACAGAAGCCAGGTACAAATCAAAGTTAGAGAAATACTATAACGCTCGTGTGCGCGTATGTACCTTTGTTCCAGGAGATTTTGTCCTGCGAGACAATGAGGCATCCAACGCGGAGAAACCAGGAAAACTAGCGCCTAAGTGGGAAGGACCATATGTCATCCATGAAGTCCTGGGTAAAGGCGCATATACTCTAAAGAGGCTAGATGGAACAGATGTACCACGCACCAGGAACGCGCAACAATTGCGCAGGTGCTACATGTAACCAGCTTAACCATCTCACACAATAGCCGAACACATGCGCAGGCAACATAATTATTTTAATTATTCACTTTGTATCAATTGGCCCCACGCCTTATCCAATCAATACAAAGTTTACTCCTATTATGTTCTATTATTATTACAAAATGCATGTAATTCCTTTTGTTAAGCGCAAAAACACTATGGTAAAACATTACAAGTCTCATGAACGGTCTACGGATACAAGTCCCGCGCACAATCCAGACCTACGTTCGCACATGAGCTTCATACCATCTTTATTCGCTTTACCTAAACAAAGTAATTATACACATGCAAGACATTGTAATCCAAACATATAATATATCCAAAACAGTTACTTGCGTATCAAACGCATTAACAAAAATCTACATGCACAGCAGTGCATCCAAAAATTTACTAGTGCAGCTGGCACAAGAACAAAAGTATACAAGCACAGCAGTGCATCAAACAATATTTACAAACACATACATAAAAACTAGGGATCCGGAAACATGGTCAAAACCTCCAAAGGGGTATGCAGTGCTTCACCATACCACTCGAGAGGATGAGGGTCAATGATCCATGGGTTCTCACCTTCCCCATCTCCCATAACAGAGGTAGTCATTTGGGCATCAGCCGGAATTGCAGAAGGTCGCCCACTTTGACCTCGCTTATACACTACCGAACACCGTCCCCTCCGATCAGACGGAAAAGACTTCATCAATACATTTCCGACAACCGTGTAACACCTGCATCATCATCAACGGCAGGAAATGGGATACTATCTTTCCCTTTACAAGGGAAACGCACAGTACCAGAAAACCCCGAACCTTCGACAGCTTTTTTCGGTGACAGATTTCCAAGACGAAGCATAGCTTCAGCAGCATCCAAAGTCTTCAAAATCTTGGTAACCCTCCGTGAACGGTATTTCCGACTCGTTCTCATATTTACCAAATCCGGTAAAATGTTAGTAACAACATACATATATATATATAAAAAGCTAAACCGAGTTGACGTCAAAGTAATTAAGAGAAATGGAAGAAATCATAATGATTACTGTCAAATCACCACTTTCTGAAACGGCGGCGCCACAGTAATCATCGATTTTATTAAATAACCTCTGACAAGTGTTAGATGTCTGCACACATTCCCATAAGCTACAGTTTCAATAAGAAGGCGATCGGTCAAACACCTATTCGTTTTCTACCAAGGCACACAAGGGCCACGTCACATCAATCAGCTCATGATAAAAAATGTTCCCAATGAACAACTCAACTTGCAGCATATCTTCTCCAAGAAGATTCCCCACATTTCACACCAAAACTCCACATAGCAAAAATCACCCATCCCTTATATGTCCAGTACTCCACTTATTTGCATAAGAGCAACACTGGACTGGGGGGGACTTGAAGGGGTAAGGTCCCAAAAACCTTACGCAGGTGTTCGGGACCATACCACAACTTCATCACCAACGAACCTCTTTCAAAGAACCTTGCGCAGCGGTGCACTGGTTCTAAAGAAGAAGACGTAAAAGAAAGCAGTCACCAACATCCGCGCGCCAAGATAGACTTAACAGCATATCCTTGCGCAAGTTCTCATGAGGCAGAACAGTTAGGATAAAACCTTAACAACATCTCAGCGCGAATGTCACTCAGACTTGGAAAAAAATAACCTTTCTGTCACAACAGAATTAGCATAAGGAAGAACCACATAGGATTACAACTGTAATCCTTCTAAAAGGCTTTATCATGTGTAGGATCGTTTTCTGACCCAAACGAGTCGATCAGAAGAGTTTTTGCTCGATACGAAAGGCGGAAACAGACGTATCAAGTTCAATTCAGCTAGATATACACATTAAACTGTCTTTAGATTGATTTGACACAGTTTTACAGCGAGACGACACTTCGGCAGCACTTCGTGGCTCAAACCAGAATCGTTACAAATGAAATCAAGACACAACTATTTATAGGCTGCTAATTCCGCTTGAAATGGACTCAAACGGAATCTAATTCCGCCCGAAATTAGCTCAAACGAAATCACCAACTAGTTTCAAGCGGAATCACCATGTTAATTTCGTTTGAAATGACACAATGTCATTTCAAGCGGAATTACCTATAAATTCATTTTCTCATTTTTCGTGCCCTGATCTATCTAGTACAATACAAGACTCGATACAAGACGAAGTCGACAGACGGATGCACCAACAGATTCCCCCTCGGATGTTGACGAAGTCTTCAGTGTGTCGAGTCTTCGCATCTTCAGTCTTTATCAGTCTTCTCGTGCTTTCTGAAGTATCTAACAATGTAAAGCATCCTTCAATCTTTCTCTTTTCTTTATATCAGCACCAACAGATAACCTCCCCTTGGATCTCTTGATTCCTTGAGTTTATCAGCATCAGCAGCTAGCAAGAATCTCAGGATCAGAACCTGACTCTTTGTCATTCAGACTCCCTTTTGCTATCAAACTTCCCCTTGAGTTGTGCTAGGATCACAATCTGGCTTTCACAGGTTCAATATCGAGGCCTGGTTTACATCCTGCTCAAGATCGCAATCTGGCTTACCTGCACAATCTCTACCCAGAAATAAATTTCACAAATTTAAAATTTGACAAATTTACACTCTGTTTACCACTTGTAAAAACAATTCCTAAAATGATTTAACATTTATAATTTCTGATGAACCACTTGTGGATAAGATATTAAATCAATGAATGATTTTACAATGTTAAACTCTGATGAACCACGTAAAGAAATATCATTTTTCTTTTCAAACACACTTTCCCAACCCAGTTATCATCATGTTTAGCACTTGGAATTTTGAAAATCAGCTCTTCAACATCAGTTGTCAAAAATCTTTTTTCATTTTTAAAAAAATTATGCTAAAACACTCCGAAAATCTTTTTGGATTTTGAATTTAAAAGAAATGTAGTAAAGAAATACTTACAAACAATATTTTTGTGAGTTTGTGTAAGAGGATCATATCAGTTTATGAGACAAAACCAACACCGTTAAGATTTAAACATTTTAAGTTCTAAACTATTCACTTAGATTGTCAGTATACTGATCCACTTAAATTTTCACACAAAGTTCAATTGTTTCGAGATATGAGATTACTGTTTTAAGCACTTAAACTTATTCGCGTGTTCCACCTCAGAATATACTCCCGTATCCAGATCCCAATATTCAGTCTTACAGGTGAGTATACCTAGATGATATCTGTAAGGGTTTAAATTGCAAAGACCGTGAGAGCTCAGGTCAGAACTTCCGTTCAGCAGAGAGATGACGGCTTCGACTTTTGGTGGGTTCGCTTTAGAGAATCTTTTCTTCAACAGCACATGATTAGCATTTTGCAATGTTTCATCATTTTTTATGCTGAGGGTGGGCTATATTTCAACCAAGCGTAAAGTATTCTCCGGGGACTAGGCCATTGCTTTCGCAAAATCAGAAGTCCCAGGATAATACCCCAGATATCACTAAGCATAAAGACCTAGTATCTCAGAAAGAGGGACCTTTCAAACAAGATTTCGGGGGTTACCCATATATCCGAGAGATGTTCCCCACGATATAAGCAAGTTTGAAATTTAGGTTTATAACTCTTCACAATCTACTAAATGTGTAAAAACCTACTGGCACATCATCAGTGAGATCGTTTATCACATTTTACTTTCCAAATCTTTAGCATGCTGTGATCGTCCACTGATGTACTATCATTTCCTCTTTTTGACAACAAACTCATTTTAGATTTTATCATGTTTTTCACTTTTTCAAATTTTCAAATGTTTTTGGATTTTCTAAAATTCTTACTCCCCCTAAAATGCAAAAACATATAAAGGAAATTTGAAAACAAACTGTACAAGTAAAATAACAACTGATATTAAATCACTTCAAATCGCCATCCACTTGGCATAAACAATCAGAACTCCCCCTCACAACAAACTATTTTCCCATAGTGATTTCAAAACACTTAAGTTTGTTTTAATCAAAAATGGTTTTTCCGGAAAATTAGTTTTGTTTTCATCATAAACCACTTGTAGGTTAGGGGTTTTGTTCATAACTTTGATTATTTTTTAACCACTTGAAAAAATTTAACATTTTCCAATTTAAACATCAAATATCACTTGTAGAAAATCAAGTACAAGTTAATGTCCCTGATTTACCACTTGTAAGACGAAATATCACCAGAGTGAATTTCTCAAGAAAGATGCCGATTCTTGCTCCACTCTTACCAACCTGGGAGCTCCGGCAAGTCCGGATTTTTACTCATCATAATAGAATCCATCCCAGTCACAAACCTGGGATGTCCCATTCTTACCTGGTTTCTTTGTTTTCTTCTCATAAAACTCCTTCACCCCTTTAACCTTCCCATCAACCATTTTACCAAAAATATGTTGCACTTTGGGATTAAAAACTTTTTCAATATCAAATTCTTTCTTTTCAGAGAAAAATTGATTTGAAATCTCAACTTTACCAACTTTTTGTTTGAAATTTTCAGCCCTCAATGGTGGAAAATTTGCATCATCCATTGGAGGTACTGATGTTTCCAACTTTAACTCAACACGTGGCTCCTCTGACTTTGTGGAATCAGATTCATCGCCTGAAGATAGCTCCTCTGATTTTAACAAATTAGAATCATTGCTAGAACTATCATCAGATTTCTTAACAACCCATTTTTGGTTGTCAAGATTTGCTTTCCTTTTATAAAACCTGTTTGAACATTCACCAACCTCAAACTTTGAATTTTTGAAAATTTTAAATTGTTTGGTTGGTGATTCATTTTCAACAATCTTTTCTTTCATTTTTTCAGAAACTCCATGTTTTGATTTGATCGCCTTTGGACAATTCCTGGCAATATGACCAACTATTTTGCATTGAAAACAGGTTCTTGTTTCTTTCTTTTGACCATCTTCTTTCATTTCCTCTTGCTTCTTCGCAAGGAATTCTTTGTTTGACTGATTCCTGAACAACTGCTCATTTTCTTCTTCAGTTGATGTTCCTGAAACAAACACAGTTTTTGGTTTATAAGTTTTCTCATTTTTATGATTTTTCGGAGGAATAAAACCAAGTCCTTTTCTTTTGAAATTACCGTTATGGTTTGGTTTTTTTTGAAAACCTGAACCAGAACTGTAACCCTTTTTCTTGTTTTCTCTTTGTTGAACTCTTGAGGTGTATTTTTTAGGTTTTTCAGAAAGATTTACATCTTTTATTTCAGAAATATTAATTTCTGTTAGTTTGAAAACCTTGTTTATCATTTCTGGTTTAACACCTCTTATTGGAAATTCTTCATCAGAATATAAGTTGTCTGAATCATTCAAAGTATATGCCACCTTGAATGTTTCGTCATTCAAATTAAATTTTGACATCAAGAATTCTTTATTGTAAACTCTGTTAACCGAAGATTTTGGACTGTCGTCAGTTGAAATCGAACTTTCAGACCCAGACTTTGACTCTGACTCTGACTTTGACTCCTCTGTTTCATCTTTATCCAACACCTGATCGACCACTTTCTTTATTAACTCGGACTCATGATCAATATCGGACGATGTAAAAGTGACATCAATACTATCTGGCAAATTATCTGATGGCTCAGATTCCCATTGTAAGTTGGTTGCCTTTTTGACTCTTTCTAAATTTGGATTTCTAGTAGAATATCCATTTTCAAGCGGGGGTAGACACTTTGTATAACTGGCACTTTGTTTCTTACCAGAAACATTCACTTCAGTATCCTTCTTCTTTTCAGAAATCTTTTCATCAGATTCTTCATCTTCAAATGCCTTCATGCCTTCCACTGTTGGATAAATCCTGTCAATAACATAAGAAGTACATGAGTAACTTTTTAACAAACGGTTTACTCTTTCTATTTCAATTCTCTGAGTTTCCAGTTTTTGTTCCAAAACAGCACACTTCTCAATGTAATTGTTAACGACTTTCTGTTTTGTCATGAAAGCTCCTTGAAGTGTCTTCATGGCTGTTGCTTGTTCACTGCTGGATTGATTGTATTGATTCATTGCTTTGTTCAGAACATCATAAGATTCCTTCAATCTATTCATGTTATGAATCAATGTACTGTTCTGCTTCTTTACTGCTTCACAGTTTTCACATTTCACAGGAACCTTTTGTGCATTAGCTTCTTCTTCAACCTTGAACTCTGGAATGTCTCTCACCTTTTTTCTTACCACCCTAACTTCTTCATCATCACTGCTAATAGGTTTTTTTTTATTTTCTTCTTTTTCTTTTTAGCTTTTTCATCTTCACTATCACTCTCTTCCATCATTTTCAAGTGCTTCTGCATTTTTTTTTGCATAATAATCATTATCATCATCACTATCTTCTTCAATTCGAGCAACAAAAGCTTTAGCTTTTAACATTTCTTTATCCGGACAGTAATCATCCCAGCTAAAATTTGCCCAGCTAAACCCTTCTGGTAATTTTTCATCATCTTGGTTTATCAGACATGCTTTACTATCAGCTGAAACATATTTATCCCAACTGAAATCTTTTGTTGACTTTTTATCATCTTGATTCACCATACAAGCTCTTTTTGATGATTCTTCGATTGCTTTTCTGGCATGTGCAGTTTGTGGTTCTTGGTGTTGTTGAGCAACTTGATGATAGATTGCTTTCCGATAGTAGTCATTATTGTTGAAAGGATTTTGAGCTCCACTTGCTTCACGATTCGTGCACTCTCTCTTGAAGTGTCCTTTTTCCCTGCAACGAAAACAAGTAACTTTAGATTTATCAAAACCTAAAGTAGAAACATTTGCATCGCGGAAATCATCTCTTCCCGTAATTTGTTTAAACTTTTCAGCTCTTCTTAAAACACTCGCCAAACACCATTTTATATCCATCAATTCCATCTCCTCAGCATCAATCTGATCGTAATCCTCTTTTGTCAACATTGGATTCCCGATCTTTCCTGCTACTAGACTTCCATATGATTCCAGCACAGTTCCCAACAAAGACATATGACTTTTTGCAACCTCTTCCGAAAAATTTTCATCATTCTCAAGATTCAACACAATGTTGCATTGAAGCTTCTTTCCATTCTTGGTTGTTGAAAAGTTTGGATCAAATGATGAATATGAAGAAAAACTTGTGTTACTGTTTGATCCTTTGGTTGAACTTCCAGATGAACCCTTTGCATTGAAAGCAGTCTCAACTTTAGGTGACATGTTGGTGGTTTTATCATTCAACCCTGCTTTGTAATAAAGCCCAATGTCTTGTTCACCATCGAAATCTTTCATTCTTGAGATCTTTCTCTGTTCCATCTCCTGAGCTTTAATTTTTTCAATGAACTTGCTCAGTGTCAGACTACTAAATCCTTTCTTGTTTCTTAGCATCATGAGATATGTGCCCCAAGTCTCGTGTGGCAACGCATCAGCTAGCTTTTCAATCAACTCCTCATTATCTTTATTGATGCTCAATCTCTTCATGTTCATTAACAAATTGCAATATCTTTCAATAATTTGCTTTGTGCTTTCATTTTTCAAACCACGAAACAGATCAAACTCTTTCTTCAAAAGTGATTTTTTGTTTTTAACCATCTCTTGACTTCCAACAGACTTTGATTTTAAAGCTTTCCAGATCGAATAAGCACTTCCATTATGTTGCAATAAGACCAAGATGTCTTCTTTCACAACTTGTTGTAGTAGACTTAACATCATTTTTTCATTTTTGTATTTCTTTTTATCATCAGCACTCATATCTTTAATTGCAATTTCCTCTTCATCGTCATTCGTCGGTCTAACATATTTCGTCTCAATGCATTCCCAAGCATCTAAATAATTTGCTTGAACCCAGTTTTCAAAACGTCCTTCCCAACCTTTATACTCCTCAATGTTCATGAGCTTAGGCGGTTTTTGCATCGTCCCTGTTTCATTTTTGTAGGATCGTTTTCAGACCTGAATGAGTCGATCAGAAGAGTTTATCTCAATACGAATGGCGGAAACAGACGTATTAAGTTCAATTCAGCTAGATTCACACTTTAAACTGTCGATATATTGATTTGACAAAGTATTACAACGAGATGACACTTCGGCAGCACTTCGATACTAAAACCGGAATCGTTACAAATGAAATCAAGACATCACTATTTATAGGAGAGTTAATTCCATTTGAACTGGCTCAAACGAAATCACTTTCATGCGGAATTAGTTTCAAACGGAATTAACCTGATAATTTCGTTTGAAACTGTCATGACAATTTCAAGCGGAATTACAATATCTAATTCCGTTTGAACTTGCCTCTCATCCTATTTGTGACATTTTTCTCGAACAACGTGCCCTGATCTATTTACACTCATACAAGACGAAGTCGACAGACGCATGCACCAACAATTTTCCAACATTGTCTGCTGAGTAACAGTAATCGGGGTAGCAAAGGCGTTATAAAATTCCTCTTCCATGTTTCGGTTTTCAAGAAATTCACAAACACTGTTTTTAAGCGAAATTAGTTTCCAAGCGAAATTACACTCCCAAACGAAATTACTAATGGTGTAAAATAACCCTGTTCAAACGGAATCAACAGTTTCAAACGAAATCTCTTTTCAAACGGAATATCTTTCAAACGGAATACCTAATTCCGTGTCAACAAACACCCCTTTCAAACGAAATCTCTAATTTTATATGAAATTTCAAACGGAATTACAACTTGAAGCGGAATTGCTGTTTTCAAACGGGATTACTCAAACGGAATACCGGTTTCAAGCGAAATCAACCAACTTCTCAAGCGAAATACCGGTTTCAAGCAGAATTAACCATCTAATTCCGTGTGAAATGCTGCTGATATCATCTTCTCGAGCTGATTTTCAAACGAAATTACAAATTTTACCAGTTTTAGATTGAATTTGAGTCCAATTCTTTCGAGGATTTATTAAAACACAATTGCGCACATAATGTGAGAAACATAGCCGATTTTAACCGTGAAAAAATGTTTAATTTTGAAAATAAGGTGTAGAAATCAGAAATTGCAGCTGAATTGGTAAGAACTCTTCTTCCTGAGCTCTGATACCACTTGTAGGATCGTTTTCTAACCCAAACGAGTCGATCAGAAGAGTTTTTGCTCGATACGAAAGGCGGAAACAGACGTATCAAGTTCAATTCAGCTAGATATACACATTAAACTGTCTTTAGATTGATTTGACATAGTTTTACAGCGAGACGACACTTCGGCAGCACTTCGTGGCTCAAACCGGAATCGTTACAAATGAAATCAAGAAACAACTATTTATAGGCTGCTAATTCCGCTTGAAATGGACTCAAACGGAATCTAATTCCGCCCGGAATTAGCTAAAACGAAATCACCAACTAGTTTCAAGCGGAATCACCATGTTAATTTCGTTTGAAATGACACAATGTCATTTCAAGCGGAATTACCTATAAATTCATTTTCTCTTTTTTCGTGCCCTGATCTATCTAGTACAATACAATACAAGACTCGATACAAGACGAAGTCGACAAACAGATGCACCAACATCATGCACAACCATTTGGTTACAACTGAATGGCCACGTGGCAGCATCCAGAGCATCCCTTAAGATCACGGTGATGGCACTAACTTGGAGAAGGATCCACACTTGCCCACTTTCCACGTGGCATCTCCCCAGCCGTTGATCATGCTCACGATCCGTGTGCCTATACATCACATTAATGATTAACGGTGGAGATAATAACCGCTTACGGAAAATGCTTTCCGTCACTTCCTCCGTCAACAAACTTTCCGTCACTTTCACTATTACTTCTTCTTCTCCGTTAAAACCTGTACTTATTCTCACGCTAGAGGGTGGTCATGGAGAGAACCCCCATTCTCCCCGTGGCGATTCTAACGGCTGTTTGTTTTGCAGTTATTGTTCGAAGAATGAGATAAGCTAAACCCCGAATCAAACGAGAGGAATCACCCTTTTTATGCAGAACTAAACCCCTAGTTCAATCGATTCCGGTCCTTTGAACTAGTGTTTCTTCACTTATGATGTCTAAAGCTCTGTTTATTTAGATCCTACCTGTGGGCTTGTATCGAACGCTTGTAATACTTTTGTATACATTCAATCTTTGTTGAATTTTATATTCTCACTCTAATACTTCCTTTGCATATTATTACATTGTGATAACTGTTATCTAACCGTCATGATTGTACCCATCTGGGCCCACCGGGAATCAGGGTGTGACAGGTTGGTATCAGAGCTATAGTTTGAGTGAATTAGACACTAGCCTTTTGTGTCTATCTCAAATATCACAAATGCAGATTCCTTAAAAACTCCGATTCTAGGCCTGAATATAAGACTACTCTTATTTATATATAGTAGTTATTGATTTTATACCGCCAAGATATAACAACCCTCCAAAATATTTTCGATACCCCTAATATGTTTAAAATATTCCAATATGTCTTAAAATACATCCCGTATGTGAAAGCCGAGCCCAAATACCCTTATATAATTAAAAATAAAATAAAATCAAGTTTTATGTGTCGCTCGCGGGTCGCGTAGACCATTAGGGTCTCTTACGCGGGGCGCGACAACTCAACCACCAGACCGCACCCGGTGACGCCACGTGTCGGACTCGTGTTGAAGCTAGTGCGATGACTGGGCCAGGCTAGGGCCTACCCAGCCTACTACGCGGGCCGCGTAGCCCTTGGCCTCATCTTACGCGGGTCGCGAGAAACTCGAATTCAGGCCCTATATAAAGAAGGCATCAGTTGTTCAGTTCCAGTCGCTCATTCTCAACTTTCTCTCTCGAATTTCTATAGTATAGTCACTATTCTCAGGCATAATACCCCCCTAATTAACGAAGTTCTGCCCCGTTGTAAGTATCATAACCCAGTTACGTATTAGATACGCAGCCCGATTGATCCAGGGTTTCGTAATGGCTGTCGTGGTTCTGCCCGACGTAGTCATTGGAATGCCATCTCGGGGAGGGTATTACTAATGTAAATATTGGGTTATTATACTAACATATGTACATTTGTGTAATTAATAGACAACTACCAGGAAACCCTTAAGGAAATCTAAGACAACAATGTGAGTAATCTCCTTTTTGTAAACTGTTTTACAAAACCTTAAATATTTTACAATGCGATTAAGCAGTGATTGAGTCTTTGTAGTTCTTCAATTACTGCTGGTATGTTGGGGTTTTGTATACAAAATGTGGAACACGTTACCATTGGACAACGAGATAGCCAATGTGTAATGTGACCCACCAATCAGGATTGACAATTCTGAATGAGTAATTGTGTAGATATAAACATTGTAATAGCTCTCAATACTGTTAAATGATAAAACTCTTCTTGATTAAACTGGGATTCACTCACCAGTATTTCCCACTGATAAAATGTTTTTAAATACGTTTTAGGTAACAAAATGTGAAAGCCAACTAGAAGCCAGCTGGACAGCACTGAAGGCTTGGAAAAAAAGTGGCTATAAAAGTTACCTAAATAAAAGAAGATGTTTTATTCAATAAAATAAGGATTTTCCCTATGAAAATGTTTGTAATAAAAACTTGAGTTTCATCCCAATATGTTTAATATTATAAAAGCGTGGTATTTACTCTGATAAATATTTCCTAACTACGGTCCTAGTGAAATTTCCGCTGCCAAAATGTTAAACATCGATACCACCAAAACTGGTCTCGCGGCCGCCCGTTCCCGGGACAGAAAGGGGACGGGGGTTGCGACGGAAGGTGGTATCAGAGCTAAGCCACTGATTCAGCCACAGAAGTGTTCTGCTGACACCAAGATATTATTCAAATTGTTAGGAAATTAATTACGAAAATACGTGCAAATCTGTATTTTATTGTTGTGTGTTATTTGACTATCTGTTAGTTTACAGTATGAGTGATCAAGGACCCTCCGACGCTTATCGTCAGTTGTCCGGCTCACCTAGGAGTGAAGGCACCTCTTCACAGCCTGCCCTCTCTGGGTATTCAGTTGACAATAAAGAAGGGTTGTTTGTGTTTAAGGCTCAGTCTGAATAGCCATTCCCTCAGAAAAAGAGAGGATGGTTCAGTAGGGGAGCACACGAGCATAGGAAAAGAATAAAAAAGTTGCAACAGCAGCGAGTCCTAGCAGCCGCTAAGAGAGAGATGGATGCCCACACACAGGATATGCTTAATAGGAGCTTAGCCAATTTTCATATCCTAGCAACTACAGCTGCCGACCAAAACCTGGAACAACTAGTATCCCCTCAACCATTACCCTTGTTTCCCACGCAGCCGATGGAGATAGAAAACAACCCAGAAAACCAAGTCCAAATGCATGATTTCAACCCAGAGGAGATACCTAGGATACCAGCACCCAATCCATTAGACCCAGACTATGATCCGTGGTTCGATGATCATAGGGATTATGTGCAACGCTACCACCTAACCGACGAACCCATGCCAAACCTATCAGCTTACCCAAGTCTGGACCCTCTAGATCCCTACTATGATAACGATGAATACATTAGGGAAATCCTAGAGAATCCGTATCCTCAGGAAGAACCCATGCCACAGTACCCAGACCCAGTACCAGCACCTGCACCCCCAATGAGTGCAGAAAATGTGTAAGAGCTCCGAACTTTCGGAGAAGAGATTTTAGAAAGTAGCGAGAGGATGAGACAGGTTGGAGAACGACTCGTCTGGAAGTACGACGAGCGTAATATGGAGTTCTGGATGAACCCATATCAGTGAAGGTGATGGTGGAGATAGTAATAATAATATAATAATATATACAATATGTGTGTATGAAAAAAATTATATATATAATAATAATAATATATCTATCGTAGTATAGACCACTTCGTGGTTAGCGATGCATAGTGGTATTGTAATTTTAAATTCCAGTATCGGTTTGTAGTAGATGTATAATAGATAAGAAAGAGTAAGTCGCAATGCTTGACGCTTTTGACCAATATGTGTGTTGTGTGATTGTTTGCCTTAAAATATTATTTTGTGATATTAATAATTGGCAAATGTTTAAAATTCAGATGGACAACGAAGTGAACCAGGAAAAACCAAATTAATGATAACCAGAGTAACAATAACCTGCATAAAGAAACCCGAACAACAACAATAATGGAAACCAAGTGGATAACAGTGCCATGCAACATATAGTGGCACAAGGGATAATAGATGCGATGCCATATATTATCAAAACAGTTAAGGAAGTGGAAAATAAAAGTAAATGTGATAGTAAGAAACCAACTGAACCTGAACACTGTGTGAACAATGGACCCATACTTCAAGTGCCCATTCCTAAAAGTAGAAGAACCATGTCTTATGGTTGTTCTTATAAAGAATTCTGGTTTTGTAAACCAATGGAATTCTCGGGCAATGAAGGGGCTGTTGCATCTCTACGCTGGATAAAAAAGACTGAGGTTGTCTTAAGAATAAGCAAATGCGCGGAAGAGGATAAGATATTGTTTGCTTCCAATCTATTTAAGAATTCAGCACTAGAATGGTGGAACACTATCCTCCAGTCTAGGGGAAGTGATAGAACTTACAATATGGAATGGGAAGAATTTAAAAACATGGTAGAAAGGAAATTCTGCCCTCCCAATGAAAAAAAACAGATAGCAAATAAGTTCCTAAACCTTAGGATGACTGGGGTAGATAGTAAGGGTTATACTACATTATTCTTTGAATTTGCTCGAATAGTACCAACCCTTGCATCACCTGAACTAGTATTAATCTCCTGTTACATCTAGGGATTAATTGGGGAGATTAGGCATGTAGTCAAAGCAGCTAGAGCTCAAACCATAGAAGAAGCTGTAGAACTAGCAAACACCTTGACAGATGAGCTAATACGTACACGAGAAGAGGATCAAAGGAGGAACCTAACCCAGAAGCTTACCCAAGAATTCCGTTCTGGAAATTCTAACCAAGGGAGAAATGTAGGTTCTGCCTCTGCACCCTATTGCAAGTATTGCAAAAGGAAGCATTCTGGAAAATGCTCCATATACTGTAACTTCTGCAAAACATCTGTACACAAGGAGGAAGACTGCAGGAAGAAGCCTAACAACAGGATATACTACAACTGTGGAGAACAAGGTCATATCAAGCCAAATTGTCCAAAACTAGCTCCAGCCATGAACACCAAGAATACTAAAAATGCTAGAGCAATTCTCCTGACTGCAGAAGAAGCAAAGATGATCCCTGATGTGATCGCCGGTACGTTTTTGGTTAATGACATTTTTGCTAAAGTATTATTTGACTCTGGTGCAAACCAAAGTTTTATTAATACTTCATTTTGCAAACTTCTTAACCAACCATTAACTAAACTTCCACAAGAATGTCTAGTAGAGACAGCAAATGGGGAAACCATTAAGATTTCTGAAATCTTGCAGGGAGCAAGAATAGAAATTCTAAATCAGAAATTTATTGCAAACCTTTACCCAATGAATCTGGCAGGATTTGATGTTGTGTTAGGAATGAATTGGTTAATAGCCAATAAAGCCAGTATTTTATGTGATCAAAAGTCAATCCAAATAAATTCACAAAAAGGTGAAAAGATCATAATTAAAGGAAATAAAACCACTAGATCCACAAAGTTAATCTCTGTGATGAAAACAGCAAGTTATATAAGAAAAGGATCACTAGTGTATTTGATTTCCATAATCACTAACACTAAAGGAAAAGAACTAAAAGATATTCCAGTAGTATCCCAGTTTTCAGATGTATTTCCAGAAGAATTACCAGGGCAACCTCCAGACAGGGAAGTTGAATTCAGAATCCACTTGATACCATGGACAACACCAATTACCAAAGCACCTTACCGTTTGGCACCCACAGAAATGCAGGAACTGAAGAAACAGTTAGATGAATTATTGGAAAAGGGATTCATACAGCCAAGCTCATCGCCATGGGGAGCACCGATTTTATTCGTCAAAAAGAAGGACGGATCAATGCGTTTGTGCATTGACTACCGTGAATTGAACAAAGGCACGATTAAGAATCGGTATCCATTACCAAGAATCGATGATTTGTTCGACCAGTTGCAAGGAGCTCGATTTTTCTCAAAAATCGATTTAAGATCAGGATATCATCAATTAAAGGTACAGGAAGAGGACATTCCTAAGACCGCTTTTAGAACAAGGTATGGCCACTATGAATTTACTGTCATGCCATTTGGTTTAACCAATGCCCCAACTGCATTTATGGACATGATGAACCGAATATGTAAGCTATATTTGGATAAATTCATAATTGTCTTTATAGATGATATTCTTATTTATTCTAAAAGCAAAGAGGAACATGCAAAGCATTCACACGCACTTCTAAGTTTATTGAGGAAAGAAAAGCTTTATGCTAAATTTTCGAAGTGTGAGTTTTGGTTAGAATAGGTACAGTTTCTTGGACATTTAGTCAATCATGAAGGAATTCATGTAGATCCCACCAAGATCAAGGGGATTACCAAGTGGAAAACCCCTGAGTCACCAACCGAGGTTAGAAGTTTCTTAGGATTGGCCGGTTATTATAGAAGATTAATTCGAGATTTTTCTAGAATAGCCATTCCCTTAACTAAGCTAACCTGTAAATTTGTTAAGTTTGAATGGGGACCATGTGACAACTGCCACTTTCTGGTAATTTACGTGCATTTAAAACAATGAATCACATTATACAAATATGTGTTTTGAATATCCGAATTTCTTGATTACATGATATACATCTTAGAACACTCATTTATGATGCACATTATTCGTTTCTATAGGTTATATTTGGAACAAATTTAAAACAATGCATCAAAACAACTAGAGTAGTACCTGGTAAACTAGCGTGCTAACGAAAACTCAGGATCCGCAGAAACCATCTAAATTACATCTTTAGGACTCAGACGAAAGTCCAACATCAAATATACATTAAACCCTTTATGGGAATACAAGGGTTTGGTTTAATATATTACCAATGTCCGGTAGCACTAGAAACTGCCCGAAAAGCGCTAAAAGTTACCATTTCAATAATTTTCCGCAAAATTCAGCATTAGTATTTTTATTTCAAGATGCAAAAGTGTTGTTTAAACACAAATTTCATATAAAAATACATAGGGAATATCATTTATATACATAATCGAATTTTTCCCTACAACTTTCATAAGTTAATCTTTCGACTATCTTCTTGCGGAACGAGCACTCAACAACTATCCGAACTATAATTTGACATATTTGGCAAACTAGTGAATATTATTTTTGACCAAATAAAGCTAGTTTATGATCATTTTATTTCATGAATCACCTTGAAAAATTGCAAACAATTAAACCCTTAAACACGTAACCAATTCATTACATTTTGAACCATTGAAAATTACTAACACTTGAAAACAACATAAGGCACCCCCCCCCATATGTTGGGCCGTAAATAAGGGGTCCCACACCCCTTAATTACTTGCTAAATATCTAGATATTTTCTGGTTAAGTTACAAGTGGATGAAATGAGTAAATTATTATAACACTTACATATTAAGTTACTAACCATTTTATCATCATTTTACACCCTTACTTCCACACATAAACTCTCTCATCATCTTCATCCATTTCACCAAGAACACCTTCAAAAACCCATTTTTTTATCACCTCCTTGATGATCAAGATGGATTTCTATGGAACATAAGAAGATCTAAAGCACTTACAAGAAAAATGACACTCTTTCATCCACTCAAGAACCTTCAATCATCAAGATCTTCATCTTCTTAGCTCTTAATCATCACTTAGATCATCCCTAGCCTAGTGCTAGAAGTGAGCTTCTAAATCTCTTATTTTCATACTTGTTTATGTTATGATTGTTATTATAACTAGAGATAACAAAATAATCATACATAATAAATATGAAAAATACAAAGAAGCAAAAATAATAATCATGATATATATGTTTGTTTATGTTGTGATCTAAGACTTGTTATTTGCATATTTGATCTTGTTATGATGATTATGATATGAATAACTTGTTAGATAATGTTTTAAAAATATGATCTAACAAGTATACATGAATATGTAAAAGGGTTTTTGTTAAACTTAAAAGATAAATGGATGATCATAATTTATGGTATAGTTAAATTATTTAAGGTGTTTATTTAAAAACAAGACTTTTACAAGATTATAAAAAAATAAGTAAAGTAACATACAACATGAGATTTTTATAAAAGTTGTTAAAACTAGAAGTAAACTTGGTTTTTGAACTAATAAACATATGAAAGGATCATACCAAAAATCCTACATGATTTTGAGATCATCTTGATGAGGTTATGTTATAAATCTCATGTGTATTGTTTATGAAAGTTATGAGTAAATTGATGTTGAATTGAAAAGAAAATGATATGTTTGATTTAACATGGTAAAGTTGAAAATACAAAGGTTATATGGCCAAATTTCCTTATAAATTATATGTTAACAAAACCAACATTTTTGGCTAAACCTTTCCAAGATTTAAAAAGATTTAAAGAATGGTTTTTTTTTATAAAAACAAAGTTAGTTATAAATATATATTTTGAGAAAATATATATTTGATTAATTTAACAACTTAAGTGCTATGTGTTACTTGATGTATTAGTTATATATATCAAAGATAGGAACTTGATTACAATGGTGATAATGAACACATGATACATAATAATCAAAGTCTCACAAGATTTCATATAGATACGCCTTAAAAACGAGTTACGGACGATCCGAATAATCAGATACAAATTATGGTCAAATCGGACGACGGACGAACCTATGAACATATCGCCAATCCGAGGACTTACTACGACGTTTAGGCGATCCTTCGACGCGAACACCAAAATTATGTTACCATTAACAAAATTCGGACATTTTGAAACTTATAAAAACTATTATGTTTTTATTAACTAAAATTATACTTAGTGAATTTTATAAAAATGTTTTTTTATAAAAATGAAAGACTTATACTTTCAAATGGGCTATTTTATACAAATGGGCTTACACTTCTTAATGGGCTATTTTATACAAATGGGCTTACACTTCTTAATGGGCTATTTTATACAAATGGGCTTACACTTCTTAATGGGCTTATCTTCATAACGGGCTTAACATAAATACATGGGCTAAGCCCAATATCAAAAACTCATGGGCTAAGCCCAATACCAAACATATGGGCCAAGGACCCAATAACATTAGGCCCAACACTATTTAAGCCTAACACTATTTAGGCCCAATACTATTTAAGCCCAACACTATTTAGGCCCAATACCATTTAAGCCCAACACTATTTAGGCCCAATACTATTTAGGCCCAACACTATTTAGGCCCAATACTATTTAGGCCCAACACTATTTAGGCCCAATAGGCCCAACACTATTTAGGCCCAACACTATTTAGGCCCAATAACATGAATTCTTGGGCTAAGCCCAATGACATATAATTGGTAAAAATTACAATTGAACAGTTTACTTATACAAAGGCACGAAATCAAGAAGACAAGACCCGATGATACAACTCACAAGATACAAGATTACATATATATATATATATATATATATATATATATATATATTTGGTGAAATATATATATAACAGCTTAACAATTCATTTATCTAAATACACAGTTCAACGAACAATAAAGACATACAAGTCTTACACATATTTAAGACACAAGACTTGTACTCAAGTCATTTACAAAGACCGAAGTGTCTAACATATATAAGAACATTTGTAGGTCGCAACACCGTTCAGGACGACCACGCGTAAGATCACAAACACTTATCATTCACGGACACAATACTGTGAGTTCATGTCCCCTATTCATTTAAATGTTTTACAACTTTACAACTATCGGGGAAGATACATGTTCAATCGTATGTTAAAGTTACGGAATGAAACACCTTAGATCATGTGCGAATTAGGATTATACATCTAAGCACCATTAATCCAGTTTGGACCTAGGTACAAGTGGTTAGATCTAATGGGTTTTGGCGAGCCCCACTCTTGGTCGTGGACCCATACAGAAGAGTGCTTTTGTGTCCCAGTCGATAGTAGTCGACATAAAAATCGTCTAGGGTTGGATTGCTTCCTTTTTCGTCACACATATTAATGTCCTTGCAAAACATTAATGATCAACGATTTCATTGACGCTTTACATACTACAACTTACATTTTAAATACATCTTTTACAACTAAACTGCATGAATTCGCCAACTTTTGTTGATGTTTTCCAAACTTAACATGTATTTCAGGGAATTAATGGACCATGTCGGGTTTCTCAGTCAAGATAACAAGTACCAGAACTCCATGCCATCTTTTGGAGGGTTTAACTATTATATTCCGCCTCTTTGCAAAAATATGATGGTTTAAACCTTATTAGTTTATTTTCATGTTGATGTATGAAACAATAACACTTTACTTTTACGTTAATGGTTTGTAACCGACACACTAAACTTATGTTGTAATCTTTTGAAACACTTATGTAATGGCAATGGAGTATGTTTTATTCATATAGTTTGTTCATGTACATCGATATTTATGCAATGAAAACCATACAGATCACACCTCGCGCTTCCGCTACGAGCGGGTGTGACAGTTTGGTATCAGAGCATCGATTGTAGTGAACCAGGATTCTTTCTCGAGTCTAAGTCTACAATTACTAGGGATCTCTCACGAAAACCATTTAAACACAAACAAATGTTTTCATTTGCATAAACATTTTTCATGGTCCATTTTCAACAAGAATTCATCTCATACAAATCAAGCAAGGATATTAGTGTCTTAGTCATCTAAATGGTAGACATGCAACTTTAAGTTAATCCACACAACTCAATTTGGATAACTTAAAATGAACATCATGTGAAAAATACATTTCGTGTATATATGTAAAATAACAAATACTCATACGTGTCGAACAACTTATTTTTCAGTCACCATGTCTTCATCTGAAGGTAGCAATGTATATGACGACGTAGACCCCATGGAGATTGTATCCGACGATGACTACGTGCCAGAGGTTCAGGTCATCTTATCTGATAGCGACTCTACATCTGACAGCGACATGGACGACTTCCAAGCTATCACACCCCCAAAATCCACCATGTGGAGTATCACCGCTTGGAGGCGTGACGTGACCAGGATCGAGCCACCAATCATATTGAACAGCATAATTAAGTAAATAAAACCAAACACAATACGATTGGTGACCAAAAGGAAGTAAATCGATTTTAGGTTAACAGCGGAAGCATAAAACATAAGTTCAAAACATAAGTCCATAGTTCATAAGTTTAAAGTCCGAAACGTAGGTTTAATATGTTCATAAAGTTTATTCATTAAGTACGGGACATATCAGTTCGCATCCCACAACGACCACCTCCATATGCAAGCTCCATAGCATCTAATGACCTGCAAAGCATGTAATAACGAGTCAACAACAAAGTTGAGTGAGTTCACGGTTGGTTGTCCATTTTAGTGTTGTTTCCAAAAAAATAGTTTAATCTCATTCGGCCGTCCAGCCGTGGGGGTTACCCCATAGTTCGAAAACGTTTATTAGTTAACCATCCCATGTCCACCTTCCCTGGCTATCCAGCCCGGCACTTTGGCCGTGGGGAGCTGCCCCAGTATTTTAAACTACCAGACTCGTTTATCATATCGACTACTAACAAAAGAAATCAATTGTGCCCTAGCGTCGGTGTTCTATCACCACCGACGTGCCATAGTCCATTAGTACACACCCGTCCAACTGGCACGGTGTGCGGTTTGTTAAACCTAATAGCGCTATTAACTAATGACCCGCTCGCCATAGCCTCGGCGATTAAGTCGATACAAAAAGGGAGGGACTTCGCTGATAGAGTTCTAGTCCAGTAAGTCTAACACGTCCCAACAGGACGAGGAATTTACATTCCTGAACACGTCTCAAAGGACGAGGAATCCCTATTCCTGTACCCATTCCCATTCCCACCGGGAATTTACCATGCTTTGTAGAAAAGTGTGAACTCACCTCGGTTTGCTCGGTTAGATTCTCAAATATAGCTAACATTCAAGGTCGGTCAATCACGTCCTAGTATGATTTACCAATTAGTCATTTAGTGGATTTCAAATAGAACACAAAGTTCCTACACGTATCTATCACACAACATGCATCATTTTAACGGTTTATGCCCATCTAAGTTTCCCATCCATTCCCCACTCAAAATCAAACATACGATAATGCACATAACATATATAACATGTTAGATCATTCACAGATAGCATACTCGACATTTAGACACGCGAGTCACAACTTATGTCATTTCAGCATTTATATTCAATACCGGCTGTTTTCGGACATTTTAATAAAATGGTTAAATTATTCCAAAAATTCCCAAATTTTTACAGGATATCTTAAACGTTCCATATTTTATTTGTGTAAAAATATCGGGGTCCGGTTCATTTCCAATATTTTATTAAAATTCATATTTCGGACTGAACTAAGATTTGTGTATTTCTGACCACAGTCCACAGAACAATTTATTAAAAATTCATCGAGTGTCCGATTTACGAAATTCCAGTGGGGTAATTACAAATTCATCGGTTTTCATCTACTGTACAAATTTCATGGTCCGATTCATCACAAAACTCAGGTTATGACTGAAAGTATGACACCCATTTATTGCTGTCAAAATTCAGCTTAAGTTGCTGTTACAAATTAATACTTTAAAAATAGTAAACGAAGTCCAAAAATTACGATTCCAGTGCCATTAGAACCGTATTTCATAATAACATATTTTAGATTCAAAATATCGGTTTTTCGTTGAGTTTAAGACCTGTTTACAGCCAACTGAAGTTGGCTGTAAAGTATGGACAGATTGCTGTTTTTAGTCTCTAGCTTACTAGTTTGTGTTCGGTTGATCCGTTAATTATGTTTAGTGATCGTAATAACATCAAACATCAATATAATCCAGCAACACATCAGATAATCAACCAATAATCATAATCACACAAGATCTACATGCTTTACACTAATATTCATCCATTAACCACCTTGTTCATCACTTTAGTAGACTTTTAGACTTTGATCTTATATGCTCATAATTTTTAACCGACAAATCTCTTATTAACCACTCTAGACAAGATCAAGAAGGCGTTTAGAGTCACTTACAACTAGCACAAGGCTAGGGAAGATCAAAGGCGTAAAAGTGGTGGATAAAAGAAACGTAGTGAGGTCCTTGAGATCCCGAGTGCACCGAGCTTCCTTATGTGATCCCTTGCACCTTTGTATGTAAGAAAATGGCTTGTAGGAGGCTTGAAGGTGGTGGTATGGTGGATGGTTGTGGCTGCCGATTTCAAAGAAAGAGAGGAGAGGGAGAGTGCAATTTTGATAAGTGTTGAAGTAATGAATTGTAGTCTTAAGGTTATATTTATTAACCAACTTCATACTTTGTCCACTAGACAATGTGCTTTCTAGATTTTAGGCAACATGGATTATTTTAATAAAAGTTGTAAGATGGTGTCCCCCATGGGGAACCGATCTCGTTAGGGGGGGGGGTTCCATGGTTAGATTGTAACTAATTGTTAAGTATTAGTTAGTTAGTTAGAGATTTAATATTAGTTACTAGTGTGTTGTAAATTGTAACGGGTGTTAGGGTATTCGGGGACCCTAGCTGGCTTAGAAAAGAAAAACAATGTCATTGACAATATTTTTATGTTCCGGGTGAAGTCCGGTTGTTCGGTTTGGTGTTGATCCGTTAAACTGCTTAATTAATCCGTAAAGCGTCCTATTTATATATTTTGTAACGTTTTTACTTTCTAACACTTAGGAAAATATAACGGACTATTTAGTGACCTTTCTGTACACTATTAGTATATTAACAAGTACGTGTAAGCATAACACAGATATCAGAAAGCAGTTAAGTAATTCCACATAGTCGTCAAACACTTTAATTATCAATAATAAATTGTACGGAATACATAGGATTTTGAGGGTTGTCACATTCTCCCCCTGTTAAGAGAATTTCGTCCCGAAATTTAGCGCGTGGTTACTGAGGAAGCTAGTTAAGTTGCGTTGTTTTCCTGATTTTCCTGGGGTGTCACACAAGCATTCGCACTTCTAGGCGAGATCATCGATGATGATGTGTTAGCTATCCCTCCTATACTCAACGATATAGTTATTTTGGGTCACCCGGAGGGTGAACATGTGGTAGAGATTATACCCTTTGACATCGATCCTCTTGATATCATTCCTTTTATCGTCGATCTCGACGATGACGACGTCATCGTTCCAGTGATTCCGGTGGATCACATGGATGCTGATTTGGGAGACGGAGAAGTTCACGATGTGGTTATCTTAGACATTGCATCACCAGTGGTCTCGGTGATCGATATTTCTTCTGATGCAGGTACCGACTCAGATGCTTCCTCTTATGCATCCGTTACTTCGTCTGCACTGCAGGCCATTGGCCTACAACGCAACGCAGACTTTGGGGATTACGTCATGCCAGCAGAGCCAGCCATCCCTGCACCTGTTCAGGTCCCTGCTGCAGATACATCTCCTAATCACATTCGCCTCATGCGCTTCGCACCTATCATGCCACCTACTGGTCATACCGATGAGGCCGGACCATCCGGACATGCCCACATACCACCCAGTGATATGGACTTATACTATCAGCAGTTTCACTCAGTCCCACAGCTCCCTGTCGAGCCTCTTATTACGCCACACTCTCCACCTCATGTTATGCCTACTACAGACCCGTACCATCCAGTTCACTACCCGAGCATTTCTACTGATACCCTTATTCTCTCTCTGCAGTCTCAGGTCGACATACTTTTTGACAGCGTTCATGAGCTTCGGCAGCTTGCTGACGCCAGACCTCCACCACCACCAGCTCATTCACCACCTCATGCTCCACCACCACCACCAAGGTCACCACCATTACCCTTACTACCACCTCGGATGCCACCAGTTGTTATACTACCAGTTGGTTTACATGCTCGTGTTTTGACACTCGAGCAGCAGATTGATTTCCTTATCCGTTTGGTTCACGGTTTGGAGGATAGGGTTTCTCATGTTGACATGTTATTGTTCCCGATTCCACCACCAGTCTTTCCTCCACCATAGACTGTGTTTGCAGGTATAATACTTTTGAGACGGGTATCTATATCCGTTTTTGTGTACATATTGACGCTCCACCAAGTTTTGAAGACAACCGACAGACAGTGGATCACACAGTTGGAAGGAAGATTTTGTTATCTCATTTGTTGTACTAGACTAGTATGACCGGGTTATGTAGCCCGAGTCTATTTTGTTTCCTTTCAAACGATTATGTACCCGGTTGTCTAATATATATGAAAAACTTGGTGTTATCTATTATATGCATCTGAATGGTCTGGTTGGACATATCTTATTGTTTATGTTAACTTATTAACTCGCATTATATGTTTCATGGTGATATTGTTATTAATGTTATGAATATTTTTTTTTCTCTCTTTTCTTCTTAATTAGTAAAAATATTTAACAAACCAAATCAACGTCTAATCCTTATCTTATTTCTCCTTTAGAAGAATCATGCCACCGAGGAGAGCTTTACGTTCACGGACAGTTAATCCACCCCCACCCCCACCAATGCCTACGACCGAGGCTGAATTAAATGCACTAATAGAACAGAGAATCGCCAAAGCTATCGCACTGTATGAGGCATCCCATGCCGAACACAGTGGTGGCACCGGCGGATCGGGAGGCCAGGGCTAAGGCGGTACTTCAGGCGAAACAAATACCACGGGTAACGTTTAATTGTTTTGTTACAACTTATCTAATTCCTTTCTTAATCTACTCGTGCGTTTCATGGTTTACTCATTCTTAATCCGTTTATTGTCCATTTCAGGGTGCACGTTCAAGCAGTTTCTGGACTGCAAGCCACTTAACTACGATGGCACAGGCGGTGCTGTGGCTTTCGTGAGATGGACTGAGAAAACGGATTCCACTATAAGAATAAGCAGATGTTCCGCTAATCAGCAAGTCACTTTCGTTACTGGCCTGTTTCTCAACGAGGCCCTTACATGGTGGAACTTACAAGTGCAAACTTTGGGTGATAACGCTGCTTATGCGTTGACTTGGGATGAACAGAAGGAACGTATGAGGGATAAGTATTGTTCTCGTGCTGAACTCCAGAAGTTGGAGAACGAGTTTTGGCACCTTACCATGGTCGGAGCTGATATCACGGGATATACGCAAAGGTTTCACGATCTGTCCCACGTGATTCCTTATCTTGTATCACCAGAATACAAGTGTATCGAACGCTACATCTGGAGACTTTCTCCCAAGATTCGGAGTCTGGTTACTGCAGCTAAACCCATGACTATTACTCAGGCTGTGTCTATAGCCGTGAGTCTCACTGAAGATGGGGTCAGGATGAATATATTCTCAGAGAAAGGTGATGAGAAGAAGGAAACACATGTCGAGTCTTCCAACAGTGGGAAGAGGAAGTACTCGAATTTTAAGAAGGGAACCCGTGGTAATAACAACAATAACATCAGTAACAACAACCACAACCACAACAACAATAACCCCAACAACAACAACAACAGACGACAGAATAACTCGCAAAAGGATACAAGGGCGTTTGTAGCCACAAACGACACTGGTCCTAGGAAGTACGCTGGTACTTTACCCAAATGTGAGCGATGCAAATATCACCACTTGGGCGATTGTCGGGTTGTCAAGTGTGGCAAGAATGGCCACCGTGCTGAATCATGTTGGGGAACGGGAAATAATCCTGGATCTGGAAGTGGAATTGGTAACAAGAATGGGAACGGAAATGGGCGTGGTCAAGGATGCTTTGGATGCGGAAGCAAAGATCACTTCAAGAAAGATTGTCCTAATGAAAACCAAGCACGTGGTCGATCATTTGTGATTGGAGCCAAGGATGCGCGCCAAGACCCTAATGTGGTCACTGGTACGTTTCTCCTCAATGATCATTTCGCATCCATATTATTTGATACCGGAGCCGATTTTAGTTTTATTTCTATAGAATTTAAAAATGTTCTGGGCTTGGAATCTAGTAAGCTAGATGTTCCATATTCTATAGAATTGGCTAACGGTAAACTAATAGAGACGGGAGAAGTTGTTAAGGAGTGTACCTTAGAACTTGGCGAACAAAAATTCAATATCGATCTCTTACCCGTTGAATTGGGTAGTTTCGACTTAGTGGTTGGCATAGATTGGCTATCCAATAATCGAGCCGAAGTCGTTTGCTATGAGAAGATCATTCGCCTACCACTACCGAACGAAGAGACACTTGTGATACATGGAGAGAAATGCGACACCCCATTGCGGATCATCAATTGCATGAAAGCACAGAAGTGCTTACGGAAAGGTTGTATTGCCTTTCTAGCACATGTTGTGGACAAGAAGGCCGATGGGCCGATGTTAACAGATATTCCGGTAGTAAAAGAATTTCCTGAAGTTTTTCCTGAAGACTTGCCAGGACTACCACCTTATCGACAAGTCGAATTTCACATTGACTTGGTACCAGGAGCCGCACCCGTAGCTAAATCTCCATATCGATTAGCACCTTCTGAAATGCAAGAGTTATCCACACAACTTCAAGAGTTGTTGGATAAAGGATTCATTAGACCGAGCTACTCGCCTTGGGGAGCTCCAGTCTTATTTGTAAAGAAGAAGGACGGAACTTTCAGGATGTGCATCGATTATCGCGAGTTAAATAAACTTACCATCAAGAATCGGTATCCATTACCGAGGATTGATGACCTGTTCGATCAACTGCAAGGGTCGAGTTTCTACTCAAAGATAGACTTACAATCGGGGTATCATCAATTACGGATTCAAGAAGAAAGCATACCGAAAACGGCTTTTCGGACTCGTTACGGTCATTACGAGTTTCTCGTTATGCCTTTTGGTTTAACGAATGCACCAGCGGTCTTCATGGATTTAATGAATCGTGTGTGCAAGTCGTATCTCGACAAATTCGTCATAGTGTTTATTGAAGACATTTTGATATACTCTCGATCGACTGATGAACATGAGCAACATTTGAGAACCATTTTGGAGTTGTTAAAGACGGAGAAACTATACGCGAAATTTTCCAAGTGCGAATTTTGGATTCGCGAGGTACAATTTCTCGGGCATGTAGTGAACGAGAAGGGCATTCAAGTAGACCCGTCGAAGATCGAATCGATTAAGAATTGGGAAGCGCCCAAGACTCCTACTGAAGTGCGACAATTTTTGGGCTTAGCGGGATATTATCGTAGATTTATTGAGAATTTTTCAAAAATTGCTCAACCGCTAACTTCTCTTACACAGAAAGACAGGAAATTCGATTGGGGAGAGAAACAAGAAGCAGCATTTCAACTTCTTAAAGACAAGTTTTGCATTGCACCAATCTTATCATTACCCGACGATACCGATGACTTTATGGTATACTGTGATGCTTCGCATCAAGGTTTGGGTTGTGTACTCATGCAACGTGAAAAGGTTATCGCGTACGCGTCTCGCCAACTGAAAGTTCACGAGAAGAACTATACCACTCACGACCTAGAGTTAGGCGCGGTGGTATTTGCTTTGAAAATTTGGCGGCATTACTTATATGGTACACAGTGCACTATTTTCACAGATCATAAAAGTCTACAACACATATTCAACAAAAAAGAATTAAATATGCGTCAGCGACGTTGGGTTGAATTATTGAACGATTATGATTGTGAAATCAAGTACCATCCGGGCAAGGCGAACGTTGTAGCAGACGCCTTGAGCCGCAAGGAACGAGTTAAAACACTAAGAGTGCTAGCACTAGAAATGACGATTCACACAGATCTTACCGCACGAATTCATAATGCACAACAAGAAGCGCTCAAGGAAGAGCATATTCTAGCAGAGTCACTTCGAGGCATGGAAAAACGGTTAGTGCCAAAGGAGGATGGAACTTTGTACGTTGCAGGTAGAATTTGGGTTCCATTCTTTGGAGGCCTCCGAGATCTTATTTTTTAGGAAGCACATAGGTCAAAGTACTCGATCCATCCTGGATCAGATAAGATGTACCAAGACTTAAAGGAGTACTATTGGTGGCCTAACCTCAAAAAGGATATTGCTATCTATGTCGGAAAATGCTTGACCTGCGCGAAGGTCAAGGCAGAGTATCAGAAACCGTCGGGTTTACTACAACAACCTGAGATTCCCGCTTGGAAATGGGAACAAATATCGATGGACTTCATTACGAAGTTACCCAGGACCTCAAGAGGCCATGACATGATATGGGTAATCGTCGATAGATTGACAAAGTCCGCACACTTCTTACCGATTCGGGAGAAGGATAGTACCGAGAAACTAGCGGAACTCTATCTCAAAGAAATAATGGCTCGTCATGGAGTTCCTATTTCAATCATTTCGGACCAAGACGGTCATTTTGTTTCAAGAATTTGGAAATCATTTCAACAGGCCTTTGGATCTCATTTGAATCTAAGTACGACCTTTCATCCACAAACTGACGGCCAGAGCGAACGGACAATCCAAACACTCGAAGATATGCTTCGCGCTTGTGTTAAGGATTTAGGCGGCAATTGGGATACTCATCTACCTTTAGTTGAGTTTTCCTACAATAACAGCTACCATACTAGTATACAAGCTGCACCGTTTGAAGCTCTTTATGGTCGAAAGTGTCGCTCTCCGCTATGTTGGGCGGAAACAGGCGATAGTCAATTAATTGGTCCGGAACTAGTCCAAGAGACTACGGATAAACTTTTTCTGATCCGAGACCGTATCAAGGCGGCTCGCGATCGACAAAAGATCTACGCAGATAAAAGACGAAAACCATTATCTTTCGAGGTTGGAGACAAAGTCTTGTTGAAAGTCTCGCCTTGGAAAGGCGTAGCGAGGTTCGGTAAACGTGGAAAGCTTAACCCACGTTACATTGGACCATTTGAAATCTTAGAAAAGATTGGCACTGTTGCCTACAAGTTGAAGTTACCTGATGAACTTAGCAGTGTGCACGACACGTTTCATGTGTCGAATCTTAAAAAGATTCCAACACAAGCAACCGTTGTCATTCCTGCGGATGAAATTCACATTGACGACAAACTCCAATTCACTGAAGAACCTGTTGAGGTCACGGACTGGAAGGTCCAGAAAACACGGAGAAGTCGTATCAAGTTAGTAAAAAGTTCGTTGGAACCTAGTAAGATTTAAAAAGATTTAAAGAATGGTTTTTTTATAAAAACAAAGTTAGTTATAAATATATATTTTGAGAAAATATATATTTGATTAATTTAATAACTTAAGTGCTATGTGTTACTTGATGTATTAGTTATATATATCAAAGATAGGAACTTGATTACAATGGTGATAATGAACACATGATACATAATAATCAAAGTCTCACAAGATTTCAAATAGATACGCCTTAAAAACGAGTTACGGACGATCCGAATAATCGGATACAAATTATGGTCAAATCGGACGACGGACGAACCTATGAACATATCGCCAATCCGAGGACTTACTACGACGTTTAGGCGATCTTTCGACGCGGACACCAAAATTACGTTACCATTAACAAAATTTGGACATTTTGAAACTTATAAAAACTATTATGTTTTTATTAACTAAAATTATACTTAGTGAATTTTATAAAAATGAAAGACTTATACTTTCAAATGGGCTATTTTATACAAATGGGCTTACACTTCTTAATGGGCTATTTTATACAAATGGACTTACACTTCTTAATGGGCTTATCTTCATAATGGGCTTAACATAAATACATGGGCTAAGCCCAATATCAAAAACTCATGGGCTAAGCCCAATACCAAACATATGGGCCAAGGACCCAATAACATTAGGCCCAACACTATTTAAGCCTAACACTATTTAGGCCCAATACTATTTAAGCCCAACACTATTTAGGCCCAATACCATTTAAGCCCAACACTATTTAGGCCCAATACTATTTAGGCCCAATACTATTTAGGCCCAACACTATTTATGCCCAATACTATTTAGGCCCAATACTATTTAGGCCCAACACTATTTAGGCCCAATACTATTTAGGCCCAACACTATTGAGGCCCAACACTATTTAGGCCCAACACTATTTAGGCCTAATAACATGGATTCTTGGGCTAAGCCCAATGACATATAATTGGTAAAAATTACAATTGAACAGTTTACTTATACAAAGGCACGAAATCAAGAAGACAAGACTCGATGATACAACTCACAAGATACAAGATTACATATATATATATATATATATTTGGTGAAATATATATATAACAGCTTAACAATTCATTTATCTAAATACACAGTTCAACGAACAATAAAGACATACAAGTCTTACACATATTTAAGACACAAGACTTGTACTCAAGTCATTTACAAAGACCGAAGTGTCTAACATATATAAGAACATCTGTAGGTCGCAACACCGTTCAGGAAGACCACGCGTAAGATCACAAACACTTATCATTCACGGACGCAATACTGTGAGTTCATGTCCCCTATTCATTTAAATGTTTTACAACTTTACAACTATCGGGGAAGATACATGTTCAATCGTATGTTAAAGTTAGGGAATGAAACACCTTAGATCATGTGCGAATTAGGATTATACATCTAAGCACCATTAATCCAGTTTGGACCTAGGTACAAGTGGTTAGATCTAATGGGTTTTGGCGAGCCCCACTCTTGGTCGTGGACCCATACAGAAGAGTGCTTTTGTGTCCCAGTCGATAGTAGTCGACATAAAAATCGTCTAGGGTTGGATTGCTTCCTTTTTCGTCACACATATTAATGTCCTTGCAAAACATTAATGATCAACGATTTCATTGACGCTTTACATACTACAACTTACATTTTAAATACATCTTTTACAACTAAACTGCATGAATTCGCCAACTTTTGTTGATGTTTTCCAAACTTAACATGTATTTCAGGGAATTAATGGACCATGTCGGGTTTCTCAGTCAAGATAACAAGTACCAGAACTCCATGCCATCTTTTGGAGGGTTTTGTCACACCCCCAAAATCCACCATGCGGAGTACCATCGCTTGGAGGCGTGACGTGACCAGGATCGAGCCACCAATCATATTGAACAACATAATTAAGTAAATAAAACCAAACACAATACGATTGGTGACCAAAAGGAAGTAAACCGGTTTTAGGTTAACAACGTAAGCATAAAATATAAGTTCAAAACATAAGTCCATAGTTTATAAGTTTCAAGTCCAAAACGTAGGTTAAATAAGTTCATAAAGTTTATTCATTAAGTACGGGACATATCAGTTCGCATCCCACAACGACCACCTCCATATGCAAGCTCCATAGCATCTAATGACCTGCAAAGCATGTAATAACGAGTCAACAACAAAGTTGAGTGAGTTCACGGTTGGTTGTCCATTTTAGTATTGTTTCCAAAAACATAGTTTAATCTCATTCGGCCATCCAGCCGTGGGGGTTACCCCATAGTTCGAAAACATTTATTAGTTAACCATCCCATGTCCACCTTCCCTGGCTATCCAGCCCGGCACTTTGGCCGTGGGGAGCTGCCCCAGTATTTTAAACTACCAGACTCGTTTATCATATCGACTACTAACAAAAATCAATTGTGCCCTAGCGTCGGTGTTCTATCACCACCGACGTGCCATAGTCCATTAGTACACGCCCGTCCGACTGGCACGGTGTGAGGTTTGTTAAACCTAATAGCGCTATTAACTAATGACCCGCTCGCCATAGCCTCGGAGATTAAGTCGATACAAAAAGGGAGGGACTTCGCTGATAGAGTTCTAGTCCGGTAAATCTAACACGTCTCAACAGGACGAGGAATTTACATTCCTGAACACGTCTCAAGGACGAGGAATCCCTATTCCTGAACCCATTCCCATTCCCACCGGGAATTTACCATGCTTTGTAGAAAAGTGTGAACTCACCTCGGTTTGCTCGGTTAGATTCTCAAATATAGCTAACAGTCAAGGTTGGTCAATCACGTCCTAATAAGGTACGGATAACAATCAGTTTCTCATGCATAACATGTATCCTACGTATGGTTTATTTGCACATTACTTCTACCACATAACAGGTACACACTTTAACGATTTACGCCCATATATACTTCCCATCCATTCCCCACTCATAAGCAAACATACAATAATGCATATAACACATATAACATGTTAGATCATTCACAGATAGCATACTCGACATTTAGACGCGCAAATCACAACTTATGTCATTTCAGCATTAATATTCAAAACCGGCTGTTTTCGGACATTTTAATAAAATAGTTAAACTATTCTAAAAATTCCCAAATTTTTACAGGATGTCTTAAACGTTCCATATTTTATTGTGTAAAAATATCGGGGTTCGGTTCATTACCAATATTTTATAAAAATTCATATTCCGGACTGAACTCAGATTTATGTATTTCTGACCACAGTTCACGGAACAATTTATTAAAAATTCATCGAGTGTCCGATTTATGAAATTCCAGTGGGGTAATTACAAATGCATCGGTTTTCATCTACAGTACAAATTTCATGGTCCGATTCATCACAAAACTCAGGTTATGACTGAAAGTATGACACCCATTTATTGCTGTCAAAATTCTGCTTAAGTTGCTGTTACAAATTAACACTTTAAAAATAGTAAACGGAGTCCAAAAATTACGATTCCGGTGCCATTAGAACCGTATTTCATAATAACATATTTTAGATTCAAAATATCGATTTTTCGTTGAGTTTAAGACCTGTTTACAGAAAACTAAAGTTGGCTATAAAAGTTGGACATATTCTGATTTTCAGTGTTTAACCTTCTAAATCGTGTTCGATCGATTCCGTTAATAAGTTTAGTGACCACAACAACATGACACATTAATATTAATCAGTAAAACATCAGATAATCAACCAATAATCATAATCACACAAGATCTACATGATTTACACTAATATTCATCCATTAACCACCTTGTTCATCACTTTAGTAGACTTTTAGTTGGTGATCTTATATGTTAGTGATTTTCAACCGACGAAACTCTTATTAACCACTTTAGAATAGATCAAGAAGATGTTTAGAGTCACTTACTACTAGCTCGAGGCTAGGGAAGATTCTAGTCGAAGAATGAGTGGATAAAAGCAATGGGGTGAGGTCCTTCACGTTCCGAATGCACCAAGCTTCCTCGTATGTGATCCTTAACACTTGTATGCTCTTGGAATAGCTTGATCAAGACTCGAAAATGGATGGATGGTTGTGGGTGTGTTAGGCCGAGAGCTCCAAGGAGAGGGAGAGAGAGTGATGTTGTGATGTTGAGTGTGTGAAGGTTATGATGGGTTTAGTCTTGAACTTATAGGCAAATAATATGATCATTATCCAAAGGTTTAAGTGTAGCCTAGATATTAGGCATGTGTGATTAATTAAATCACAAAAAGTACAAGGGTGTCCCCCAAGGGGACGAGTTCGGTTAGGGGGGGGGGGGGTAATCCGGTTGGTTTCCAACGATTAGTTAAGTATTAGTTAGTTAAGTTAAGGATTAACTCGGTTACTAGCGTGTTATGCGTTAAAGCGGGTGTTAGGGTATTCAGGGACCCTAACTGGCTCAGAAAAAGATAAACAGTGTCATAGACAATATTTTTAGGTTCCGGGTAAAGTCCGGTTGTTCGGTTCGGTGTTGTTCCGTTAAAGTGCTTAATTAATCCGTAGAGCGTCCTATATATATATTTTTGCAACGTTTCTAATTTTTAACACTCAGGAAGTCATAACAGACTATTTAATGACTTTTTGGTACACTATTAGTGTGTCAACATGCACATGTAAATATAACACAGATATCAGAAAGCAGTTACGTAATTCCACACAGTCGTCAAGCACATTAATTACTATTAATAAATTGTACGGAATACATGTAAATTTGAGGGTTGTCACATTCTCCCCCTGTTAAGAGAATTCGTCCCGAAATTTAGCGCGTGGTTACTGAGGAAGCTAGTTAAGTTGCGTTGTTTTCCAGATTTTCCTGGGGTGTCACAGGTTTAACTATTATATTCCGCCTCTTTGCGGAAATATGATGGTTTAAACCTTATTAGTTTATTTTCATGTTGATGTATGAAACAATAACACTTTACTTTTACGTTAATGGTTTGTAACCGAGACACTAAACTTATGTTGTAATCTTTTGAAACACTTATGTAATGGCAATGGAGTATGTTTTATTCATATAGTTTGTTCATGTACATCGATATTTATGCAATGAAAACCATACAGATCACACCTCGCGCTTCCGCTACGAGCGGGTGTGACAGACCAAAACAAGAAGAAGCCTTTAGAATTCTTAAGCAAAGACTAACCCACGCACCCATACTAGCATTACCTGAAGGAACCGAAGACTTTGTAGTTTATTGTGACGCTTCTAAATTAGGCTATGGATGTGTGTTAATGCAACGTCAAAAGGTTATAGCTTACGCCTCTAGACAACTTAAGAATCATGAAGAGAATTATTCAACTCATGATCTAGAGTTAGGAGCTATAATTTTTTCCCTTAAAATTTGGAGACATTACCTTTACGGTAGTAAGTTTACCATTTTCACCGACCATAAGAGTTTAAGGTATGTTTTTGGGCAAAAGGAATTGAATATGAGACAAAGACGCTGGATGGAGATACTTAGTGATTATGATTGCAACATCCAGTATCATGCAGGAAAGGCAAACATAGTAGCTGATGCTTTAAGTCGAAAGTATCATGAAAAACCAAAAAGAGTGTGTTCTCTTAAGTTAAACCTACAAGTAGATTTAAATGGTCAGATTAGAGAAGCACAAGAATCAGTAATCAAGGATGATACTGAAAAGTTAAAAGGAATGATTAAGGAATTAGAACAAGGAACATATGGAATTTGGAGATTCCATAAGAAAAGGATGTGGATACCTAAATTAGGAAACCTACGTCACCGTATATTAGAAGAAGCCCATAAATCTAAATATACGATGCATCCTAGAAATGATAAGATGTATCAGGACTTAAGAAAGAATTTTTGGTTGATAAGGATGAAAAAGGATATAGCAGCATATGTTGCAAAATGTTTAACTTGTTCACAAGTCAAAGCTGAACATCAGAAACCTTCAGGTTTATTGCAACAGCTCGAAAATGCCAGTCTGGAAATGGGAATTGATAACAATGGATTTTGTTACTAAATTACCCAAAATAAGAAAAGGTAATGATACAATCTGGGTAATTGTAGATAGATTAACTAAGTCAGCTCATTTCCTACCAATGAAAGAAACTTTCAGTATGGAACAATTAGCCAAATTATAAGTAAATGAAATTGTTTCATTATATGGAATTCCTCTATCAATTGTTTTTGACAGAGATAGTCGTTTTACCTCTCATTTTTGGATAAGTTTCCAAAAAGCCATGGGAACCAAGTTGAATCTAAGCACTGCTTATCATCCTCAAACGGACGGATAAAGCGAAAAGACCCTGGAAGACATGCTTAGAGCTTGTGTGATTGATTTTGAAGGTAATTGGGATGATCACTTACCGTTGATAGAATTTTCTTATAATAATAGTTATCACACAAGTATCAATGCTACACCATTCGAAGCACTTTACGGACGAAAGTGCCGAACACCAGTCTGTTGGGCAGAAATTGGAGAAAAGCAACTATCTGGACCTGAAATAGTGCAAGAAACAACAGACAAGATCATTCAAGTCAAGGAACGACTGAAAGCAGCACGTGATCGGCAAAAGAGTTATGCAGATAATAGACGAAAACCATTGGAATTTCAGGTAGGAGATAAAGTGTTATTGAAAGTCTCTCCTTGGAAAGGAGTGGTAAGATTCATCAAAAGGGGAAAGCTAAGTCCCAGGTATGTTGGACCTTTTGAGATTATTAGAAGAATAGGACCTGTAGCCTATCAGCTACAACTGCCAGAGGAAATGGCAGGAATACATGATGTATTTCATGTATGCAATCGCAAGAAATGCTTAGCTGATGAATCGCTCGTAGTACCTCTTAAGGATATAGAGGTAAATGAACAACTTAAGTTTGTAGAGAAGCCTCTACAGATTGAAGACAGGAAAGTTAAGAACCTCAAGCATAAGAGATTAGTTCTGGTCAAAATGAAATGGGACTCCAAAAGAGGACCAGAATACACATGGGAGCTTGAATCAGAAATGCAAAGGAAATATCCACACTTGTTCCAGTAGATCTCGAGAACGAGCTCTAAAACAAGGTGGGGAGAATATAACAACCCTCCAAAATATTTTCGATACCCCTAATATGTTTAAAATATTCCAGTATGTCTTAAAATACACCCCGTATGTGAAAACCGAGCCCAAATACCCTTATATAATTAAAAATAAAATAAAATCAAGTTTTATGTGTCGCTCGCGGGCCACGTAGACCATTAGGGTCTCTTACGCGGGGCGCAACAACTCAACCACCAGACCGCACCCGGTGACGCCACGTGTCGGACTCGTGTTGAAGCTAGTGCGATGACTGGGCCAGGCTAGGGCCTACCCAGCCTACTACGCGGGCCGCGTAGCCCTTGGCCTCATCTTACGCGGGCCGTGAGAAACTCGAATTCAGGCCCTATATAAAGAAGGCATCGGCTGTTCAGTTCCATTCGCTCATTCTCAACTTTCTCTCTCGAATTTCTATAGTATAGTCACTATTCTCGGGCATAATACCCCCCCTAATTAATGAAGTTTTGCCCCGTTGTAAGTATCATAACCCCGGTTACGTATTAGATACGCTGCCCGATTGATCCAGGGTTCCGTAATGGCTGTCGTGGTTTTGCTTTTGGAATGCCGTCTCGGGGAGGGTATTACTAATGTAAATATTGGGTTATTATACTAACACATGTACATTTGTATAAATAATAGCTAACTACCAGGAAACCCTTAAGGAAATCTAAGACAGCAATGTGAGTAATCTCCTTTTTGTAAACAGTTTTACAAAACCTTAAATATTTTACAATGCGATTAAGCAGTGATTGAGTCTTTGTAGTTCTACAATTACTACCGGTATGTTAGGGTTTTGTATACAAAATGTGGAACACGTTACCATTGGACAACGAGATATCTAATGTGTAATATGACCCACCAGTCAGGATTGACAATACTGAATGAGTAATTGTGTAGATATAAACATTGTAATTACTCTCAATACTGTTAAATGATAAAAGTCTTCTTGATTAAACTGGGATTCACTCACCAGTATTTCCCACTGACAAAATGTTTTTAAACGCGTTTCAGGTAACAAAATGTGAAAGCCCACTAGAAGCCAGCTGGACAGCACTGAAGGCTTGGAAAAAAAGTGGCTATAAAAGTTACCTAAATAAAAGAAGATGTTTTATTCAATAAAATAGGGTTTTCCCTATGAAAATGTTTGTAATAAAAACTTGGGTTTTATCCCAATATGTTTAATATTATAAAAGCGTGGTATTTACTCTGATAAATATTTCCTAACTACGGTCCTGATGAAATTTCCGCTGCCAAAATGTTAAACATCGATACCACCAAAACTGGTCTCGCGGCCGCCCGTTCCTGGGACAGAAAGGGGACGGGCGTTGCGACACAAGATGTCGCGGACAAGACGAAGAATCTATAATGGGTCGCGGACTCGAGAATCTCTACCATTGAGTAGCTTGAAGTTCCATATGGTTAAGTACATTGTTTTGGATATGATGACTCAGATACGAGGATGCTAGACCTCAACACCTGATGATATATCTTTTGATATTCTTGTGATATCCTAATATCATTTACCTGAAGTCTATCATATTTGATAGACATTCCGGTGATATCTCACCAGCTGAGTGAAGCAGCAGCAACTATGGATAACTGTTTGATGGCAAGGATATCTGTGCACTTTTGCACCAAATTCTATTCTTTGATTCAAAAATTCTCTCATTTTAGGGAATAAGCAGAAAAATGAATCACTTTTTCTGATTCATGCTTAAAGAATATAATATCGAGTCTTGGAAATCGATTATTCAAACCCGTTTGGGTATATTATATTATATAAGTTCGGCAACTCTAGCCAGCAAATTTCTCTAACTGGAGTACGGCAATGATTTTTATTTCATTGATTTTTTTAGCAACTACGAATGCCAAACTTAGTTTGATAGAAGCGCCATATGATAATTGGCAGTATCTTAGTGCGTCCCATAGATTGCTTTCATGCCTGGCAAGTATGAAGGTTTAATGCATGGAACCACTAAGATCTCCTAACGGTCATATTGTACTGATATCGGCTAATAGTAAGCATCTAATATATTTTGGCGATATTACTGCCATAAGAAAAATCATTGATTTTATGGAGCCCATTTTATGATTTTCCTTCAAATGATATGAAGGTCACATTTATTGCTCCTACCTTATCAAACAGACCTCTTGATTGCGTGATAGTAAGCATAAACGTTAACAATGTTGACTTGAGTCCCTGAACCAATCAAGACCCTCGAGACAAGAAGGAGGGAGTCGTCTATTACCGTCCCTGATTTGGAAAATACAGAAGAGTCCCAAACCGAGAAAAAAATCTCCCGAACGACCTCACGCATCAACACTGACAGAATCTGCATTATGACCTCCCCAAAATCTTTCCATAAACCCGATTCTAGATTGGACATCTAAAAATCTTGAACACACACGAATGAAATTGTATGGTCCCTAACCAATTTACGAACCCACTGAGCTTTATCTAGGCCCCTGCCCCTTTGACATTAACGGACAAAAAGGTCACGAGGACTTCTTTGTATCAAGTTCTTCCCTGACCATGTGAAGTTTGCTATGAATTTTTTTCAAAAAGATACCCACCTTACCTCCAACTTCCGTTGTCGCGTCGACCCTTGCCTGAATCTCTTTCCTCTGATCGTTAACTTCGTCTTCATCAGATGGAGCCTTGTTTAAATTGGTAGTCATAGTGGTGTTTTGATTAATTAATTTTTTCGACTTCTTTCTAGTTGTCATGTACGAAACTTCAGACCTGATAACTTGATCGAGTTCAAAGTGATCATTGTTGTTTGTCAAATGAACACCAGATGACAGGGAGGTTGGCCCTAATGAGTAACACGTTGGTGTCAAGCTTACCGGTAACACCATTATCTTTCCCGGAAACACGACGATGCTGCTTGTATACATGAAATCAAAATATAACTTTACTTAGAATGAGACATTGAGATAGTGGTGGAGTGGTTGGGGAAAAACTTGGTGTTCCTTGTAACCCAGGTTCGACTCCCACTCTCCCAGTTATTTTTTGTGGCATCCAGGTGAATGGCGAGTACGGGTGGCGCCGGTTCGTCTTGGATGGGAGGCGAGGTTTTACCGATTATTCCAGTGGCGTGCCTTCGGGCCGGTGGAGGTCGGGTTTCCGCGCATCTGGGAGCCAAGGGGCTGGCAGCGACCTTGGCCACAGCGCCCGGTGTCACAGTGGTTGACATGTTATTCCTTGCCGTTCAAAAAAAATAACTTTACTTAGAATGAAATTTTATAAATTAAATTATATATTAAATAAATAATATTATATTCTTTATTATTTCAAGTGTTCATATTGATATGTTCATGATAATAATGAGTGAGTCGTTAGTCAAATGGAGGCATTCCAATTAGCCGAAAGTTGAAAATCACAACTAACAGAATGATTGGAGAATGGATGGTGAGAATAAAGGAAACAAAATGCTTTCACTTTATGAGGGTGAGCGGGGCACCAGCGGGGAGGCGGATCGGTGACCCCATTCCCCGAGCGGGAACACTGCCGCTATCCCTGCGGGGACCCAAATCGGGGAGTTGGGTCGGGGAGAAGTCACCGCATGAAGAGAGAGGAGATGGTGGGCCCATAGCTTGTAACAACCAATCAAGTATTTTTTTTTTTTTTTTTAATAAAAAAACATGTCACCTAATAGGGGAGTGCCGCCATCAAATTGGGGTGCGAGGGGAGTTTAAGAGGGGAGTTGACGTGACATAACCTGATTGGGTGTGCGTAAGAGAGGGGACTCCCCTAAGAGGGGAGTGCCCCTCTCACCCTGAAGATCAAGACATTATATCTTATATTATTGATGTATATATATTGAATTTAATACTGTAGTATATAATTTAGTTTTGTATAGGAATTTAGAATACTAACATCTATTTTGATTAAAGTCTCATCGTAATACCATTTTCATAGAAGTTATTTATTTTAAATTTGAGGAGTTGTAAACATATGTGTTGGATCATATCTTCAATCCATGACTTTCTTGAGTCTCAATCAGGATATGCCCAAAAACCAATGACCATGAAAAAAAGATTCATCCAAGAAAATCATAACGTTGCTCATTACCTATTTGGTTCGTGAGTATATTACAAGTATCAAGTATACCGTTAAGGGTTAGAGGCGTTGCCACCTTATGGAGAGTGGTAAACTCTCTACTTAGCAAATTATCTCATGCAATATCAACTCCCCTCTCCAACTCATTCTTGCACTCAAACATAAGGGGCAGTCCCTCGTGAGGAGTCCATTTATTTTTTTAATTTTTTTATATGCTACAAACTATGCAATAATAATTAAAACATATTTTAAACAAAATAAAAGTACAATAAATAAAAAAAAATACATTAAATTAAAATAAGTAAAATTACATTAAATTAAACTAAATAATATTACTATTCTTCGTCGGAATCCACCAATATCTGGGGTAAATATAGTCCTTTGAGATTCCCCACGAGATCGTGTTTTAGTCTCTAATGCAAATCTTCATCCATGAGCTCGTTTAACACAGTGTCATCGAAAATGAGCTCGGCTGGAGGATTCCGAATATGCACCGGTGTTATCGCGTTTTCGTCGTTTTTTAGAATCATATCATGTAAAATAATGAACGTATATATGACATACCTAATCTTTTTCACAATCCTAAAACGCAGTTGGTCGATTCGTTATACCCCATTTTGACTTTAAAACACCAAAAACTCGTTCCACTTCGTTCCGTGCCGTCTCGTGTTGCCTCTTAAACTTCTTTTTGTTCAGGATGTGAGGATATGGAAATGTGAAAAGACTAACCGGTTATTAACTGATAGACCGGTTAACAAAAAAAAACCGAGAAATTAAAAAAATGGCAAAATATCAGGTTAATTAACCGAACCGGTTAAAGTAACTAACTAGACCCGTTAAAAAATAATTGGTTAAAGTAATAAGTTAAAAAGTCAAGTTAATTGATATAGCCGATTAACCGAACCAGTTATTAAAATTAACCGGTTTGTGCATCTCTAACTAGTTTTGTGATATGTAGCAAGCTAAGATGTAACGGGTAACTGAGTAAAAAAAAGGGACTCGCGGGTATGAAGTGACATTATTAAGGGGGTGTTTTGAAATTTTACAAGTAGAAATATGGTCAGTCACTCAGTTGTGTCACGCTTTTGGGATCATTGCAATAATTGAAGTCATGCTTGTTTTAATGATGAAGGAAGTGTGTACAAATAAAAAGCATAGCGACATTTACACTATCACCAACCACCACTTCTCTTATTATAAAGGTAAAAAAAAAAAAAACACATTTTTTTACATGTCATCTAGTTGACACGTCTTTACTTGCCGTTCAAAAAAAATATCAGTATAAAGTTGTATTGTATGTTATCAAATCATTAAAATACGTATTATATTTGCAGAATTATGTATGCCTTTTTAAGTGGACATGATTCGTAATAAAATCTGTATACATATCTAAAGGTCCACAAACCGATTTTTTTCTAAACCGGTTTTTGGACATGTCAACAAAAGTCAAAACCGATTATTGTCTAAAATGATTTTCAGTTCCAAACTAGTTTCGATTTTTTAGTGGATCCAAATGATAAATGATAGGTTTAAACATGTTCCAAACTGGTTTTAACAAAGGGTTTCACAATCTCATCTCTAACATATGGGTTCAGTCAGTTTCAAACCGGTTTCACCCAAAACGATTTAATTTCAGAAAGGATTGGCGGCGCAGCTTGTTGCCCGTCTACCTTCTGTTTTGATGTAACTTAACAAGTTTTCTGGACTTTATTTATATGATTATTAATCGATTATAAAAAAAAAAGTGTGTGGATAACAGCGATCCACTACTACTTTCGATATTAAAAAAAAAAAAAAAAAAAACCCGGTTTGGTTTCCGAAACCGATTTTTTTTATGCATCTCTATTTCCCCTTAGGCTTTGATCGAACGGTTAAGAGGAAATACCACTTGTAAAGAGCCCAAGATTCAATCATGGGAAAGTGTAATTTAGTATATGTTTAAGAAAAAAAAAGAGTTAACTGACCTTTTCGTCCGCGTGGTTTGTCCGTCCAATCATGCCAGTTCAGACCAAATTTCAAATTTGTACTATTTTCGTCCCTGACAGTCTTGAAACTTGTTAGTTCCATCCAAAAAAAAACTAAGGTTGAATCGAATAATTGGACAAGCCAAAGGGTCGAAAATGACAGTTAACCCATGCGTTTTTGAACGAAACTGACATGTTTCAAGAATGTGAGAAACGGAAATGATACAAATTTAAAATTTGATCTAAATTGTCATAAATAGACAAACTACAGGGATGAAAATGATAGTTAACTAAAAAAAAGCTTAGTTGTTAAAAAAAATAACAATCTATTGTTTTCAATATATATAAAAATTATTTTAATAGAAAAGGTAGATGAAGGTATGGGGGAAGTCACGTGAGAAAGAGAAGGTGGGTAATAAATAATGATGGGATTGGTGGAAATGATTGCACCGGCGGAATTTGTCCCCTCACGGTGGTGCACACTTGTCCTCCTCTTCCTGCTCAAACCAGGACCCACCTTATGTACAAATAATATTTATGTACAAATAAAAGATGAATGTTTTTTTTAATATAAGTTATGTTATATACATAAAAAGGTTTTTCAAAAGAAAAGGCAAACATAATATTAATATTAAGTTTATAATAAATAAGTGGGAACTAGTTTTTATGAGAATATTATGAAGCTAAAAAAAAGCTTTTAAATATAAAAGCATATGTAAAAAATAATATTCTTCTAAAAATAAAACGTTTGTATATAGACGCAATAACAATTTTAAAGAGTTGATAGGAGCCGATGTGAGGCTAGCGCATTTGGTAGAGACATATTTCTTTTAAAGAAGAAGTTCAATCCCGGAGAAAAATGAATAATTCAAAATTATTGATGTAATAGAGTAGAAACAAACGTTATTAAAAAAGTTGATATGAAATCTAATCCATAAATATGTAGAAAGAAAATATAGATACATATATTAATTAAATGATCTTAAAAGTATGTAATTATTTTTGTCATATAGTGAGTTTGTCTGTGTTTTACGTCAGCTTGAGGTATAAGTTAGCATTTGCCTTTTTCTACGTTTTACGTTACGTAGCAATATGAATTCGCGTTTTTGTTTTACGATTTATTTAGCACGACTTTACGACACTCGTGTCCGCAACGCGGGGGTCAACATCGGTACCAGCACCGTATTTGCTTTTATGGTTTTTCTCGGTGTGATGGTATAAAATCCTTTGAAAAAGAAGTTGTCTTCGCAATAAAGTATTTTTTTTTGTATCGTAAGTTATATCGAGTGTAGGTACCATACGGGTACCGTAACGAACGAATCTATACCAACCAAACAACACTGATACCGATACAAGTATCTCTGTTTTTATGGTTTTAATTCGACAAAAAAAAAAAACAAATGTGGATTGCTAGGCCAAATGTCAATATCATGCTGATACCGTAATGAACCGAACTGATAGTGACCAAAAGCCAGGCACGAAACGCGGAAAATCCAACTAGTTAGATAATATTAAAGGTATAATAATTTATCTTTGAATTAAAAAAATCATAGAAGAATGAAAAACAAAATTGAAAATTGGAACTATTCACATTGCCACATGTTGAATTTTTTTGAATTAAAAAAATCAATAGAAGAAAGAACAACAAAATTGAAAATTGGAACTATTCACATTGCCACATGTTGAATTTTTTGAACAATTACCGCATATGGATCTTTTAAGCCTGAAACACAGAAAATTTAAGTATATAGAATGTACAGACTAATTAAAATAACTGAAACGGTAACTCATTAAGCCTAGCCGTTGAAACATAGAAAATATAAGCATACATAATGCACTGGACTAATTAAAATAACTAAAACGGTAACTCATAAATCATCACGGTTTTTTATAAAGGGCACTTATAGGCAATAGCAAGGCCATTAACGACATTAAATCTAGTTGTATAAGACTATGTATAAAGGGCTCATGCTCTTTGCCACTTCACCCAAAATGGGCGTGAAATACCGCACCCATTGGCTGTGATGGATAAAGGCGTGAGCATAACAATGAGCATGACTGCATGAGGCAAAAAGTCTAGGCCAAGCTTATTTTTTGAGCCAACGTCTTTGAAGCACATCACACATTTTTATACTTTTTTTATTCATTTAATTATAACATTATTTTAATTAATGGTGGATAGTGAAACTATTACACTTTAGAAAAAAAATGAGCAAATTTTTTCTACATATTTGGCAGTGACGAGCCACATACTTAATTCAATTTATGGTGAAATAATACACGTGGTCTAACTATAACATGTTGTTTTAGATGACGCGGTTACCCATAAATCATCACGCATGACACTAGGCTTCAAATCAAAACGTTAGGAATCATGAGTTCTGGCTCTGCATAACTACATCCAAAACATCAAACTTCAGGTCAACATATTCGGGACAACGATATTAGAAAGAAACATTTAGTAACACACGAGTACACGACAACAAATACATATAATTCACACATATGCATACCAGGAGTGATAGTCATTTTATATTGCATTTTCTTTAATTTTTTTTGATAATTGTAATCAAGTTGTAAAAGAGTTAGTACTACACAAACGAGTTGTAATATGGTTGTACATTTCTTATATTGCTTGACGGTTTAAACTTATAGATTGCATATTCTTTAATATTTAATGAGTTGATAACTCATCATGTTTTAACTTTCATACAATCTAATTCCCCCGTAGTGGGGCGTTTTTTTTAAAAAAAATTCAAAAAAAAAAACGCCGGATAACGCCGAGATCCCCACTACATAGCGCGTTTCCGGGCGTTTTTTTTGAAAAAAAATTAACCCGACGTGTTTATTAAAACGCTGCACCATGGTTTGAATGCCCAATCCCAACTCAAACGGCTAGTTTTTTTAAACGGCTAGTTTTATTATTATTATTTTTTTTTAAACATTTCCCCCCTATATATATAAACTCATTCATTTTCAACCAAAACATCACAAAAACCCTCTAAAAAATACAACCATTTTATAAAAAACTTCATGGATTCTCCTATTTCTTCATCCATGGTAAATTATTACTACAACGAGTTTTTTGCGGATGGCGATGGTTCAACCGATGAGGAGGTTGAGCAAGAGGCGGTTACGAGTGCTTGTCAACTAGCGATGAGCTATGTACGCGTGTATAATCATGCACAACATGATTTTGGAAGACGAAGGAAAGGCGATATGCCAGAATTATGTGCCAGAAGCCGTTCAAGAGGAGCATCCACATGCGTCAATGGAAGAAAGAGTGAATAATGCGCGAGAGTTGCGTTACGAACCGTACCATTCCCAGTTAATGGTTGATTTGGTACACCACGCATGGTCGGTTCGGTATGTACCACCTGAGGGAGAGGAAGAAACGGAGAACGAGGAAGACGAAGTTGGCGAGGGTGAAGAAAGCGAAGATGAAAACTAGTTTTTTTTTTTTTTTTATTTCATCAGATTTTAATTTTTTTATTTCTAGTATTGTATTTTTTTTATTTAATCGGATTTTAGTTTTTTTATTTCTAGTATTGTATTTTTTTTATTTAATGAAGTATTTAAAGTTTAAAAAAAAATAATTGGGAAATGATTGCATGGGCGTTATTGGAATAATGCCCCACTACACCACTTTATGCTATAATGCCCCATACTGACTGGGATGACACGTGACGGATAATGCCCCATAGTGGGGGCATTATAACATTTTACCACTACGGGTGGTCTAAATAGGACCTGTTAAGCATCCCAAATTAACTTAAAATGACTTGTTTTTTCAGTGTTAGAATGTTTAAAATCCTAAATACAAGTTTAAATGGGATAAAAGTAAGACTATGGGGCATGGGGCTTGGGTTGGGGGAAAACGCCTAAGCCACCACCCCGGGGGCTTGAGTTGGGGCGTGGGTTGGGGCGTGGCCCAAGGGGCGGGAGTTTGAAGCCGGGCGTGGGACGAGCTAGCGATCCTATGTGGCGGGCTCCTATTCGTTTTTTTTTTTAATAAACTGCCAAGCCACGCCCCAACCCAAGCCCCACCATACCCCACGGACACGTCACTCACCGGTGAGGTGGCTCGAACTACACGTGTTAACTCATGCCCCCCAACCCAACCCAAGCCCTACCATACCCCACGGTCTAAACAAGTGTTAAATTTAAAACTATGGTTGGATACTAATTACAATGTATTATTCCATGCGAAGCAAGTATTAAATCAGGGTATCGTGTTGTCACTTTCCTTCACAACTTTTGTCCTTTTTGTTTCTCTGTTTATCCTTTTAAAATGAACCCGCATTAACTCTTTACTCTTTCTCATTTCATATTCTCTAGGCTTTTCCTCTTTATTTTATAAAAAAAAAATCATAACAATAAATAAAATTTTTATGATGTTCAAATACTATTTTTTTGTTTGAAACAACCTATGACTTAATGTAATCAAATACATGAAATTATGTCACATATATATTATTTTAAATCTTCATATAACAATTGTTTTCGAATATACACATCAGACTAGCTTTTATTATAATTTTTAAGTGAGCTTTTTGTCATGTACTTATTTTTCACAATTTATTTTCATATATCTATTTTATTTCTTACAAGATCTAACTTCTTAATTAGAATTATAGACTTATAGTGGTGAAATTTTAAAATTTAATTGACTTGAATGTTAATGTTTTATTTTTAAATATAAACTAAAATTATATAGAAGATAAAGATAATAATTAGAGAATTATTTGAAGAATAAAAGTGAAAAGGACAGTTTAGAAATGCAGAGTGATATGACAAAAGAATCTGCTACGAATGAAGGTAAGTCTGTACGTGAGATTTGGAAAGAAGGCACAAGATCCTTCCTAGCTGACCTACCCCACTCCCATCCCTCTAGTCAAACTTTAATTAAAACATATTTACAAGAATTAATTCGTAATTTACTTTTATTCAAGGAATAATGATTTTAATAATTCTAACTATTAGCTATTGGCCGGTAATGGTCTCAACTTCAAAAATAACCAGTGGTGATCCCAGCTTTTGATATACTGTAAACCAGTGGACCTTTACTAAATCGAAAACGACAAGGGGACAGAAAGAAATTAAGGTTATGTTAGTAAAGGTTCGTTATTTTACAATATGTGAAAAGGTGGGATCACCACTAGTTATTTTTGAAGTTGGAACCGTTGTCGGACAACGTCTAATAGTTTGGATTATTAAAATCTATTATTCCTTTATTTAAACAATTGACCAGTCTATTTCTAATTTATCCTTATAAATTAATCTATATGGGAGTGGGAAAACACTATATCATCACGCTATATTCTTTAGGATTTGGTTTCGGTATAAACCATATTCATCCTACAAACCGTAAAAACAAATCCTAACACTTACAAAAAGTTAAATTAGCACATACTAAAACAATACATACATAAAAGTAGCACTTTTAAATTATATTAGCACATGAATATCAAGATAATTGATTTTAGCACATATGTGAAATGATGAACACTTTTCTTTATCAGCACATTGAAAATAAAAGGAAGATCCAAATAAAGAATTAATTGCTTGTTAGCCTAATTATAAACAATTCAAGATAACTGATATTATTTACGTTATCATTTTACCATTTCCCTATAATTGGTTGGATGCTACATGTTACTTTTTAAATGGTTCTTACAGTTTGTATACAAAATGTGGTTTGTATTTGATCCTACTCCATATTCTTTATGCCAATGATCTCTAGATCAAGTGGTGTACGTTTTTTTATTTTTCTTGAGAGATGTAGGTTCAACTCCCACGTGGTGTAGAGTGATGCACTAGTGGGCAATGATAGGAGACCCATGGAAATCTGGGTTTTATCCTTGAACCAAACGAGTTTTACCAATAATTTCACCGTCGTGCCTACGGGCGAGTGGGTTATCGGGTTTTCCCTGGAATTGGTGGTGGACTCGGGTTACTCTCGGAGTACTCCGTTTGGTCCAGTGGATGCCCTGAGGGTGCTCGGGATTGACTCTGTTAGCCGTTCAAAAAATCACACTATATTCTTCGGGGATAAATTCGTAATTTACTTATACTGTTATTTATTATTTTACTTTTTAATTTATGATTTAAGAAAGACATTTTGATTTATTATTGAGATGGTTAATTAAATTCGATACGAATCTATCCTAAAAATAAATAATGAAAAGGCATGTTAAAGATCTATTTGCTTTATTAATCAAGTGTCTACATCGACATCTACACTATACGATAAAAAAAACAAATAGAAGACACATGACACTCTATATGAGGTGTTTTCCATAGAGTTTTTCCCGCCTAAAATGTATTTTTCCACATTTATGCCTACTTAATTTTTTAAATTCAAATGAATATAACAAGAATTAATTAAAATTTACATAAGCCTTTAAACACTTTTAAAACTTAAAGTTTAAATAAATCAACGGTGTTAGTGATGTGTCTCAAGACTGATATGACCCTCTGACACAAACACACAAAAATGTCTGTAAATATGTTTGTACATAGCTGTTACATTTCATTTCCGATAAATCCAAAAAGATTTTGGGTTTGTTTTAGTAAAAAGTTTGTAAAATACAAAAAGATGTTTCTGCTTTATTTTTGACAACTGATGTTGGAATCCGGATCTTCAGAATCTGATGCTGAACGAAACCTGAAGCTACTGGGTGGGAGCTAATCTTTGAAATGAAGAAAAGTTGTTGAATTGTGAAAAAGTTCATTAATTTGAAACTTAAATTGTTTGAAAAAATGTCAGTCTGTTCACAAATTGGTCAATCAAGGTCATTAACTTGGACTTGGTTATTCGAGTGGGTTAAAAACTGATAAAAATGTTTAAAAATTGAAAATTTTGAAAAAAAATCATGTCCCTTCGCACGAAAGGCCAACTATTCGTCCAAAGGACCCATCGTTCTAAGGCATTTGGGCCTAGTCGCTCAAAAGAGTAAGCAGGCCCATTCGCTCAAAGGGAGCCCAATCGTTCAAAGGATTAGGGTTACACTATTTAAAGGGCCAGTCGCTCCAAAGGTAACCATTCGTTCAAAGTATCTGTTAAAAACAAAGGATTTTTCTCTCAAATTTTCACGAATTCCTAGAAGAATTGCTGCACAATTTTTAACCTAGTAGTATTGATTTGCACAATACTAACTATGGTGAAGGTAATGGATCTTGATTGTGATTGTTTCGACTGAGATTAGAACGATTCGCACATAAAGGACATTAAAACTTAGATCTAGGGTAAATTAATGGACAAAACTTAAAATTGAGTTCATAATCTTGTTAATCGGCATATATATGATAATATTGGACCTTCAATTTTGTCACTGCTCTGTTCATTGTTCTTGGGATGAAGAAGATGATCATTCAGACGAAAGGACCCTTCGCACGAAGGGTGATTCTGCGTTGACTTTGTTTGACCAGATCCTGACCCTTCGCATGAAGAGCACTTTCGTTCCAGGGACATTGACTTTTGTTGACTGTTTAGTCCAATCGTTCCAAGGGTTGTTCGTTCAAAGACCCACTCGCTTGAAGGACTCATCTGCTTGAAGGATGTTAAGTCTTGAAATTTGTGCAACATTATTCTAAATGTTTGATTTTGTTTTTTTTTCGCAAGAAAAAGCGACGAGGTTTACTTCTAAGCACAATATCTGCTGTGTGCTGGATCCGAAGTTGTCTAAAATAAAGCCGTTTGAAGATATTCTGGGGTTCATGAATTGGATTCGGATTAAAAAGACACTTATAGACTAACATAAGGCCTATATATCGCATATTAAACGTTTTTGGAGTGCAGCAGAATACAATAAAGAAGTCAATGCTATTCATTCGTATGCACGTGTTGAAAATCAGGATATCGAAGTTATAATCACTGAAGCTGACATTCGTCGTGTTCTGGAATTCGACGACAAAGATGACGATCAAGTTGGCTATCCGGAAAGATTAGCGAAGGGATGTTGGTTTAGAATAGGATACACTAGGCACGTGAACGATGGTAACTGCAACAAAGCCAATTTCGCGATGCCATACAAGTTTCCTGTTCACTCTGTAGTTCATGAAATGGGACACCGTAAGGGTGGATACGACGTCACAGTAGATTACATCATGTGCATGATCACAACGTTGATTCTTAATCTTCCATACAACTTTACAAGATTGATATTCGAGCAGATGAAGGCGAATATTGATGGTGAAAAATTCTTACAATATCCATGGTTCTTGCAGATGATAGTTGATGATAAAATCAATAACTTAGAAAAGGTGGATTCTAATATTCTTCCGTTATAGCATATAATGAATGCAACGTTTGATCATTTACATCAATACAAGAAGATCAAGAAGGAAGATATTCTGAATGTTACTCGTTTATTTGGTTGTTTGAAAAGTCCAAACTATCTTCCACCACCACAAGGCAAATGGAGACATGAAGATAGTGATTTTGGTAATGAAGACAAACAAATGGAAGTCTTTATTCCAAAACGTTGCAGATGGTTTACCAAAGAAGTCAGCAAGAAAAAGAGAAGCAAGAAAGGTGCTACAACAAAGAAAGCTGTTGCAAGTACTTCTTCTAGTCCACATGCCCACAGCCAAAGAAAAAGCCTGTTCAACGTACTTTAATCAATGAACCAAGTGACGACGAGGGTCAGAATGTTGAAAATGGCACAGCTGATACTCAGGAAATTGCATAGAATATAGAAGCAGAGGCTCTTGGCCCAAGTGGTGCTGAGAATGTCGAAAATGTTGAAGTTCATGAAAAGGAAAGTTCTTCAAGTGCTAGTGATATAAGTTTAACCGAGATGACACCAAAACAGGAAATCCTCGAGAAAAGTGGGAAAAGAAGAAAGAAAAGCCACAAAAGAAAAGGCAGAACAGTGATGAAGAGGATGCAGGTCCTGAAGTTCGAAAAATGACAAAGAGGGTGAAACGTCCTGCAAAGAAGTCTGTTTCTCCAATGATGAAAAGAGCACGAAAGAGTACAACGACAGCTGTTAAAGATACATATGCTAGTGTTCCTGAAACAAGAGCTGAACCTGAAGTGAGAGTTGAAACTGAAGCAGAATCGACTGTTCCTATTCTTACACCACCGATATCACCAGTTATACAATAATCTGTTCCTACTCAACAACAATAATCAACACCACAACAACAAACAGTGCCTCAGCAACAGGGGTCAACCTCAAAGCAAAAATCGACTCCGAAGCAACAACAACAAAAATCAACAGGTTTTGATAGATTCTTTTATAAAATTCTAGACTTTGGTCTTGGTGGAACTGGCGTTGATGATATACCAGATATGTCATTCTTTGAGATTGAAAACGATGGAAGATAAGATTCAGAAGCTTGAAGATGATAAAACCGAGATGAATGATAAAGTAAAGAGCCTTGAAGCTGTGAACGTGGTGCTAAACGATAGAGTTCAGATTCTTGAAGCTGAGAATGGTCAACTTATAACTTCTAATGCAATGCTTCTGTCTGAGAACGAACAGTTGAAGAAAATCGTTGATGATCATGAAGAAGATAAGAAGTTGAAGAGTAAACATATTGAAATGTTGTTTGTAGTCTTTGAAAGCAGAATGGGTGTGAGTGTTGAAGCAGAATATAATCAAATAGAAATCCGAAGGCTGAAGCTCGGAGGATAGAAAAGGGAATGTCAAGCAGCCGAAGCAGCAGCTAAAGCGTCAAAAGATAAGGCTAAGGTTGATGATGTTCCATATATTTCTCCGTTTATTTTCATTGGTCAACCAGTAACTGTTCCGTATAGTAATGAAGAAACTCAAAGGTTGGCCAAAATCGAAAAAAGACGTAATAAAGATAAGAATGATGATAGACGAGGGTGATGAATTGAAAGATATTGATGATCCTACTAATGATCACAAAGATGATGATGATGATCAAAGTGGGAGTAGTTTTTAGATTGTAAGCAGGAAGGGCGATGACAGATTGATGGATTATCTGAATGATAACCAAAATGAAGAACGTGATGAAGATCATTCTAAGGGGGAGAAAGGAACTGGTGCTCAAAACGATGAAGAATCTTCTGGAATCTTCACGGAGGTTACCCCTCTAACCGCCGTTCTAGAAGATATGGCGAAAACGATATATCTCTGTCACGATGTGGAAGAAGGTGAATTTGTGCATAACTACATGCGTGAAGAAATAGCGAAGCTGATGGGTATAAATGAAGATTCTTTCACTTTCGATTTTGAACAAGAGTTGAATGAGATCGATCTTGAACAACCAGAGAACTACATATGTAAAAATATATCAGATGCAAACAATATTGATAATGTTGTTGTGGAGGATGATTCTAACAACGATGAATGCTTCAGATACACTGGTGAAGGCTCAGAGGACTTCTTAACATTTGAAGAATTGTTTGTTGAACATAATGAAGACATGTTACTTCGAAAGGTTGAAGAAAGAGTTTGAGAAGGAGAACCACCGAAGATGAGCTAAGAAGAATTGCGTGAAGCTCGTAAGCGCTGGTTTAGGTCGATGCCTAATGAAAGTGTAACGCCCTGCGTTCCCAAACTTTTATCTTTTGGCAAGTCTCGTCCCTGTATTATTTACTGATGCTTATTTAAGTCTTAACTATGATAAACTACGTGAAACTTTTACTCTATGATGCTTTTGTGATACTTTGTGCGTGAATCTTGAAACCATACTAGACTCTTATGAATCTTGACTCTTTTGTGATACTTGAATCTAGACTCTTGTGACACTTTAAAACTCGAATCTTGAAACTTGACACTTGTTATGCTTGATACTTGTTAAACAAGAGACTTTGAGACTTAATACTTATTGAACGAGAAACTTGATACTTAGTGGAACGAGAAGCTTGATATTGTTGAACGTGAAACTTGGATTCTTTATTGAACAAGAGGCTTGATACTTGATGCTTTGATACTTGATACTTTGATACTTGATATTTATTAGATGTGAAACTAAAACACAGCCTTGAAACACGGAAACTTTTGTGTTAATTATATAATTATACTATTGAGATGGTTACCCATAATAATATGCAACGCAACGCTTAATCTAGCTCGCAAAACGAACCAAAGTTGGAAATCTAGTAAACAGGACTCGGCTGTCCGAATGGACATCCGATCGGATGACCATTCGACAGAATAGCCATCCGATCCCTCACACTTGCACCGCCTTAGCTTTTACTGTTAGCTATAAATAGGGTTGCTAACCCTCATTCTCACACCTTTGCCTCTGTCATCCGACCACACGCACTCTCAGGCACTTTTCTCGAGATTCAAGCTCATTCCGTAAGTATTTCTTCTAGATTCTTGTACAACTTTAGTAATTTAACACTTCTACACAATATTCTTCGACGAAATCACACGAACACCTTAACATTTTCATGAAAACCAACTGATTTGGGGTTTCTTGGAGGTGTTCTCCGCTCAGTTGATGTACAAACTATTGTGGAGCATTATTTAATCAAGAACGACCCTAAATCTTAAGGATTTTCACAGTTTTCATACGAAATCTAAAGGAAACTTATACTTTTACACCAGATCTGACGGAGTTCACCGGTTCCGATTCAGATTCTGATGAACATCACGTTTTACAACTTATTTTCGGGCTATTCTTCAACTTTTTATACGAAACATGGGTGAAATCAGACTCGAACGGACTTTCGACTCGTTTCTTAGTTGAAAGCCGGCTTGAGAACTGAACTTCACCGGAAAACAGACAGTTTGACAAGTCCAAACATGAAACACACTGGAAACAGTTCGTTGGCTGGAGAAGGGGTGGTTCCCAGCCGGCCGACGAGCTAGGTTTGGTACGTTTCCGTTGTTTGACACGTCAATACACCGTCTCCATTAACTCAAAACTTAGGAATTTCACAAAACTTCACTCACTGATCGTTTGTCCGAATGGCCATCCGATCGGACGACCATCCGTCCAGATGATCTGACTATCTTGACACTTGTTTATTTTACAGGACACTATGATCACAATGTTTGAAACTCTAATAGTTCACAAACTTTACCCACTGATCGAATGACCATCCAATCGAATGGTCATCCGTCCGGATGACCATCCGGTTAGATGGAGTCCATCTATTCGAATGGTCATCCGACCGGATGACCATCCGCTCAGGTATTCTATCAGACACTTTATCTCGATTTTCACACTGTTCGACACTCTGTTCCCAACCGGGTCAGCTCTTAGAGGACTTATGCTCTGTTCCCCGCACGCAGGCTGATCCAGCGCTCCCTTCGATCCAATTAGCAGTGTTTGGTTATTAGCACCCGCTGTGAGTATACTCGATCCCTTTTTGTTTTAAACACTTTTGGGATGCAACATGTATTCTATATCAAGACACTTGAAACTTATTGAAACATACTCTATCCGTTTAAACATGAAACATGAAACTTGATACTTGAAACTTGAGACTTTTATGCTATGTGAACATTTAATCCCTGTGAGTAGTTCCGCCTTAACAATAGTAGCGCTATAGGAGTAATGCACCTCCCCGTTAGTCTTTGGGGTATTGTTAGGAGGAGACGTTTAACCTCCCGTTAGACTTTGGGAAAGGCACTTAACGCATTGGGAAATTTGGGCTATCACTTGGACTGCATAAACTAGCACGGTGAAACTTATTGAAACTTATTTTCTGTTTTCATGTTGGATATGAGTTTTCGAAAACTATTATACTACATATTCAAACTTGTATGCTCGTCAACATTTTTTTTGTTGATAGTATTTTTATACATGTTGCAGGTTGATAGTGGTTGGGATTCAAGGAAACAAGCTAGGATGATGCTTAGAAACTCATCTAGAATAAATTAGACAGTTTGAGCAATATTTGAATCGTAATGTATTTTTGGATGATTTGTGAGGTTGTGGATCGTTGACTCTTAGACAATATTTACGAAAATTGAATAATTATTATTGAAACAAATAGTGTTGTGGAATCTCTTGAGCAATCTGAACGCTTAGTGCCGCGCCCCGATGTTTCCGCCATCGGTTGGGGTGTGACAAATTGGTATCAGAGCCATAACTATAGGGAATTAGGAAAAGTAGGAATGCTTTGCCTAGTGTATAGTTCTAGGAATCTTGACTCTTATTTGTCATTTAAGACTTATGTATTCTACCGTAAATGCTTCCTAGCAACACTTTCCTGTTAAACATACATGCCTTTCTTAAGGCTAACACAAAACACACTTGGACGCTTTGAAAACAGTGCTGAGAGGCGTTTGTATTTTGCACGAAATTTACCCTCAAGTTAGGAGTGACATCCAAACCTTGAAGGTAAATTTCCATATTATATTCTTGCAGGTCTTATCTTTTGATAAGTACCAACACTGTTAGGGTACGATGTTGTCAAGTTAGAGGTGAAACTCACATCTTGATAACTAGTCCCACTCTTTGATTTTCAATCCCGCCGAAGCCTCGAAGTTTACCAATCGATTAAGGACGTGTAGTGACCGAAAGAACATATATCGTAGGCCTAACATCGATGACGTACTTGTCTAAGTAAGCCAAGACACGTTGCCTTACTTCGAAAGGGATTCAATTCACTTTGGTTAGTCAACGTTCCTCTACCCGGAACAATCCTATGTTTTGTGAGCCTATCTTTTATGTTATCGAGATTTTACATGTGGTTTTATTCTTGATACTTTGTTCATTTCGAAACTTTTTACACGACTCACACGTATCTCCGCAATCTAAAACAATAACAATAATATCTTAGGATCGAACTAAATTTATGATGCTTTACTTATAGGATCGTTTTACCGACCGAAATGAGTCGTTCAGAGGCGTTCTACTCAATACGAAAGGAGGAAACAGATGTATCGAGTTCGATTAAGCTAGATATTCACTTTAACTGTCTTTTTGATTGATTTGACAAAGATTTACAGCACGTTGACACTTCAGCAGCACTTCGGCTCTGGAATCACAAAGTTGGAACTCCTTCAAACGAAATCACAAGGCACCTATTTATAGGCTAGTTAATTTCGCACGGAATGGTTCATGCGAAATCACATTCACAGAAAATTACTATTTCGTGCGAAATTACCAAGTAATTTCATATGAAATCACTAGCTAATTTCGTGCGAAATTACACTTTGTAATTTCGTGCGAAATTACCTTCTAACCTATTTTTGACAGATTTCTCGTATAACATGCCCTGATCTATCTATACACATACAAGACTCGATACAAGAAGAAGTCGACAGACGTATGCACCAACAGACTCCCCCTCGGATGTTGACGAGTCTTCAGTGTCGAGTCTTCAACGTCTTAAGTCTTTATCAGTCTTTTACTCTTCCTGAAGTATCTGACAGTGTAAATCAATCTTTCTCTTCTCTTTTCTTCTCTCTTCCAGGATCTGAATCTGACTCCAACTTCTCTTGATCAGATCTTTTGATTTCTTAAGTTGATCAGCATCGGCAATACCAATATCGTAACCTGGCTTCACATTCTGCTCAGTATCAGAAACCTGGCTACCCTGCACACATCTCTACCTCACAATAAATTTCACAAATTTAAAATTTGACAAATTTAAAATTTGACAAATTTATATACCACTTGCAGGAATTAATCAATCAATAAATGATTTAACAATGTTAATATCTGATGAACCACTTGTAGGCAAAACATTTATTTTTATTCATTATAAACAGACTCCTTCTCACGAAATGTTCATCATGTTTAGCACTCGGAATTTTGAAAATCAGCTCTTCAACATCGGTTGTCGAAAATCTTTTTGGATTTTTCAAAATTTATGTTAAAACACACTAAAAATCTTTTTGGATTTTTGAAAATAAAGAATTGCAGTAAAGAAATATTTACAAACAATATTTTTGCGAGTTTGTGTAAGAGGATCATATCAGTTTTTGAGACAAATCATCAACACCGTTAAGCTTTAAACATTCTAAGTTCTATTCGATTCACTTAGATTGTCAGTATACTGATCCACTTAAATTTTCACACAAAGTTCAACTGTTTCGAGATACGAGATTAATGTTTTAGAGACTTAAACTTATACGTGTGTCCCACCTCAGAATATACTCCCGTATCCAGATCCCAATATTCAGTCTTACAGGTGAGTATACCTAGATGATATCTGTAAAGGGTTAAATGCGAGGGCCATGAGAGCTCAGACTATTGCTTCCGCAAAATCAGAGAGATGATGGCTTCGACTTTTGGTGTGTTCCCTTTAGAGAATCTTTTCTTCAACAGCACATGATTAGCATTTTGCAATGTTTCATCATTTTTTATGCTGAGGGTGATGCTATATTTCAAGAAAGCGAAAAGTATTATACGGGGACTAGGCCATTGCTTCCGAAAAATCAGAAGTCCCGGGATAATACCCCAGATATCACTAAGCATAAAGACCTAGTATCTCAGAAAGAGGGACCTTTCAAACAAGATTTCGGGGGTTACCCATATATCCAAGAGATGTTCCCCACGAGATAAGTAAGTTTGAAATTTAGGTTTATATCTCGACACAATCTACTAAGCGTGCGAAAACCTACTGGCACATCATTAGTGAGACCGTTTATCACTTTTAAACTTTCCAATTCTTTAGCATGCTGTGATCGTCCACTGATGTACTATCATTTCCTCTTTTTTCAACAAAACTCAATTTTTTGAAATTATCATGTTTTTGGATTTTTCAAATTTTCTAAATTTTTTTTTTAATTTTTACTCCCCCTAAAATCAAAATATGTTTCAATTTTGATTTTCTGGGAAAATTTGAAAACAAACTGTACAAGGTAAAATGACAACTGTTGTGAGTTGCTTCAATTCGCCATCCACTTGGCATAAACAATCAGAACTCCCCCTTACAACAAACTATTTTCCCATTAAGATTTCAAAACACTTAAGTTTGTTTTAATCAAAAATGATTTTTACTGAAAATAAGTTTTGTTGATTTTACCACTTGTAAAAATGGGGATAAACTCATCACATTGTTTTTTTCAACCATTTGATGAAAGTTAAATCAAGTTCAACTTAATGACCTTGATTAACCACTTGTAGGTTCAACTTTACCAGATGTAAAATAACATATGACAATTTTAAGAACAACTACCACTTCCAAACTGAAATACCACTTGTAAGAAAGATGCCGATTTCTACTCCACACTTACCAACCTGGGAGTTCCGGCAATTCCCCACCTGTAGAATTTAACAATTTTAGAAGTACAAATTTTTAAGAATGATGCCGATTCATGCTCCACGATTACTAACTTGGGAGCTCCGGCAAGTCAGGATTTTTAAGTAAAGAACACAGACACCCAAGCCTGACCAGCTTTGGGTGTATACTTCTCAACTTCACCTGGGGTTTGAACATTTCTTTTTTCTTCATAAAATTCTGTCACCCCTTTGGCCTTCCCATTGACCATTTTCCCAAAAATGTGTTTTACTTTCCCATTGAACGCTTTCTCGACATCAAATTCTTTCTTCTCAGAATAGAATTGATTCGAGATTTCAACTTTGCCAACTTTTTGTTTGAAATTTTCAGTCCTCAATGGTGGAAAGTTCACATCATCCATTGGAGGAACTGATTTCTCATCTTTTACCTCAACTTGTGGCTCCTCTGATTTTGTGGAATTAGATTAATCGCCAAATTTCACCTCAGATTTCTTAACCACCCACATTTGGTTGTCAAGATTAACTCTTCTTTTGTAAAATCTTTTCTTCGAACATTCACCAACTTCATATGTTGAAATTTTAAAAACTTTGAATTTTTCAGTTGGTGATTCATTTTTCTCAACAATCTTTTCTTTAAGTTTAGAAACAACTTCCTGTTTGATGTTGGTTGCTTTAGGACAGTTCCAAGCAATATGACCAACTTCTTGACACCTGTAACATGTTCTTATTTCCTTTCTTTGATATGCTCCATTCTTCATTTCTTCTTGCTTCTTAGCAAGAAATTCTCTGTTTGATTGCTTCCAGAATGAGCTCTTTTCTTCTTCTTCCGAGCTTGCTCCTGAAACAAATACAGTTTTTGGTTTATAAGTTTTCTCATTTTTATGATTTTTCGGTGGAATAAAACCCAAACCCTTCTTTTTGTAATTACCGTTATGGTTTGGTTTCTTTCGATAACCAGAACTGTAACCCTTTTTCTTGTTTAAACGTTGTTGAACTCTTGAGGTGTAAGATTTAGGTTTTTCTGAAAGATTTACATCTTTTATTTCAGAAATATTAATTTCTGTTAATTTGAAAACCTTTTTGATCATTTCAGTTTTAACACCTCTTATTGGAAATTCCTCATCAGAATATAATTTGTCTGAATCATTCAAAGTATATGCCACTTTGATTGGTTCGTCATTCAAATTAGATTTTGATAACAAGAATTCTTTATTGTAAACCCGTTTAACCGACGACTTTGGACTGTCAACTGATGATGTTCTCGAACTTTCATACTAATACTTTGACTCCGACTCCTCATCTTTATCGAACACCCGATCGACCACCTTTTTTATTAACTCAGACTCATGATCAGTGTCAGACGATGTGAATGTGACGTCAATGTTTTCTGGTAAATCATTAGTTGTTTCAGACTTTAACTTTATATTGACAGCCTTTTTGACTTGCTCCTCCTTTGGTTTTCTGGGAGAATAACCTTCCCAGATCGGAGGGGGACACTTGTTATAATTTGCACTTTGTTTCTTACCAGTATCCTTCTATTTTGGTTTCTCATCTTGAAAAGCTTCAAGACCTGCAACAGTTGGATAAATTCTGTCAATCAAATAATCAGAACTAGAATAACTCTGTAACAACCGTCTGATTCTTTCATTCTCTATCTTTTCTGTCTCCAACTCTTGCTTCCACTTTGCACTTTCTTCAATGTAATAATTGATAGCTTTCTGCTTTGACATCATTACGACATTCATCATTGTCAATGCATCTTCTCTTTCAGAATTTTTCTTTTGCAGACCAGTTACTGTTCTGTTCAACACATCATAAGATTCTTTCACGTAATTGAGATCGAACAATAATATTTCTTTCATCTTATCTTGCTCACTCAACTTCTCGTCCTTTTCTTCACACTACTTGCAAGATTCTGTACATTTTAGACACGGTTTAATCACTTCAACGATTTTTTCAATTTCTACTATTTTTTCAATTTCAACCACTTTCTCAACTTCAACCACTTTTTCTGATTCAACTATCTTCTCAGCGATTTTAACTTCTTCACTTTGTTCAGATTTCTCTTTTTGAGCAACGCTTTCACATTTCATTTTCCTCTGTTCTTTTGCTGCTCGTCTTTCCTTCAGCTTTTCCAATCTATCTGCAAAATAAAATTGAAAACTTTCAGGAGATAACATAGATTTTCCAATATTTATTTGTGTCTCCTCTTCATCATCACTGTCATCAGATGATGATTGATAAAAAACTGGCTCTTGAATGATTTGAGCAGTGAGAGCTACCACTTTGGAATCAGGTGGAATGTATTTGTCCCAAATGAAACCTTCTGCCACTTTTTCATCATCTTGATCGATTATACCAAAATAAGCTTTCTTATTTGCTTCTTCGATCCTTTTAGCATGTGCAGTTTGTGGTTCTTTTTGTTGATACGGTTGATGAGCAACTTGTTGATAAATGGCTTTCCGATAGTAATCATTGCCACCAAACGGATTCTGTGCTCCACTTGCTTCTCGATTTTTGCATTCTCTCTTGAAATGACCTTTCTCCCTGCATCGAAAAAAAGTAACTTTAGATTTATCAAAACCCAAAGTAGAAACATTTGCATCCCTAAAATCATCTCTTCCTGTAATCATCTTAAACTTTTCAGCTCTCCTCAAAACACTAGCTAAACACCATTTAATATCCATAAGCTCCATCTCTTCTGCTTCTATCTGATCGTAATCCTCTTTCGTCAGCATAGGATTTCCGATCCTTCCAGCAACCAATCCTTCATATGATTCCAACACGGTAGCAAGTAATGACATGTGATTTTTGGCGACCTCTTTAGAGAAATTTTGACCATTCTGAAGATGCAACGCGATGTTGCAATTTAACACTTGACCATTACTACTGTTTGAACTTTGAAATTTATGACTTGAAGTTGAACTCTTTGGATTCACATTTGGGTACGAAGAAAATCCACTGCTGCTGCTTGAATTTTGATTAACAGATTCAGATGAGTTTTCAGCACTGAAAGCAGTTTGGACTTTCAGACTAGTTTCAATCTCTTGAACACTTCCTTTGTAATACATTTTAACATCTTGTTGACCACTCGGACTGTTCATTCTTGCAATCTTTTGCTGTTCCAGATCTTGACCCTCAATCTTTTCAATGAACTGGGAAATAGTCAACTTGTCATATTCTCCAGTATTCTTTAAAATCATCAAGTCTGTACCCCACTCTTTTTGAGGTAATGCATCAGCTAACTTATCGACCCATTCTTCTTGATCTTTAACAATTTCTAACAAAGACATAGATCGCACTAAGTGGCAATATCTTTCAATCAGCTTCTTTGATGATTCACCCGGCAAACTTGAAAACAAATCAAACTCTTTCTTTAGCAATGCTTTCTTGCTCCTGATCATCTTTTCACTTCCCTCAAACTTGATTCTAAGTGCTTCCCAGATCGAACGTGAAGTATTGTCATGTTGAAGCAAAATGAAGATGTCTTCTTTCACAGCTTGCTGGAGTAAACTAATCATCATCTTTTCTGCTTTGTACATTTCTCGTTCTTTGTCTGTAAATTCAGAAATAGTTTTAATAACTCCCACATTAGTACGAGGTTTAACATATTTCTTTTTGATACATTCCCAAGACCTCAAATGATTAGCTTGAACCCAGTTTTCGAAACGGTCCTTCCAACCATAATACTCCTCAATTCCCATGAGTTTCGGGGGGTTTTTGCAAAGTTCCAGTTTCGTTTTCCATGTTCATGCATTGTGCAATGGCAGCTGGAGTAGTCGGGGCTATAGCAAATGCATTATAGAATTCTTCTTCCATGATTCGGTAACGAGTTTCTCAAAAACAGACCCTTTCAAGCGAAATTAACTCTTCAAGCGAAATTACCTGCAATACAGCTTCAAACGACTGTGCAACTCGCCCATATCAGATTTTTCCACAGAATCTTCGCATCTCAGCCGTCTCGCCCGAAAAATTCTCGTTTTCTTCATCTTCTTGTTTGGTACGTTGTTTTAGGCCTGAAACAAAAATACACTTGATTAAGTATCCGATTCTCGGTTTTATGGCCAAAAACGCGTAAAATGGGGGAATAAAACATATGTAATTTGGTGAATATCAAACCTCCCCACACTGGAACCTTGCTTGTCCTCAAGCAAGCTAAAATTAAAATGTAATAAAAGATAGTTTCTAATGAGAACAATAATTTACAAGCTACCTACTAATACATCTACAAACGGTTAGCCGGTTTTTCGAAGCGCAACGTCAAGTGATTCAAACCAAACAAGCACATGCAAATATATATAGATAACCAAAAAGTCATGATTTCACTTCCGATTGACTTAGCACGCTAATCTTCACACACCTCACAATGTTCACACACACTCGATTATATTTGTGAAACATACATATAATGTGTATGTGTAAACACTCAATGCCTCGACAATGAAATGTGTACTATCATAAGCTTGTCACAAGATCTTATCTCCACCAACTAACATGCGAAAAAGTGTAAATCAAGAGGTCTTTACGGGTTGTAACGAAAGGCTTGGGTGAAGGGTATGGAATGGGAATTTTTAAAGTGACTAAATGGTTAAAACTCGGTAGTTACGTTTAACAAGCGTAAAACAATAAAACTATACATACTAATGCCTTAAAAAGGAGACTTTTGTGTTATCGTGCTCATCAACGAGATTTCATCATTTTAGCACTTAAAATTGCTCGAATTTTGTCGACTTTACCCTATTTAGGGTGTTTTATTTTCTGATTTTCTGAGATTTTTTTTATATATATAATCTAATAGCTTTGTACAATGAACAACTAACTACAAGAAACGCTAGTTAAATGATTTTTAACCGAGTTTTAACACAAAAGGTTTAAAAATAAAAAGGCTAAATTTGGCTAAGTGGGTGAATTGGTTGGGTAAACGAAGGAAAACAAGGGAAAGGCTCGACATGGTTAATCCTAATGGGTAGTGTAGGGTTTAGGGAAACATAACACAAAGAAAAAGGCTAACAACAAAGGGTTTTCTAGGTGCCTCTATCACTTCTACACAATTTCACATGTTTATGGTCTTGGAAAGCATGCTAGTGACAAGTTCTAAACTACATGTGACATCCGGCTCACTCCTACTCCGAAATGAACAAACATATAACAAATTTAAGGCTCAAATATGCTCACATAACGGAAGGAATGGGTAAAAGTGTGAAAATTAACACGCAAGTCTTTCTTTGTTTGTCACGTTTTCTAGTTATCTTTTTCAAAATTTATTTGGCTTGTCGGATTTTTATCATAACTGAAGCTTTCTAAAACAACAACTAACAAGTTTATTTACTAAAAATATATACAATTTACTGATTTTTTTATAGGACAAACAAAGTCAAAATGTTAAACCCCCTCCCCACACTTGAACTTCGCATTGTCCCCAATGCGAAACAGAATATAGAGAAAAAGGAGAATAACACTCCCCTGAAGATGATTGTAGATGAAACGAGGCTCCAAAGCCGATTCTGTTGTGTCTTCCGGTCCAAGATGTGCTTCCAAGATCTGTATGGGTGTCACAAGGCAAAGTAAAAACAAAACAGCAAGCAAGACAATCTGATCGAAACACAAACCATGATCTAAATAAATAAAAAGAGTACTAAATATCCATACATAAACGAAGCAAATAAACCATAATGTCTGGAAAACAAAATACATAACCGTGGGTGTTTGCAATAAGAACCAAAATGAACACCCAAAATAAACTACTAACATAATACGATAACCACCAGCTCAGAACTCCCACTACTACTCGTCATCGGCACCTCCTCCTGTGCCGGATGTGCCAGCCCCGCCATAATCGCCTGGGTTCCCGAATGGGAACTGTGGGGGCTCGCCAAAGTAGTTGGGGCAGGCGTTCTGAAGACCCCCAAATATGTACGAAAACCCAGCATGCACCTCTTGGCGCATGAACACCTGATTTGCCTGCATCGCATCCTGGTTGGCTCTCAGATGCTCTTGATTAGCTCTCAACTGCTCTAGATTGGCCCGCTGCTGCTCTTGGTTAATCTGCATCTGCTGGAATTAACCATAAAACTCAGGATATGATGGGATGCCGGGAGGCCAATGCTGGTACTGTGGGGAGTGTGGCTGTTGTGGTGAATGTGATAGCTGTTCATGCTCTTCTTCCTCCTCCTCCTCATGCATAACCTCATTCTCATGATCCGCTGGCTCTGGAGGCAATGGGTCCCAGACCTCGTTGTCTAACCCTCTCAACCTATCTCCATGGCCGATCTCTGTGATTATCCCCATGGCCTTCAAAGAACGGATATCCACATACGTACCTTCAGCAACCAAAGTTAGAGCCTCAACCACTTCGTCAGTCATAATACCCATGGCGTAGGCGATTTGGGTGACGTATTGACCACCATGGATCTGACTGTTAGCGGTCCTGCCCGAACTATGCATGAAATATTCAGCCATTCGCGCAGCGAGGTTGATATGGACCTCCTCCGCGAGCGCATACAAAAATCTGATATCAGGTGTGGGACAGTTTCCCAAACTGTCCATGCACCCTGTAATGGTGTGGCTGAAAATGTGGTGCATAACCCTAAGCAAAGGGTCTCGCAATCTCGATGCTTTGGCTACCCGAGGATCATATGGTGGGCCAACCGCAATCCGCGCCCAAAAATCAGCTTGCTCCTCTTTGCTAGGGAAGGTGGACTGCTCGGTGAAGAAGTCGGAGTTCATTTCTTCGTCAGTGTAAATACCGAGTCTTCTCCCCAATCTTCCGACGATCCAATTATGCCAACGACCGCCTAACCTGAAATTTATTCATTTCTTATATCGGAAGTCTGGATTTCTGCTTGCTTTCGGCTTCTCATAACAGTAGGCAGCGAAGAATTCTAAAGTGAGCTCCAGATAAATTGGTCGGTCAATGTTGACCAATCGTGAAAAAGGAAGTGATAACATATTTGCAAGTCGTTTGCTTTGATTCAGCTCCGTCATCACATCCCAATCCAGTCTCCTAGGGATGCCGAATTGGTTCCGTCGTTGCCAAAGTGCGTTGAGTTTTGCAAGGCAAAGTTGGTCCCGCGTGTTGTTTTGGTTGAATTGAAGAAAAGGATGGTCCATCTGCATGAGAATTATTGTCAGAACAAGAGGAGCAGAAAAATTTTCATCCGAAACAGCCTATCACACTATCATGAAGCTTCTGTCTAACTGATCTGGGCATATCGCACGGGCGTGCGACCATACGCACGGTCGTGCGTCACCGGGATCAGTGATGGTGGTCGGCACATGTCGGCATTGTACGGACGTGCGATCAATTGCACCCCCGTGCATCACCGAGACCATAGCGAACATTGTGAACAGACCAGCAACTGAACGGTCGTGCCACCCATGGAACGACCGTGCGACTTGGTTTCTGCAGATTTTCAACCCCCGAAACAGAACAGTAAAATTTTTCCGAAAATCAACAAATTTCTGGCAAACGGGGGTTAGGAAACCGACTGGCTATTCACGAATCGCATGATTCTTGCAAGGGTTAGGGTTTCAATTGCATTTATGAAGGGAACCCTAAAGAGCCTTGAAGAATTTTGGAAAATCTAGCCCTAGAACAATATTAAAACTGAAAAACAAGAAGAAATACATACCGTGCTTGAGGGATTTGAGAAAACTTGAAAAAATTGACGGGATTTTGGAGTGGAGACTGGACTGGAATGGTTGTGCGATTAGGGTTTCGGAACTGTGAGAATGGGGTGCAGATAAGGGCTTTATATAGTGCTTGGACAAAACTGCCTTTGGCCTGTCGCACGGTCGTGCGTCTCCGACATTGACTGATCCTGGCACTCTGATCTCGGAATGCACCGGGGTGCGATTCGAGGTGCCGACTTGCATCGGCACGACCGTGCGATGAGATGCACGGTCGTGCGATATCTGCAGATCAGTCTGATCACTGTAGAACCCATTTTCAGCCGCTTTTCCAACCATTTTCCGCCATTTTTGCAATATGCAAACTGTTTAAACAATATTCTAACTAAGATTCCTCGTCCGGCATGATTAAAAACTGTACGGTCCTACGAAAACTACCAAACACGCCAAAAATACGAAAAAACGGCAAAAACACAAAGTTGGACAATTTAACCCCTAAAGCGCACGAGACGCTCTTGCTACATCTTTGATCCTCACGTTAGTAGCGTAGACTGTCACACCCCAACCGATGGTGGAATCATCGAGGCATGGCACTGAGCGAAACAGATTATCCAGAAGTTTCCATAACAATTATCAATACCATTTAATTTAAATAATACGTCCCGTACCGTATCTCAAACAGTAAAACAATTATTACAGACAAAAATCTAGGCAAATAATCTGTTCCGATAACTCAGATTTCAAAATAGAGCAATTGTTTATCTGCTTCTAGAGACCCTTAGTTTGACCACTACAGACAACTATTTGTTGGGCTCTAAAGCTTTATTCTAGCTTCAAATTCCTACCAAGTGTGCGTCCTAAGCACCTGTCACATACGTTAAAATAAAAGTCAATACATATAATGTAAAGGTGAGCATACAAGTTTGATAATAGCATATAGAGTTCGAATTCATTTACGCATAACCAGCACGTACACATAGTGAAATGAAGCACGTTAGTTATCGACATAGATCCATCGATACCAATGACTGCGGGTTGACTGCCCGAGGCAGTTCGCAATACATGATTACCACCGTAATCCATGCAAGTAATGATCCTTAACAACCCCCGTGTGAACGGGTGCTGAGTCCAAACTATAGTACTATCGTTGCTAAGGCAGGTAGACATCATTCCATGTGTAAACATAACAAACAAGCATTCATAAGCCACGTATAACATGAATTAACGGTTAGCATTCAAGAAAGTACAAGATTTAGGGCGAGATCTTACCTGGATTGAGAGAAATCAAAGAAAAGGTGAGGAGCACGAGTGGTTCGGACAGAGAGTTTCCAGAAATGGAAAGAATGACAATGACAGGGGTATTTATAGGATTCCAAAAGAGGAAAGGGTTATCCGATCGGATGACATACCGCTCGGATGGCTTATCCGATCGGATGACATCCTGGTCGGATGACTCTTTGTTTGTAGCGCAGTGGCTATCCGGTCGGATGGCTATCCGGCCGGATGGCACTTGATTCGATTTTTGACGCGACGATTCTTTTGACGTTCCGATTTCGATTGCGAGCGGCTCGTCACGATAGGGTTTCCTAGTCAAATTACTTTCAGTCCCAACTACTTCATATCTCGCATAATCTCTTCTCCACTAATTATCATAGTTCGATTGCGATTCGGATTCGAGTTCGATTGCGTTTCAAGTTTCGATTGAGTTCGATTGATTTCCACAACATATATATATATATATATATATTACATGCACAAGTATCACATAAGGCACACACACACGTATAATACTAAATTAAGTCGAGTTACGGTTCGTATCACGATTCGATGTCGAGTAGCATAGCTTGATTATTGATTAGTTAACTTTATCGCATTGTTACTTCCTATAATTCACAGTCGTAAGTCGATTAGATATCGATTAACACCTATCGATTCTTGCAATTAACAACACTTACTGCACATAATACAATTAAAATAAAGAAGTTTCTATAAGTCAAATTCGTACAATCGGTCGTTGACTTTGACCTTGACTTTGACTTCCGAAAACACGGGGTGTTACAGCCTTCCCTTGTTTAGGGAATTTCGTCCCGAAATTAAGCTGAAAGCTGTACAACTCCGTGAATCACGTTGAGAACTTTTAGTTAAGACCGGTTTTGACTCCGAAACAATTGCGAATCGAACGTGTGACATGCGGAATTCGTACATGAACATGACCAAACACACGAGACGTAATATAATCGGTGATTCTATTGATTGATATGAAATCGTACAAAGCATTAGCATCACAATGTCACTTTCTCTCTCTAGCTTCTCTATCTAAACAACTGCGGGTACTTCGCCTTCATGTCGCTTTCGAGTTCCCAAGTGAACTCTGCGCCTCGTTTGCCTTCCCATCAGACTTTAACAATAGGAATGCGAGATCGTCTTAACTGCTTGGTTTGGCGATCCATGATTTCGACAGGCTTCTCCACGAAGTGTAATGTTTCGTTTACTTGTAAGTCATCGAGAGAGACATGTAAGTCGTGGTCGGCTAGGCACTTTCGGAGGTTTGACACATGGAAAGTCGGGTGGACGTTACTAAGTTCCTCCGGTAGTTCGAGTCTGTAGGCGACTTTTCCGATCCTTTCCAGAATCTTAAAAGGTCCAACATATCGAGGCGCGAGTTTTCCCTTTTTGCCGAATCGGACCACACCCTTCCAAGGTGACACCTTTAGGAGTACGTGGTCACCAACGTCAAATTCACGAGGCTTGCGTTTCTCATCGGCGTAACTTTTCTGTCGATCCCGAGCTTTCACTAGGTTGTCTCGAATTTGGAAAATTTTGTCTGTCGTTTCTTGTAATAGCTCAGGACCGGTTAATTGCGAATGACCGATCTCGTGCCACACAATAGGCGATCGACATCTTCGTCCGTATAATGCCTCGAATGGTGCCATTTGGATGCTAGAATGATAGCTGTTGTTATACGAGAATTCGACTAACGGCAGGTATTTATCCCAATTACCACCGAAGTCTAAGACACACGAACGGAGCATGTCTTCAAGAGTACGAATCGTTCTTTCAGTATGACCGTCGGTTTGAGGGTGGAATGCGGTACTTAGATTAAGCGATGTACCGAGTGCCGTTTGAAACGTTTCCCATAGTCGCGAGGTAAACCGAGCATCACGGTCAGAGATGATGTCACGAGGCGTCCCATGATTACAAATGATCTCATCGGTGTAGATTCGGGCTAATCGTTCTACCTTGTAGTCTTCTCGTATCGGCAGAAAGTGAGCTGATTTAGTCAAACGGTCGACCATAACCCAAATGCTGTCGTGACCTGATGACGTGTGCGGAAGCTTCATTACGAAATCCATAGCTATACTTTCCCACTTCCACATAGGAATTGGTGGTTGTTCGAGTAAGCCAGAGGGTCTTTGGTGTTCAGCCTTGACTCTTGCACAAGTTAGGCATTTTCCAACGTAGAAGGCAATATCTCTTTTCATGCCGGGCCACCAGTACCTGTAGCGAAGATCCTGGTACATTTTGTCGGTGCCGGGATGAATAGAATACCGGGATTTGTGGGCTTCGTCCATCAAGATTTGTCGCAAATCGGTTCGTTTGGGAATCCAAATTTGGTCCAGAAAGTGGAATATCCCATTGGATTTGCTCACAAGTTGGGCTCCATCGTGGTAGATTTGTTCCCTCTTCAGCGTGCGTTCGTTAAAACACGCGTGCTGGGCTTCACGAATGAGGGTTTCAAGGTCATGTTGGGCTTGAACATTACGAGTGCTAAGCAGGTAACTCCGTCTGCTGAGTGCGTCGGCAACAACATTCGCTTTGCCTGGGTGATAACGGATCTCACAGTCGTAATCGTTGAGAAGTTCTACCCATCGGCGTTGACGCATATTAAGTTCCTTCTGATTAAAGATATGTTGTAGACTCCTATGATCGGTGAAGATCGTACACTTGGTACCATACAGGTAGTGTCGCCAAATCTTTAATGCAAAAACAACCGCGCCTAGCTCGAGATCATGGGTTGTATAGTTCTTCTCGTGGATTTTGAGCTGACGAGATGCGTAGGCTATAACCTTGTTCCGTTGCATGAGGACACAACCGAGACCAAGGTTGGAAGCATCACAGTAGACAATGAAATCGTCGTTTCCGTCGGGCAATGTGAGAACAGGAGCATTGCAAAGCTTATGCTTGAGGGTTTGAAAGGCAGTCTCTTGTTTGGTTCCCCAAACGAAAGGCTGATCTTTATGCGTGAGAGAGGTAAGCGGCACAGCAATCTTCGAGAATCCTTCGATAAATCGTCGATAATAGCCCGCTAGTCCGAGGAAAGAACGGACTTCGGACGGGTTCTTAGGCGTAACCCAACTCTTAACAGCTTCAATCTTCGCAGGATCGACGTGAATACCTTGACTATTAACGATGTGACCCAAGAACTGAACTTCCTCCAACCAGAATTCGCACTTGGAGAACTTGGCATAGATTTGGTTTCCTTGGAGTAACTCGAGTACCAAACGTAGATGTTGCGCGTGTTCGGCTTTCGATTTGGAATAAATCAAGACGTCGTCGATGAATACGATGACGAAACGGTCGAGATATGGTTTACACACGCGATTCATCAGATCCATGAAAACTGCTGGTGCGTTGGTTAAGCCAAAAGGCATAACGGCGAATTCGTAGTGGCCGTATCGGGTACGGAACGCGGTTTTGGGTATATCCTCCTCTTGTATGCGTAGCTGGTGATATCCTGAACGTAGATCGATCTTCAAAAAACACGTAGCACCCTGTAGCTGATCAAACAAATCGTCGATGCAAGGTAGGGGATAGCGGTTCTTGATAGTTAACTTATTCAATTCCCGATAGTCGATGCACATCCGGAATGACCCATCCTTCTTTTTGACAAAAAGGACTGGAGCGCCCCATGGAGAGGTGCTCGGGCGAATGAAGCCTTTCTCAAGTAATTCCTGGAGTTGGTTTGAGAGTTCACGCATTTCGGATGGGGCTTTGGCAACAGGGTTTGCTCCAGGAATGAGGTCTATATGAAAGTCGATATCACGACTTGGAGGTAAACCTGGAAGATCATCAGGAAACACATGAGGAAATTCACGAACCACAGGAACGTCTTTCACTTCCTTCTTCTCTTTCTTTTCCTTCTCCGCTACTACGATGTTTTCCAAGAAAGCTTTGTACTCCTTGCGGAGATACTTGCTAGCTTGGACACATAACATGAGCTTGAGCCCTTTCGAAGCAGTTTCACCGTATATACACAATAAATCACCATTCGCGAGCGAGAATCGAATCATCTTATCATAACACACAACTTCAACATGGTTTTCGCGTAGAAAGTCCATGCCTACTATGACGTCGAAACTTCCGAGTTGCATCGGAATGAGGTCAATTGGGAAGATGTGATTGTTGAGCTCAAGAGTACAATCACGGATAACGGAATTAACGGCGATAGTTCTTCCGGTGGCGACTTCTACATCGAACGTCGAAGAGAGATTGGAGCGTTTACGATTAAGGAGCTTCTCGAATTCGAACGACACAAAGCAATTATCGTCTCCAGTATAAAACAAGCATGATGCATAAATACCATTCACAAGGAACGTACCATTAACCACGTTGTTGTCGGCTTGGGCTTGGCGCACGTTGATGTTGAAAGTTCTGGCTCGTGCGTCCTGTTGTTGCTGTTGCTGCTGTTGTTGCTGATGTTGCTGCTGCTGTTAAGGCTGCTGCTGCTGCTGGGGCTCTTGTTTCACAACCCAGTTTGGGCACATGTTGGCGAAATGGTTAGGATCGCCACATGCGAAGCAGGCTCTGGCTTTGACGGCGGGTGCCGGAGGAGCTTGTTGACCCTGCGGGGCAGTGAGCAGAGCTTGATGAGCAGGAGCTTGTCGAATACGGAAGTTGGCAATAAAATGACCGTACACATTGCAATGAGCACAAAAACGGAAAGGAATTACAGTTGGGTGATGGTAGGTACAAGTAGGGCAGAGCGGATGGGGCTCAGTGTATGCACGCTTAGCAAGAGGTGCATTGGTCACAGGCGCTGCCACTTGGCGCTGTTGAGCTGGTACGGATTGAACTGGTGCAGCATTGATCGCACAGTTCTTGTTGCTGGAGCTGTTCTTTCTCTTGTTCTTCCTCTTGTTGCTCTATGAGGTGGGTTCAGAAGTTGGTGCGGTAGCGGTAGCTTGATGCAGATGTTTCGAGGTCTTATCCCAGACACCAGCCTTAACCCGCTTGTCGTTGATTTTAGTGACCAGTAGATAAGTTTCCTCAATCATCGTAGTCCTGGCCGCTTGCACGAAATCATCAACGCAGTCGGGCAGGGCCCGGATGTATTTCTTGATTGCCATATCTGGAGTGTTGACTTGGTCGGGACATATAATGCTGAGCTGCTTGAAGAGAGCAGTTAGACTAGCATTGTCACCATCCTTCTGCTGTATGTGCCAAAATTCATCTTCTAGCTTTTGACGTTCGTGAGGAGGGCATAATTCCTCTAGCATAACTTCCTTGAGCTCGTCCCACGACAGACCGTAGGCTGCATCGTTCCCTCGCTTGTTCCTCTCGGCCGTCCACCAGTCTAGTGCACGGGACTGGAAAACGCTGGTAGCATTCAGAGTACGGAGGTCATCAGGGCAACCACTTTGTCGCAGAGTAACCTCAATGGAATCAAACCAGTGGAATAGATGTCACACCCCCAAAATCCACACGCGGAGTATCACCGCTTGGAGGCGTGACTGACCAGGATCAAGCCACCAATCATATTGAACAAGTAGATAAGTAAACATAATTCAACAAACCAAGATGAAAGGTGTTCAAAACCAAGTATAGTTAAGTGTTTAGCGGAAGCATAATATGTAAAACCCATAGCAAATATTAAATATGAAATAAGGTAAAGTCTAAAGCATGGCACACAACGCCATGTCCCACAACGACCGTTCCTCCCTGTGCAAGCTCCATGGGTACCTAATGACCTGCAAGGCATTTAGCAATGAATCAACAACAAAGTTGAGCGAGTTCACAGATAGTTGTTTGGTTTAAGTATTCATTTCATAAATCGTATATATATATATCCGTTTTGTAAACCATGTATCGCGTTAATCCTTGCTGCCAGTCCAGGCATGCGTGCGATGATTAGTGGGGGCTTCCCATGTGTTACAAGACCACGCGTATCGACTGCTACGAAAATATAAGAGGTGCCCTAAGTCAATGTCTATCAGCATTGACCCTTTGCCCATAGTCCATTAGTACACGCCCGTCCGACTGGCACGGTGTGAGGTTTGTTAAACCTAATAGCGCTATTAACTAATGACCCGCTCGCCCTAGGCCTCGGCGATTAAGTCGATAATTGAGGGACTTCCTTTGATAGAGGTGATGGTCTTAAGATCGTGTACGTAGGCTTTACGTACGTGCCCTTCAATCCGAGGACAGTAGTAAGTATAACTGTACGTAGGTTTGACGTACGTGCCCTTCAACCGAGGACAGTAATAATTTGTTTAATAGTAATAGTTGTACGAGTGTTTATTCATCCCATTCCCAACCCCTGGGAATCCCATGCCTTGGCTAGTGTGAACTCACCTTGGTTTGCTCGGTATGCTAAGTTAAGTGCTCACAATTAATCAATCACGACCTATTGTACGCACGTAAATATAATCAGTTCAGGTTCGTATGTCATTTAAATCACGAAGTGTGTTTAAGCAGTTATCACATATCACATAAGCAGATAAACAAAGTCGTGCCATTCATGTTTCATGTAAGTGTCATTTACAGTTTATACTAATGTGGTTATTTAATAACACACTTGAGAGTTAACAGTCATAACGAAGTTAGCAACTTAACAGGGTTTATAAGCATAACAGGAGATATTATCTAACACTTGTTAATTGACTAACAGAGTTAATCAAACAAACAGAGTTAACAATTTAACAGAGGTACACATGCTTAACAAAGTTACACATTTAACTTAACCGAGTTAATATCTAACGGAGTTAACAAGTAACAGTTTAATATCACAAAACACAGATCATATGCCGAAAACACATTGGGCCAAAATCCCCTTAACTGGCGAAAACACTATTATGGCGAAAACACCTTTTTCAATCAGTTTCATCATCATATTCGTTCAATATCTAACTTCATGTGTCTAACCCAATTAGGTTCTCACATAATTCAAAACAAATGATAAGATTTAATGCATTGATTAATCTGACAACATGTCTAGGAGGTGCACAAAGTTTGATGAGATCTAGATTACCAACCAACACATGGGTCGCCACTTTACTGATTCAAGATTATCTACTCAAACCATTTTTCTACAATCTCATTGGACCTATATATAAAGCAACATATTTGTTCATGTATCCAATATTGATTTACCACATGCACATACTCACATAACTACTACATATAATCGACCCATCATGCAGACCTGGTATATATCATCGAACCCTTAACCACCACTTGTTAATATCCGACAACTTATCATGAGTCCATGTGAAGACATCACTAAATCATCAGAAGTCAACATCACATAATTAATAATCATCGCATCACTTATGATCATGCAACTAAACGACAACCTAGACATAAACCCTAGACTGCCAAATCATCATCATATCATTAATCGAACATAGATAGTATGCATCACACAACCAATCTTGTATCAGACTATACGGATTCCTATTATGCAAATCGATTCCATCAAAGCAACTCGTGGAATCATATGAATTACTGAATCATCAAAATCATCATACAATTACCAGATTATTCGTGGAAAGATATTACATAATCACACAACATCAGCATCCAATAAATCACATATACCTACAGCTATGAAATCATACATCGTACAAACAACAGTGCAACTAACCGAGCTAGAAGATCACTAGGTTGATCGAAAAGAAAGGTTTGTAGATTTGCAGTTGCCGTCGTACAGGGAGAAACAATAGGGCTCTAGGGTTTGACAATTTAGTTTTCATAAGGATCGAGAATAATATAAGTGATCCACTACTGGGCCTAAAGCCCATTCTGTTTTCGCTGGACATTAACTGGACGAAAACACTCTAGTGTTTTCGGCTAAGTGTGATTTCGTGGGGTAGGGTATTCGGCCAAGGTTCCATGCTTTAATTATACTAGTCATAATATTAATACAAGATATGTATACACTTAAAAGACAACCAAGCAAACAATCAAACAGTCAAAGTCAACGTGCAATAAATACGAAAGTGAAAGTCGGAAACTCGAGTTGTCACAATAGAGCAGTAGGACCTCCTTCGCCAGTGAATTCTTTTGGCCCACACGACTTGAATTGCTTGAAACTGAAGGTCTTCGCGGTAGCTTTAGGAGCTTCGGTTCTCGATTCCTCAGACGATTTGCTGGCATTCTCATAAACATCACTCACGGCCTTTGCCACACTTTTTGCGATGATGGCGGCATGACGTTTGTCTCTCTTTTCTTGCCGAGAAAGTAAGGGATGACGGGATCCAGACGACATTGTCTGCATCAGACATCGTCACAGGACTCAACACAAAATATTCGAATCTCACCTCGCACACTACTAAAGCTCAGTAACACGTACCACGTAAACACATAGACATATAACCACGTAGAACACAAAATCACATAAGCACGTAGAGCACATAATCACACAATACCTAATCATGTAGTCACAAGAGGCCGTCAGAATACAGAAACCTATCATTCAAAGTTCGCGAGCGTTCGAATATAGCGTGCGTGTTTTAGTATATCGAATAGCATAGTATAAGCGTACATCGTAGCATAAATCGGTCAAAGTTCAGCGATTTGTTAGCGATTTGAGATAGAAAGGCAGTGTGAGTCGTACATGTCGATTGAAGTGAAAGGAGAAATCGGGTAAACTCCAAAAATTTAAACACATAAACAGGTAAACTCATATAAACTCATAAAATCGACGAATTATCAGAGTTAGCAGTTGCGGCTCAGAATTTGAAACATGTAAAAATCGAGAGATAGACTGTCTGCGGCTAGTAGACTTCGACTAACCAAAGCGATTCAACTATTCGCAAGGACTTGTCGTCTACGTTTGACTTTTAGGACTGTGTCCTTGCCTCGATTCTTGGGCGTTCGACACACATCCCGTTAGTCATGTCGTGACTTCAGGTCGTTGGAGTCCGTCGAGGCTTTGGTGGGAGTTTTGTAAAATGTGCGGAACAAGTCGTCAAGGTTAGGGTTTCACCCCTAGCTTAACAACTTCGTCCCTGTTTTAATAAAATGGAGGAGATTATTCATCAAAATATGGATTTCACCCCTGATTTGGTATAATTTCCCCGTTGAACAAGCGTTCGTTATTGAAAAAGAGAGAAGAAATCATTGATAAATTGATAAAACAACATTATCTCAAGCAATTTGGTCAAGAGTTTGTGGTTTTCACACCTAGTCTCGACTTTATCGCCTATTTATAGCTGAAATTTCGAGTGTAGTGATAGTGTAGCATAAGCGAGAATAGCGAGGAATAAGCTCGTACATAATCCCTACTGGTTATGCATGATTCGGTCTGTTGGTTCCTAACTATAGACTAGGTTTCTAAGACATCAACCCGGACTAGGTCGAGTCTTGCCTAATTGCCTATAGTTACGACTCTGATACCAATCTGTCACACCCCAACCGATGGCGGAATCATCGGGGCATGGCACTGAGCGAAACAGATTATCCAGAAGTTTCCATAACAATTATCAATACCATTTAATTTAAATAATACGTCCCATACCGTATCTCAAACAGTAAAACAATTATTACAGACAAAAATCTAGGCAAATAATCTGTTCCGACAACTCAGATTTCAAAATAGAGCAATTGTTTATCTGCTTCTAGAGACCCTTAGTTTGACCACTACAGACAACTATTTGTTGGGCTCTAAAGCTTTATTCTAGCTTCAAATTCCTACCAAGTGTGCGTCCTAAGCACCTGTCACATACGTTAAAATAAAAGTCAATACATATAATGTAAAGGTGAGCATACAAGTTTGATAATAGCATATAGAGTTCGAATTCGTTTACGCATAACCAGCACGTACACATAGTGAAATGAAGCACGTTAGTTATCGACATAGATCCATCGATACCAATGACTGCGGGTTGACTGCCCGAGGCAGTTCGCAATACATGATTACCACCGTAATCCATGCAAGTAATGATCCTTAACAACCCCCGTGTGAACGGGTGCTGAGTCCAAACTATAGTACTATCGTTGCTAAGGCAGGTAGACATCATTCCATGTGTAAACATAACAAACAAGCATTCATAAGCCACGTATAACATGCATTAACGGTTAGCGTTCAAATAGTATTGAATAGTGTGATTGATGTGATTTGAATAGTTGTAACGTATGTAACACCCAAAAGTGCTGAAATCAAAAAGGGATCGTGTATACTCACAGCGATTGATGGATTGAAGGGAGCGCTTAGCGAGTAAGATTAGCCTGAGTAGATTAGATTGTATAACGATAAGCGATGCGTAAAACGTCACAAAGTGTGGAAGGGTCGGATAGTGGTTCGATCGGATGGTAATCCGATCGGACAGCAATCCATGCGGATAACAATCCGTTCGGGTGGTCATCCGGTCGGACAGTGGTCCGCTCGGATGGCGATTCGAGTGGATTGTTTCTTCCTATAATGAGAATGTGTTTGTGTATGATGGTTTGACTTTTGAAGTTTTCGTTGTAGTATTTTGAAAACATTGAAGTATCTCTATTCATCAAGTCGTTCGATCGGATGGTGGGTCGTGCGGATGACAATCCGTTCGGATGGTCATCCAGTCGGACGGTGGTCCGGTCGGACGGTAACTTGGTGATGAGGTTACTTGCTGAAGGCAAGTTCATGCCAGAAGTGTCATTCGATCGGATGGCAACCTTGTTATTGAACATGTTGAAAATTGTTTAAGTCTTTAAAGTCTTAGTATCTCATGATCCGAAGAGTAATCCAGTCAGATGGTCGTCCGATCGGATTACATTTCGTTTAATACTCAAACTTTAGATAAGGTTGTTTAAAAGTGGGACCCAGTGTGATCCGTTCGGATGACAATTCGTTCGGATGACCTATCCGTATCGGACAGCAATCCGTTCGGATAGTAATCCGTCCTGATTGTCCTGTTCGTCCTACACTTGGTCGTTTTGAGGGTTTGTCGTTATGTCGAGACACTTTGACAACGTGTTAGCCAACAGAACCTCTAGTTCGACCCAGATGACCAACCCGACCAGGAATCACCCTAGTCTGGCCGGTTACCGGCTCGAGACGGTTGGTCTTGGCTAACCCGAAATCGGTAGTCTCGTGAGTAGAACCCGGATCTTGAACTAATACAACACTACAATCGAGTAGAGGACTAAATCAGAACCTGCTTCTACCGGTTTTGAGTGTTTTAAGTGTAAAAGAGTTGAAGGAAAGTTAAAACCATCTTTCAATCCTCTTTCCACCATTCTTGTGTCGAGATCTTTACAAGATCTTTGTATGTTTGCGTGGAAATCGGTTAGATCTCGGTTGTTCTTGGTGGATTGAAGTCAAACATGAAGTTCTTGAAGAACACATGATGACGTCATCCTAGAACACCCGAAATCTAGTGATTTCACGGTTAAAAGTTAAGATTTAAAAGATAGAAGGGTGTAGGAGTGCGTGTAGATCAAGAAAGTACAAGATTTTGGGCGAGATCTTACCTGGATTGAGAGAAATCAAAGAAAAGGTGAGGAGCACGAGTGGTTCGGACAGAGAGTTTCCAGAAATGGAAAGAATGACAATGACAGGGGTATTTATAGGATTCCAAAAGAGGAAAGGGTTATCCGATCGGATGACATACCTCTCGGATGGCTTATCCGATCGGATGACATCCTGGTCGGATGACTCTTTGTTTGTAGCGCGGTGGCTATCCGGTCGGATGGCTATCCGGCCGGATGGCACTTGATTCGATTTTTGACGCGACGATTCTTTTGACGTTTCGATTTCGATTGCGAGCGGCTCGTCACGATAGGGTTTCCTAGTCAAATTACTTTCAGTCCCAACTACTTCATATCTTGCATAATCTCTTCTCTACTAATTATCATAGTTCGATTGCGATTCGGATTCGAGTTCGATTGCGTTTCGAGTTTCGATTGAGTTCGATTGATTTCCACAACATATATATATATATATATATATATATATATAACATGCACAAGTATCACATAAGGCACACACACACACGTATAATACTAAATTAAGTCGAGTTGCGGTTCGTATCACGATTCGATGTCGAGTAGCATAGCTTGATTATTGATTAGTTAACTTTATCGCATTGTTACTTCCTATAATTCACAGTCGTAAGTCGATTAGATATCGATTAACACCTATCGATTCTTGCAATTAACAACACTTACTGCACATAATACAATTAAAATAAAGAAGTTTCTATAAGTCAAATTCGTACAATCGGTCGTTGACTTTGACCTTGACTTTGACTTTGACTTCCGAAAACACGGGGTGTTACAGCCTTCCATTGTTTAGGGAATTTCGTCCCGAAATTAAGCTGAAAGCTGTACAACTCCGTGAATCACGTTGAGAACTTTTAGTTCAGGCCGGTTTTGACTCCGAAACGATTGCGAATCGAACGTGTGACATGCGGAATTCGTACATGAACATGACCAAACACACGAGACGTAATATAATCGGTGATTCTATAGATTGATATGAAATCGTACAAAGCATTAGAATCACAATGTCACTTTCTCTCTCTAGCTTCTCTATCTAAACAACTGCGGGTACTTCGCCTTCATGTCGCTTTCGAGTTCCCATGTGAACTCTGCGCCTCGTTTGCCTTCCCATCGGACTTTCACGCCGGATCGCACTGGCTGTGCATTGCCGAGATGAGCCCTGTTGTTGAATCTGCACGGGAGTGCCACCAACCGCAAGACTGTGCAACTCGCCCAGATCAGATTTTTCCACAGAATCTTCGCAGCTCAGCCGTCTCGCCCGAAAAATTCTCGTTTTCTTCATCTTCTTGTTTGGTACGTTGTTTTAGGCCTGAAACAAAAATACACTTGATTAAGTATCCGATTCTCGGTTTTATGGCCAAAAACGCGTAAAATGGGGGTAAAATGGGGGAATAAAACATATGTAATTTGGTGAATATCAAACCTCCCCACACTGGAACCTTGCTTGTCCTCAAGCAAGCTAAAATTAAAATGTAATAAAAGATAGTTTCTAATGAGAACAATAATTTACAAGCTACCTACTAATACATCTACAAACGGTTAGCCGGTTTTTCGAAGTGCAATGTCAAGTGATTCAAACCAAACAAGCACATGCAAATATATATAGATAACCAAAAAGTCATGATTTCACTTCTGATTGACTTAGCACGCTAATCTTCACACACCTCACAATGTTCACACACACTCGATTATATTTGTGAAACATACATATAATGTGTATGTGTAAACACTCAATGCCTCGACAATGAAATGTGTAATATCATAAGCTTGTCACAAGATCTTATCTCCACCAACTAACATGCGAAAAAGTGTAAATCAAGAGGTCTTTACGGGTTGTAACGAAAGGCTTGGGTGAAGGGTATGGAATGGGAATTTTTAAAGTGACTAAATGGTTAAAACTCGGTAGTTACGTTTAACAAGCGTAAAACAATAAAACTATACATACTAATGCCTTAAAAAGGCGACTTTTGTGTTATCGAGCTCATCAACGAGATTTCATCATTTTAGCACTTAAAATTGCTCGAATTTTGTCGACTTTACCCTATTTAGGGTGTTTTATTTCTGATTTTCTGAGATTTTTTTATATATATAATCTAATAGCTTTGTACAATGAACAACTTACTACAAGAAACGCTAGTTAAACGATTTTTAACCGAGTTTTAACACAAAAGGTTTAAAAATAAAAGGCTAAATTTGGCTAAGTGGGTGAATTGGTTGGGTAAACGAAGGGAAACACGGGAAAGGCTCGACATGGTTAATCCTAATGGGTAGTGTAGGGTTTAGGGAAACATAACACAAAGAAAAAGGCTAACAACAAAGGCTTTTCTAGGTGCCTCTATCACTTCTACACAATTTCACATGTTTATGGTCTTGGAAAGCATGCTAGTGACAAGTTCTAAACTACACGTGACATCCGGCTCACTCCTACTCCGAAATGAACAAACATATAACAAATTTAAGGCTCAAATATGCTCACATAACGGAAGGAATGGGTAAACGTGTGAAAATTAACACGCAAGTCTTTCTTTGTTTGTCACGTTTTCTAGTTATCTTTTTCAAAATTTATTTGGCTTGTCGGATTTTTATCATATCTGAACCTTTCTAAAACAACAACTAACAAGTTTATTTACTAAAAATATATACAATTTACTGATTTTTTTATAGGACAAACAAAGTCAAAATGTTAAACCCCCTCCCCACACTTGAACGTCGCATTGTCCCCAATGCGAAACCCAGAATATAGAGAAAAACGAGAATAACACTCCCCTGAAGATGATTGTAGATGAAACGAGGCTCCAAAGCCGATTCTGTTGTGTCTTCCGGTCCAAGATGTGCTTCCAAGATCTGTATGGGTGTCACAAGGCAAAGTAAAAACAAAACAGCAAGCAAGACAATCTGATCACAACACAAACCATGATCTAAATAAATAAAAAGAGTACTAAATATCCATACATAAACGAAGCAAATAAACCAAAATGTCTGAAAAACAAAATACATAACCGTGGGTGTTTGCAATAAGAACCAAAATGAACACCCAAAATAAACTAGTAACATAATACGATAACCACCAGCTCAGAACTCCCACTACTACTCTTCATCGGCACCTCCTCCTGTGCCGGATGTGCCAGCCCCGCCATAATCGCCTGGGTTCCCGAATGGGAACTGTGGGGGCTCGCCAAAGTAGTTGGGGCAGGCGTTCTGAAGACCCCCAAATGTGTACGAAAACCCAGCATGCACCTCTTGGCGCATGAACACCTGATTTGCCTGCATCGCATCCTGGTTGGCTCTCAGATGCTCTTGATTAGCTCTCACTGCTCTAGATTGGCCCGCTGCTGCTCTTGGTTAATCTGCATCTGCTGGAATTAACCATAAAACTCAGGATATGATGGGATGCCGGGAGGCCAATGCTGGTACTGTGGGGAGTGTGGCTGTTGTGGTGAATGTGGTAGCTGTTCATGCTCTTCTTCCTCCTCCTCCTCATGCATAACCTCATTCTCATGATCCGCTGGCTCTGGAGGCAATGGGTCCCAGACCTCGTTGTCTAACCCTCTCAATCTATCTCCATGGCCGGTCTCTGCGATTATCCCCATGGCCTTCAAAGAACGGATATCCACATATGTACCTTCAGTAACCAAAGTTAGAGCCTCAACCACTTCGTCAGTCATAATAACCATGGCGTAGGCGATTTGGGTGACGTATTGACCACCATGGATCTGACTGCTAGCGGTCCTGCCCGAACAATGCATGAAATATTCAGCCATTCGCGCAGCGTGGTTGATATGGACCTCCTCCGCGAGCGCATACAAAAATATGATATCAGGTGTGGGACAGTTTCCCAAACTGTCCATGCACCCTGTAATGGTGTGGCTGAAAATGTGGTGCATAACCCTAAGCAAAGGGTCTCGCAATCTCGATGCTTTGGCTACCCGAGGATCATATGGTGGGCCAACCGCAATCCGCGCCCAAAAATCAGCTTGCTCCTCTTTGCTAGGGAAGGTGGACTGCTCGGTGAAGAACTCAGATTTCATTTCTTCGTCAGTGTAAATACCGAGTCTTCTCCCCAATCTTCCGACGATCCAATTATGCCAACGACCGCCTAACCTGAAATTTTTTCGTTTCTTATATCGGAAGTCTGGATTTCAGCTTGCTTTCGGCTTCTCATAAGAGTAGGCAGCGAAGAATTCTAAAGTGAGCTCTAGATAAATTGGTCGGTCAATGTTGACCAATCGTGAAAAAGGAAGTGATAACATATTTGCAAGTCGTTCGCTTTGATTCAGCTCCGTCATCACATCCCAATCCAGTCTCCTAGGGATGCCGAATTGGTTCCGTCATTGCCAAAGTGCGTTGAGTTTTGCAAGGCAAAGTTGGTCCCACGTGTTGTTTTGGTTGAATTGGAGAAAAGGATGGTCCATCTGCATGAGAATTATTGTCAGAACAAGAGGAGCAGAAAAATTTTCATCTGAAACAGCCTATCACACTATTATGAAGCTTCTGTCTAACTGATTTGGGCATATCGCACGGGCGTGCGACCATACGCACGGTCGTGCGTCACCGGGATCAGTGATGGTGGTCGGCACATGTCGGCATTGTACGGACGTGCGATCAATTGCACCCCCGTGCATCGCCGAGACCACAGTGAACATCGTGAACAGACCAACAACTGAACGGTCCTGCCACCCATGGAACGACCGTGCGACTTGGTTTCTGCAGATTTTCAACACCCGAAACAGAACAGTAAAATTTTTCCGAAAATCAACAAATTTCTGGCAAACGGGGGTTAGGAAACCGACTGGCTGTTCACGAATCGCATGATTCTTACAAGGGGTAGGGTTTCAATTGCATTTATGAAGGGAACCCTAAAGAGCCTTGAAGAAATTTGGAAAATCTAGCCCTAGAACAAGATTAAAACTGAAAAACAAGAAGAAATACATACCGTGCTTGAGGGATCTGAGAAAACTTGAAAAAATTGACGGGATTTTGGAGTGGAGACTGGTCTGGAATGGTTGTGCGATTTGGGTTTCGGAACTGTGAGAATGGGGTGCAGATAAGGGCTTTATATAGTGCTTGGACAAAACTGCCCTTGGCCTGTCGTACGGTCGTGCGACATGACGCACGGTCATGCGTCTCCGACATTGACTGATCCTGGCACGCTGATCTCGGAATGCACGGGGGTGCGATTCGAGGTGCCGGCTTGCATCGGCACGGCCGTGCGATGAGATGCACGGTCATGCGATATCTGCAGATCAGTCTGATCACTGTAGAACCCATTTTCAGCAGCTTTTCCGACCATTTTCCGCCATTTTTGCAATATGCAAACTGTTTAAACAATATTCTAACTAAGATTCCTCGTCCGGCATGATTAAAAACTGTACGGTCCTATGAAAACTACCAAACACGCCAAAAATATGAAAAAACGACAAAAACACAAAGTTGGACAATTTTACCCCTAAAGCGCACGAGACGCTCTTGCTACATCTTTGATCCTCGCGTTAGTAGCGTAGACTCTCCTCCCCACACTTATGATGTATGCGGGGTGTGGAGTTCGATAACCTCCACCGCCGACTCGATCGACCAGGCAACATAGAGCTTTAAGCGATGCCCATTTACCTTGAAAATTACACCTCTTTTACCGTGTACGGACCCGTCCATCGCGAATGCAATTTTCCTGGAAATAGACGCAACCTCGAGTTGTAGAGTAGGACAAGATCTCCCGCTTGGAATTGTTTATGGTCCTTCAAGCGTTTGTCATGCAATCTCTTGGTGCGCTCTTTGTATAACACGGAGTTTTCATAGGCGTGTTGTCGTAGCTCTTCTAATTCGTGAATCTGAATGAACCGGGCTTCACCTCCAGTTTTTAGGTCTAGAATTGCAGTTTTTAGAGCCCACATCGCCTTGTGCTCCAACTCCACAGGTAAATGGCATGCCTTTCCGTAAACAAGCCTAAAGGGAGTAGTCCCAATAGGCGTCTTATACGCCGTACGGAACGCCCAAAGTGCTTCATCCAGTTTGTCTGACCAATCCTTGCGGTTTGCACCCACCGACCGCTCAAGGATTCTTTTCAACCCCCGGTTCGTGACCTCCACTTACCCGCTTGTTTGTGGATGATAGGGCGTGGATAAACGGTGATGCCCACCATAACGGGACAGAGCTCTCTCAAGCTGAGTGTTGCAAAAGTGGGTCCCTCTGTCACTGATCAGTGCCTTTGGTGCACCAAACCGGGCAAACAAACTCTTTAAAAATCTCACGACTACCCTGGCATCATTGGTGGGTAAGGCCTGTGCCTCCACCCACTTCGATACATAATCAATGGCAACCAGGATATATTTGTTTCCTCGTGAGGGGGGAAATGGTCCCATGAAGTCTATCCCCCAGATATCAAAGACTTCACATACTTGTATCCAATTATGAGGCATTTCGTCGCGTGCCAATATATTTGCTGCCCTCTGGCAGGCATCGCACGCTCTGACCCACTTCTGCGCATCACAAAATATTGTCGGCCAATAAAACCCGGAATCAAGCACCTTCTTAGCGGTGAAATTGGCTCCATGGTGACCTCCGGTAGGTCCCTCGTAACAGTGGCGCAGAATGTCAGTCGCCTCCTTCCCCAAAACACATCTCCTAATCACCTGATCAGCACCAACCCTAAACAAGAAAGGGTCGTCCCAAATGTAGTGCTTGACGTCCGCAAAGAATTTCCTCTTTCGTTGGTGAGTCAATCCTTTAATCAGGATCCCGCAAGCAAGATAGTTCGCAAAGTCAGCGAACCAAGGCGACTCATCGCATACCTCGACACTCATCAGGGACTCGTGTGGGAAATTGTCATTAATTGGATCCCAGCGTGTGTCCTTGATGTCTCCATGCTCCAACCGAGAAAGATGGTCAGCCGCTACATTCAACGAACCCTTTTTGTCTTGAATTTCGATATCAAACTCCTGCAGCAATAAGATCCATCTGATGAGACACGGTTTTGCGTCCTGTTTGCTGAACAGGTATATGATGGCTGCGTGATTAGTATACACAATTGTTTTTGAAAGCACCAAATACGATCTAAATTTGTCAAATGCGAAAACTACCGCTAAGAGCTCTTTTTCTGTCGTGGTATAATTCTCATGTGCGTCCTGAAGAGTCTTGCTAGCATAATAGATCGGGTGTAAGTGCTTTTCCTTCTTTTGTCCCAGAACGGCCCCTATAGCGAAATCGCTCGCATCGCACATAATTTCAAATGGCAGACTCCAGTCTGGTGCGACTAAAATAGGGGACTCAATCAACTTTTGCTTGAGAAGGTCAAAAGCCTTCAAGCAATCATCTCCAAATATAAACGGAGCGTCTTTTTCCAACATTCGGGTCATGGGCCTGGCGATTTTTGAAAAATTCTTGATGAATCGCTTGTAGAACCCCGCATGACCGAGAAAGCTCCGTATCGCTCTCACAGAGGTGGGAGGTGGAAGTCGTGAAATTATGTCAACTTTAGCTGGGTTGACCTCCATACCAGCTAGCGAAATCTTGTGTCCCAGAACTATGCCCTCTTTCACCATGAAGTGACATTTTTCCCGGTTTAGGACAAGATTCGTTTCTTCGCACCTCTTCAACATTTTCTTCAAATTTTCTAAACACTGATCGAAGGAATCTCCAAATACTGAAAAGTCATCCATGAATACCTCCATAGAATCCTCGATCATGTCATGAAAAATCGCAACCATGCATCGCTGGAAGGTAGCCGGTGCATTACACAACCCGAAAGGCATACGCCGGTAGGCGAACGTGCCAAAAGGGCATGTAAAGGTAGTCTTCTCCTGATCCTCAGGAGCAATAGGAATTTGGAAGTATCCAGAAAACCCGTCCAGAAAACAGTAATACGACTTCCCCGACAGACGTTCCAACATCTGGTCAATAAATGGAAGCGGGAAGTGATCCTTACGGGTAGCATCGTTGAGTTTGCGGTAGTTGATACAAACTCGCCACCCAGTGACGGTACGGGTAGGAATAAGTTCATTCCTATCATTTGGAACTACAGTAATACCACCTTTCTTGGGTACTACTTGCACTGGACTCACTCACTCACACAGAATCAGATATTGGATAAATCAACCCAGCATCTAACAACTTAATCACTTCTTTCTTCACCACGTCTTGCATATTCGGATTCAACCGCCTCTAAGGCTGTGCACAGGGCTTGTACTCGTCTTCCATCAGAATCTTATGAGTATGAAAAGAAGGATTGATGCCTTTGATATCCAGAATCTTCCACGCCATGGCTTTCTTATGAAGTCTTAGAACCTCGAGAAGCTGTCTTTTCTCCTCTTTTGCCAATAGTGCTGAAATGATGACCGGCAAGCGACACTCCTCGTCTAGAAATGCATACTCGAGATGTGGTGGGAGTTCTTTTAACTCCAAAGATGGTGGATCTTCAACCGAAGGTTTTGATTTCTCATCATCTACATGGCCAATTTCTATAAACCGAACCGGACTCTGGGAACCATCATCACCAATCTGATAGACTGTCTGCTCGAAATCGTGGCCCTCTTGCGTAATGCCATCTAGGTCCCCACACAACATATGTATGTCCGAATCAATCTCTTCAATAATGCCTTGGAAATGAGAGCACACACATGTGTCGACAATGTCGACATAATAAAGCATGTCATCGTGACTTTGCGAATGTTGCATTGATCTTTTAATATCAAATGTCGCGTGCTCGTCATTTACTCGGAGCGTGATTTGTCCAGCTGCCACATCAACAATCGTCCTCACAGTATTGAGGAACGGGTGTCCAAGAATCAATGGCACTTTTGAATCTTCGTCCATGTCAAGAATAAAAAAATCCATGGGGAAAACAAATTTATCGATTTTAACAAGCATGTTTTCAACGAATCCACGCGGATATTTGATTGAATGGTCTGCAAGTCAAATTCTCATTCTAGTGGGCGAAGGCTCACCCAGATCCAGTTTAGTAAAAACCTTATAAGGCATAAGGTTGATACTCGCTCCCAAATCAGCCAATGCATGTCTAACAGACATATTTCCAATCAAACAGGGGAGCGTGAAACTGCCAGGATCTCCCATCTTCGTGGGTAGACGGTTTTGCAGAATGGCAGAACAACTTTCATTCATCAACACACATGATATATCCCCGAGCTTCTGCTTACTTGAGAGGATGTCCTTTAAGAATTTCGCATACTTCGGCATCTGGGCCAGGGCTTCAACAAACGGTATGTTTATGTGCAGTTGTTTAAACATTTCAAGGAACTTACCGTACTGCTCTTCATTTTTCTGTTTCTTCAGCCTGCCCGGATATGCAACTGGAGGAGTGTACTATTTGACTGGCTCCTAGACTTGTGCTGTACTTGCTGGGCCTCGCCTGGCTTGCACCTCGTCTGGTGTATCAGTCGGGACCGCTTCAGTGATCGGTGGTGAGTCCGATATGTTGGGTCCGGTAGTCTTGCCACTCCTGGTCATAACAACATTTACATGCCCTCGCGGATTTGGTTCAGTGTTGCCCGGAAGACCACCTGGGGGTCTTTCAGACATCATCTTTGCCAGCTGACCAACCTGGTTCTCGATATTTTGAATCGAGGCTTTCTGACTCCGTATTTCTCCCTCATGGGCCGAAAAACGATCTTCGCTTTGTTGATATCGTTTTTCAGCCAACTGATTTGTACTGGTGGAGCTGCTTAGAAGTTGAGCCATCATTTCTTCCAGCTTGGAAATTGACTGAGGGGCTTGCTGCTGGGAGCTACTCCCGGAGCCCTGATTCTGGTAAGAGTATGGACGTGGCTGGAATGATTCGTTGTAAGGCTGGAATTGCTGACCTTGAGCCTGCTGCGGCGCTGGAGCCCGCTGGGCAAATCCCAATGGGTTTTGATTACCCACATTCGCTCTCCACCCAAAATTTGGGTGATTCCTCCATCCCGGGTTGTATGTATTGCTGTAAGGGTTGTTCTGCAGCCTCACTTGGTTGCTCACAAAATCCACTTCTTCTTAGCCCTCATACATAACTCCCTAAAAGCATGCACCAAGCTCGTGTGACACTCCGCACTGTCACACCCTGAACTAGCAACTATCTGGGACTTATCAAACTTCACCGAAAGAGCCGATATTTGTGCAGTAATGGCTGTGTAGTCGTCCACAGCATGAACCCCTTGGGCGAGATGATGATGATGATGATGATGTTCGGCCTCTCTCTCCGTCTCAATGCGAGCTCGACTTTAATGCAGCTTTTTCGATGATCTCATAGGCTTCATTTGGTGTCTTCGTCCCCAGATCGCCTCCTGCATTTACATCTAATCTCTCCTGTGTGTCATAATTAAGCCCTTGGGAAAACGTCAAAACCAACTGTCTTTTGGAGAAACCATCGTGTGGAACATCAAGCAACAAATCCTTAAATCGCTCCCAGGCCGCGTGCAACGACTCTCCTTCGTCTTGGTGAAAAGTCACAATCCGGTTCCTTAACTTGGTGTTTTCTCTGGCGGGAAATACTTCTGCATGAATAATTCCACCAGCACATTCCAGGTCCTGATGGACCCTGCAGGAAGTGACATAACCCAAGCCCTGGCTTTGTCACGCAGTGAGAATGAAAAAAACCGCAACCGAACAGCGTCCTCCGAAACATCCCTAATCTTGAAAGTCGAACATACTTCGAGAAAAGCAGCGATATGTCGTCCGGGATCCTCATGCTCGCGCCCGTCAAACTGCACCGAATTCTGCACCATATTTATAATACTAGATTTAATTTCAAAAGTAGGTGCGTCTATCATAGGTCGAATGATGCTTGGCTCTAGGCCAGTTCCTCCGGGATGATTCGACTCATTCAGTGGTCGCTCGCCGTCCACCATGATTATGTTTCCTACGTCCCATGAGGCCTCGGCTTCAGCGGGTACCACCTGCTCGTCCTCTCCTGCTGCGAGTAGCAGCGCAACCGCGCGGGATCTCTCACAAAGACGTCTCCTCAGATCACGCTCGGGTTCTTCTGAAGGCTCAACAGCGTCGGGAGCGGGGGTTGAGGACATCAACCTGCAAACGGAAAATTGACACACATGAATATTTTATTATTATAATAAGGCTGTTTTTTTAACAGAATTTCTGTAAAAGGGGGCTGAAAATTTTGAAAACATTCAAAAATAGGCCCGGAATTTTATAAAAATCATAACAAATAAAAATAATCAAATCGGCTAGTAAAAAAATGATTTTTCGGAGCCGAAAACTCAAAGAATAAACGAATAATTAGTTCGAATTCGAACAAATAAATGAAATGAAAATTCACAAGTGTTTAAAAATAGACTTGAAAATGAATAAATTAAATCAAAAACAAGAAATATTAACAAATAAATAATCAAGAAAATATTCACAAATATTCACAAGTATGTACACCGATAAGATAGTGACCCGGGTCGTTCCTAAAGCTCGCCACATCACCGGCAACGGCGCCAAAAACTTGACGTGTGCGAGTATATACATATTTTTACAATGAATCTTAGACACGATTCGGTTTTAAATTTATAAAAATGATTTATACTTCAACATTAAAACACACACGAAAGGGCAAGTGTACCCCGTCATATATGTAGTAAAGTATCAGAAAGAACCAAGTGTCGATCCAAGGATGTGGGCGGAGAAATAATACTAAACCTTTGTCATTAGATTACTGGTAGAAAGACAAGTGGGTGATTTGTTTAACTAAAAATAAGATTAAAACATAAACGTTCATAAACATAATATACTCCAAATAAGAAAATAAATATATAGCCTTGCTTTATGCACAACCAAAGTATATGAACTAAGTCGGTTTTGTCACTTAAAACACTTGGTCAATTCTCCATTTTCAAGACAATTAGTATCCCTTTTGAGAATCCTAACATGACAATTCTTTGGAAAGCTAAAACGATAAAGACACTTTAACCACCTAAAATTGTTCTTTAAATTGACAAATGTCTTTGAAAATCCCCTAGATAAAAGTTAGTCATCCGTTAAGAGTTTTCTAACTTCACTTAATCAAGGAAAGTGACTCCGATAAACACAATGCAACCACCAAGACAAGCATAAACTAGATAAAATCACAACCGAGTTCATTTTACAAATCTTGAACATAAATTCACTAAGTAAGCAATTATGGCCTAAACTACTAACTAAGTTAACAACTTATGTCAAGAATTCATAACAACACCATTTAACCCGTTAAGGTCCTTCCGTGAGGGAAAGCCTTCTTGATTAACATTAATTACCCCTTATTAAACCACTAACCATTTCTAGTGTCATGGTGCAAACATTTTAAACAAGTTAAACTAGTTAAGCAAGTTCAAAGTCTACTAATACATGATTGATTAAGCTTCTTCTTGCAAATATCTCAACTAACTACATACTAATCATCCAAGATAATTAACAATAATCAAGAATTCAACATGAATAAACAAGGTTTCAAATTAATCATTAAGGATTAACATAGAAAATGCTTCAAGTGTCATTACAAACATAATTAACATACTAATGGTTGTTATTAAGCAAGGAATACTAGTGTTTTTGCCCTTAGGCTTACAATAATAAATAATCATCAACCTAAATGCTTGAAACATGAACAAAAACATGGAAAGATTTAAGAACCAAACCATAAACAAGCACAAGATTGAGAATCCGGATGATAACGGAGCTAATCTGCACAAGGTGGCTTGAATCCGGGTGAAAAGCAAAGCCTCCGGAGCCTGAAAATCGCCAGAGAAGCTCCCAAAAGTTTAGGGTGGCACGACCAACTGCACCGGCGGTGCATTGCCGGGCTAGGGCTTGGTGTCGGATCCGCATGGGAGTTCCTTCTGTCGCACGGTCGTGCGTTCCCAAGATGGTTTGCACGCTGGATCGCACTGGCTGTGCATTGCCGAGATGAGCCCTGTTGTCGGATCTGCATGGGAGTGCCACCAACCGCACGACCGTGCAACTCGCCCAGATCAGATTTTTCCACAAAATTTTCGCAGCTCAGCCGTCTCGCCAGGAAAATCCTCGTTTTCTTCATCTTCTTGTTTGGTACGCTGTTTTAGGCCTGAAACAAAAATACATTTGATTAAGTATCCGATTCTCGGTTTTACGGTCAAAAACGTGTAAAATGGGGGTAAAATTGGGGAATAAAACATATGTAATTTGGTGAATACCAGTGCCCCTTTGCACGAACGGCACATTCGTTCCAAGGTCGTTCGCACGAATGGTCAGTACTATAAATAGGTGATTGGATGTTGTCATTTATAACTTTGGTATCTCAGAAGCGAAGCTCTGCCAAATTGGTTTCTCGGATCTGTAATTGCTTTCAATCAATGAAACAGTGTTTATATGTGATTTCTTGTGTGTGTCAACATTCCTAATGGATTCCGCACATTACAGAATGCTTATTTGAATCGGCCGAAGCATTTTTAGGAGCGAAATGGTCTTCACAACACTGGCGATCACCGTCAACCGCCGTCGCGACACACCCCATTGTCATCCGCCGCCATATCTTTGTGATTCGGATAAGATTCGTCTCACATATGGATTCTCGTGGAGATCTTTGAGTTTGGTGATTAGGCTTACTAGCGAAGCTGTTCGTAGCATTCATCATGCGATTCTTCGGTTTTCTTCAAGGTATAACCGTAAACCCGTTATGTTTGTGCCTATATATATAATTATCTGAATAGACTATAACTAGATCGCTGGTGGGAGTTTTATCCATGTTTGTGTTTTATCAGGCTTTCGCATTTGTGTAATACTAAAGAGTTGTTGTTATTGTTGTTATTATTATTATTATTATTATTATTATTATAAATTTAAAATGAATACTCAGGATCCCAACATTGATTTGTTGTCTCTTGAAATATTTTAAATCAACTTCCCTAATTCTCACCCACAGATTCCCAACACTTATGTGCTCTACATTTCCTATCGAGTACAGGTGGGGTGTGTTGGTTTCTACTCTTAACCATAACCGATAGATTCGATTATGGTTAATCAGTTATGAAGCTTGGTTATGGTTCGGTTTTAATTAATTTTGGGTCACGCAATTTTTTTTGTTTTGTTCCGGTTTCCATTTTAAACAGTTAGAACTAAATTTTTAACAAATTGTATATGGCTTAGGTTTGAATCAAGTGTTGGTACCATTATTGTGCGGCAGTTACTAGGCAATTGGGATTGGAGCAGCATGGAGATGATATCAAGTTGGTAGCGACTAGCTGCGCCTAACTGGGTTTGTTGATTAGTGAAAATTCATGTTAATTTTCTATCAATTGTTCTTATTTAGATTTTCACTATATTGACTCACGCACAACTGTCTCTACATGATTCTGAAACACAAGCATGATTTGTACAGTCGAACCTTGTTTGAGCAGTGGTATTTGAGCTATGGCTAGAGGAGGTCCAATTCTTGGGTCACATTGTCAATAGTCAAGGTATTCACGTCGATCCCGCGAAGATTGAAGTAGTTAAGAGTTGGGTTACACCCAAGAACCCGTCTGAAGTCCGCTCTTTTCTCGGACTGGCAGGCTATTATCGTCATTTTATCGAAGGTTTCTCTAAGATCGTCGTGCCACTTACCTCCCTTACGCAAAAGGACAAACCTTTTGTTTGGGGAACTAAACATGAGGAATCCTTTCAAACCCTCAAAGCTCTGCTTTGCAATGCTCCCGTGCTCTCATTACCCAACGGAAACAACGATTTCGTAGTTTACGGCGATGCCTCAAACCTTGGTCTTGGTTGTGTTCTCATGCAACAGGATAAGGTTATCGCGTACGCTTCTCGACAGCTCAAGATCCACGAGAAGAACTACACCACACACGACCTCGAGCTTGGCGCAATTGTTTTTGCGTTAAAGATTTGGCGACACTACCTTTACTGTACCAAGTGTAAGATCTTCACCGATCATAGGAGCCTACAACATATCTTTGACCAGAAGGAACTAAATATGCGTCAACGCCGGTGGGTAGAATTGCTCACCGATTATGACTGTGAGATCCGTTACCATCCAGGTAAAGCAAACGTCGTTTTTGATGCTCTCAGTCGACGAAGCTATTTGCATAGTGTTCGTGATATCCCAGCCCAACATCATCTCGAAACTCTCATCCGTGACGCGCAACATGCTTGTTTTACCGAACGAACTTTGAAGAAGGAAAGGATTCTAAACGATGGCGCCCAAATCGAGAATAAGTCGAATGGTATCTTTCATTATTTGGATCGAATTTGGATTCCCAAGCGTACCAACTTGCGACAACTGTTGATGGACGAAGCCCACAAATCTCTATATTCTATTCATCCCGGTGCTGACAAGATGTACCAGGACATGCGCTACAAGTACTGGTGGCCGGGCATGAAGAAGGATATCACTATCTATGTTTCGAACTGCTTGACTTGTTCCAAGGTCAAGGCTGAGCAACAAAGACCCTCTAGCTTACTCCTACAACCCGAGGTCCTGATGTGGAAATGGGAGAGTATAGCTAGGGAGTTCATAACGAAACTTCCGTGCATGACATCAGGTCACGACATCATCTGGGTTGTTGTTGACTGTTTGACTAAATCAGCCCATTTCCTACCGATACGACAAGACTTTAAGGTAGAAAAATTAGCCCGAATCTACACCGATGAGATCATTTGTCGACATGGGATGCCTCATGACATCATCTCTGACCTCGATGGTCGGTTTACCCCACGCCTTTGGGTAATGTTTCAATATGCTCTCGGTACTACTCTTAATCTAAGTACCGCTTTCCATCCCCAAACCGACGGTCAGACTGAAAGAACGATTCGCACCCTTGAAGACATGCTTCGCTCATGTGTCACAGATTTCAGTGGTAATTGGGACGCGCACTTACCTTTAGTCAAATTCTCGTACAATAACAATTATCATTCTAGCATACAAATGGCACCATTTGAGGCATTATACGGTAGGAAATGTCGATCGCCTATTGTGTGGCACAAGATCGGAGATGCGCAAATTACCGGTCCTGAGCTGTTGCGAGAAACGACTGACAAAATCCTCCAAATTCGAGACAATCTGCTGAAAGCTCGGAGCCGACAGAAAAGTTACACCGATAGACGCCGCAAGCCCCTTGAATTCGGGAAGAAAGGAAAGCTCGTGCCTCGATATGTTGGACCCTTTAAAATTCTTGAAAGGATTGGAAAGGTGGCCTACAGACTCGAACTACCGGAGGAACCTAGTAATGTTCACCCGACTTTCCACGTTTCAAACCTTAGAAAGTGCTCAGCCGACCAGGAATTACATGTCCCTCTCGAAGATTTACAAGTGGACGAAACATTACACTTCGTGGAAAAGCCTGTCGAGATCATGGGACGAGAAACCAAGGTGGTCAGACGCTCACGCATTCCAATTGCGAAGGTTAACTGGGAAGGCAAACGCGGTGCCGAGTTCACCTGGGAACTCGAAAGTGACATGAAGGCGAAGTACCCGCAACTTTTTGTTACGCCTATTTCTTAAACTTCGGGACGAAATTTCCTAAAGTAGGGGAGGCTGTAACAACCCGCTTTTTGGGAAGTCAAGGTACAAGTCAAAGTCAAAGTCAAAGGAAGAAAAGATTGCTAATTGCGATATGTCACTCCTTTCTTAACTATTGATTGTACGTTTATGACTTGTAATCGAATTCTATTATTTATTTACTTTAGTTGTATTATGTGGATTATCTATTAATAATCGAGGATTAATCGCTAATCGACTTAACGCAAAACGCATCGCTATCGCATTCGCAACTCGAATTATGTGTTCTGGATATTGTTTTACGTGTGTGTGCCATTATGTGTTACTTGTGCTTGTTATGTTTATGTTGAGGTGTTTAATCGCAATCGCAATTCTATCACATCACAATCTCAAATCGCAAACGCTAAACGTAGGTTATTTATAGTGATTGTATGTTAGATATAGTAGTTAGGTTATTTGTGTAACTAGTGGGTAATACTATCGCATCGCTCACTCGTATCACATTGCAACGCTCAACACGCGAATCGAAACGACAAAACTCAACGCGCCGAACACCTGGATCGAGTGGCCAACCGATCGAGTGGCCATCCGATCGGATTGCCATCCGATCGGATTGCCATCCTATTGGATTGCCATCCGATCGGTAACCTATCTGACACTATGCACTTTCCCTTTTTGGAAACCCTATAAATACCCTCCTGTCACATCATTTGAGATGTGACAGCTCTTCCACTCGACCAGCTGCACTCAAGCCTTCTTTCTCTCGATTTCTCGCTATTCTTGTAAGTTTTCAACTCAAATCTTGTACTGCCATGATCTACAGGCACTTCTTCATCTTTTTCACCTTTGAATCTTAACTTTTAACCGTGAAATCATCGGATTTGAGGTGTTTTAGGGTGATGTCATCATGGAGTTCTTATAAACTTCAAGGCTTGGCTTCATTCCACCAAGAACAATTTAGATCTGAAGGATTTCCACAAAGATTAAACAAAGTTTTCGCATAGATCTACACATATTCACGATTAAAAGGATTGAAAGATGGTTTTCTAACTTCCTTTCAACTCTTTTACACTCAATGCACTCAAAACCGATAGAATCGGAGCTCGTTCTGACCTTCTACTCTTTCTTACTGATCTGTTGGTCCAAGATCTGAATTCTATCCAAGGGACAACTGATTTCGGGTTAAGCATGAACCACCGCCTCGAACAGTTAACTGATCGGACTAGGGTGATTCCTGTTCGATCGGATCACTTGGGTCAAGAAGGGGTTTCTGTTGTTTATCACGTTGTCAAATCGTCTCGAACAAACCACAAACTTTCAAAATAATCAAATTCAAAACGATTGGAATCGTTAGGACGGATTGTCGTCCGATCGGATTGCACTTGAGCTTCCAAACACTTAATCATTTCCAAGTTTTCAAAGGACTGAACGTCGAACGGATTGCCGTCTGATCGGATAGCCATCCGATCGAACGACCATTCGATCATATGACATTTGGAACTTTGGTACTTGATCATTTTCAAAGGGCAACAATTTCCAACGAATTACTATCCGATCGGGTTGCCATCCGATCGAGTAACCATCATGCTGTGAACTTGTTCTCACTAATCTTGCCAATCGGATCGCTATCCGATCGAACGGCCATTCGATCGATCGACCTGAAGGGTGGAGTTACTTCTCTATTTTCAAAATGCTACAACGAAAACTTCAAATCCCTCATACACAAACACATCCTTACCAAACGAATGTCAATCCAATCGAATGGCCATAAGATCGAGTGACCATCCAATCGGATTACCATTCGACACCTGGTCACTTTTCACCATTTTACGCATCGCTATTTGCTTATGCTATCGTTAACTATTCAGGCTAACCACTCTAGCGCTCCCTTCAATCCATTTCCATCGCTGTGAGTATACTCGATTCCTTTTTGTTTTATGCACTTTTGGGTGTTACATATTCTAAATCACAATCGAACACACAACGCAAACACTATTCATACGCTGACCCTTATTGCATGTTACTTGTTACTCGATGAATGCTTATATGTTATGTTAACACAGTGATTGTTGCCTGACGCCTTAACAACGATAGTACTATTTGTTTGGACTCAGCACCTGTCAGGGACGGGGGTTGTTAAGGTTACCTCTCACATGTCACAGTGGTGATATGTGTTGCGCATTCTACAACTCGCAGTCTAGTCTGTGCATATTTCATTGTCGATAACCTACTAGCTACGCACTATACTTGTTACATGCAGGTTATGCGTAAACAATTTCGAACTCTACTATATCTACTAAACCTGTATGCTAACCTTTACACTATGTGTATTGACCGCTATTTTAACGTATGTGACATGTGCTAATGTTTAGGATGTTGTGCTTTACTGCTATTGACGGAACTGAGCTAGGATGGAGTCTAGAAACAAACAAAAACAATTTATATTTGAGTTGTTGAAACATAACTATTTGTCTTTGATTTGTTTGTAATAACTATGCTACTTATTATGTCATGGTATAGGACGTGATGCTTAAATAATTGGTAATCGTAGTTGATGACGGGGGTAGCCCAAGACTAAATAAAATGACTAAATGTGTAAACGCTCAAATGGTTAAACGGTTCAATGGTTGAAAAGCTGTGATGTGGGAAAAGCAATGCGAAAACAGTGGCCAGTCACATCCGGAGATCGCTTCACCAACTCACAGCCGCAAAAGCAAAGCAGGTCTGCACAATGCACGCTATTATCCAGGGGTCAAAAGGCTTTAACCCCCGAAAGGGTAAGCCCTCCACTGCAAGCAAGGTTACTAGTCTAATACATTCTACTTCGGGAGATGTCTTCTCTTATAAATTGACACTTCATTTACTTCAGAAAACATCTCCTGACCAGCTCTGATTCTCTAATCTCTGGTCATTCACATTGAGTGCTTGTTTCATACAAGTCACCCCCTTTCACATCCAACACACACATTCCCTTTGCTACCACTTCCGAATCTGAGTGCATTTCAGAGTAGGACCCATAGCAAAGAACAACAATAAACTAGTGAACCTCCTTCCACGTCTTGCAAACGTGGGGGGACCCCACGACCTGCGTTAGATAAAGTTGAACCCTTCAACCCTTTTGCCTAGCCAGTCTAGCTACCACCGTTGGTCTTATATTTGTTGCATCAACAAGTTGGCGCCCACCGTGGGGCTACGCCGCTATTTCTTCTCAAAAAGACCTAGTAGTGTAGCTCTCTTCACTTAAAATCACCATGTCTGAAAGTGGATCCCCGGAAGAAGTAAATCAGATTCCAAACACTTCTACTCCGGGTAGTAGCCAAGCTCACGTGGCTATACCAACTTCTTTCTCAACTCCGGGGAGCACACCCGAGTTCCTCACCTTCAACACACCAACCCCGTCCAGATCCGGGGTTCCATCTCCCAATATCGGTGTCTCTGACGCCCCAGCACGTGTTGAACTCACCCCTGAAGGGGTTGCCAACAACTTCCTTGAGTTGAGGTCCCTTCTCAACCAATACGTGAGTAGAGAAAGAGAAAAAGGAGTGAGGATTCGTTTAGACTATGATGAACCTGAACCGACGTTGTCTCCCGGACCACCTCCCCTTCCTTTTACAATAAGAAGTGAGGCTGGTCCCAGTAATCCTTCAAACCCTCACCCTTATCTGTCCACTATGACAAATCCTACGGTGCATCCTATCTTCTCTTCCCAACCAATTACTAGTGGTGCTCCTTTGGGACATGAGCTAACCCTTGACCAGCTCCTACAGTCCCCAGTAACAAGCTATCCGGCATCTATAACAACCACGTGGGAGCAAGCTCTATCCGTGCTCCCTTTAGCGCGAAGTGCTGTTATGAGCGCTCCCCTCGGAATAAACTGCTCAGTTGGCCCAGGAAGCCTTCAAGGCTTCAACCTCATGCCCAACATGATGACCCAGATGATGGCCAACTTCCCGTGGCAACACTTCATCAACCAAGTGCTAGCCTCCCAGGGAAATAACGGCAACGGCAATAATGTGGATGCAAGGGCTGAAGAAGACTTGGCTAAACCATATAAGCCAAGTAATCTCTCGTGCTTTTCGAGGCAGATAGCCGATTATGATTTCCAGTCAAAGATTAAGATGCCGTCCCACATCAGGACGTATGATGGTACTGAAGACCCTGAGGACCATCTTCAGATCTTCACCGGTGCGGCAAGAATAGAGAAATGGTCAAACGCTGAATGTTGCCTAATGTTCATGCAAACTCTTGTTGGATCCACCAGAATTTGGTTCAATGACCTACCTGCTCAAAGCGTTCGAAGCTTTGACGACCTTAGCAAGGGTTTTTTGGCCAACTTATCTCAACAAAGGCGATACGTCAAAGACGCAACAGTGATCTTTCAGATAAAACAACGTGATGATGAAAGCCTTCGTGCTTTCATTGAGCGATACAAGAAGGAAGGTCTGACTTATGTAGGGGCAGATGAGAAAATGAGAGTGGCTGGTTTCATGAATGCCATCACCTCTAAGTACCTCACAAGAGATTTCAACAAATCTCTACCCAAAACCTTAGAAGAGGCTCTCGAAAGGGCTGAAGCCCACATCCGGGGAGAAGAAGCAGTAGACATTAAGGAAGAAAGAAAAAGAGGGTCCGGCTGGAGAAGCAATAGTCCAGCTAGAAAAAGGGGGAACTTCAACTCCTATGACAGGCGGTCAAAGGGTTCAGACCCTCGAAGGTCTGAAGGTCGGAACCCTTCAAGCAGGGAAAAAGGCATAAGTTTCACACCCCTCACAAAGACCCCTCAAGAAATCCTTGCCACAGAAGAAGTTAAACAAAACTTTCGGCCTCCCAGGCCTCTCCCCAAGAGCAGGAAGAACGAGAACTCCACCCAATACTGCGAGTTTCATGAAGAAAAAGGTCACCACACCAATGATTGCTTCCAACTCAAGAAAAGAATAGAGGAAGCTGTTAAGTCCGGAGAACTCGCTCATTTGGTAAAGGGAGTCCGGGACAAAATGGCTGAAGGAAAGGGTAAGGAAGTCAATATGGTGGATTTCGATGGAAGGGTTCCTCATAAAAGACAGCGGTTGGAAGCTTGGGAGCTCCAGTGTGTTTGCTTCCCCCCAACGGAGAAAGACCCTCTCTCTAACCCTCTTGTGGTAGAAGCTACCGTGGGAACATTGCAAACATATAGGGCATACATAGACACGGGGGCAGCCACTGAAATCATGTTTGAAAAATTCTTCAACCGTTTGAGCAATGAAGAGCGTTCAAGGCTTCAACCCTCTGGAACCTCTATAAAAGGTATCGCCGACATACCACTCAAGCCTTTAGGGCAACTGGCACTTGATGTTTCTTTCGGTGAAGGTTTAAGAGAAAGAACTCAACCACTCACCTTTGTGGTTATCAATATCCCCTCAAGCTATGACGTGATCGTTGGAAGACCAGGACAGTGTGCATTTTACATGGCCGTGTCTGTTGGCCATGGCACAGTCAAGTTTCCTACCGAGAGGGGCATAGCAACCCTTCAACCCTCTCAGGAGGTCTACATGGTTGAAGGTGAAAGCTCAAACAGTGAAGAAGACAGGCAAAGGTTGGTCATAAACCCTAAGTACCCTGAACAAAGAATAAGGGTCAACCCAAACCTTTCTCAAGAGACTTTTTCATACCTTGAAAAGTTGCTAACACATTACAGCGATGTATTCGCTTGGTGTCCAGAAGATATGACCGGGATCCCTCGGGACATTGCCGAGCATGAGCTAAGAATACCACCGAATGTCAAGCCTGTGGTCCAAAAGAAAAGAAGCCTGGCACCCGAGAGGAGTCTGGCAGCCTGCCAAGAGGTTGAAAAGCTTGTGTCGGCCGGTATTCTCCGAGAAGTCAAGTACCAATCATGGGTTGCAAACCCGGTTATGGTCAAGAAACCAGACAACTCTTGGAGGATGTGCATAGACTTTAAAGATCTTAACAAAGCTTGTCCTAAGGATTGCTATCCACTACCGGAAATTGATCTCAAGGTTGACTCTCTCACAGGTTACTCGTTCAAATGCTTTCTTGACGCATACAAAGGTTATCACCAGATCCTCATGAAGAAAGAGGATGAGGAAAAGACAGCCTTTCACACGGACAAAGGGATCTTTTGTTATCAAAAATACCTTTCGGCCTCAAGAATGTCGGGGCAACCTACCAACGGCTCGTTGACAAAGACTTCGAAAGCCAAATTGGCAAAAACATGGAGGCATATGTCGATGACTTGGTGATTAAAAGCAAGACGGAATATCAAATGCTCGATCATATCCAAGAGCACGACACAAAACCTCAAAATGCAAAACCCTAGCCATCCCCTTCGGATGAACTTGCCCAAAAGAAACACGATAATACTCCAACAAGTTCAAAACAAAAAAACGAAAAGGGATAACGAAGATTCGAGAACTCAAAATGACGACAATAAAGGGCAATCGAACCAGGGGTCGGTTTATCAACGGAAACATCACAAGCAGGAGCAGTAGGGTTAAACTTCCTATCAATACCATATTCCATACAAAATAAATCTACCTCCTCTTGTGTTAACTGGGAAAAAGATTTTGCTAAGTCCTTACGAGCACCCATTTTTGAAAACAGAAAATGAAGAATGCAAGGTGTAAAGAAACCGAAACTAACCTTAGAGGAGGAAGGAAATGGCGAGAAACTTGGAAAAATTATAAAGAAAATGGATAAGAATTGCAAACATAAAATAAATATAAACCTACAATAGGGGTAATAATGGCAAAACAGTAACTTCTGCAAAACCGCCACCCTATCAACTGCCATACATCAATCAAATCAATTGTCAGTTATTTAAAATTCAAATTCAAAATATTAACTGCCTTCAACCTTTCAAGCCTTCAAGAAACGAACCCTCGAAACCTTCAGGCCATAAATTGTACGCATAAAAGTCAGAAGTCTTTGAGCTCACTACCCAAAAACCTCTGACTTGGGGAGCTGATGACGGGGGTAGCCCAAGACTAAATAAAATGACTAAATGTGTAAACGCTCAAATGGTTAAACGGTTCAATGGTTGAAAAGCTGTGATGTGGGAAAAGCAACGCGGAAACAGTGGCCAGTCACATCCGGAGATCGCTTCACCAACTCACAGCCGCAAAAGCAAAGCAGGTCTGCACAATGCACGCTATTATCCAGGGGTCAAAAGGCTTTAACCCCCGAAAGGGCAAGCCCTCCACTGCAAGCAAGGTTACTAGTCTAATACATTCTACTTCGGGAGATGTCTTCTCTTATAAATTGACACTTCATTTACTTCAGAAAACATCTCCTGACCAGCTCTGATTCTCTAATCTCTGGTCATTCACATTGAGTGCTTGTTTCATACAAGTCACTCCCTTTCACATCCAACACACACATTCCCTTTGCTACCACTTCCGAATCTGAGTGCATTTCAGAGGAGGACCCATAGCAAAGAACAACAATAAACTAGTGAACCTCCTTCCACGTCTTGCAAACGTGGGGGGACCCCACGACCTGCGTTAGGCAAAGTTGAACCCTTCAACCCTTTTGCCTAGCCAGTCTAGCTACCACCGTTGGTCTTATATTTGTTGCATCAATAGTAGTTGTTATGGAAACTCCTGGACAATCTGTTTCGTTCAGTGCCACGCCCCTATGTTTCCGTCATCGGTTGGGGTGTGACAGATTGGTATCAGAGCCATAACTATAGGGAATTAGGAAAGACTCGACCTAGTCCGGGTCGATGTCTTAGAAATGACCTAGTCTATAGTCTAGGTACCAAAAGACCGACTTGTGCATACCCAGTGTGGGTTCTGTACGAGTTTACTCGCTATCTCTCGCTCGCACTGGCTGTACACTACACACTTGCGCGGACATCGCATACTACAGCTCTACGCAAGATCAGCCTTTCCTAAGGCTGATCACACACACGGATGATTTGGTTAAGATTAGGTGTGAAGACCGCAAACTCTCGACCAGATCACTTGTTCGACCTGCTACTTTTACGATAAAAAAGAGAATTTGCGTTGAATCAGGAGTGAAATCCATACTTTGGAACAAATTTTCTCCTCTACTTCATCAACACAGGAAACATAGTCATTGAGTTAAGGGTGAAACCCGGATCTCGATGACTTATTCCGCTCTTTGTCATGGTTCTACAAAATTCTCACCAAAGTCTCGACGGACTCCAACGATCTGAGGTCGCACTGTAGCTGGAAGGATACGTGCCGTTCGCTCGGATTGAAGCGAGAGCACAGTCCAGAAGGCCAAGGTGTGCACTTACAAGTCTTTGTGAATAGTCGAGTCACTTTGGGTAGTCGACGTCTATCACATCCAGACAATCTATCCTCGATTTCTGTATTTGATTCTGTGAATTATCTCTTTTATGATCGATTTTATGTGAAATTTATGTGATTTATATGGTGATTTGTTAGCATTTTGAGGTAAACTATACAGTGGTACTGACTATTTCAATTCCACGTTTCTCGCTCCGCCAAAACACGCATAATTCACACCACGCAAACAAATCGCTGGTCAATATTCACAAACGCTATACTTAAACGCTATACGCTACTGTGAAGGATCGATGAATACATGCAAAATATGTGCTTAGGTTAGACTATGTGCCTATGTGATATTGTGCTTACGTGGAATACATGTTTACGTGCTTATGTGATTCTTTGTTAATGTGCCTACGTGAATGATGTGAATGTCTGTGTTCCTGAGCTTCATGGTAAATCGCTAGACTATACTAGGATCAATCGAAATTGAGTTTGAGTCCTGTGACGATGTCTGTTGTAGACAATGTCGTCATATGGGTCGCAACACTCCCGCGCTGCTAGACGTAATCACGCTGACAAGAGAATCGCCTCTCTCATCACTAAGCAAATGGCAAAAGTCATCCCACAAATCGTCAGTGAACTGAACGAGAATGCAAGGAAGTCCTCGGAAGAGTCCCAGACCGATACTCCTAAGGCTGATTTTAGCTTCAAGCAGTTCAAAGCCTGCGGACCAAAAGAGTTTACCGGCGAAGATGGTCCTACGACCAGGTTTCAATGGTTTGATTCTATCGAAGTCACCCTGCGCCAGAGTGGCTGTCCAGAAAACCTGCGCACCGTCAATGCTACCGGCGTCTTCCAATCCCGCGCTCTCGATTGGTGGACGGCCGAGAGGAACAAACGGGGAAACGATGCAGCTTTCGGATTGTCTTGGGATGAGTTGAAGAACATAATGATGAAAGAGTTCTGTCCTCCCCATGAACTCCAAAAGCTTGAGGATGAATTCTGGCACATAAAGTAGGATGGCGGAGATAACGCTGGTTTAACTGCTCGCTTCAAGCAGTTGAGTATTATCTTCCCTGGTCAGGTTACTACCCCAGATATCACAATCAAGAAGTATATTCGTGCTCTTCCGGATTGCGTTGCAGATTTTGTTCAGGCTGCAAAGACTACAACGATCGAGGAAACCTACCTGCTCGTTGCAGAGATCAACGATAAGCGAGTCAGGGCGGGTTATTTTGACAAAGCTGCTAAGAATCTGCATTAAGCCACCGCTGCTTCAACCACTAAAACCACCATCGCACCGCAATCTTCGAAGCTCTCACGCCGAAAAAGGAAGAACAACAGCAGTTCCAGCAACAAGAACTGTGCAGCCACTGCTGCCCCGCTCTAAACGGTACCAGCACCACCGCAACCTCAACACCGCCAAGTAGCGGCATCTGTGGTCAATGAACCGCCTGCCAAGCGTGCATACACTGGACCACACCCGCTTTGCCCCACTTGTACTTATCATCACCCGGTGGATCTCGCTTGCCGGTTCTGCGTTCATTGCAATATGTACGGCCACTTCACCACAAAATGCCGTACAGGTCCACGCCAAACCCCAGCTCCAGCTCAAGGTCAAGCTCCTGCTCAACAAAGTCTACTTACTGCTCCTCAAGGCCATCAAGCTGCTCCTGCACCCGCAGCTAACACTCGAGCTTGCTTTGCATGTGGTGATCCCAACCACTTTGCAAACATGTGCCCAAATCGAGTGGTGAAGCAAGAGGCACAACAGCAGCAGCACCAGCAGCAGCCCCAGCAACAGCCAGCAGCCCGCGGACATGCATTCAACACCAAAGCCTGTCAGGCTCAAGCAGACAACAATGTGGTCAATGGTACGTTCCTTATAAATGGTATATATGCTTCGTGTTTGTTTGATACTGGAGCAGATAACTGTTTTGTATCATTTGAATTCGAAAAGCTCCTTAATCGTAAGCGCGCCCATCTACCCTCGACGTTCGATGTTGAAGTTGCCATCGGAAGAACCGTCGCCGTCAATTTTGCTCTACGTGATTGTACGCTTGAACTCAACAATCATGTCTTCCTTATCGATCTTATTCCGATGCAACTCGGAAGCTTTGACATCATAGTAGGCATGGATTTTCTTCGCGAGAATCGTGCTGAAGTTGTTTGCTTCGAAAATATGATCTGTTTCTCGCTCGCTAATGGTGATCAACTTTGTGTGTATGGCGAAACTCCTTCGAAAGGTCTCAAACTTATGTCATGTGTCCAGGCTAGCAAGTATCTCCGCAAGGAATACCAAGCTTTCTTGGCACACATTGTAGTAGCGGAGATAAAGGAAGTTAAGGTGGTAGACCAGGTGCCTGTAGTTCATGAATTTCCCAATTTATTTCCTTAAGATCTTCCCGGATTACCTCTCGCTCGTGATATCGATTTCAGAATCGACCTCATTCCTGGAGCAAATCCTGTTGCTAAAGCGCTTTATCATCTCGCTCCTTCTAAAATGCACGAACTCTCGAGTCAACTCCAGGAACTACTTGATAAAGGCTTCATTCGCCCTAGCACCTCCCCTTGGGGCGCGCCTGTCATTTTCGTCAAAAAGAAGGATGGATCATTCCGGATGTGCATTGACTACAAGGAATTGAATAAGCTCACTATCAAGAATCGCTATCCCTTGCCTCGAATCGATGATTTGTTTGATCAGTTACAAGGTGCTACTTGTTTTTCAAAGATCGATCTATGCTCAGGATATCACCAGTTACGCATTCAAGAGGATGATATACCCAAAACCGCTTTTCGAACCCGCTATGGTCATTACGAGTTTGTTGTCATGCCTTTTGGTTTGACCAACGTTCCCGCCGTTTTCATGGATCTAATGAATCTAGTGTGCAAACCCTTTCTTGACCGCTTCGTAATCGTGTTCATCGACGATATCCTGATCTCTTCCAAGTCAAAAGACGAACACTCGCAACATCTATGTTTGGTTCTTGAGTTGCTCCAGGGAAACCGTCTCTATGCCAAGTTCTCCAAGTGCGAATTTTGGCTAGAGGAGGTCCAATTCTTGGGACACATTGTCAATAGTCAAGGTATTCACGTCGATCCTGCAAAGATTAAAGCAGTTAAGAGTTGGGTTACACCCAAGAACCCGTCTAAAGTCCGCTCTTTTCTCAGACTGGCAGGCTATTATCGCCGTTTTATCGAAGGTTTCTCTAAGATCGCCGTGCCACTTACCTCCCTTATGCATAAGGACAAACCTTTTGTTTGGGGAACTAAACAAGATGAAGCCCTTCAAACCCTCAAAGCTCTGCTTTGCAATGCTCCCGTGCTCTCATTACCTGACGGAAACAACGACTTCGTAGTTTACTGCGATGCCTCAAACCTTGGTCTTGGTTATGTTCTCATGCAACGGGATAAGGTTATCGCGTACGCTTCTCGACAGCTCAAGATCCACGAGAAGAACTACACCACACACGACCTCGAGCTTGGCGCAGTTGTTTTTGCGTTAAAGATTTGGCGACACTACCTTTACGGTACCAAATGTACGATCTTCACCGATCATAGGAGGCTACAACATATCTTTGACCAGAAGGAACTAAATATGCGTCAACGCCGGTGGGTAGAACTGCTCAACGATTATGACTGTGAGATCCATTACCATCCAGGAAAAGCAAACATCGTTGCCAATGCTCTCAGTCGACGAAGCTATTTGCATAGCGTTCGTGATATCCCAGCCCAACATCATCTCGAAACTCTCATCCGTGACGCGCAACATGCTTGTTTTACCGAACGAACTTTGAAGAAGGAAAGGATTCTAAATGATGGCGCCCAACCCAAGAATAAGTCGAATGGTATCTTTCATTATTTGGATCGAATTTGGATTCCCAAGCGTACCAACTTGTGACAACTGTTGATGGACAAAGCCCACAAATCTCGATATTCTATTCATCCCGGTGCTGACAAGATGTACCAGGACATGCGCTACAAGTACTGGTGGTCGGGCGTGAAGTAGGATATCGCTATCTATGTTTCCAAGTGCTTGACTTGTTCCAAGGTCAAGGCTGAGCAACAAAGACCCTCTAGCTTACTCGTACAACCCCAGGTCCCGATGTGGAAATGGGAGAGTATAGCTATAGACTTCATAACGAAACTTCCGGGCAGGGCATCAGGTCACGACAGCATCTGGGCTGTTGTTGACCGTTTGACTAAATTAGCCCATTTCCTACCGATACGAGAAGACTTTAAGGTAGAAAAATTAGCCCGAATCTACACCGATGAGATAATTTGCCGACATGGGACGCCTCGTGACAACATCTCTGATCGCGATGGTCGGTTTACCTCGCGTCTTTGGGAAACGTTTCAATCTGCTCTCGGTACTACTCTTAATCTAAGTACCGCTTTCCATCCCCAAACCGACGGTCAGACTGAAAGAACGATTCGCACCCTTGAAGACATGCTTCGCTCGTTTGTCACATATTTCGGTGGTAATTGGGACGCGCACATACCTTTAGTCGAATTCTCGTACAATAACAGTTATCATTCTAGCATAAAAATGGCACCATTTGAGGCATTATACGGAAGGAAATGTCGATCGCCTATTGTGTGGCACGAGATCGGAGATGCGCAAATAGAAAAGTTACGCCGATAGACGCCGCAAGCCCCTTGAATTTGACGCTGGTGATCACGTACTCCTAAAGGTTGCACCTTGGAATGGGGTGATCAGATTCGGCAAGAAAGGAAAGTTCGCGCCTCGATATGTCGGACCCTTTAAAATTCTAGAAAGGATTGGAAAGGTGGCCTACAGACTCGAACTACTGGAGGAACTTAGTAATGTTCACCCGACTTTCCACATTTTTAACCTCAGAAGGTGCTTAGCCGACCAGGAATTACATGTCCCTCTCGAAGATTACAGGTGGACGAAACATTACACTTCGTGGTAAAGCCTATCGAGATCATGGGACGAGAAACCAAGGTGCTCAGACACTAACGCATTCCCATTGTGAAGGTTCGCTGGGAAGGCAAACGCGTTGCCGAGTTCACCTGGGAACTCGAAAGTGACATGAAGGCGAAGTACCCGCAACTGTTTGTTACGCCTACTTCTTAAATTTCGGGACGAAATTTCCTAAAGTAGGGGAGGCTGTCAAGGTACAAGTAAAAGTAAAAGTCAAAGTCAAAGGAAGAAAAGATTGCTAATTGTGATCTGTCTCTCCTTGCTTAACTATTGATTGTACGTTAATGACTTGTAATCGAATTCTTTTATTTATTTGCTTTAGTTGTATTATGTGGAGTATCTATTAATAATCGAGGTTTAATCGCATGTTTAATCGCGAATCGACTTAACGCAAAACGCATCGCTATCGCATTCGCAACTCGAATTATGTGTTCTGGATATTGTTTTAAGTGTGTGTTCCATTATGTGTTACTTATGCATGTTATGTTTATGTTGAGGTGTTTAATCGCAATCGCAAGTCTATCACATCGCAATCTCAAACAGTGATTGTATGTTAGATATAGTAGTTAGGTTATTTGTGTAACTAGTGGGTAATACTATCGCATCGCTCACTCGAATCGAATCGCATTGCATCGCAACGCTCAACACGCGAATCGAAATTACAAAACTCAACGCGCCGGACAACTGGATCGAGTGGCCAACCGATCGAGTTGCCATCCGATCGGTGACCTATCGGACACTATGCACTTTCCCTTTTTGAAAACCCTATAAATACGACAGCTCTTCCACTAGACCAGCCGCACTCAAGCCTTCTTTCTCTCGATTTCTCATGATTCTTGTAAGTTTTCAACTCAAATCTTGTACTTCCATGATCTACACGCACTCCTTCATCTTTTTCACCTTTGAATCTTATCTTTTAACCATGAAATCACCGGATTTGAGGAGTTCTAGGGTGATGTCATCATGGAGTTCTTATGAACTTCAAGGCTTGGCTTCATTCCCCAAAGAACAACTTAGATCTGAAGGATTTCCACAAGATTAAACAAAGTTTTCGCATAGATCTACACATATTCACGGTTAAAAGGATTGAAAGATGGTTTTCTAACTATCTTTCAACTCTTTAACACTCAATGCACTCAAAACCGATAGAATCGGAGCTCGTTCCGAACTTTTACTCTTTCTTAGTGATGTGTTGGTCCAAGATCTGAATTCTATCCAATGGACAACTGATTTCGGGTTAAGCATGAACCACCCCCTCGAACAGTTAACTGATTGGACTAGGGTGATTCCTGTTCGATCGGATCACTTGGGTCAAGAAGGGGTTTCTGTTGTTTAGCACGTTGTCAAACCGTCTCGAACAAACCGAAAACTTTCAAAATAATCAAGTTCAAAACGATTGCCGTCCGATCGGATTGCCGTCCGATCGGATTGCCGTCCGATCGGATTGCCGTCCGATCGGATTGCCATCCGATTGGATTGCCATCCGACCGAACTGCAATCCGATCGGATTTCACTTGAGCTTCCAAACACTTAATCATTTCCAAGTTTTCAAAGGACTGAACGTCGAACGGATTGCCGTCCGATCGGATAGCCATCCGATCGAACGACCATTTTCAAAGGGCAAAAGTTTCCAACGGATTGCTATCCGATCGGATTGCCCTCCGATCGAGTAACCATCCTACTGTGAACTTGTTCTCACTAAGTATCTTGCCAATCAGACCGCTATCCGATCGAATGGCCGTTCGATCGATCGACCTGAAAGGTGGAGATAGTTCTCTATTTTCAAATTGCTACAACGAAAACTTCAAGCCATCATACACAAACATATCCTTACCAAACGAATGTCAATCCAATCGAATGGCCATCTGATCGGACGACCATCCAAACGGATTGACATCCGATCGAGTGACCATCCGATTAGATTGCCATCCAATCGGATTACCATTCAACACCTGGTCACTTTTCACCGTTTTACGCATCGTTCTTCGCTTATGCTATCGTTAACTGTTCAGGCTAACCACTCTAGCGTTCCCTCCAATCCCTTGCTGTCGCTGTGACTATACTCGATCCCTTTTTGCTTTATGCACTTTTGGGTGTTACATACGTTACATATTCTAAATCACAATCGAACACACAACGCAAACACTATTTATACGCTGACCGTTATTGCATGTTACTTGTTACTCGATGAATGCTTGTATGTTATGTTAACACAGTGATTGTTGCCTAACGCCTTAGGTGATGTTTGTTTTTTACTAGAAGCACTTCAGAACCTCTTATGTCTGCGCCGCGCAGACCACTCGCAGACATAAGGGTCTGCAGCTTGTTTGTTTTCTCGCAGAACTTTCATTAAAAAAGGTCTGCGAGACCTCTGCTTCAAACAGATATTGAACCTTGTCTTCTAAGGTCTGCACACCTCTTCTCCCTCTTCTCACCTTCTCCTCTTCTCCCTGCAGACACCACCTCCACCTCCGCCGCCCACCTCCACTCCGCCACAACCTCCCACCCCTGCTCCCCAAATCGTCACCTTCATCGTCACCGTCAATCCCCAAATCCGCCAGACACCTCCATCCGCAACCACCTGCACCACCACAACCTCCACCTCCACCTCCTCCGACACCTCCATCCGCCGCCACCATCACACCTCCGACACCCATCACCTCCACCTTCAACAATCACCACCTCCACCTCTGAAATCATAACCACCACCGTCAATCCTGCCGTTGATCTCTCTCTCTCTCTTCAGAAACCCCCAAATCGAGGCCATGGCCGTCAATCATAACCACCACCGTTCTCTTCTCCCTCGATCTCTCTCTCTCTTCAGAAACCCCCAAATCGAAGCCATGGTGAAATTAGGGTTTCGTTTTTATGTTGGTTGACGGCGGCTGAAGTGGTGGTGTTTTGCTTCGTGGTGGCGGTGGTGCTTGGTGGTTGCGACGGGGTTGGTGGGGGAGGAAGGAGGAGATGGTGGTGGTGAGTGTTAGGTGGTGGTGGTGGTTGCGACGGGGTGGGTGGTGGCTGAAGTGGTGGTGGTTGGTTGTGGTGGAGGTGGACGGTGGTTGTACTGGTAGAGGGAGGCAGAGAGAGAGAGAGAAATCAGAGAGATGGTGTGTGTTGTGTGTGTGTTTAGGGTGAGAAGATGTTTTTATATATATAAAAAAACAAACCCTCTTCTCCTTGCAGACTGCAGACATTTGGTCCACCTCTTCTCCTGCAGATGCCTGCAGATGTGGTCCGCAGACTGCAGACCTTTTCCCGCAGAAAAAACAAACAACACCTTAGCAACGATAGTACTATTTGTTTGGACTCAGCACCTGTCAGGGACAGGGGTTGTTAAGGTTACCTCTCACATGTCACAGTGGTGATATGTGTTGCGCATTCTACAGCTCGCAGTCTAGTCTGTGCATATTTCATTGTCGATAACCTACTAGCTTCGCACTATACTTGTTACATACTGGTTATGCGTAAACGATTTTGAACTCTACTATATCTACTAAACTTGTATGCTCACCTTTACACTATGTGTATTGACCGTTATTTTAACGTATGTGACAAGTGCTAATGTTTAGGATGCTGTGCTTTGCTGCTATTGATGGAATTGAGCTAGGATGGAGTCTAGAAACAAACAAAAACAATTTATATTTGAGTAGTCGAAACAAAACTATTTGTCTTTGATTTGTCTGTAATAACTATGCTACTTATTATGTCATGGTATGGGACGTGATGCTTAAATAATTGGTAATCGTAGTTGTTATGGAAACTCCTGGACAATCTGTTTCGCTCAGTGCTGCGCCCCGATGTTTCCGTCATCGGTTGGGGTGTGACATGTTTAGCACACCTGAACGCTATTTTGTTTGTGATGAAAATTATGGGGTAGTCACGGGAACCGAAACGTATGTTTAAATACTTGAATCATTTAATCATCCGATGATCCACAAAGGTTTTAATTTGTGTTCTGAGTATTATATGGGCCTATTATGCGAAGAGAGAGATAAAAATTAATCATATGTTTCTATGGTAAATTTATTGAGTATTGGCAAGATCTAGTGTTGGTTTTGCACATTAAGTAATTTTCGTTTGTGGTCAAACAATGATGTTTTTATGATGTGTAGGAAACTTGGTGAATCTTTTTAATGCAGAATGATGTCACCTAAGTTCTTTGAATGAGAATTATGGGCGAGAAAGACCTGAATAAATCGAGTTTAATACATCAAAAGGATTTCTTATCATTTTGGGAGTTGATTTGTTCGAGGCTATTCGTTGGAACTTCAAACTATCTATCGTATGCTGGTTAGGTTTGAAGATCAGTGGATCAAAGAAATGGCACCTTGTAGAAGGAGATTGCGAAAACTTAACTCAGATGGCGTTAAAGTTTTGAGGGGAACCACAATGTTTGGTCTTTGGATTCTTTGATTCTCATGAAGACACCATACAAGATTGATCTCTGACAAATGAACTATATTTTGGATTAAAGATCGTAGTGCATTACTAGAAGATTGTGTCTTACTATGTAGTTGACCTTATTATAAATATTTATGCTAAAGCGATCATTTGTTGTTGATTATTGTAAAGATTGAACCGTTATCATATTTCAATTACAGAAAAGGTGATCACTCAAGTGTAAAGTTTATCTAGAGTGGTGAAGTGGCCGATTCAGTTGGAATCTCGACTTAATCAGGATGGTCTAAATTTGAGGGGGAGATCTGATCTGAAATGCTTTAGGTTTTTTTGTTTTGCTATGAAGATTCGATTCAAAGTCATGCACACCTGAAATCATTAGTCAAGAGGGATTCTGTTGATATAGTTTATGTGTCAAAAGATTTGCAAGTTGATTGTGTTTGCTAGCAACAGACAAGTGGGTCTTTTGGTACCATTATTGTGTGTCCACTGCTAGGCAAATGGGAATGGAGCAACTTGGAGATTTTTGTCCAACTGATGCGCTAGATCAGCTGGTAGTGCACTGGGTATCACAGATGTAATTACGCTATATTATATTATTGTACAGGAGCTATGCTACATTGTAATCTAGCATAGACGTAGCCGCACCCTTTCAAGACTAGAGGCGCGTAGTCGGTGCATGACTCATAATAAATTGGTGGGGGTGTTTGTTCGGATCTGAGTTTACTTGTTTGTGTTGTTTTATAAGAAATGTAAGATGAAGAAGATAAACATATGAATAATTGTAGTGGAAATGAAGGAAAAACTTTATAACATAAACAAGGAAAGAACAGTTTTCATCATATATGCTTTTAATCAAAAGATTGTTTACACAATGATTCTACTATGCATGCATGAACACTTTCTCCCCCTCAGTCTGAGCTCACTAGTGTTAGTTCGCACAAAATGCATGTGTGTGAAAGAGCTAATAGAACAGTACAGGCACTGTCTATTTATAGTACAATTCTAAACACTATAGCATCTTTACTGACATCACCTAGACAGAGACAGCTAACAATCTTAACAAACTCTAAACACTGCTAATTACAAGAACTGTTACATTAAACACTAATTAACTAACTACTGATGAATGCTATTCGCTGATGGGCTCAACCACTGATGAGGCTTGAGCAGTGCTTTCCATAAAGGATGATCAAGCCTTTGACTTCTAGCAGTTCTTTGACTTTAACAGAGGATTGATCTTCAATAGACTTTAGACTTCAATAGATCTTTGTATATAACAGACTTTGAGTATCCGCAGACTTTAGAGATCATCAGATGTTGGATGCCACTGCCATTGGAGGGAAATATGGTTCAAAACACTGTTATTCAGGATCAGTTATTGCAGACCAGTTTTGGCTTTGTTTCATCTGTTCTTCAGGAAGGATCACATGAGCCAACAATCTTCCCCTAGAACAGGTGATGCCAAAACTCTGATCTTTGTTTCCTCATCAACAGTTCCTGGATTTTCCCTTTGAATTGAAGTTCAAAATCCGAGGAATCTGTGTCTTTTTCATCCCTTTGCACTTGAAGGTTTAATAAATCTTGAAGGTCATCTGCATTCAGACCATATGCATCCTTCCTTGCTAGCTTTTCAAATTTACCATCTGACCTGATCAGAGTCAATACGTGGGTGTCTTTTTCAAACTTCCACTTTAGTATTTTTGGATCAGATGGCTTTCTAGGGATGAGACTTATTTGAGATGAGTTTGGGGATTGAGGTCTGCTTGCCAACTTTTTGATTGTTTCAGTTATTTGAGCAGTAAGTTGTTGAGAAGCATCATCCAATCCAAATTGAAGTTGATTTCTGATGGCCTCTTTTCTGTGTTCGGCATAGCTCTCCTAATCTTCCTCATCTATCTGCTTCTGCCTTTTTAGTTAATTCAAGACACTGGTGGGTAAAGCAGATGATGAGAACAACATTTTAGGGGATGGGTCTGTTGAGGCCTATTAGCAGTGGTTTCAGTATACACTGGCTTCTGAGGAACATTTGGATCTGTCTTTATGAGCTCTTCTAACCTTCTATAGGTCTCATCAATATTCTGCTTAGACCATCTGGCAATTGATCTAGCAGATCCATATCCAGCAGCAACAAGCTCTCCTCTCTTTCTTTTGTACCTCAATGCATCATTTGCATCAACCTTCTTGAATTTATTCAGTTGGGTGCAGATTTCTTCATTTGAGGATCTTTGTTCATCATTTCAACTCTGTTAATTTCTTATTTGAGAGCATCAAGAAGCCAATCTTTGAATTGAGACTTGTTGGCTTTGTAGGGCTTGGTTTTCATGATGATGTCTAAATAGTCAACCCTTAATTCCCCTTGAAGACCACCATTTGGTGGTAACTCTGACATGGATTTACTCAGGTCTCTAGCAAATTCTTCAAGTTTTCTGACTTTGCTATGCTCATGTTGATACATACTCTGGTATCTCCAGTCCCCTAACCCTTTACTCTCTTCTTTGGCAATAAGCTGTGCATGTTTGACTTTCAAATTCAAGTATTCATCCAGATTCTGAGGTGTTCTGAAGCCATATAGAGATGGGAAGGTTCTTTTGGATGGATCCTCTATTTTGTAAAATTGTATCATTTCATCTTGAACTTCCAGCAGTTCCAAAGGATATCGAGTTGCCAACGGGATGTCACGTGGTAGGTAACCAAAGGGTGGATGATCAAGTGGGTTTGTTTGTGGAGATGATGAGGATGTAATGAATGTAGCAGGAGCAGATGATAAAGGAATTGGTGATGGGATTTCTTTTTCTTCTTCAAGCACAACAAATTTCCTTTTTCTGACATAGGCAAATTTGGGAGGAGGAATTTTTAATGGAGAAGGTGGTTTTGGTGAAAAGGATGATTGTGAAGGGAATCTTTGAGGTGTTGGTGGTTGTGTTGATGGTGGAGGATCAAAATGAATGGAAGCAGTGGATTGACTAACAACTGTTGAAACCACTGGTGTCTTAACACCTGTTGCCTTAACATCTGCTGATGCTTTTGATGCATCAACATTTTATTGGTTTTGTGGAGGACGGTGGTGGTGATGAAGTTGTTTTCTGCTTCTTTTGAGGTGGTTTTTGAGGTGAGGGTTTAGGTTTGGTTGAAGCAGTGGTTTGAGGCCTTTTAGAAGCAGTAGTTCTTTTAGGAAATGTGACCAGTGGTGGTCTATTGTTTCTGAAAGATTTTCTTCTATCAAATGTACCAATATTTTGTTTTTGGTTTTCTCTTTTCATCCCTCCTGTTCCTTCTTCTAAACATCTGCTTTGCTTTCTGTTGTATCTTTTCTCTTCTTCTTTGCCAAAATCTCTTCATCTGTTTGGATGTTAAGGGTCTCATCAACTCTCTTTTTCTTACCAACATCAGATTTTTCAGAAGGATTTTGCAGAAGTGACTTTGGCAGATTCTGGCTTTTGTTTTGGCTGACCTTTTGGTTTAGCTTTGGGGTCAACATCCAGTTTCCTCATAGAGTCTTTCTCACCCTTTTTGGCATCATCTTGATCCTCTTTTTCAAAGACAGGTGCAAGGGAGGTGCCATTTAGTTTTGCAATGGAATCTTTGATGCCCCTAATATCTGCCTGAGTATCCTTATACCTAGCCTCAACCATAACTCTGATCAGTTCCATGTGTGAGTTATGTTGAAGTTCATCCAATTCCCGTTGAGCTGCTAAGATTGGTTGCACATAATTCCACAACTCTTGGGTTATTTGTTGATGACAAGGGTGAGTTTTAGAAGCCTCGAACACTTGTTTCAACATATCTTTCATTTCTCCAACAGTGTTTTCAAAGGAAGTCATTTTCTCCGTCAATTCTCTATATTTTAATTCATCACCTAACTTGATAGGATCACTTGAATTCCCACCAGAGGTGGTTATATATGCTTTTGTGATAGGAGTAGACTCCAAATCATCGTTAGCAGTTGCCTCTTTCTCTTGGTTTTGGGGGCTTCCCTCTGCAGCAGTGGATACCTTGGTAGACACAACATTGGTTGCCTTCAAGGGAGTCTTAGAGATGAAACTACTGTCCAAATGTAAATCAGTTGATTCAACATTTGTAGTAGCTTCACCACTTGAAATACCTTCAAGAATTTTATGAATTTCATGAGGTGTAGCCTCCTCAACAGTTTGTGGGATAACTATTTGAACAGGTTCAGATACAGCTATTGTTGAAGTTATACTCTCAGTAATGTGTTGGTGAGAGGGGCTGCTTATTGTCTTAGTGTCAACAGCTTCAAACATTGGTATAAAGGTTGGTGGAATAGGAGATGGAGGGATTGGTGTAGAAAGAAACATTGCCCCGGGAGAAGGGCTTTTGAACATACTCTCAAATGAGGGTATGGCATCGTATTGTGGTGTCCCTGTGATTACAACATGTTCCTTTTGTGAGGAATCATGAGGAGTTGACGTTTCAAGTTGAGATCTTTCCACATGTTGTGAGGAAGTAGCAACAGTGGTTTCTAGTGACATTCGTGTTGTCACAGGGTTAATCTCTGGGATCTCATTTTCCACTGGACCCGTTTTTGTGGGTTTGGTGGGATTTTTGGATTTGGATTTGGTCTTTTTGGGTTTTGATGGTAGGGGTTTCACATCAGTGGTTGTAGTGCTGTGATCACCATGAGCAGTGGACTCAACAACAGAGGTTTGAGAAGCAGATGTGGACTCATCTAAAATTTGCTCAGACCTCTATGCTTTTGTTTTGGAAACATTTGACTCTTTGGCCGTTAGGCGAGTAAAAGTTTCAGATGATAGACTATTTTTTTTAAAAGGTGTTCCTTGCTCAAAAGCTTTTTGTGGAACATGTTTTTGTAGATAATAGCTTAAAAATCTTGGAAACATAAGAAAAGCAGCATTCTTCCCATCTTTAATATTTTTCAAATTATTAACCAAATCTGTAAACAGTGCTTGGGAGTAGTTAAAATCATTTTTTTTGCATACCCCAAGTACTGAATTTTCGGAGGTATTTCATTAAAACCAGTGGTTTTATTTGAGAGACATGTTAACAGGGTATGGAACATGATTTTCATTGGTGGTGGAGAATTTGGTTTAAACATGGTAGCTTTATTCAACTGTCCATCATAACCCCTTTCAATCAAGTCTGTTTGAAACTCATTTTTTGGGAAAGAAGTTTTACCTGCCAAGTCATTCATCTGAAATGTTTCTGATATGGTAGTGGGGGTTATGGCAACCAATACACCTCCGAATTTTGAAGTTATACCAAATGGCTCATTATTTTGCTCTTCAATGTTGGCATTAGCCAAGAAATCGCGAAGCGTGTCTTGGTAGATTGGTGCATCAGTAGTCAGAAGTGTTTTGTATTTTGAAGATGACAAGATGTCAATAATTGAATGAAAGTCAGTATTTTTATTGGTTTTCTCGAAAGTGCAGAAGTAGTTATGAGGGTCTTCGATGATTAGAGCCATAGCCGGAGTTTAGAAATTGCGAAAGGTTGAAGAAGAAATGAAGAACAAGATGGAAACTGTTTTGGAGAATTTTTGAATTCAATACGGCGAGTAAAGCTCTGTTTGGGAATTAAACAGGGTTTTATAAAAGGGAAAAAAGTGAATGTTGACGTAGCAGCGGTCTCAAAGATAAAACGGTTAACATCTGCCCACGTGGCAACCTTTGATGAAAAAGTGGATGACAGTTGTTTGGAAACCACTGTTGGGCAACAACAGTGGTTGGGTATAGTGTATGTGAGAACAATGACTGATTTTTGTCTATCAGTGGATAGACATCAGAGGTTGGAACCACAGTTGTTTGGTCAATCAGTGGTCAACAAAAGAAATGAGAACAAAGGTTGTCTTTCTGCAGTGGGTGAATTTTTAAACAATCAGAGGTTTAAAACATTAGTGAATATGGACAGACTTTTAAGGATTTATGAAATTTTTTTCATTTTAGGCTATTTTTAAGGATGAATTTTTTATTTTCATAAAAAAATTTATTGCTTTTATTCAAGGAAACGAAGGTTTTACCTTCTAGTCCAAGTTAAGCATTCCAATTCTCGAGATCAAACTTTCAAATGTAGACGTGTCTAATGCTTTTGTTAGCACATCTGCCAGTTGATCTTTTGTTGGAACATGATGCAGAGAAATAAAACATTTTTCATAGCAATCCCTCACAAAGTGATGTCTGATGTCAATGTGCTTGGTGGTTGAATGGGATACTGGATTTTTAATGATATTTTCAACTACTTGACTATCCAACATGAGAGGAGTCTTTAGAGTAGTTATACCAAAATCCAGTAACTGGTTTTGAAGCCACAATAGTTGGGATGTACAGCTTGCAGTAGCAATATATTCAGCTTTAGTAGTGGATGTGGAAATAGCTGCTTGCTTTTTTCTTTGCCAAGACACTAAGCAATTGCCTAGGAATTGACACCCTCCTGATGTAGACTTCCTTGTGGTGTTACATCCAGCAAAATCACTGTCTGAGTAACATGAATGCTTGACATTCTCATTAGGAGGATACCAGATACCAAGTGTAGGAGCACCTTTTATATATCTGAATATTCTTTTCACAGCAATGAGATTAGACTTCCTAGGTGCTGAATGGGATCTGGCACAGACACTTGTTGCAAACATGATGTCCGGCCTCGATGCAGTTAGGTACAATAAAGACCCAATCATGCTTCTGTACAATGTTTGATCAACCAAGTCATCTTTTTCATCAGACATGACAAGCTTTGTGGATGCCATGGGTGTACTACATGGTTTACAATCATTCATGTCAAATTTGTTTAAAAGATCTTTTACATATTTGCTTTGATGTATGAAAGTACCATTTTGCAATATCATCAACATAAATTTGGACAATCATCAAATCTTTTCCTATCCATTTTAAAAACAGTGTTTTATCAATTTTACATCTTATATACCTATGGAAATTAGAAAAGTGCTAATAGTTTCATACCAGGCCCTTGGTGCTTGTTTCAAGCAATACAAAGCTTTATTGAGCTTGTAGACATGATCAGGATAAAAAGGATATTCAATACCAGGAGGTTGGCAGACATATACCTCTTCTTGTATTTTGCCATATAGGAAAGCAGACTTGATATCCATTTGATACACCTTGATGTTGTGGTTGACAGTAAAGGCTAAGAATAGTCTGATGGCTTTAAGTCTTGCTATAGGAGCAAATGTCTCATCATTGTCTATGCCCTCTTCTTGTCTATAACCTTGAACCACAAGCCTGGCTTTGTTCTTGACAATAATGCCCCTTTCATCAGTTTTTTTCTTGAAGACCCACTTTGTGCCAATTGGACTTACATCCTCTGGCAGTGGTAGAATTTCCCATACTTGTTGTCTTTTGAACTGTTAGAGCTCTTCTCTTATGGCTTCTACCCAAATATTATCTTTTAGTGCCTCTTGGTACTTGACTGGTTGATGGAGAGATAGAAAGCCTGCAAAAAGATAAATGTTTTGGGATTGACTTCTTATGAGAACCCCTTCATTGATGTTGCCAATAACTTGATCAGGTGGATGAGATTTAAGGAAGATTAGATTCCCCTTGCATGGAACAATGACATTGAGAGGTGAAGGCTGCAGATGTGAATCATCTGAGCTAACATCTGTTCACAAATCTATTTGGAATGCAGGTGGAGGAATAAGAGGAATGGGTGTGGCATAATGTTGATTTTTATCTACTGTAGATGGATTTTTATCAACAGAGGTTGGAGATGATGAAGTGGCAGAGTTTTGATAAACAACTGTTGATTCAGTAGTGGCAGAGTTTTGACAGTTGTTTTAAACATCTGCTTCTCTGATGGTGGTAGTGACTTTGTATTATGGTATCAGAATATCACATCCATAGTCTTGTGAGAAAGATTGTGGGGAACCTATAGGGTTAGTCTTGACAGACACATCTTCAAATGTAAATTTATCAAGGTCAAATAGTTCAGCAAGGTTTGCTGGGATTTTCAAGGATGAAAGTTCATTGAACATTACATTCAAAGTCTCTTCCACACACCTAGTCCTTGTGTTTAACACTTTATAGGCCTTGGCAGTGGTTGAGTATCCCAGATGGTAACCACAATCCACTTTGGCTGTAAATTTTGAAATTGAGTCTTTTATGTTTAAGATAAAACATGGGCAACCAAAGATTTTGAAATAGAAGATCAGTGTTTTGATTTGAACAGAGTTTCATAGGTAGTCTTTTGATGCTTAGGGTTGATTAAAACTCTGTTCTGCACATAACAAGCAGTGTTTACAGCCTCTGCCCAAAAAGTTAAGGGAGAAAATGAGTCTACAAGCATTGTTCTGGCAGCTTCAATCAAAGTTCTGTTTTTCCTTTCAACCACCCCATTCTATTATGGTGTTCTTGGGATGCTGTACTGCCTTACAATCCCTTTTGACACATGGAACTCATCCAACTCCTTGTTTCTAAACTCTGTTCCATTGTCACTTCTAAAGACTTTACTAGCAAGTCAAATTGCTTTTCAACCTGTTTAACAAAGTCTTGCAAGATACCTGCAGTCTCATCCTAAGAGTGTAGAAAGTAAGTCCATGTAAACCTAAAAAACCATCAACAATGACCAAACAATATCTTTTCTTTTTCAAACTCATGATTTTTACTGGGCCTAACAAATCCATGTGCAACATTTGCAAACACTTGGTTGTTTTGGACTCTTCAATGGACTTGTAAGAACTTTTATGTTGTTTACCTTTTAGATAGGAAACACAATGCTCAGAACAAGTACATTTTTTTTGTGGAAGATCTCTTACAAGGCCTTGTTTTGAGAGTGTGGTGATAGTCTTAAGATTTGTGTGCCCAAGTCTCCTGTGCCATAATTCTATCTCTTTGATTGAGGCAGCTGAGACAAGACAAGCATCAGCCATTGGGTTATCTTTTAACATATCAACCGCATACACATTACCACTCCTGTGAGCAACAAGTTGTGTTTTACTCCTGGTTATGATTTGTTCAATCTTTTTGACCACTTTTGGCCCAACAATCTTGCAAGTGTCCTTAGTGAAGAATGACCTATAGCCCTTGTCGCTCATTTGTGAAACACTAAGGAGGTTAAATTTAAGATTGTCAATAAGATTGACATTTTCAAACTAGAGTTTCCTAGCCTGCAGTGTCCCTGACCCGAATACCTTCCCTTTTGAATTGATACCAAAGGATATATCACCCCCTTCATGTTTTTTGAAATCTTTGAGTAGGGCTCTACATCCTGTCATGTGTCTGGAGCCTCCACTATCTACATACCATAAACTATTTAAGCATGCAGAAGATCCCTGCACATCAAGTAACAAATTAGTTCAGGTGGGTCTCCAAAGCCAAGATGGCTTTGGATGGGATCACAGATAGGTCAGCCTCAAGTCTAGGAGCATGAACAGTGGTTTGGTCAAGGTTTTGAATAGATTTTTGAAGATTTTTCTGTAACCACTGTTGTGGACCATCTCCTGTCAGATGTTGATAACCAAAAGGATGCCTATTCACATTGGGTTTTGATGGCCTTTTGTAGGCTTCATAACCATGAGGGACCTTTTGGTATGATGATTAACCCTGTCCTCTTAGGAACTGGTTTGCAGGGGGTGCATCTGTCACTTGAACCTCTTTGGGAGCAGAGGTTTTGTTCAACTGTTTTGTAACAGCTGTTTGGACAGGCACAAAAGTCTGCTTGTTTTTGGGGGTAGGTTTTTGTAGGATCGTTTGCACGACCAAAACGAGTCGTTCAGAAGAGTTCTATCCAATACGAAAGGCGAAAACAGATGTATCGGAGTTATTTCAACTGATTTGCACTTAGATTCACTTTAAAATGTCTCTGTATTGATATCAGATCGTTTTACAATGCTGGAGACACTTCGGCAGAGCTTTGCTACCGGAATCGAAAACGTTACAAATGATTTGAACAAGGCACCTATTTATAGGGAAGCCCATTCCGCACGAAACGGTTCACACGAAATGGCTTCTACATTTCGTACGAAATAGCCATTGCCATTTCGTATGAAATGGACATATTCCATTTCGTGCGAAATGGTCCATCCTACATGATTTCAACATTTTCTCGTATATCGTGCCCTGATCTATCTAATCTAATACAAGACTCGATACAAGACGAAATCGACAGACATATGCACCAACAGACTCCCCCTTGGATGTTGACGAAGTCTTTAGTGTCGAGTCTTCGGTATGTCACATCTTCAGTCTTTATCAGTCTTCTCGCTCTTTCCAAAATATTCTCCATTGTAAGTATCCTCAATCAATCTCTTTCTCTTCTTCTCTTTCTTTCTTCCAGAATCTCAACCTGTCTCTATCTTCTCTTGATCAGATCTCTTGATTCTTTAAGTTCTTCAGCATCAGCAGCTTGCATGGACACTGTTCCAGGATCAGAAACTGGCTCTTTAAATCTTCAGACTCCCTCTTGATGTCTTCAGACTCCCCCCTTAATTAAGCAGGGATCGCAGTCTGGAATTCTCTCTTTCTAGGATCTTGACCTGGCTCAAATTCTGCAACTTTCACAGGTTCAGGACCGTTTCCTGACTCTCCATAATCACAGAATATGGAACCTGGCTTTATCATATCTTTCAGGAGTCAAAACTTTGCTGCTTCTGCCTGCACAAACTCTACCTAAAACATAAGTTTCACAAATTTTAAATTTTAACAATTTTAAACTCTGCTTACCTCTTTCAAACTCAAATAATCTCATGTAAATATCATTCAAAATGATTTAACATTTATAATCTCAGATGACCACTTGTAAACATATCTTTTTCTTAAACACACTCTCCCAAACCTGTTGTTCATCATGTTTAGTACTCGGAATTTTGAAAATCAGCTTTCCAACATCAGTTGTCGAAAATCTTTTTGTATTTTCAAATATATGCTAAAAACACAATATTTTTTGGTTTTTTGTTTTTAATGGAAAGCAGTAAAGAAATATTTATAAACAATATTTTTGTGAGTTTGTGTAAGAGGATCATATCAGTTTATGAGACAAATCACTAACACTGTTAAGCTTTAAACATTTTAAGTTCTAAACGATTCATGTAGATTATCAGTATACTGATCCACTTAAATTTTCACACAAAGTTCAACTGTTTTGAGATACGAGATTAATGTTTTAGAGACTTAAACTTATTCGTGTGTCCCACCTCAGAATATACTCCCGTATCCAGACTCCTATATTCAGTCTTACAGATGAATGTACACTAATGATATCTGTATGGGGTTAAATGCGACACCATGAGAGCTCAGGCTGTTGCTTCCGCAAAATCATAGAGATGATGGTTCGACTTTAGGTGTGTTCCCTTTAGAGAATCTTTTCTTCAACAGCACATGATTAGTATTTTTCAATGTTTCATCATTTTTCTTTATGCTGAGGGTGAGCTTTAAGATTAAAGCAATGCAAAGTATTATACGAGGACTAGGCTATTGCTCCCGCAAAATTAGAAGTCCAGGTATAATACCCCAGATATCACCACGCAGAAATACCTAGTATGTCAGAAATAGAAAGCCCTTCAAACAAGATTTCAGGGGTTACCTATATATCCGAGAGATGTTCCCCACGAAATAAGCAAGTTTGATATTTAGGTTTATATCTCGAACACAATCTACTAAGCGTGTAAAAACCTACTGGCATATCATCAGTGAGACCGTTTATCACATTTGACTTTTCAAAGCTTTAGCGTGCTGTGATTGTCCACTGATGTACTATCATTTCCTCTTTTTCACAACAAAACTCTTTTTCTTTTTTTAATGTTTTTGGATTTTGATATTTTATCATGTTTTTAGCTTTTTCAAATTTTCAAAATTTTTAAAATTTTGACTCCCCTTAAAATAAAAAATATGTTTCAATTTTTGATTTTCAAGGAAAATTTGAAAACAAACTGTACAAGTAAAGTGACAACTGTTGTGAATTGCTTCAATTCGCCATTCACTTGGCTTAACAATCAGAACTCCCCCTGACAACAAACTATTTTCCCATTATGATTTCAAAAACCCTTAAGTTTGTTTTAATCAAAATGGTTTTTCCGGAAAATAAATTTTGTTGATTTTACCACTTGTAGAATTGGGGTTAAATTCATCACTTTGTTTCTCAATCACTTGAATGAAAGTTAAATCAAGTTCAACTTAATGACCTTGATTAACCACTTGTAGGTGAAAACCCTTTTTCAACCACTTGATGTTTACTTATCAACCATACCATTTGTAAATTGAAATATGACAATTTTTAAGAAAACAACCACATGTAGGTCGAAATATCACCAATGTGAATTTCTCAAGAAAGATGCCGATTCATGCTCCACAATTACCAACTTGGGAGCTCCGGCAAGTCCAGAGTTTTAGTCATGATAGGTTCTGTCCCAGTTACTAACCTGGGATGACCCATCTTCATCTGGTTTCTTCATTTTCTTCTCATAAAATTCCTTTACCCCTTTGACCTTCCCGTCAACCATTTTTCCAAAAATATTTTGAACTGTGAGGTTAAAGGCTTTTTCAACATCAAATTCTTTCTTTTCAGAAAAGAATTGATTTGAAATTTCAACTTTGCCAACTTTTGATTTTAAATTTTCAGCCCGCAATGGTGGAAAATTTGCATCATCCAATGGCGGAACTGAATTTTCACTTTTTATCACAACTTGTGGCTCTTCTGACTTTGATGAGTCAGATTCATCGCCAGAACTAGCATCAGATTTCTTAACAACCCATTTTTGGTTGTTAAGATTCACTTTTCTTCTGTAAAAAATTTTTGAACATTCACCAACCTTAAATTTTGAATTTTTGAAAACTTTAAATTGTTTGGTTGGTGGTTCATTTTCAACCATCTTTTCTTTCAGTTTTTCATAGACTCCCTATTTTGTTTGTATTGCCTTAGGACAATTCCTGGCAATATGACCAACTGTTTTGCATTGAAAACAGGTTCTCGTTTCCTTCTTCTGAGCAACTTCCTTCCTCATTCTCTCTTGCTTCTTCGCAAGGATTTCTTTGTTTGTCTGCTTTCTGAATAATTGCTCTTTTTCTTCTTCTGATGATGTTCCTGAAACAAATACAGTTTTTGGTTTATAAATTTTCTGAATTTTATGATTTTTCGGTGGAATAAAACCCAATCCCGTCTTTTTGAAATTACCATTATGGTTTGGTTTCTTTTGAAAACCAGAACCAGAACTGTAACTTTTTTTCTTGTTTAACTTTTGTTGAACTCTTGAGGTGTAAGATTTAGGTTTTTCAGAAAGATTTATATTATTTATTTCAGAAATATTAATTTCTCTTAATTTGAAAACCTTTTTGATCATTTCAGTTTTAACACCTCTTATTGGAAATTCTTCATCAGAATATAATTTGTCAGAATCATTCAAAGTATATGCTACTTTGAATGTTTCGTCATTCAAATTATTTTGCGATAACAGAAAATCTTTATTGTAAACCATTTTGTCCTTTTTGACTGATGAAATTGACGTGTCGGACTCAGACTTTGACTCTGACTTTGACTCCTCCGTTTCATATTTATCCAACACCTGATCGACCACTCTCTTAACTAACTCAGACTCATGATCAGTGTCGGATGATGTGAAAGTGACATCAATGTTGTCTGGCAAGTTATCTGAATGCTCAGATTCCCACTGTAAGTTGGTTGCCTTTTTGACTCTTTCTGAATTTGGATTTCGTGGAGAATATCCATTTTCAAGGGGGGGTGGACACTTGTTATAGCCAAAACTTTGTTTCTTACCAGAACTCTTCACTTCAGTATCCTGTTTTGTTTCAGAATTCTTCTCCTCAGATATTTCTTTTTCAAACGCCTTCATGCCTTCAACTGTGGGATAAATCCTGTCAATCACATAAGAAGAACATGAGTAACTTTTTAGTAATTTGTTTACTCTTTTAGTTTCTATTCTTTGAGTTTCCAAATTCTGTTCAATCTCAGCACACATATCAATGTAATAATTGACCATTTCTTGCTTTATCATGTATGCTCCATTGAGTGTTTTCATGGCTGTAGCTTGTTCACTGCTTGACTCGTTGTATTGATTCATTGCTTTGTTTAAGACATCATATGATTCTTTCAACCTGTTCATGTTGTGAATCAACTCATTGTTGTACTTTTTCAGAGTTTCACAGTTTTCACACTTCTCAGACATCTTTTCTGCATCAGCTTCCACTTCAATCTTGAAAGCTGGAATTTCTTTGACCTTTATCACTCGAACTTCTTCTTCATCATTTTTATCTTTCTCGGCTCGAGATTTTTAATACTCTTTCATTCTTTCTGCATAATACGAAGTATCATCATCACGATCATCTTGTTTTTTAACCTTCTTATTTGCCATTTGAGCCCTTTCAGCATCTCTTTCGGCTAGATATTTTAAGTGCTCTTTCATTTTATCTGCCCAATAATCATCAGCATCATCTTCAACTTTTTGAGCAACAAAGGCTTTATGATCTGCAGTTCTGTTAGGATCATAATCATACCAACTGAAATCTTTTAGAAGTCTTTCATCATCTTGATATGTCAAACATGCTTTACTCTCTGCTGAAATATATTTGTCCCAACTAAATCCTTTTGACGATCTTTCATCATCTTGATTAACAATATATGCTTTCTTTGATTCTTCAATTTCTTTCCTAGCATGATCAGTTTGTGATTGTTGTTGATACGGCTGTTGAGCAACTTGATGATAAATCGCTTTCCTATAATAATCATTGTTGTTGAAAGGATTTTGAGCTCCACTTGCTTCGCGGTTTGTGCATTCTCACTTGAAATGCCCTTTTTCCCTGCAACGAAAACAAGTAACTTTAGATTTATCAAATCCTAAAGTAGAAACATTTTCATCACGGAAATTATCTCTTCCCGTAATTTGTTTAAACTTTTCAGCTCTTCTCAACACACTAGCCAAACACCACTTTATATCCATAAGTTCCATCTCCTCAGCATCAACATGATCGTAATCCTCTTTTGTCAACATCGGATTTCCGATCCTTCCTGCAACTAAACTCCCATACGACTCTAACACAGTCACCAACAAAGATATGTGACTTTTGGCTACTTCTTCAGAGTAATTTTGATCATTCTCAAGATTTAAAGCAATGTTGCATTGAAGAACTTTGCCACTCTTAGTTGCTGAAAATTTTGGATCGAATGATGGATATGAAGAGAATCCCGTTTTGCTACTTGATCCTTGAGATGAACCTCCAGAAGAACTTTTGGCATTGAAAGCAGTTTCAATCTTTGGTGCAATGTTGGTCTTATCACTAACACCTCCTTTGTAATACAGACCAATGTCTTGTTCACCATCATAGTTCTTCATTCTCGCTATCTTTCTTTGTTCCATCTCTTGAGCTTCGAGTTGTTCAATAAAATCGCTCAGCATTAGATTGTCAAATTCAGGTTTATTTTTCAACATCATAAGATACGTGCCCCAAACATCATGTGGCAACGCATCGGCCAACTTTTAAATCAATTCTTCTTTATCTTTATCAATGTTCAATCTTTTCATATTCTTCACCAAATTGCAATATCTTTCTATAATCTGCTTGGTGTTTTCAGTTTTTAGTCCACGGAATAAATCAAATTCTTTCTTCAAAAGCGATATTTTGTTCTTGATCATTTCTTTACTTCCAACAAATTTTGATTTTAATTCTTTCCATATCGAATGAGCACTTCCGTTGTGTTGAAGTAAAATTAAGATTTCTTCCTTAATAACTTGCTGCAAGAGACTAACCATCAACTTTTCATTTTTGTATTTCTTTTTCTCATCAACATCTAGATCTCTAATGTCAACTTTCTGTCCATTGTCCTTAACCGGTCTAATATATCGAAATTCAGTATATTCCCATGCATCTAGGTAATATGCTTGAACCCAATTTTCAAAACGTTCTGCCCATCCACTATACTCCTCAATACTCATAAGTTTAGGCGGTTTTTGCAAAGTGCCCGTTTCATTTTCTAGCATCGTACTCTGAGTCACAGTCATCGGAGTCGCAAAGGCGTTGTAGAACTCGTTCTCCATGATTCAGTATTTAAAAGTTCACAAAATCAGGCTGTTCAAACGGAATGGATTTCTTCAAACGAAATGCACTTTTCAAGCGAAATGGACCTATTCCTCCCAATTCGTACGAAATGGAATGTAGTTTCAAACGAAATGGCACTTTGGTGCGAAAAGGATACCAATTCGTGCGAAATGAATGATTTTCAAGCGAAATGGCTCTTTCAAGCGAAATGAAGACCTGTTTCAAACGAAATGGATCACTGGTGCAAAATGGAGTACTATTTCGTGTGAAATGGAGCTATTTCAAATGAAATGATACCAATTCGTATGAAATGGTGATGATGTCACCCTTTCGGACAATTTTTGAACAAATTGATCAAGTTTTACTTCGAATTAAGGTCTGATTCTTTCAAGGCTTTGTTAAAACAGTGTTTCACACGTTATATGTGAAATTCAAGCCATTTTATCCCTAAAATCTTGTTAAATTTTGAAAAATGTGAAGAAAGTGAGTAGAAATCAGAAATTTTCAGCTAAAATGGTAAGAACTCTTCCTCTTGTGCTCTGATACCACTTGTAGGATCGTTTGCAAGACCAAAACGAGTCATTCAGAAGAGTTCTATCCAATACGAAAGGAGGAAACAGATGTATCGGAGTTATTTCAACTGATTTGCACTTAGATTCACTTTAAACTGTCTCTGTATTGATATTAGATCGTTTTACAATGCTGGAGACACTTCGGCAGAGCTTCGCTACCGGAATAAAAAACGTTACAAATGATTGAACAAGGCACCTATTTATAGGGAAGCCCATTTCGCACGAAACGGTTCACACGAAATGGCTTCTCCATTTCGTACGAAATAGCCATTGCCATTTCGTGCGAAATGGACATATTCCATTTCGTGCGAAATGGTCCATCCTACATGATTTCAACAATTTCTCGTATATCGTGCTCTGATCTATCTAACATAATACAAGACTCGATACAAGACGAAGTCGACAGACATATGCACCAACAATTTTTGTGGACTCTTCAGTGTTTTTGATGCGTACTCTTTTCTTTTAATCTCAAAAGTTTTAAGATACACACACTCTTGAGTGAGATGATTGGTTTTTCCCTAAATTGTGCATTTTGGTGCAGGCTCAATGACACTTGTTTTGTTTATATCATAAGCTTTTAAAAGAAAACAGTCTTTTGTGGCATGATTTCTTTTCTCACAAAAATCACAAAACAGGTTCTTAACCTTTTCTCTTCTCTTCCTCTTTCCAACTTCCTTTTCAACAGAGTTTTTTAAGCTCTGTTGGGATATCTTTCATAGGAATGACTTTGGCCTTAGGTGCTTTGACACCCTCAATTGTGGAAAAATCCATTAGCTTAAAGTTTTCAAGGATGTCACATTCATCAGACCAGGTGGGTTTGAATTGATAGTTTTCTATCTATTCAAAGGTGGATGACCCTTATGGTTTTTCTAAAATGATTTTGTTTCCATTTTTATCAGTGACTTTTATCTCTTAACCAGCCATGTTTGTTGGAATCACTTCAACCAAGCCAGACTCAATTTCAACAGTGTTTTTAGAAGTTTGGTCATGTTTTCTAAAGCTAATGCCAAACTTCACATTGCTCTTGATCTGTTTTCCAACATCAGTTCATAACCTTTACAAGACTCAACCCATTTTTCACAAGTGATTTGGGTGGACTCAAGCTCCTATTTGCAACTTTGGTATTTTTCTACCATAGTTTGGAGTTGGTCTTTGGTTATGCTGTGTTCATGCTTTAAGCTGCTGATTTCAGTTTCTTTGTCAAACAATTTATTTTTCAACTCTTTAAAATTTTTCTCAAATTGGACTTCATCTTTTAAAATCTTGTTTCTAAGGTTTTCATTCACCTCTTTTATGTTAGCAAAAGCAATAATGCATTTATCAGAACACAAATCCTTTAAGATCTAAGGCGATACCTTAGCAGCAGCCATCATGGCACAGTCGCATTCACCTTCACAGACACTAGCATCCCATGGATCAGCAAGAGGTTCCAACAGAGATTATGCTTCCTTCTCTTCTAACATTTGTTCACCAACAATATCTATTGTAACCACTGTTTCAGCAACCTTTTCAACCAATTCAGATATGGACTCTACTTCCTCAGATTCTTGCCCTTCTTGTATTGACTCTAATGCCATGAAACAAGATTTATCAAGTGTTACATCAGGATTAGCAATTAGAGAAAATTTTTCATCACTTAAATCCTCAGGTAAGCTACTCCAATCAACAAAGCCCTATGTAAAGAAACTTTATTGACTGGCCTCTGCTGGAGCAGATGTTTGTGCAGCTTGTTATGGTGCAAGTTGCATTTGGACCTGAGGTGCAGGGGCTTGAACATACTGAATCTGTGGAATAGTGGTTTGAACATACTGCACAGGAACAATGTTTACAGGATGTGAAAAATGGGCAGTGTTTTGTATATGAGGAACAAGGGTATATTGGGAATAGTGCACAGTGCTTTGAGTGTTTTGAGGACTTAGGCTAGGGTGAGTGATAATTGGTCCACTGTTTTGACTCCTACAATCCCTAGCAAAGTGACCAAGCATATTACACTTGTAGCACTTGATTTTTGACTTATCCAACCCCACCTTCAAATTCCTATGCAATCCTGGAAACTTCCTACCAGTTCTTTTATAAAACTTGCCTGTTCTAACACTCAACAAGGCAAGCTGATGCAAAATGTCCATCAGTTCAAAGGATAAGTTATCAGAGATCTAGTTTTCCCCATTAGCTGTGAAAGCATAATTGGGTGAGTAAGGCTCAGAGTTGAAGGCTCCACCTGCAGTTATGTAAATATAATGATCATAACTCTGGTCCTTACTACCACCAGATGATTCTTCTTGACCCAAAAGTGTTGTGTTATGAAAAGTGAAATCATCAGCAACTTTTCCAGATTCCTACAACTTCTTTTTCTGGTTAAGCTCTCTTTCATATGTGAGAAGCCTACCGTGAAGTTGGGTCAGACTTAAATCCTTGAACCCCACAAAATTTCTGGTCACAAAGGCTATAGTGTCCCACTTTTCTGGTAATGATCTAAGAAACCTACTATTTAAAGTGGATTTAGCATATTCAACATTAACCAGTTTTAGCTCACTAATCAGACAACTAAACCTTTCAAACTGCTGGGTCAATGACTCTCCCTTAACATGACAGAATGTTTCGTATTGTTGGTTTAAAACCTCTCTGTTGTTTTCAATAACCTCTCCTGTCCCACCAAATTGTTCTTTGAGTGCATCCCATAGCTCTTTTGCACTGTTACAATGTAACAGACCAGCATATATGTCATTGGGTAGTATTGTCGCCACTATACTGAATGCCTTAGCATCTAGCTCAATCTTCTGAAAATCATGCTCAGAGTAATTTTCAGGACTTTTAGGTACTTGGACCTTTGGATCTTCTGCACTTGGCATAATTGGAACATGAGGTCCAAAGATGACAGACTTCCAACAACCGGTGTTTTGTTATGCTAACACATGGCCCATCCTACGTTGCCAGATATTGTATTCAGATCTGACAAGCATAGGTGGCTTGTACAACGTTGTGACAACTGGCACAAAACTGGTAATTTCCATACTATTTTATTAATTATTTATTTCCTACAATTATGTTCTTAAACGTCAACATTATATGCTTACTTTCTTTACATATGAATTCATGCATGTTTTATACTTCAATTATCGCATTGTGTATTACATTAAGCGTTGCGTCGAAACTACAAGTAAACTCCCCGGTAAGACAAGTTGTGATAGCACAACCTCAGCATGCAGTAAACAATAGATTTAGGGCCTAAATATAGGTCCAGCATCAAAAATACATTAAAACCCAAGTGTAGGAACAAGGGTTAACATAAACACTTCCTGGAAGCTAAAACAAGCACCAAAAACTACCCGAAACGCACTATAAATGCAGATTTCTGCAGAAAACAGTAAAATTCAGCAATAAAACAGCATCTTAACACTAAAATAACATCCATAATTTATGTTTAAGTGTCCAGAATAACTTGTAAAGTGCCGGGAATGAAAACTGTCACAAAAGGTACTTCATACCTTGTAAAACTGCACTATTTAGCACTTTAACGAACCGATAACCGAACACTACCCAAAACACAAAAAATAGACTAGAAGCATCGTTTTTATAATTTAAAGCTAGTTATGGTGATAAAACACCTTAAAAATCATAAAAACACATAAACACACTTAACCTTACATTTAACCTCCCATTTTACATCTTCTACCTTAGACTTCCAAAATTTTACAATTTACTCCCCCTAACTCCAGTTGGCCCCAAGTTGCCCCACACCCACTTTCCATTATAATATTCATATGTGTGTGCAAGATATTAGACATGAAATCTTATGGTTAATATGATGTGTGGATATAAGGAACATGAACCTAAAGTGTTAACATAATCATTCACATTTCAAAATTTTCACAATCTTCTTCCTCCTCTCTTCTCCCACCTACGGCCACACCTCCACACACATATCCACCATTTTCACTTCAAAACAAGGCAATCTAAGGTTATACAGAGGTGAAGGAAGGTGATATAAGGAAGCTACAAGTGATAGAAGTTGAAGGACCTTCTTGTGGAGCTTTTAACCACTCATCTTCTTCAATCTTCATCTTCTTCTTGTTTGTGCCACTTCCCTAGCCACTAGAGCTAGTAATAAGCCTTCTAAACACTATTTTACTTCATATTATAAGTATGTACAAGTCACACCATCAAAGAACCTAAACTTTAAAAGATGGTAACATGAAGATCTAACATAATCTAAGTGTAAACAAGTTGTTTTCACTTATTTTATAATCTAAGTGAAAACAAGTTGTTTTGAAGTTGTTTGATGTATGTGTTGAAGTTGTGAATGTTAAATCTTGTGTTTTTAGTTAGATCCATCATGTGAAAGCTTGTTAGAAGCTTAGATCTAACAAGTTTAAGCATGGATCTTGAAAGATCCATGGTTAAACTTGAAGATGAACTTGAAAAGTCTTTATGTAAACTTGGAAAATGGTTTTTAAAGCATGTTCTCATGATCTTGAAGTAACTAAGTTTATGGATGATTAACTTATGAAACTAAGTTTTATAAAAAGTTCATGAAAAACTCATCAAGAAGCTTATTCTTGAAAGAACCAAGTATGTTAAGTGTAGATTTACAAGACTACATGTTTTTACAAAATAATCAAGTTCATCCTAGGGTTTAACATGATGAAATTAGTGTATGTAACTTGTGAGATTGTTGGAAATTGATTTTTGGAGATGAAAAGAAAATAAACACATGTTTTGAAAACATGGGAAACCTCCATTTTTAGAGGAAACTATGTCAAAATTTTTATAAAATTTAGACACTTAGAAAAATATAAGTTTTGGTGAAACTTATTCCCTAAAAATTCACCTAAAATATTTACTAAGGTTTCCTAATTTTTATACAAAATTACAAGTCAAGAAATAAGGTTTTCTTTAAGGTTAAAATTTATAATAAGTATGTATATTTTTAGGGAAAATATATATATTATTGGTCACCAAATTTTGTGCTAAGTGTATATTATGTGTATTATATGTAGTAGTGTATTAGGAAATTGAAAATACACTAAATACTACAAAGGAGTATAAATACCAAAATACACACAAAAATATACAAGGAAGTATTTATAAATATATATACAAGAATTACCCATAAAAAGGGGTATTTAGACAATGAACAAACTATATATTAACATAAATATATTTCTCAAAACATATGGACTTGGACAAATATTGGACATATTTGGACATAAATATATATTTGGACAAATATATATAATTATTACCAAGTAATGAAAATTATACAAAAATCGGGTAAATGACAAAAATGAATATATATATATATATATATATATATATATATATATATATATATACATATTTTACAAGCATAACAAAATATATATATTTCAAACAAACCTTAAAAATATATTATTTTTAAGAAATATAATTCTAGAAAGTATTAAAAATCAAAGTATTAATTTTTGGCAAATAATGTAAAATACACAAGTATTTACATGAAATTACAATATACTTACACAAAAATAATATTGAAAATATATTTTTAACAAAATACTTATATTTATTTTTGAAAAACAATATAAGTACCGTATTTTGGATAAGTTAAAAATATAGATTATTTTTAACACATACCGTTTTACAAATCCTACATATACAAATATATATTTTTGGAAGTAAAATATATATTTACAAGTGAATAATACAAATTCAAATTACAATAACGGGACGAACGAGCGAGACCTAGCAAACAAGGGCACGACCCTCACAAATGATGAACTTATAAAAAACAAATACTTAACTTAAGATGGTGACTTGTACATAGTGAGTTACAAGTCTAGTGATTAACGTACATAGAACACATATAGGTTACGACGCCTACAAGACAAGCCCTGTGAAGTTTACGATGCAGGATACACAAATCTGTGAGTTCATGTCCCCACTTTAAACCTTTTCTTGTTTTCTAAACTTGGGGAAAATACATGTACTGTGGTATGTAGAAACAAAACTAAGGAATGACTTATAGATCATGTGACGAATAGGGTGAGACTTAAGCACCATTAATCAACTATATACCTAGACCGCGGAAGAAAAGGTTAGATATAATGGGCTTCAGGCAGCCACACTCTTGGCCACATTCTATCTAGAGTGCTTTTGTGTCTTGAGTCGTAAATCGACAGAAAAATGCCTTTGGTTTGGATGCTTCCTATGTCGTGAAAAATGTTAATGTCCTCGCGAAACATTAACGATCTAAATTTCCTTACATTTACAGAATACATTTTAAGTACATTTTACAATTACATACCATGATTCTTACAACAATTACTTATATGTTTTACATAAAACTGCATTAATTCACACCAACGTTTGTTGACGATTTTCAAAACTTACATGTATTTCAGGGAACTAAGTGGATGTGCGCGCGGTCTCTTTGCTCAAGAATGTTGTTTGTGTTTCAAGTTATCATGTGTCTATGCTCCATTGCCACTTTTGATGGATTTGTTTGTTATATCCCGCCTCATTGCGGTGATATAGTGAAAAAAACCTTGATCTTTGTTTTGAAATGAAGTTGTAAACTTTTCAAACAATTATCTTATGATGTGATGTAAACTTTAAACTTAACTTTGTTTTGGATGTTAAACTATGAATGGCAATATGGAGTTATTTTATAATCATGTAGAATGTTTACCATTCGTATGCAATGAGAACCTTTCAGGATCACACCTCATGCTTCCGCCTTAGAAAGGGGTGTGACAGATTGGTATTAGAGCTTCGATTGTAGTGAACCAGGATTCTTCATCGAGTCTAGTCTACAATCATTAGGATCCTCTCATGAAAACAATTTTCATAAAAGTTTCATTGCATAAAACTTTCCGCGACATCCACTACATAAACTTGTTTTTCAAAAACAAATCGAGGAGACTACGTGACTTAGGGTATACCAAAGTGGCACGAATACTTAACTAGAGATTACTTGCAACAATGTGTCTAAATATATATATATATATATATATATATTAATTAAGTAATAATAATTAATATATGAACATATGCCATGATTTTTATGATTACAGGTACTCATGTCTTCCGCAGAGAGCAGTGGTTTGTCCGAGGAGCACGACCCGATGGCGATTGTCTCTGATGACAAGATTGCCTCAGCTCCGGAGATCTTTACTTCCGACTTCGAGTTTGACCCTGAGATGATGTCAGATGACGAGGATCTTGATGATTTCCAGGCTTTTGCCCAACTTGATTTTGGAGACGATATTCCTTTTGTAGACGATGTCCTAGCCCTTTGACGTGCGTGGGTGAGTTTATATTTTTTTAGTTATTTTTAGCTCTTTTTACTCACCGATTTCAAGTTTTAAATTTATAAAACATGATATTTTACTATCACTCTACACACACGCTAGGGCAAGTATACCTATCGCGCACGTAGTATAGTGATGGCAAGATACCGAGGTCGTCCAAGGACACAAGACCTTTTAGTACCGCTTATCGTTAACGTCTAACCGAACAAATTTTTGAGAAAAGATTTTTAAACTAATAAAAACAGAAAATAAAAATGATGGACAAGAAAGAATCACTTGGATCTAACTTATCTTTCATGTACCCTTTTGATGATTTCCACACTTTGGGCATTTTAAGAGATTATCTTAGTTATAGTAGTAGGCCCCTCTTCCAAGGCGACGTTACCCTCAACCTAGTGGTTTGAGTCAGCAAGGATACAATCCCACTAAGTTGGATTATTGAAAGATAATTAAGTAAGTTATTAATGCAAAAATGTGGTGGACCCTTCTTCCAAGGCGGCGATCACTCTCAACCCGGTGGTCTGAGTCAGCAAGGATACAGTCCTCGCAGGGTTGGTTTAATGTTTTAATAAAAGTTTATGAATAAGGGATTCAAGCTTTTTGCACCTCTCCCGTGGTGGGTAATGCCCGCTCTGACTCGTGAGGTGTTACTGGGCTTGAACCAAGTTCTCGCAGGATCTATACACTGAACGAGACATAGAATTACCCAAACCACCCTTCTAAACCCCTTCCAGGCAATTAACATGCTTTATATATACCGTAAAGACATGAATATGTTGAGTCAACGAACATATGAAGAATGATTGAATAAATTCGCCTTCAATATAAAAAAAACTAATTATTAACGTCATTAATACATACCCAATTAAAAAGTATGTCTTCACTAAGTGATGTAAGAATTTATCCAAGCATGGCCTTTGTTTGACAAAGATTCTTATGATCAATCTTGGATCCCGAGACTACATACACACTCTAAATATGGAAAGACGAATGATGGTGGTGGATGATGGAGTTGTAGTGGTGGTGGAGTGGTGGCAAGTGAGAGAGAAGTGGTTTGCCAAGGGATAAGTTGAAGTGGAACCAAGCACTCCTATTTATAGCTATAAAAAAAAGCTTCTGCACGGCCCGTGCCCGCCTGGCACGGCCCCGTGCCCATCTCTCTCTCTTTCTTCCTCATTAACTGCTTGTCAGATGTTGTACTAACATGGCCCCGTAAGTCAACGGCACGGCCCGTGTCCAAAGTACTTGATGTACTATTGTAGATTCTACAAATCTTTGAGTTGACCACGCCCAGTTAGGGGTGTTCATGAGCCGATCTGTGATAACTGTACTCTGTAATCGATGTACGATGTAAAACAATGATGATTATTAATAAAACAATGTGATTTGGTGTTACTATATGTGTTTTGATGTTATTTGTGTTTGGTGAAATTTTCAATTAGATTCGACTCCAATTTCAAGCTTTAAATCGCTTTTTGGAAGGTTATACGAAAACTGGTGCGTAAACGCAGTCAATATAACGCGACAAACACTCCAGAATAGTGACATAGGCTTAACATACCTTAAATAACCTCCACATAACTTAGAAATAAGTTTTGAATGGTTTGGTGTGTTGAAATCAACTTTGTTCGATCACAGGGACTATTTGTGTCAAACTGCAAAACTATACTGATTTTTATAGTAACGAACACTCCGGAACTTGATCATAAGTTAAACATACCCTAAATATCCTTTACATAGCTTAGAAATAGGCTTTGAGGGGTTCGGTATGCTAAAACAAACTTTATTGGTCATTCAGGGACTAAAAGCGTCAAAAAGATCACAAGTTTGCATTTTCGCGCATATCTTACGTTCTGAATATATCCGGACATCCAAAAATTTATGTAATCATTAAAATATTTTATTTTAGTGATTGGCATGATAAATTTCCTTTCGTCGCTTAATTTGGATCGTTTTTGCGTTCGTTACGACTTCCGTCGTAATTAACCGAACAACGCAACCGTACGACCAAACGAGCCGACATCCGAGATATTTTTGAGCATGTTTTAAATTCCCTATACTTTAACTTCATTTTAGAGCCTTGAAATGAGTTTAACGGGGCTTAAACGTGTCAAAAATGAGCCCAAATGCAAGTTTCTGATGTGCAGGGACCTGTTTTGACAAACTGTCTATGCTGGATATTGTGACCGGTGTTAATCCTACTACCCTTCGTCAAGCGATCGAGTTGTCTGCTACCCTGACTGAGACTCAAGTCAGGAAGGGTAAACTCACCCGCAAGGGTGATAAAAAGAAGGCGACCGATTCTGGGAAGGACAAGAAAAAGGGTAAGGGTAAAGAAGGTGAGTCATCGAAGAAATCGAGGAAGTGAAAGGGTGCCCAGAATTTTGTTGTTACGGCACAGACTGATCAGAACCCACCGGCTCAACCTCCTGCGAAGAAGGCATATGCTGGTACAGCACCTCATTGTGCTCGCTGCAACGGTCATCATGTTGCACAGCAAGCTTGTAAGCAGTGCACGACGTGTGGTAAACTTGGGCATTTGGCCAATTTTTGTCGTTTAGGACAAAATCAAGCTGCCCAGGTTCAAGCTCTGGTACAAGGGAATGCTGCTAGATTCCTACCAGGTTCATGTTTCAATTGTGGAGAGTTTGGTCACTTCCGCAACAACTGTCCGAGGCTGGTGAATGCAAACGCGAATGCTAATGCGAACCCGAATGCGAACATCAACGCCAACGTGAATCCTGCTCGAGGGCGAGCATACAATTTGAATGCAAACGAAGCAAGGGCTGACAACGAGGTGGTGAATGGTATGTTTCTTGTTAATAATCGACCTGCATCTATTCTCTTTGATTCTGGTGCCGATAGAAGTTTTGTTTCATTATCTTTTGAACCTTTACTTGCGATACCTAGAACTAAATTGAGGAAACCCTTATCTGTCGAAGTTGCTACTGGTAAACCTCTTATTCTCGATTCTGTTATTCGTGGTTGTCAGTTAAACCTTGATAACCATCTTTTTCCTATTGACCTCACACCGATGCAACTTGGGAGCTTCGACGTTATCATTGGAATGGATTGGTTAACTAGACATCATGCTGAGGTGGTTTGTTTCGATAAGATTGTTCGTATCCCTTTGTCTTCTGGCGAAATTCTAGAAGTTCTTGGCGAGAAACCTTCAGGTGGACTGAAGCTTATGTCGTGTATGGAAGCTCAGAGGTATTTGAGAAAAGGATATGTTGCTTTTCTAGCACATGTCACCGAGGAGAAAGTCAAGAGCAAGAGTATTCAGGATATTCCGATTGTTCGGGATTATCCAGAGGTGTTTCCTGATGAACTGCCTGGTTTGCCTCCAGTTCGTCAAGTCGAGTTTCATATTGACCTTGTACCCAATGCCAACCCGATCGCGAAAGCACCTTATCGTCTTGCACCGTCAGAGATTCAAGAGTTATCGAAACAGTTTCAAGAGTTATCTGATAAAGGATTCATCCGTCCGAGTTATTCACCTTGGGGAGCTCCTGTCCTCTTCGTGAAAAAGAAAGATGGGTCTTTTCGAATGTGTATCGATTATCGTGAGCTTAATAAGCTTACCATCAAGAATCGATATCCCCTACCTCGAATTGTTGATCTCTTTGACCAGCTGCAAGGTACTTCGTGTTTTTCTAAGATCGATCTGCGTTCTGGGTATCATCAACTTCATGTTCTCGAAGAAGATATTCCCAAAACTGCTTTCCGCACGAGATATGGGCATTACGAGTTCACTGTCATGCCTTTTGGTTTGACGAATGCCCCAGCTATCTATATGGACTTAATGAATAGGGTCTGTAAACCTTATTTAGACAAATTCATTATTGTGTTCATCGACGATATTCTTATTTATTCGAAGACTCGAGCCGATCACGAGCAACACCTTCGCTTAACGTTGGAACTCCTTAAGAAGGAACAACTTTTCGCTAAATTCTCCAAGTGTGAATTTTGGCTTAAACAAGTTCAGTTTCTGGGTCATATAGTCAACGAGCAGGGTATTCATGTGGATCCATCTAAGATTGTTGCTATTAAGGATTGGAGTACGCCGACGACATCTACAGAGATTCGATCTTTTCTTGGTCTTGCTGGTTATTATCGTCGATTCCTTTCTAATTTCTCGAAAATTGCGGTTCCACTCACTGCTTTGACTCAGAAGAATAAGCCTTTTGAGTGGGGACCCAAGCAAGAAGAAGCATTCCAAACGCTGAAGCAGAAGTTATGTAATGCTCCTGTTCTATCTCTGCCCGAGGGAAGCGATGATTTCGTTGTCTATTGCGATGCGTCCAAGTTAGGCCTTGGTTGCGTCCTCATGCAACGAGGTAAGGTTATAGCATATGCATCTAGACAATTGAAAGTTCACGAGAAGAACTATACGACTCATGATCTTGAGTTAGGAGCTGTGGTTTTCGCGCTAAAAATCTGGAGACACTACCACTATGGCACGAAGTCTGTGGTTTTCACAGACCACAAAAGTCTCCAGCATATTCTTAATCAGAAAGAGCTGAACATGAGGCAACGACGTTGGGTTGAACTCTTGAACGATTACAATTGCGAGATTCGCTACCATCCTGGTAAGGCGAATGTCGTAGCCGATGCGCTTAGTCGAAAAGAGCGAGTCAAGCTTCACTGTGTCCGAGCTCTATCCGACATCCAATCTCGTGTCCTTCAAGCTCAACGATCCTGTGTGATCAAGGGTTTATTGAAAGATAAGCTACCGCTTCAACTTGAGCTTAAGCTCGAAAGGAAAGACGATGGTTTACTCTACTTCAAGGATCATTTGTGGGTTCCGAAATAAGACGGTCTTCGCACCCTAGTGATGGACGAATCTCACAAGTCTTGATATTCTATCCATCCTGGTGTTGATAAAATGTACAAGGATCTTCGTACTCTGTACTGGTGGCCTGGTATGAAGAAGGATGTTGCCTTGTATGTATCAAAATGCCTAACTTGTCTCAAAGTCAAGGCTGAACATCAACGACCTTCTGGTTTGCTTGTACAACCAGAGATACCGGTTTGGAAGTGGGAGAACATTGCGATGGATCTCATCACTAAGTTACCGCATACGTCTAAAGGTCATAATGCTATTGGGGTTGTTATCGATCGATTAACGAAATCAGCTCATTTTATTCCGATTCGTGAGGATCTATCTGCTGATAAACTTGCAAAGATTTATGTTGATGAGATAGTATCTCGACATGGTGTTCATTTGGATATCATTTCTGATCGTGATGCTCGATTTTAATCTCATTTTTGGAAGACCATGCAATCTGCTTTGAGAACCCAACTGAATCTAAGCACTGTTTATCATCCCCAAATAGATGGTCAATCTGAAAGGACGATTCAAACTTTGGAGGATATGCTTAGAGCATGCGTGATAGACTTTGGTGGTAATTGGGATTCTCATCTGCCATTGATCGAGTTCTCTTACAACAATAGTTATCATGCTAGCATTAAAATGGCACCATTCGAAGCTCTCTACGGTCGAAAATGTCGTTCACCTGTCTGTTGGAATGAGACCGGTGAAGCTCAGCTTACTGGACCTGAACTCGTTCTGGAAACAACACACAAAATCAAGAAAATTCGCGATAATCTTGTGACAGCTAGATGCCGTCAAAAGAGTTATGCGGATTTACGACGCAAGCCCTTAGAATTTCAAGTTGGAGACCGTGTCCTACTCAAGGTGTCACCTTGGAAGGGAGTGGTGAGATTTGGAAGGAAAGGAAAACTTGCACCTCGATATGTGGGACCATTTAAGATTGTGGAAAGAATTGGGAAGGTTGCCTATCGACTAGAGCTACCTCCAGAGCTTGGAAATATTCACCTGACTTTTCACGTGTCCAATTTGCGAAAGTGTTTAGCTGAAGCTGATCTTCACATTCCTTTTGACGAGATTCTAATCGATGAAACGATGCACTTTGTCGAGAAACCAGTGGAGATCGTGGACCGTACTTTCAAACTGTTGAAGAACAAACGGATTCATTTGGTTAAAGTTCGTTGGGAGTCCAAACGTGGCCCAGAGTTTACTTGGGAACGTGAGGACCAAATGAAGGCGAAATATCCGCATTTGTTTCCACAAGCTTCCTCTAAATAAAATTTCGGGATGAAATTTCCTGAAGTAGGGGAGACTGTGACAACTGTACTCTGTAAACGATGTACGATGTAAAACAATGATGATTATTAATAAAACAATGTTATTTGGTGTTACTATATGTTTTTTGATTTTATTATGTGTGTATTTGTGTTTGGTGAAATTTTCAATTAGATTCGACTCCAATTTCAAGTTTAAATCGCTTTCTGGAAGGTTATACGCAAACTGGTGCGTAAACGCAGGCAGTATAACGCGAAAAACACTCCAGAATAGTGACATAGGCTTAACATACCTTAAATAAACTCCACATAACTTAGAAATAAGTTTTGAATGGTTTGGTGTGTTGAAATCAACTTTGTTCGATCACAGGGACTATTTGTGTCAAACTGCAAAACTATACTGATTTGTATAGTAACGAACACTCTGGAACTTGATCATAAGTTAACATACCCTAAATATCCTTTACATAGCTTATAAATAGGCTTTGAGGGGTTCGGTATGCTAAAACAAACTTTATTGGTCATTCAGGGACTAAAAGCGTCAAAAAGTGCACAAGTTTGCATTTTCGCGCATATCTTACGTTCTGAATATATCCGGACATCCAAAAATTTATGTAATCATTAAAACATTTTATTTTAGTGATTGGCATGATAAATTTCCTTTCGTCGCTTAATTTGGATCGTTTTTGCGTTCGTTACGACTTCCGCCGTAATTAACCGAACAACGCAACCGTACGACCAAACGAGCCAACATCCGAGATATTTTTGAGCATCTTTTAAGTTCCCTATACTTTGACTTCATTTTAGAGCCTTGAAATGAGGTTAACGGGGCTTAAACGTGTCAAAAATGAGCCAAAATGCAAGTTTCTGATGTGCAGGGACCTGTTTTGACATTCTGCCAAACTTCCTTACACGGGCCGCGTAAGGTTTGGTGTATATGTTACGCGGGCCGCGTGGCCTTGTCAGACAAAAACTTCAGAAACAGCAATCTGGGCTAAATTCAGGGGTTTTAATGTAATATTTGCAATACCTGGAGCTGGTTTTCGATTCCAATGGTATTCTAATACCATTAACCCAAATCTATGGCCAAGATTTCTCCCTCAAACCACTTGGAATCATCCTATTGATCCTAACTTACTATAAATAGCAACCCCCATTTCATTCCATTCTCACACTTGATCTGAATTCAGCTCTAAGTTGGGGTGTTTACATTTCATACCTGAGCTATTTTAGATCAAACATCCTTCTTGGACCCTTTGTAAGTCCTCTTCTTGCTTGTTCTTGAGTTTCAAGCATGAAAGTCAAACAAAGCTTTGACCAGTCAATGGTCAACACAAAGTTCCGTTGAACTTTGCAACGTGAGCGTAATCACGATGGTTATAGTCCCTTGTGACTATACCTACTGATTACCACGTTGACTAGGCGTAGTGACGAGTCGTAGTTTCGGCCAAAATGCGTGTTTATGCGTATTTTGTAACCAAACTACTCTAGGGTATCAAAACCGTTTGTTTTGATATCAAAACCTGTTTTCTAACTTAACTAAACATGTTCTAGCATGTTTAGCTCGTCACTTTTAGTTTGGTGCTTGTGTAGAGTCGTAAGTCAAGCGGACTAAACACCCGCTTAGACTTTTGAACACGACCCGTTTGGTCGATCATTAGGATCCGACCAAACATGTTTAGTGACCATAGTTGCATAGGGAATAACCTTCCGAGGTTATACCTTATGGTCACTTAGGTTTAATTAGTTGTATGATAAGTAGTCTATATGCCAATGGTAAATGACCAAAATGCCCTTTTCATGCATAATTGGTAATTAAGCATATGTAACATAAACTTTTGTCACGTAACTGATTATGCAACATATTTAAACATGTTTAGGCATATAACACTTGTCATAGGACTAGTTAGACGTCTCGAATGCGCTTATGCGCGCACGACGCGTTAAAGTAGCGTAAGCTACCTTAATGGGTCGCAACGGGTCGAAATCGCTTAGGTTAGGTTCCGATTTAGGATGTAGGATTTGTTAAACCATATCACATGAGTTCCAACACTCATTTGGTTTACAAGACCTCATCCTATCCGATCTTCCGATTTAGGTGTCTATTGTTTGACTAGTGATTCGATTACTAGGTGCTGTTTGATTTCTCTGGTTTGCTCGAGTTTGTTGAAGTTCTATTGATTGAGGATACTTTGCACTCCATATGAGTACATAGTTCCCCTATTTTACTGTTTTCAATTGTTTTGGGGTGATTCATATGTGCTAAATGTTTTCGAGGTTTTTAACGATGGTTTCAAAAATAAATGATATGGTTTATACAAAATTAATAACGATTTCGATAAAGTAAACAAACTTGTTGGTTGTATTTACATAACGAATAACATTCATTAGTTTTGGCCGAACCGACCAGTATTAGGTTATGGCATCATAGGATCTGACAAATCCCAATATCGTACTGCACCCATGGTTATGTGTGGGTTAGGTGGGTAATGACTGAATCTGAACGTTAATTTACCCTTTGGTGGTTTATTAATGTGAGAGCGAAATAGTCGAGTCACGAAGGTTTGAATGTTATTAGCGAGGCGACCACAAATAGTTTTCACACTTAAAACGAGGATGATTTAAACGATTTAAACGAATTAACGATTTGGGAACGATTCATACGAGATTAAACGAGTTGGATAAACGATTGGTTTTTGGTTAAGTGTTTAGATAACGGGACGGGTGTAATGTGGTGAAAACATGGTAGATACGCCGCTGGTACTTCTTATATATAAGTGTTTTCAACATATTACATACCGTGGTGTTATTTAGTTCACTTGGGTAAACGATTTTGGAACGATGTCACATAAACGAGGTTTTCGAAATGATATAAACCATACGAGTTTTATTAACGAGATTTATTAACGAGTTTTATACACGATTTAATACGAGATGTTTTACAAATTGCTTTACTAAAACAAATGTTTTTGGGTTAAGAATCATGGCTACGAGGTTTTATAAACTATAGCCCGCTTGATTTGAGTTGGTTAATTAAGTTGCAATATTATACTCTTCTCAAAACAAGGTTTTTAATAAAGTATTGCAACATTTAAACTAGCCATGAATCCGACACTCCTATAAAACCTATGTACTCGCCAGCATTTCTTTGCTGACTTTTTTACACATACGTTTCAGGTGTTGATGCTTGATGATGATTACTAGGATGCATGAGTCACATAGGATCTGGACGAGTCCTTAGTGACATAATAACAATATTAGTCGATATGTAACTTGTTTGTTTTGTGTTGAGACAATGTTAATGTTTAATATTATTAATAAAACGAAACACTTTTTGTATCCATGGTTATGAAACGCTAATTCTGCCACGACACTCCCCGACGTTTCTACCGCGGTTTTGTTGTTTTAACGCGGTTGGGGTGTGACACGATCTGATCCGATCGAGGGTCTGCTCATGCTCGGATTGAATTATAACTGATCCGATCTGATCGGATCGAATTTGCAAAACCGAGCACAAAAGTGATGCTCATGCTCGGATTGAATTTGATTCGAGCGGATCGTTTTTGCTCAGTTTCGCTCGGTTTTTCTCAAATCCTAACTAAAATCGAGAGGATCGTTTTCGCTCGATTGAATTGTAAGGCTGCGTTCAACAAAAAAAATCTTAACTTATTTAAAACATGTCCAACACCTGTAACACCCCAAAACCCGAATTTTTATATTCGTTAAATGTTATGATATGGTACATCAAGAAATAAATGACTAGGTTATTTAACCTAGTTATGAGTATGGTAGAAACAACTAAAGGATGAGAGTTGTGGCAATTATAATGAGTGGCAAACTTGAGGGACTAAAATGGGATAAATGGAAGTTGAATTTATAAAAAAAATACACTCATACATACACACGATGGTGTGTTCGAGAAGAGCCAGGAGCTCCATGGAAGCTCACAAACCCTAACCATGAAGATCACCAAATTGAAGGGTTAATTGTAGCTCAAATTCAAGAAGAAACATAGATTAATGATCACCTTCACAATGGGATCGCAAGGTATGTCTTAAAAGTTAGATTGGTGAGTATGCACGAAGTGGGTTATGTTGTAAATCAGGAATTTGTATGAAATTGAGTATGAGTATGTGTTAGAATCATCATTTGGAACATGGGTTATGCATGGTTTGGGTTAATTTGATGTTTATAGGTGAAACCCGTTGGTTATGGTGATGATGACGACTTGAATGATCACCCATGTCTAATTCTTGCTTAATGTTGATGTATTTTGATATATATGATAGATTCTTGTTAGAAGAATTGAAAGAAATATGATACTAGTATGTTTGATGTTTATGCATGAATGATTCATGTTGATTAGTAGAAGGATTTGGATGAATTATGTATAAGATTAGAAGGATATGCATGAGCTAGTTGTACACTATGCTTAGGGGGTAGTAGACACATTAAAAGTATGATGAACTTATGATGAATTTGAGATTTGATCACTTGTAGGTGATTAACATAGTAAGTTATGAAGTGGATTTTGATTATATGATAGAAATGATGATATGCTTATGTTAATGATGTTTGAAGTCATATATGTCTTTGAATGTTTAAAGAAATCGGATAAGAAATGATAGATTAGCATGTTATAAGGTTAAGTGATAAATTTAATATAAGATCCGTGTGATAAAAAGGTTGTGATGAATAATGGATAAGCTAACTATCTTGAGAATGATATATGATAGTTGATGCTTGGTAAGCGACATGGAAGATTGGGAAAGAAGCGGGTTAAACGGGACTAATGCGCACGGGAAGCATATTCGGATGCAATGTAAGTAAAACTTACACCCCTTTTTGTAGAATATCTATTCAATGTTTAGATTACAAACATGGTAAGTAAATATGTGAATTATGATGTTCCGACAAGTCTTGGTATGGGTCGAGACATGTGGTTATGTTAAGAAACTAAGTTGATGGTTAAAAATGGTAAAAGGGGCATTATGGTAATTTTGGTTGCAAGTTAACGAAGTAATAAGTTACATGGATGGGATAATGAATAACTAACATCCCACAAGGATAAAATGGACATTTAGACTTAACGGGTCAAATGGTGAAGATGTCACCTCTTTGGCGTTATCAACTAATGAATTGCTTTGTTAAGTATTATGAATTCACTGAATGTATAGAAAAAGGATTTACGTTGCTATTAACTAGCAATTTAGCGGGTGAAGTATTAAAACGGGTCATAGCTTTGATCCGAGCCAGGTATGTGCATTTACAATTGTAGATAAGTCGCATGATTGGTTAATTATGCAATGAAGTCTTTTGTTGTAAAGAATGGGACAAGGTTGACAAAAACGCCCTTAATGGGTAATTCGTACAAACGGTCTTAAAAGTTGTTTGGAAACAAACTATTTGATTAAGTGAATGAAATGGATAAGTATGATAGCGAGAAATATGATTTTTGTAAGTCAAGGACATTAAAATGCGCAAATGCCCTTAACGGGTCAAAATAAGCTGTTGAGCAAAAATGGGTTTAAGAGGATGCAAGACATCCGAGAATCTAATTTTTATGATAGACGTCATTGATAGTATTAGGTTCGTAAGAAATTTTGGTCAAACAAACGAGTTATGTTGATAAATGCATGAACGGGTCAAAATTTGGTAAAAGGGTAATAAGCCGAAGGCTTAAAAGTCATAAATTTTGGTAGTCCAATTATTGGATTTTCACTCCATGTGATGGAGAATTAAATTACGGTCGCGTAGGAAAAAAATCGGGTAAATCGGATCAAAAACGAGAAAGTTATGCTCGTTTCCGTAAAATCCGGTTGTGCTGGGAATATACAGCACCAGCTGCAACAGTCTGATGAAATCAGGCCGTGGCGTAGCGCGACGGGGAAGGCCCCAGGCCGTGGCGCTACGCGACGGGGGTCAGTTTCACGAAATTCGTTTATCTTAACTGTTGATGCATTGCGAACCCGTCTGGACCGTTTTTAAACGCGTATAAGCTAAGAATGATCAGTTTATTCCTTGTTTTAGGGAAAGTAGATACGTATGAAGGTATGTATGTATCTATGTATGTATGTATGTATGTATGTATGTATGTATGTATGTATGTATGAATATAAAAGGTATGTATGTAGGCATGTATGCATGTATGTATGTAGGTATGCACGTATGTAGGAACGTACGTATGAATGTAGGTACGTATGTATGTAAGTAGTTATGTGTGAACGGATGCATATATGTAAGTATGTTTGAAAGTATATACGCATGTATTCAGTGAAATTGAGTATTGACGATAATAATAGCGTGCCTTGTGAACGAAGTGTAACGCAGGTACAACGAGAAAGTCTCACCACAGATTGTATGATCAGATGGAAAGCTGGGATGTAAAGAGTTAACGGAACGAAAATTAAACGTGAATAAATCTTGTATGTTTATAATGCGTACTAATGTTATGAATTTTATGTGGTGAGCGCAGGTAGTACGAGTCATGAGGATCATCAAGGAATAGAGATCGAGGATCGAGTCACTAGTGAGATTGTACGGGAACGTTGATGTATTTAATGTAGTAAACGTAAGCTATGTTTTTACTTAGTAAATAAGTCGATTGATGGATTTATTTGAAAGAGTTATGTTAAGGTTAAATTTTAAGTAAGTTAAGGTATTTATAATGAAAGAAATCTTATAACACGAATTTCCGCTGCGACTTTTAGTCAAATACGTATTAGGGTCTTACAACACCTTACTAACAAAAGCAATACATAACTAAAATTATGATTCTAAAAATGTACTTAACAATATCAAGAAGCACAAAATAAAGTGCGAAGTTTGTTAACCTTGAATATGCAGAAGTTTTCTGCTCCCTGTAACGCACATAAACAGAAGTTGAATATGCAGCAGTTTTCTGCTCCCTATAACGAATAATCAGATTATGGCATTGTTTTAGGAACTAGGAATTTAGGGTTAGATTTGGTGTGTGGCGATATGCAGATCTTCAAACAACAGTTTATGACTATATGATTGTTTTAGGAATTAGGTATTTAGGGACAGATTTTGATATTAACTATTATGTTGGGCTAGTATATTTTTTGGGCTTTTAATCTTTAAAATCTATAATATATATATATACGTATATATACGTATATATATACGTATATATACATATGTACATATACGTATATATACATATGTACATATACGTATATATACATATGTACATATACGTATATATACATATATACATATATGTATATACATATATATAGGGAGCCGCTAAAATAGAAACCATCCCCAGTTGTAAAAACCGCGAGAACCACTCTCAACCAATCAGAATATGCCAACCAAAGGTTATTTAGGTAATTTTGTTTATATGTCATTTTCATTTATCAGTTGTCATGCCTCTATATTAATGTCACTTTATCTCTCTCTCTCTTCATTTCACTTTTCGAATCTCTTAGATCTCTTTGTTTGAAATCTCAGATCATCTTCATTTCACTTTTTTGAAAACTCTCATACCATCATCTTCATCGGCGAGAAGAGCAACAGACCCATCGGCGACAAGACCCACACCGACGACCCCCCCAAACACCACACCCACACCGGCGCCCCTATTTCTCCGGCGACCCACCTCCTTCTCCGGAGACAAGACCATCGATCCCTCGTTTCTCCAGCTATAACACCTGCTACTAGACCGACAACTCCTCCTCCAGTCGCCGGAGTTTCGATCATTGTAGGCGACAGGCGGGGTTGTGGTGGTGTGCTTTTTACGGTGACGGTGGTGAAGGGTGCCGGTGAGGGTTGACGGCGATGGTGGTGGCAGTGCTGGTGTTGGAGGCGATGGCTGTGTGAGCGGCGGTGTGGAACCGCCGGGAATGTTGCTGCGTGGAACCGCCGGTGGTGGCGGTGATAGTGTTGGTGAGAATCTTGAATTTTGTATAAATTGTTTTGTGTTTTTTGCTGATGATGTTGCTGCGTTTGTTTGGAGGATTTTGGTTGTTTTTTTGGAAGTTTGATCAGTGATTTTTTTATGTTTGGTATGGATTTTTGCAGGATTTTTGGGTACTGTGATGACCGGCAGTTTGTACCTTCTGTTCTCCTTTTTTGTATATTTTTGATAGTTTGGGTTGAAATTAAAGATATGGGGATTAAGGTGGGAATGACCGGTGGTGCCGGTGGGAGGCAGAGGTGACTTTTTTCACCTATGATGCCCATCGACCTTTAGTTGTTTGTTTTTATTGTAGTTGTTTGAACAGTGAACTATGTGGATTTTTGATCTGCTGGATTTGGGGCGGTGATAATGCAAAAAAAAAAAAAAAAACATATATTTTGATGACGATGGCGCGACAAGGATGGTGGATGGTAGGTTTTTGAACCTGCAACCCCACTTTGCAGCCTTTGATTATCGGAAAATCTGAGCCAAAACCACGTTTTTTTCAAGAATCCACACATTGTTTTGATTTTTGTTGTTGATTTTTTATTTTTTTCCAGTCGATGATGATAACAATCTATCTGAGACACCTACCGAGTTGCGATTTTCTGGGTGCGTTCGTTTTGTGTAAAAAAGTTTTTGTAAAAAAAAAGTTAAAACCGTAAACTTTTTAACGTAAAACGTAAATTTTGTAACGTAAAACGTAAACTTTTTAACGTAAAACGTAAAACTTTTAACGTAAAACGTAAAATGTAAACTTTTTAACGGAAAACGTAAAACTTAAACCTTTTAACATAAAACGTAAATTTTTTTAGCGCAAAAATGTAAAACGTAAACTTTTATGTAAAAACTTTTTAACGTAAAACGTAAAAAACGACGCGTAAAAAACCGTTCGAAAAAACGACGCGAAAAAACGGAGCGTAAAAACAGGGCGTATAACGTGCCATAAAAAAACGCGCGTAAAAAATGGCTCTTAGAAATGTTTTTTTAAACAAATCTTGAAAAAAAAATTATCAAAAGAATCAGATTTTAAAAAATTCTTTAATAAAAAAAATCTGATTTATAATAAAAAATAATTAATGGAATTGGACAAAAATGTAATAAAAAATAATATATACAATAAGACAAAAAAAAACAAATTTACTTAAATACCCTTTAACAATAAAATATTAAAAACATAATAAGACAAAAAGAATTTTGTAATAGTTTTTATTACTTTTAATCTCATCCATCCATCTTAAAGATCTAGTGGTTAGAAAGTAGTTCTTTCGGTTCTTACAACTGGAGGTGGTTTTCATTTTAGCGGTCCTATATATATATATATACATTGATTATTAATAAAAATAATTCGAGCGATCGACGAGCGAGCGGACCTTTGCTTATGCTTGGATTGAATTTGAATTGAACCGATTCAAGCAGCTCATTTACAAATTGAGCGGGAATTGAACGAGCATTTTTCGAGCAATCGACGAGCCATCCTAGATCGTCGAGCAGTTTGGACAACCCTACGCCCCGTGTTGGCTTAACACGACCCCGTCTTGGCTGCCATTTTTGTCTTTTACAGTTGTCTTTTTCTTCTGCCCAGTATCCATCTTCAGACACGGCCCGTGTCAGCCTTCTGTTCTTGTTATTTTGAGGTTTGGATGTGAATTGGGGCTTGGCAATGTGCGGAAATTCCTTCTTCTTTGCATTTATGTTGGTTTTTGCTGTCTTTTTGCTCCTTTTGCACGTTTAAGCTCTTTTATCCCTGACAATATAAAAGGAATGAAAACACGAGTTTTTTCCAACATTAGTACTAAAAAAGATTGCTTTTATGCCGTATTTGACACAATTTATATGTTGTATTTTAATCACATCAAATACCCCCACACTTGAATCTTTGCTTGTGCTCAAGAAAAACTCTATTACATGGCTTACACACCCAAACGGAATAGGTAGAAGAGAAGGTTTTTGGGTCTTATCTTTAGAGTGTTGGGTATCCAAGTTTTAAATATATTTGTTTTTATTTTATTTACAATCCTATTCGTCATGATTTATTTGAAACTCAATTTACAAAAAAATATTTACTTTGGGCATAATATGCCTTTATAAAATTCCATTTAGTTATACACAAATTTACACAGCGCACAAGTATTCACTCAACACTCGGCCAATATTAAGTGAAACGCTCGTACCTGATTTGGAACTTACTCCTAACATAGGCTTGACAATCGATCAAACCTCCTCCTTTTGACCTTAAATCCTTATAAGTATCAAGAGGACTTTGAAGGGTAGGTGGTGGTTCGGGTTTGGTAAGTTTTATTCGGAGAAAGGGTGAAAATCGTAAACTATTGGTTTTTCTATTGCTTTTTGGCTTAGCTAAAAAAAATACTTTGGCATATTTTTCGGATTTTTCAAAAAAAATTTTGGTGCCAAAGTTGAAACTAAGCCGAAATCGTAACTTCATAACCGATAAGTTTACAAAAATGAAAGATGAAAAATGAAAATGGTAGTTTTTGTAGGTTTGAAACGAAAAAGGTTTTTAATGGTTCAAAGGGTTTAACTAGGGGGTGTTTTTTTGTTAAAGCAAAGAAAATAAAGGTTTTTTGTTTTGAAAACGGGTGTGTCCTAATGCCTCTATCTGGTTATCAAGTTCTAGATTCGTGAGAACCAAACGGGCTATTCACACAAGACACGAATATTGAGCAATTAGTAAAGATGTATATTTTATGCTCGGTAATGGCTCAAAACTCACTTTTGTGGGAAAAGGGGTTATAGTGTAAAAATGCATATATAATCAAATTTTACAAGGATTTATCATGCCCGTTTTCGTAATTTTCTATAATGGTTCTTTTTATCTCGACGCTATCGGTTGTAAATTTGTAAGAACATAATTTTTTGAACTTGTTTACACAACTAAACTTTCGACAAGTAAAAAAAATGAAAAGAACAATTTTGAAAAAAGTTTGGGGTGTTTAGCGGTTCAAAGGCGAGTTTTGTGTAAGGCTTGGTTTAGGACAAACGATTCAAGGTTTCTATTATGCCCCCTGTAACACCTCGTAAAAACACGTCCAATGATGTATTGACACGTGTAATAAACCCTAATAAAGTCAAACGTTGACTATGAAAGACTAATTTTGCGAAAAAATCAAAAACTTTGATTATGTAAGGACTGGAAGTGTTATCATGCTTAGAATAAGTCTCTGAATAACCTATTACGGTATTTATATTCACAAATGAGCCACTTGTTGATCGAGTGTAGCAGTTTGCGTAATTAATTGAAAGTTTGCGCAATGAAGGGTTAAAAGAGTCAACATGTTAGAATGACCTTTTAACAAACCCGAACCATCGTGATGTTTATTAATACTCTCAAGAATGCCTAATATGGATTGGATAAGGCTTCGATGCTATTAAACGATGATATACTCAAGTTTGCGCATTAGAGGGACTAATTGCGTCAAACTGCAAAAGTATACCAATTCCTGTGATATCGAACCTTCCGGAATATGATCATAAGTTAAAAATGCCCTGAATATCCTTTACTTAGCTTAGATATAGCCTTAGAGGTGTTTGGTGCGCAAAAATAAACTTATTTGATCAATAGCGACTAAATGCGTCAAAAAGTGCATAAGTTTGCATTTTCACGCATATCTTACGTTCTGAATATATCCGGACATCCAAAAATTTATGTAATCATTAAAATATATTATTTTAGTGATTGGCATGATAAAATTCCATTCGTCATGTAATTTGGATCGTTTTTCACGTCCGTTCGTGTTTCGTCGTAACTAGCCGAACAACGCAACCGTACGACCAAACAAACCGACATCCGACATATTTTTGAGCATGTTTTATGTTCCCTATGTTTAGACATCATTGTAGAGCCTTCAGAATGGCTTAATGGGCTTTAAACGGGTCAAATATGAGCTTAAACACATACACGGACCAAAACTGCAACTTCTGAAAGTTTGTTTGATCTGTGCAGGCCATAGCCTACGCCCCCTGCAGCGTAGCCTACGTCTAGGTCTGGGCAGATTCTTATTTTTAGCATTCTTGTCATTTTTCAAGGGCTTTTATGTAAAATTCTCAATACCATGAGCTGGTTTTCAACCCCCATTGTATTTAGAAACCATGGGCACACATGGAGGGCCAAGATTGAAGCACGGGTTACGAGAAACGATCCTAACGGTTCTTGAAAGCCTATATAAACCCACTTGTTCTTGCTTGCATTTCACACTTGATCTAAATTGTTCTAAGTTGGAGCTTCTATGCTTCATACCTGAACATTCTAGATCAATTCCATCCTTGCTTGGACCCTTTCTAAGTGTCCTTTCGTGCTTAGTTTAATTGTTTGGCTCTTAAAGCCGAAAAGTCAAGCGTTCGCGATAAACGCTTTGACTTTTAAACGATCGAGCCATTGTTCACAACGAACATGGCTATGTGATCGTAATTAGGTAGGTATTAAACCCTCAAAAGGGCACCTCCTAACTACCACGTTTGCTTAGTTAATTGTTGGGTCAAAGTAATTAAAATAGAAGTCAAGCGAGTCGGTTTTTAAACAAAATTCATAACTAATGATGTAAAGGCAATAAAATCAGTTTTGTCACTTTAATAACTTGGTAAGTATTAATTGAACATGTCTAGGCATGTTCAACCCGACAATTCTGAGTTTAGGCTCGGTTCGGAACCGAAAGTCGCAAAAGTAGACTTTTGCTTTGACTTTCAGTTCTGACCCGATTTAGCTTAGTTTAGATATGCCTTAGGATTCCTTTAGGACCATGTTATAGGTTAGTATAACTCTTTGAGCTTATACAACTTGGTTCCTTTGAAATCCTAGTTTATTGCATGTTTCCGTTAATTGACTAAAAGTTGACCATTATGCCCTTTTGATGTAAAAACAAGATTTTTGAAAATGTGAGAGGATAAAAAACTTTATTACTGATTTATAAACATGTCCTAAAAATTTGACATCAGTTTGGGGTCTAAATTAAGAATTATGCGCGATAGCGTAAATTGAAAGCTTTTTATTAATTAAATGGCATTTTCGGCATAAAGCCTATTTAAACCCAAATTTTGACACCAAACTTTCTACCCACTGATGTAATATAATATTTAGGGATTTTTGGAAATTTTTATTAAATTTTAAACTGATCATAACATAGGGTTCTTCCATTGATTCGGTAATTGACAGTTATCCCCTTTTTGGCTAATAAAATGAGTTTCACACATCCTTTACATATCAAACCTTTTTCTACTGATTTTATATATTAAATAAATTATTTTAAATAGTAAAGGTTGTTCAAAATCTCTAATTTACTTATTTAACCCGAATACCGTCAAATACCGACTTTTATGCGATTTAGACGCATAGTATGGTTTAAAACCATATTAGGCACCTAAAGCTTGATACCTACTGATGTTATGAATAAATTTTTATACTTTAACAGTAAATAAAAGTTTTGAACTCAGATTTCCAAAATTAACCCTTAAAGCATATGTGAAATGACCAAAATGCCTCTACGGTGCATAGTTTGGCCATAAATAATAAATTTCACATATGTGAGATATCTTACTGATATAACTTGACAAAATAAATATTTTTACTGATTATTTTAAACCAGAACCGAAGATTACTATTTAACCTCTTTTATAACCTTTAAAATGACCAAAATACCCCTACGGGGCTTAAATTGGTTTTAAATTCGTTTTGGGCATAATGGAAGGTATCCCACTGATATCACAACATATTTAAGGCATATTAACTTGTGAAACATGTTCATGACTCTCTTGGTTACCCGTCATGCATTTTTCGCGTTCGGTACGATTTATGTAACTAGTTTGCATAAATTAACCGAAACGGGACAAACCTTATCATTTTCATTTCAAAATCCAGAAGGTGTTTAGTTTACCCATATTATACTAGTCTCCATACTTGTCGGGTCTAAATCACATTCTAATCCGGTCTTCGCTAAATCTTGTGTTTTGAACCCTAAACCTTTCCTTAAAACTAACCGGTCTAAGTTACAACTTAAATAAGACCCGTTAGGAATCTAATAGGTTAATAAAACCTTCGTTCCAGATTGAGAGCCCCAGTAGAGGTACTTGTGCTTGCTGATTAGAATATACGGCTGAGTATAAATTGCATTTTAAGCTCAGGTAAATACTCTTAACTTATTTTCCCTATACGGGCTTGGGATACGGTATTATAATAATACCGCTTGGTCGGGTATTGAATGTTTAATCGGATTGTGATTAAATTATTGAGGTAACCTGTTTTAATCTGTCTTGTTTGAAATAAAGGCCTTTGGGGGTTAATGACCATGTCCCGGATATCCTTGGCATCATTATTAAGAAATGGCCACGTCTTAAGCACGGGGGGTAGGCATACACCTGACAGTTGCGTAAGGGAAACGGTATCTCACTCTCTGGTTGGCCTATACTTGTGGTGTGTCTGTTAATCTTGACTCGGTTTCTAACATCGAGCCCTGAATGTATAACAAACATATAAATCTGTTTACAAGATTATTTTAAAATAATTGTCCCAAGTTATAAAAGAATATTTGTGCCTTGTGCATTTAAATTAATTTTCATAAATGTTTTCAAAAGAGTCAGTTAATTGTATTTACCAGTGTAAACTGACGTATTTTCCAAAAAGATTAAGTGACAGGTACTGTACGTAATTGGCTAGGAGCTCAGGGCGTTAATAAGGAATCTTGCAAGTCCTAGACGTCTAAAGTCTGTTGAACAGTGTTTACTTTTCTGTTTTAAGATCCGCCTGTGGATCCATCTTACAATCCGATTGTAATAATTGATGTTACTTTTGAATCGGTTTGTAATATATTTACTTTAGACTTCCGCTGTGCATTGAACTGTGATTATTTGACTATGATGATATCAACTACATCACGATACTCCCCACGGGGCCTACCGGTAATACGTGGAAATATCGGGGTGTGACAGGTTGGTATCAAAGCCAACATTGAGTGAATTAAAAACTAGCCTTTTGTGTTTAATCTCAATGACACAGTAGCACGTTCCTTGACTTCCGAGTCTAGACTTGAACTAGGAATGATCTCATCCCTGTTATATGTATGCATTGTTTTCAATATTTTTGTATCTCCGGATCGTGTCGCCGAGCAAAGCTGCCATTGATGGAGGCTCTCCAAATCCGAAGTTTAAGAATGTAAAGCTTCGTACTATAGCTCGAATTAGCATACGACCAGAATGGAGGAAGGAGCATTGAGCCCATTAACCATATTTCAAATTCAGTACCCAGGACTATTGAAACTTCAAATAAGAAGCCAACATCGGGGGAGTTCATACCAGTTGTCCCTGAAGCTCCCGCTCCAAAGATAATGTCTATGGACCCAAAGGATTCATTTTTTTTCTTACCTCCAAGCCTTGAAGTCCCTATAAGGACATATATATCTTTTTAAGTCCCTGAGTGGACAATGTTATTTCTTTTAAGTCCCGTTTAGGGGCATCTATGTACTTCGTTCCTTTCAAGATTCAAAAATTCATTACCGATATATATAAATGATTATATTATATAAAATAAATCATAATATCCTTCCTTTTTATATTTGATCAGCCTATATATTGAAAGGAATCTTAAAGGCATAACCTAGCCGATATGTCGCTTTAGACATGGCCATAATGGTAAAACCTATTTAAAAGATTCAAATCCTTGTTAACATCTGAAAATATGTTAGCACTCCTGACAACAGTGATGCGATGAAATCACACATGTCATCTTTACACTGGATTTCTTCCAAATCTTTAAATAGCCAAATGATCTAGAAATCATGGCTTACATCATCAATTAAGATGATCATTTTTACAAACATCCATTTGTGATGAAGTGCCTACGGGCCATATTCAATGTCTAACGAGACAAAAGACAATGGTAGTCTATGACTCCCTGTCAAGAAAAGGTAATGAACTATGTTCAAACCTTAATGCCTCGATTCTCTGAAATCATGGCTTATAAATTTAAAACTGTCCTTGTGATTAGGCCTGTTGTGCCACTTTAATATCCTTAATGTTTTATAACTAGGATAAATTATAATGAAAATACTAATATAATTAATAAATTAACCAATATGGTTTATATTACCATGGTTAATGAATCGTCAAAAATGATGATTCCATAATAACCTCTGAATAAATCATTGTCAATATTTATGTAGCAATCAAGCTACATGGCTGGATCAGATGAGGTTAACAGCCACCCGAGGGAGAATAATGATACTACCAGAGTTAATATAACTGGTGCGGAACTGCAGGCATTAATAGATAATGCTGTTACTCGAGCTCTTGACAGACAGTATAATGAATCAAGTGGTACACACTCTAAGACTCTATCTGTGGCTCGTAGTAAGCCCCCTACTAAATCACAAGAGTCAAAGGAGGATGATGTTCATCACTCGTCAAATCAGAGGAGTGTTCCGTCTAGACAGATGGAAGGTATCCCACTGATATCACAACATATTTAAGGCATACTAACTTGTGAAACATGTTCATAACTCTCTTGGTTACCCGTCATGCATTTTTCGCGTTCGGTACGATTTATGTAACTAGTTTGCATAAATTAACCGAAACGGGACAAACCTTATCATTTTCATTTCAAAATCCAGAAGGTGTTTAGTTTACCTATATTATACAAGTCTCCATACTTGTCGGGTCTAAATCACATTCTAATCCGGTCTTTGCTAAATCTTGCGTTTTGAACCGTAAACCTTTCCTTAAAACTAACCGGTCTAAGTTACAACTTAAATAAGACCCGTTAGGAATCTAATAGGTTAATAAAACCTTCGTTCCAGATTGAGAGCCCCAGTAGAGGTACTTGTGCTTGCTGATTAGAATATACGGCTGAGTATAAATTGCATTTTAAGCTCAGGTAAATACTCTTAACTTATTTTCCCTATACGGGCTTGGGATACGGTATTATAATAATACCGCTTGGTCGGGTATTGAATGTTTAATCGGATTGTGATTAAATTATTGAGGTAACCTGTTTTAATCTGTCTTGTTTGAAATAAAGGCCTTTGGGGGTTAATGACCATGTCCCGGATATCCTTGGCATCATTATTAAGAAATGGCCACGTCTTAAGCACGGGGGGTAGGCATACACCTGACAGTTGCGTAAGGGAAACGGTATCTCACTCTCTGGTTGGCCTATACTTGTGGTGTGTCTGTTAATCTTGACTCGGTTTCTAACATCGAGCCCTGAATGTATAACAAACATATAAATCTGTTTACAAGATTATTTTAAAATAATTGTCCCAAGTTATAAAAGAATATTTGTGCCTTGTGCATTTAAATTAATTTTCATAAATGTTTTCAAAAGAGTCAGTTAATTGTATTTACCAGTGTAAACTGACGTATTTTCCAAAAAGATTAAGTGACAGGTACTGTACGTAATTGGCTAGGAGCTCAGGGCGTTAATAAGGAATCTTGCAAGTCCTAGACGTCTAAAGTCTGTTGAACAGTGTTTACTTTTCTGTTTTAAGATCCGCATGTGGATCCATCTTACAATCCGATTGTAATAATTGATGTTACTTTTGAATCGGTTTGTAATATACTTACTTTAGACTTCCGCTGTGCATTGAACTGTGATTATTTGACTATGATGATATCAACTACATCACGATGAACCTTTATGCTCTTCTGACCGCACTAGCCATACACCACCTGATATCTGTCAACTCCATTTCAACTGGGTCGATCTGATCATAATCCTCCTTGGTGAGGTTAGTGTTTCCAATCTTGCCCGCATCAAGGCTTTCGTATGATTCTAGAAGAGACGCTAAAAACACCATTTGCTGCTTTGCGGATTCCTCACTGAAATTTTGAGCATTCTTTAGATCCACAGCAATGTTACATTGAAACAAATTATTTGGAACTGATTGACTTGAAGTAGTTGACGATGAACCACCATGAAAACCACTGCTTGAACTTTCTTGATTTGACGTGTTAGAACTTTCAGCTGATAAAGCTGTCTTAGGGGACACATTCTTCGGGATCATACTTCCTCGGTAATACAACTCAACATTCTGCTGATATGAGGAATGATTGACTTTGTTTGATTTCTTGATCTCCAGTTCATGACTCTCCAATCTTTCGATCAACAGATCAACCGTCAGATCCTCCGATTTTATTGTGTTCTTCAGCATCAAAGCAAAGTATTGCCAGTCTTTCTCATCCAGCAGCGAGTCAAACAGTTTGTCAACCAATTCTTCTTGAGTGTATATGATTCCATGTCTTGCCAGCTCCATCTTCAAACGCCCGAATCTTTCAATCATCTTAGATACAGATTCGTTTTTCAAACATCCAAACAAATCAAATTCTTTTCTTAACAACTTCTTTTTGTTTTTAACTATCTCAGCACTACCCACACATTTCACTCTTAGTTTCTCCCATAGATCTTTCGAATTTGTGTACTCAATCAACGATATTATGTCGTCTCTCACAGACTGATGAAGCAATGCAATGCACTTTTGCTCAGCAACAAATCTATCTACATCGGTATCTGCTATATTTTCATAATCCGATCTTCCCATATTGAACCCATTCTTCATGCTCTTCCAACTGGGATACGCAAATGCTTTTAGCCATTCTTCAAACCTTTTAGCCCATCTATTGTATTCTTCAATCGCCATCAGTTTGGGAGGTTTGTTGTATGTACCATATGCACTCTCCACACTCAAAGCATCAGACAGGGTTTTCTTTGCACTTGGATTAGGAGCATTTTCATTTGTGTTGTTTGATGTATCATCTCCGGTGTTTCCCGTGAAAGCAAACATGTCACTGAACGGATTTATAAACTCATCCATCTTCACGTATCTGAAACAATCAACAAACACTTAGAAAATTTTTTGATTTTAACAAAAACATTTTCAAACGAAATCAGTTCAAACGAAATTAGAACTCAAACGAAATGAACAGTCTTCAAACAAAAACAGATTTCAAGCGAAACAGGCTTTCACACGAAATACCCTTCACACGAAATACCCTTCACACGAAATACCTTTCACATGAAATAGCACCTTTGGTGCGAAATAAAATCTGATTTCGTGCGAAATACGAAATAGTATGATGATTTCGTGCGAAATAACTTGATTTCGTACGAAATAGCTTGATTTCTTACGAAATAGCTTGATTTCTTACGAAATAGCTTGATTTCTTACGAAATAAGGAACAATATGCTGATTTCGTGCGAAATAGGTTTCTTAGTTTTAATTTCGTGCGAAATATGAGCTGACTATTTCATGCGAAATAGTGATGACATCAACAAGTCGGCCACCATTTTGTCAAATTGATCCAGTTTTTGTTCTAATTTTGGTCCAAATCTTTCAAGGATTCATTAAAACGGTGTTTTACGTGATATATGTGAAATTCAATCCATTTTGTCTGTTAAATCTCGTTTAATTTTGAAAAGAAAGAGTAGAAGTGATGAAAACAAGCTGAATTGGTATAAACTCTTCTTCCTGAGCTCTGATACCACTTGTTGGATCGTTGTGTGACCCGAACGAGTCAATCAGAAGAGTTTATGATCCATATCAAAGGCGGAATCAGTGATATAGACGTGAAACAGCTTAATTCCTCTTAATTATCCTTTTATTATTGATTTCAAAGCAATCCTGATAGTTTGACAAACTGGCAGCACCTTTGCTCTGAAATCTCGAACCTTACAAATGAATCAGCATGTCCACTATATATAGGGGATGTAATTTCGTACGAAATAGCACTTGCTATTTCGTGCGAAATACCCCTTTAACATGTAAACCCTAATTTGATCCTGCTGAGCACTGGTCTATCCTATCTAGACACACGACTCGATACAAGATGAAGTTAACAGACATTTATGCACCAACATGAACAATGATAAACTTGAAGAACACAAAAGAACATGATCATGATACTTTAACATAAGCTTAAAAATATATGAATACATGTTGAATATGTTGATTTGCTTCTTGTTGATTGATTATTAGTGTTAGTAATGTTAGACATCATATGGAAACTACTAGATTGTGATTTAACACATGATCTAGTAAGTTAAAGTGGTGATCAAGTGAAAAAACAAGATCTTCATGCTTTATGTCTTCATGAATTTGAATGATGAAACGGGTTTTCATATGTAAAGGTGATTTAAACAAAATACAAATCTTGTAAATGGATGATTACAAAAATAATTTTTCCAAGAAACCAAGTTTATTTACAAGACTTACAAAGTCATGGTTTCTAAGTAAACTAATAATATTTTTAGTATTTAGACAAGACTATGAACATGATTGTAACAAGAAAAATACAAAAGAAATATTTTTAGAAAAATCATGTAGGATCGTTTTGAGACCCGAACGAGTCGTTCAGAGAAGTTTTTATCAGTTTCAGTGGCAGAAACAAAGAAACTGACTTCGAAACAGCTAGCAATTCCCTTTAAACACGTTTCTGATTGATATTATAGCTTGTACAATCACTGGATAAACCGGCAGCACTTCGGTATCCAAAATCACAAAGGTTACAAATGAGATCGCTTGAATGGTATTTATAGGTATTAGGGTTTCGCTTGAAACTGTTATGGTGCCAGTTCAAGCGAACTCAACACACTGGATTTCGCTTGAACTTATCATTTGACATTTCAAGCGAAATGGCCTCCTTTAAGCGAAACACCATAAACACAACATAATTCTTCTTATTTTCTTGAACAACATGCCCTGATCTCACATATCTAGTATAAAGACTCGATACAAGACGAAGTCGATAGATGTATGCACTAACAGACTCCCCCTCAGAAGTTGACGAGTCTTAAAGTGTCAAGTCTTTGCATCTTCAGTCTTTATCAGTCTCTGGGCTTCACTCTTTCAATCAGCATCAATAGACTCACCTTAACAATGTGCTGACATTCCTTTAGATTTTCAGCATCATTTGCTTCAGGATCGTAGTCTGGCTTTCACAGGTTCAAAATCGTTGCCTGGCTCATGCTTTGTCTTCAGAGTCCTCAAATATCGGAACCTGGCTTTTCAAACATAAGCTTCTCAGGATCAATCAACCGCTAGCTCACATCCAGCCTTTTCTCAAACCTGCACCATCTCTACCTCAAAGTAAATTTTACAATTTTAAACATTAACATGTATACATTAACTCAAATTCTCCCTCAAATCAAACATAAGATTTTATCAATGATAATCCTGATGAACCACTTGTAAATTATATTAAAACACAGTTGATTAAAAACATAGACTCCCCCTCACAACATAGTCATCATGTCTAGCACTTGGATTTTTGAAAATCAGCTCTCCAACATCAGTTGTCGAAAATCTTTTTGATTTTTTTCAAAAAATTTATGCTAAAACACACTGAAAATCTTTTTGTATTTTGAGAATGAAATGAAATGCAGTAAAGAAATATTTACAAACAATATTTTTGTGAGTTTGTGTAAGAGGATCATATCAGTTATAGAGACATATCACCAACATCGTTAAGCTCATTTCATTTTAAGTTCTAAACCATTCACTTAGATTGTCAGTATACTGGTCCACTTAAATTTTCACACAAAGTTCAAAAGTTTCGAGATACGATATTAATGTTTTAAATACTTAAACTTATTCGCGTGTCCCACTACTTGAATATACTCCCGTATCCAGATCCCAATATTCAGTCTTACAGGTGAGTATACCACAGATGATATCTGTAAAGGGTTAAATTGCGAGGGCCGTGAGAGCTCAGGTCGATACTTCCGTAAACGCAGAGAGATGACGGCTTCGACTTTTGGTGTGTCCCCTTTAGAGGATCTTTTCTTCAACAGCAATGACTATAAATTTTATTGTTTCATCAATTTGCTGAGGGAGGCGCTATGTTTCAAGCAAGCGGAAAGTATTCTCCGGGGACTAGGCCATTGCTTCCGCAAAATCAGAAGTCCCGGGATAATACCCCAGATATCACTGAGCATAAAGACCTAGTATCTCAGAAAGAGGGACCTTTCAAACAAGATTTCGGGGGTTACCCATATATCCAAGAAGTTGTTCCCCACGATATAAGCAAGTTTGTTTTTAGGTTTATATCTTGTCACAATCTACTAAATGTGCAAAAACCTACTGGCGTATCCGCAGTGAGATTGTTTATCACATTTTAACTTTCCATTTCTTTAGCATGTTGTGACAGTCCACTGATGTACTATCATTTCCTCTATTTCACAACAAAACTCATTTTTGATTTTATCATGTTTTTGTATTTTTCAAATTTTCTAATGTTTTTGGATTTTCTGAAAAATTTCTACTCCCCCTAAAATGCAAACACATTAAAGAAAATTTGAAAACAAACTATACAAGTAAATGACAACTGATATCGAATCACTTCACTTCGCCATCCACTTGGCATAAACAATCAGAACTCCCCCTTTCACAAAACTATTTTCTCATTATGATTTCAAAACACTTAAGTTTGTTTTAACCAAAATGATTTTTTCGGAAAATATGTTTTGTTTTAACCATTTGTAGGGTCGGGTTCATCATTTTGTTCATTCAATCACATAAATGAGGATTACATCAAGTTCAACCTAATGACCTTGATGAATCACTTGTAAGATCCAACCTCTTACCACTTGTAAAAATATCCAAATCATATAACCACATGTAGAAATAAAACACCTACACAAACCATTTTACCAATCAAGATGCTGATTCCTGCTTTGCACTTACTAACCTGGAAGCTCCGGCAAGTCACACTTAACCTGTAAAAATTTTATCATTATAAAATTCATTCACAAAATCAATTATCAAGAAAGATGCCGATTCCTGATCCAGGATTACAAACTTGGGATCTCCGGCAAGTCAGGTTTTTCAATGAAAGAAAATGTCCACCCAAGCCTGAACAGCCTTGGGTGTTTTCAATTCAGATTCAATTGGGATATAAGTTGCTTTCTTTGTAGCGTAAAAGTCTTTAACCCCTTTAACCTTCCCATCGACCATTTTTCCAAAAATTTTCTTCACATTTCCATTAAATGCTTTCTCAACATCAAAATTATCCTTCTCAGAATAAAACTGATTTGAGATTTCAACCTTTCCAATCTTTTGTTTAAAATTCTTAGTCCTCAATGGTGGAAAGTTCTCATCATCCATTGAAGGAACTGAGTTTTCAACATTCTCATTAAATTGTGGCTCCTCTGATTTTGTGGAATCAGATTCATCACCAGTTTTCTCATCAGATTTCTTAACAACCCATTTTTGGTTGTCAAGCTTCACACTTCTCCTGTAAAACCTTTTTGAACATTCACCAACTTCATATGTAGAATTTTTAAACACTTTAAATTTCTCAGTTGGTGGTTCATTATCAACAACTACTTCTTTTAGTTTTTCTGAGACTCCCTGTTTTGTCTTAGTTGCTCTAGGACAGTTCCATGCAATGTGACCAACTTCATTGCATCTAAAACAGGTTCTAGTCTCTCTCCACTGATGAGCTTCAATCTTCTTTTCAGCAAAAAATTCTTGATTTGATTGTCTCCAAAATGAGGTCTTCTTCTCCTCTTCTGCAGATGGACCTGAAACAAATTTTGTATATATTTTAGAAAATTTTTCATTTTTATAGTTTTCTGGTGGAATAAAACCAAGACCTTTCTTTTTGTAGTTACCATTTTGGTTTGATTTCTTTTGAAAACCAGAACCAGAATTGTAACTCTTTTTCTTGTTTAAACGTTTTTGAACTCTTGATGTGTATTTCTTAGATTTTCCAGTAAGATTTAAATCTTTTATTTCAGAAATATTAATTTCTGTCATTTTGAAAATCTTTTTGATCATGTCAAAACGAACACTTCTTATTGGAAACTCTTTATCAAAATATAATTTGTCAGAATCATTCAAAGTATAAGCAACTTCAAATGTTTCGTCATACAAATTAGATTTTGACAACAAAAATTCTTTACTATAAACCCGTTTTCCCGACGATTTTGAATTCTTTCCAGGCGAACTCGAACTCCCGATCGACAAACACGAACTTTCGGACTCGGACTTTGACTCTGACTCCTCATCCTTATCCAACACCTGATCGACCATTCTTTTAATTAATTCGGACTCATGATCTGTGTCGGACGCTGTGAATGTGATATCAATGTTGTCTGGTAATACATCGGTTAACTCGGACTCTAACTTTAGATTAACTGCCTTTTGGACTTGTTCTTCATTCGGTTTTCTAGGCGAATACCCTTCCCAAATTGGAGGCGGACACTTATTATAACAGACACTCTGTTTCTTACTAGTATCCGTTTTCTTCTTTGACTTCTTGTCTTCGTCTTTAAACGCCTAAAAACCTGCAACAGTAGGATAAATTCTGTCAATTATGTAATCACAACTTGTATAACTTCGCAGTAATCGTCTGATTCTTTCATTTTCGGCTACTTCACTGTCCAACTCTTTCTTCCATTTCGCACATTCTTCAATGTAAAAGTTTATCTCTTTCTGCTTCGACATCATTGTTGCATTCATCATCTTCAAAGTATTTTCTCTTTCAGTGTTTGTCTTTTGTAAACTATTCATAGTTCTGTTTAATACATCATATGATTCTTTCAAATTCTTGATATCAAACAGCAACTTTTCTTTCAATTTCTCTGATTCACTAAACCTCTTGTCTTTATCTTCACATTGTTTGCAAGATTCCAAACATGTAAGACACGGTTTTGTGATTTCAACAACCTTTTCGATCTCCACAATCTTCTCTACTTCCACTACTTTTTCTACCTCAACAATCTTAATTTCTTTTGTTTCTTTTGTAGCTTTTCTCTCTTTTAGTTTCTTCAACTTATCTGCAAAATAAAATTCAAAACTGTCAGAAGATAAATGAGTTTTTCCAATATTTATCTGTTCAATCTCTTCATCATTATCACTGCTTTCTGAAGAAACAGATTCTTCATCTTGACTTTTCTCGTCATCAGATAACACAGCTATCCATTCCTTCATCAGCTCTGGCTTTTGAACAATCTGAGCAATGAACGCTTTAACATTTGGATCAGCTGGAATATACCTGTCCCAACTAAAACCCTCAGCTACTTTCTCATCATCTTGATCAATAATACCAAAATACGCTTTCCTATTTGCATCTTCAATCATCTTCCCATGAGCAGTTTGTGAATCCTTTTGTTGATGTGGTTGATGAGCAACTTGTTGATATATGGCCTTCCGATAGTAATCATGACCACCAAACGGATTCTTTGCTCCACTAGCTTCCTGATTCTTGCACTCACTTTTGAAGTGGCCTTTCTCCCTGCATGTAAAACAAGTAACTTTAGATTTATCAAAACCTAAAGCTGAAAGATGAGCATCCAGAAAGTCATTTCGTCCTTTAATCATTTTAAACTTTTCGGCTCTTCTTAGAACACTAGCTAGAGACCATTTGATGTCCATAAGTTCCAACTCTTCTGCATCAACCTGATCGTAATCTTCCTTTATTAACATCGGATTACCAATTTTTCCAGCAATCAACCCTTCATAAGATTCCAATGCAGTAACTAGTAAACCCATATGATTTTTCACAACTTCTTCAGAAAAGTTTTGACCATTTTGAAGATGCAATGCCACATTGCACTGAATCATATGCCCATTTCCAACACTTGCACTTTGAACACTTGGAGGATTAACATTTGAAAATCCACTAGTGTTGACTGAACTTTGACTGCCTGTTCCGGATGAGTTTCCTGTACTAAATGCAGTTTGAATCTTTGGACTCGCTTCAACTGTTTGAACATTTCCTTTGTAGTACAGTTTAATGTCTTGTTGATTGCTTGAACTATTCATTCTAGCAATCTTCTGCTGTTCAAGATCCTGTGCTTCCAGCTTTTCAATAAACTGTCCGATCGACAATCTACTAAACTGTCCAGAATTCTTCAGAATCATCAGATAAGTACCCCATTCTTTTTGCGGTACCGCGTCAGCTAACTTTTCAACCCATTCTGCTGGAGTTTTAGTGATTTTCAGCTGAGACATGGTACGCACAAGATGACATTATCTCTCAATGAGAGTCTTTATAGTCTCACCAGGCATACTAGTAAACAACTCAAATTCCTTTTTCAGCAACGATGCTTTACTCTGGAGCATTTCTGTACTTCCTTCAAACTTCTTCTCAAGTGCTTTCCAAATCGAAAACGCATTTCCATCATGCTGAAGCAAAACAAATACATCCTCTTTGACAGCTTGCTGCAACAGACTTATCATCATTTTCTCTTCTTTATAACCTTCTCTCTCTATGTCAGAAAACTCTGAGATGATTTTATCAACATTCATAGCAGTCTGTGGTCTGATATATGCTGTTTCAATGCTTTCCCAGGCTCTTAAATGATTTGCTTGAACCCAGTTTTCAAAACGATTCTTCCATCCATGGTAATCTTCGATTTCCATAAGTTTCGGGGGGGTTTTGCATTGTTCCAGTTTCATTTTCCATGTTCATATTCTTAGCAATGTCAGCCGGAGTAGTCGGGGTTGTAGCAAACGCATTGTAAAATTCAGAATCCATGTTTCGGCAACACGTTTTTCAAAAACACACTTTTCAAGCGAGATATGCAGTTTCAAACGAAATACCAACAATTCACTTTCAAGCGAAATATCAACAATTCACTTTCAAGCGAAATATCAAATAATTCACTTTCAAGCGAACTACCAAACAATTCACTTTCAAGCGAACTACCAAACAATTCACTTTCAAGCGAACTAAGACCAATTTGAAGCAAACTCAGACCAATTTGAAGCGAAAACAGAATATATTTCAAGCGAACCCTCAGTTTTCAAGCGAACTAGTCCAGTTGAAGCGGAAACACGAATGATTGTTCAAGCGGAAACACATAATCAGTCCATTTTTCCCATTTTTACTTCGAATTTTGCTCTCAAACTTTCAAGGGTTTGTTAATATGCACTTTTACACAAACTGTGAAAGATTGAACTGATTTGACCGTTAAAATTTGCTGAAATGATGAAAGAAGGTGTAGAAGACAGAAAACACAATGAAATCCAGTTGAATTCGGCAGAACTCCTCCTCCTGAGCTCTGATACCACTTGTAGGATCGTTTTGAGACCCGAACGAGTCGTTCAGAGAAGTTTTTATCAGTTTCAGTGGCGGAAACAAAGAAACTGACTTCGAAATAGCTAGCAATTCCCTTTAAACACGTTTCTGATTGATATTACAGCTTGTACAATCACTGGATAAACCGGCAGCACTTCGGTATCCAAAATCACAAAGGTTACAAATAAGATCGCTTGAATGGTATTTATAGGTATCAGGGTTTCGCTTGAAACTGTCATGGTGTCAGTTCAAGCGAACTCAACACACTGGATTTTGCTTGAACTTATCATTTGACATTTCAAGCGAAATGGCCTCCTTTAAGTGAAACACCATAAACACAACATAATTCTTCCTATTTTCTTGAACAACGTGCCCTGATCTAACATATCTAGTATGAGACTCAATACAAGACAAAGTCGACAGATGTATGCACTAACAAATCATCTTACAAGTTGTAAATGACTAAATCTTTTAATAAAGTGAGTTACAAACAAATAACCATGTTTTTAAGGGTAACTAAACCTACTAAATAACATGGTAAGTTACTACAAGTTTTTACAAAAGCTTCAAGTTCATGATATAGTGTAAAATACTTGATTTTGACACTCGGTAAGTGTTGAATGAGTTGATGATTGTTGTGATGATTTTAAAAAGAAAATAAACACATGTTTTGAAAACATAGGAAACCTCCATTTTTAGGGGAAACTCTGTCAAAATTTCTATAAATTTTGACACTTAGAAAGTATAAGTTTTGGTGAAACTTATTCCCTAAAAATGTACCCAAAAATATTTACCAAGGTTTCCCTAATTTTTATGTAAAATTCAAATTAAGAAATGATGATTTCTTCAAGATAAAATTGATATCAAGTATATATATTTTTGAGGAAAATATATATATTTATTGATCACCAAATTTTGTGCTAAGTGTATATAATACGTATTGTATGTGATAGTGTATTAGGACTTGAAAATACACTAAATACTCCTAAGGAGTGAAAGTACAAAATACACATACAACATGCTTAGACAAATACAAGAGAATATATTTATGAAAATATATTACTTGATAGATTAAATAACTTGGACAAGTTATGAACATGAAATGAAGTTTTGGACAAAATACATAATTCGGGTGAAAAATACAAGATACTTATGTTGATTTTTGAGAAAATAATATAAGTAAGATACATAGTTAAAAATATAAATTGTTTTTAACACAAGAACAAATACATAAAAGATTGTGACTTGTACTTCTGCGATACAAGTCTAGTGACTAACGTTAATAAAACACGTATAGGTCACGACACTATATAAGCAAAACCCGGTGAAGTTTACGGCGCAAGAAACGCGAAGTTGTGAGTTCATGCTCCCCCTTTTCTTTTAACTGTTTTCAGTTTTATAACTTCGGGGGTGAAGTACATGTTACTAAATGTTTACAGAAAAGTGAGATTAAGTCCCCACTTTCAATCTTTTACATACTTTTAAACTTGGGGAAAAATACATGAGTTATGGTATGATGGATACAAGAATTGAGAAATGATACGAGAAATCGTGTCACGAATAGGGTACCAGAAGCACCATTAATCGTGTACATACTAAGACCGTAGGACAAAAGGTTAGATCTAATGAGTTTTCGGGCAGCCACACTCTTGGTGATAACTAGTACCAAGCAGTTCTTTTGTGTCTCCGTCGTGAATCGGCAACTAGAAAAATGCCTATGGTTTGGATGCTTCCTATGTCGTGTCACATGTTAATGGCCTTGCAACCCATTAACAATCTTGATACATACAGAAATACTTGATTTATACAAATTACATACCATGTTTTCATACAAAGTATACAAACGTTCAATACAGAAACTGCATGAATTCACACCAACATTATGTTGTCGTTTTTCCAAAAACTCACATGTATTTCAGGTAACTAAAGTGGATGTGCGCGCGGTCATACTCTTGCTCTTGGATGTTGTTTATGTTGATCTTTGAATAAAGTTGTAATCTTTTCAGACAAAATGCTGTCTTGTGATGTAAACACATAAACTATGTTTTCAGTTATGAAATGTTAATTGTATTTGAAGTTATTTTTACGAGCATGTAGTATGTTTACCACTCGTACGCGATGAGAACCTTTCATGATCACACCTCGTGCTTCCGCCTTAGAAAGGGGTGTGACACAGGCGAAGGGGTTTCTTCGTTATTTCCACTACCGCTCATTTCGGGGTGTTCGTTACAGGAAAACGATGGGGCTAAATAGTGGGGAGTGAAGTTTAGAACGCCACATTCCGCTTCTTCATGATCCTCCCCACAAAAATCGCACCATAACCTGTAAGAGTGGCGGGAGTAGAAGTAGTCAAAGAAATCCATAAAATTTTGTTTTTTAGACCGTCGGGATCAGGAGGCCACTAATTTCTTATAAACAGAAAGTTTGGCACGGCCCCGTGCTGGAACATCACGGCCCCGTGCTGCACTCTGTATTTGGGAGAAATTAGTTTTTAAGACTCTGGAAAGTTGACACGGCCCCGTGTTGGAGCAGCACGGCCCCGTGTCACTTCTGAGGAAAAATAAAAGAAAAAGAAGAAAAAACTAAAAAGAAAAGGAAGAAAAAGATTAAGCTGTTAATTTTAAGCTTTCCTGAAATTCTTGTGTCCCCGCAACAGCGCCAAAAACTTGACGTGTGTGGGTGAGTTTATATTTTTTTAGTTATTTTTAGCTCTTTTTACTCGCCGATTTCAAGTTTTAAATTTATAAAACACGATATTCTACTATCACTCTACACACACGCTAGGGCAAGTATACCCATTGCGGACGTAGTATAGTGATTGCAAGATACCGAGGTCGTCCAAGGGCACAAGAGCTTTTAGTACTGGCTTATCGTTAACGTCTAATCGAACCAATTTTTGAGAAAAGATTTTTAAACTAATAAAAATAGAAAATAAAAATGATAGACAACAAAGAATCAGTTGGATCCAACTTATCTTTCATGTACCCTTTTGATGATTTCCGTACTTTGGGCATTTTAAGAGATTATCTTAGTTATAGTAGTAGGCCCCTCTTCCAAGGCGACGTTACCCTCAACCTAGTGATTTGAGTCAGCAAGGATACAACCCCACTAAGTCGGATTATTGAAAGATAATTAAGTAAGTTATTAATCCAAAATGTGGTGGACCCTACTTCCGAGGCGGCGATCACCCTCAACCCGTTGGTCTGAGTCAGCAAGGATATAGTCCTCGCGGGGTTGGTTTAATGTTTTAATAAAAGTTTAAGAATAAGGGATTCAAGCTTTTTGCACCTCTCCCGTGGTGGGTAATGCCCGCTCCGACTCATGAGGTGTTACTGGGCATGAACCAGGTTCTTGCAGGATCTATACACTGAACGAGACATAGAATTACCCAAACCACCCTTCTAACCACCTTCCAGGAAATTACCATGCTTTATATAGACCGTAAAGACATGAATATGATGAGTCAAAGAACATATGAAGAATGATTGAGTAAATTCGCCTTCAATATAAAAAAAACTAATTATTAACGTCATTAATACATGCCCATTTAAAAACTAGTCAAAGTTTGGAAATCATAAAAGAAATACATAAAAGATATGTCTTCACCAAGTTATGTAAGAATTTAGCCAAGCATGGCCTTTGTTTGACAAAGATTCTTACGATCAATCTTGGATCCCGAGACTACACACTCACTCTAAAGATGGAAAGATGGATGATGGTGGTGGATGATGGTGTTGTAGTGGTGGTGGAGTGGTGGCAAATGATAGAGAAGTGGTTTGCCAAGGGTTGAGTTGAAGTGGAACCAAGCAATCCTATTTATAGCTATAAACAGAAGCTTCAGCATGGCCCGTGCCCGCCTGGCACGGCCCCGTGCCCATCTCTCTCTCTCTCTCTCTTCCTCATTAACTGCTTGTCAGATGTTGTACTAACATGGTCCCATGTGTCAACGGCACGGCCTGTGGTCAAAGTATGTGAATTCAGGATCGGATTGAATTCTTTGACCGATGAATGCATACCGACACGTGATATGTGCGGAATCCAATGACGTACATGGACAAGAACACGAGGATGTAATTAATTCTGATTTCTCTTAAGACTTTAACATTACAAAACCATGAAATCAGTTGGACAGAGCTTCGCCTCAAGAATGTCCAAAAGTTACAAATGAACTAGATAAGAAACCTATATATAGACTCACAGGTTCAAACTAGACTATGCATGGCTTCGTACGAAGCCACAACCCTTCGTACGAAGGCACACATTGAACAATATCTTCGCTTCATTGGAACTGCTCCTTCGAACCAAGACACCTTTCTTCAATGGTCTTCATGCTTTTCTCAGTTCAGTACCAGTCTTTTCTCATTTGTTTCAGCTACGTTATGTGGTTGACGCAAGTGATAAACATATGCACTCACAGACTCCCCCTTGGATATTGCTGAAGTCAATCTTCGTAGCTTATGTCTCTTTCTAAGTCTTTCATAAGTCTTTGACATTATCAGCTACCACAGACTCCCTCTTTACTCTAACTCTGTTCCCCCTTTCATTTAACTCCTTCTTCAAGCTCCCTCTTGCTTAAAGCTTCCGTGCTTTCAGCTACTAGGATCGTCACCTGACTCTACAAGCTTCCCCTTACTTTAAGCTCGTCTTCTGACTCCTCCTTAAGTTCTGCTCTCGGGATCGTAGTCTGGCTCTCTAAACTGCAAAAATCTCAACCATTTATAAGATATTTGACAATCTAAGGATCCAAAACCTAGCTCTAAAAATCTTATTATGAATAAGCTGGAGTATTTCAAATATGTAACTGAACAGGACATCGTTTGTTCACAGAAATCTGGAATTTATATTTAATAGAGAAAGCATTTTAGGTTTTCCAGAATCGATGACCTGGCCCTTAAACCCACATACTCAGAATCAGTAACCTGGCTCTAAATGTAACAATATATTATATCCAGGATTACCCGACTCCACTCCCCCTATCAAATAGCTCTATAAAATTTGACAGTTTAAGCAACCAAGATTGTAATCTGACTCTATGCATCAGATATAACAGTTTAAAAATCCAAAACCCTTTCAGATAATCTTCCAAGTCCAATTTAATGACCTTGGAGATTTTCATACCTGTTTTTGATTTTTATACAAAACTTCAAGTTTCAAATTAATGAACTTGTTTATTTTTTCAGAAACATGTTCAGCATACTCAGATTTTAAAACTCAGCATTCATACATCGGTTTTCGAAACTTAAAATAGAAACAAAATCTTTTTGTATTTTTTTGAAATAAAAAGCAGTAAACAAATATTTACATATAACATTTTTGTTTGAGTTCGTGTCAGAGGAGCATATCAGTTTATGATAAATCACTAGCACCGTTGAGCCATAAACACTTTAAGTTCTAAAAGATTCACTTATATTGTCAGTATACTAATTGTAACAACCGTCTAATTCTACTCGAATTAAATGAAAATTCGCATGATTTTATAAAAAGGTACATTACTTCACCACAAGTACAAAATTTGAAGTTTTAAAGTGACTACATGCTAGTTAACTACTAAACTAGTTCCAACATTCAGAACATGATTAGTAAATAGTTTACATTATAGACATTGTCTAAAACAAAGTTAATCTAATGCGGAAGCTTCAAAAGTTCGTGTTCGGTTCTTCAAAACATGCTTGATCGCCATCCGAAAAGTCTCCATCAACACCTAAAGTCAAAACCACTTAAAATGTTAGTTTTGACATTGATATAGTACGTATAAACGAGTTCCAGCATCGAATCATCAAAAATAAAATAAAAATTCAGAATTGGGTTTGTCGCGTGTCGCGCCAGATATCATTCATTCTGTCGCGTGTCGCGACGGCTCTCGCATGTCGTGACGGATCTAGGTGATCCTGTCGCGTGGCGCGGGGGATACCATTTTGTAGGATCATGAAACGACCTAACGAGTCGATCAGAAGAGTGCTCAGACAGAATCAGAGGCGGAATTCATTGATTCGGTCTTCGTTTAGCTTGGATTCACTATTAATTGTCTCGTATATTGATCTCTGAACAATTTACAAGCTGGAGACACTTCGACAGCACCTCGGCGTCGGAATCAAGGACGTTATAAATGAATTCGTTTGAAGAGTATTTATAGGCCAAGCCATTTTGTTTGAAGATGACCTGACATGCTTCAAACGAAATACATGCTTCAAACGTGACCCTTCAAACGTGACCCCTTTAAACGAAACATAATCTAATCTCAAACAAACTTAAACTTTTGTCTTCATGTGTATATTCTATTTCATGTATTGTGATGTCATCATTGTAATGTCACATGATGTCATTTTTGATGATGTCACAATCTTGTTCAGATCCGCAACGAAACCCAGACTCGATATAAGATGAAGTCGACAGATGTATGCACCAACAGACTCCCCCTCAGATGTTGACGAGTCTTAAGTGTCGATTCTTCGCATCTTCAGTCTTTATCAGTCTCTTTTCTTTCTTAGCATATACCAAGATCTTCTCTTTGGCTCTAACCTCGTCAGACTCCCCCTCTCATCATGATGGGATCGCCGTCTGGAATTAGCTATCACCTTGAGATCAATTCCTGGCTTTATCTCTGTTTAAGCTCATTTCCTGCACAAATTTTCTCACCACCACATAAGTTTTTACTTAAATCAATAAGAAAAACTTACTGATAGAAATTATTCAATCATAATAGTTACATCAAGTTCAAATTAATGACCTTGATTAACTAATCAAACTTTTCTTTCTCAAAACAAATTTCTTCTATTAAAACGTACATTCCCAACCCTGTTCATCATGTTCAGCACTTGAAATTTTGAAAATCAGCTCTTCAACATCAGTTGTCGAAAATCTTTTTGTATTTTTTCAACATTTTATGCTAAAACACAATAAAATCTTTTTGGATTTTTAATAACAAAGAAATGCAGTAAAGAAATATTTACAGACAATATTTTTGTGAGTTTGTGTAAGAGGATCATATCTGTTTATGTGACCAATCACTAGCACCGTTAAGCTATAAACATTTTCAGTTCTAAACGATTCACATAGATTGACGATATTGCTGTCCACTTAAACTCAATCTAAAAACTTTCAACATGCTTACCGATACGTTTAAGATATATTAATTTTGCACTAAGCTCTTACGGACCCCACGATCTCAGCATATCCCCTCATCATGCAATACACTGACTCAAGTAATGCCTTTTAACTTTATCAACTGTGATTTGTGCGAAAACAAAGCAGAATGTTTAAACATTAACAATCAGGTCGATACTTCCGTATACGCAGAGAAAGTCCAATGTTTAAACAAAATAAGAAAAATAAAACAAGTTGAAGTTGTTTAGGCTTTAACCACCAGGTCGATACTTCCGTATACGCAGAGGTGATCCAAAGCTTAAACGAAACACCAAAGAAAATAAAGCAGAATGTTTAGGCAATAACATCCAGGTCGATACTCACGTATACGCAGAGGATGTCCAATGCTTAAACAAAATAAAGAAATAAGACAAGTTTAAATCTTTGCAAAATAAAATGCACAATCACAGCGACTTTTTAGCAAAGTTGTGAAAGTTCACAAACTTAACCAGTTTTTATGTCTTTCGACAATCAGCGATTACTGAGTAGGCACACAATCAAGAAGGACAAAACTAAGTACTATGCTTTCAACCGTGTTTCCCACTAGAACTAGGCTTTTTCATTTAAGTTTGTATCGTTATCGCAAATCTACTAGTCTAGCTGAGCTTACCGTCACATCTTTAGTGAGACCGTTTATCGCATTTTATCTCTCTATTTCTTTAGCATGCTGTGACAGTCCAACTGATCTACTATCATTTTCTCTTTTTCACAACAAAACTCATTTTTTGCATTTTTCAATGTTTTTGACTTTTCAAATTTTCAAATTTTTTAAAATTTTTACTCCCCCTAAAATCAATTTTGATTTTCTAGGAAAATTTGAAAACAAGCTATACAAGAAATGTGACAACATGATGAGAATCACTTCAATTCTCCATTCAATTGGCATAAACAATCAGAACTCCCCCTGACAACAAAACATTTTCCCATAGTGATTTCAAAACACTTAAGTTTGTTTTAATCAAAATGGTTTTTCCGGAAAATAAGTTTTGTGAGTCATTTCTCAAACATGGGGATCATTCATCACCTTGTTTTCTTCAACCACTTGTAAAAACTAACATTTTTAAGATCAATCCACAAACATCACTTGTAGAAAATCAAGTACAACTTCATGTCCCTGATTTACCGCTTGTAAGTCGAAATCACTTTCGTGAATTACTCAAGAAATGTTCCGATACCTGCTCCACACTTACCAACCTGGGAACTCCGGCAAGTCAGGTTTTTCTATTTGAAAAGTTTCACCCAAGCCTGACTGTCCTTGGGTGATTTTGAATTCTTGTTCAACAATGGTGGAAAATTTGCATCATCCATTGTTAGACTAGAATTTTCAACTTTTACCTCAACAAATGACTCTTCTGGCTTTACCACACCAGATTCATCGTCTGAATGTGGCTTGTCTGACTTTGAAGAGTCAGATTCATCGCCAAAACGTGGCTCCTTTGTTTCCAAAGAAACAAATTCATCACCACCAACTTTCTCTTTCTTTACTCTCTCCTATGTCCTCAGATTTGTATCCGATAAATTCGTTTTGCTTGATTTGTCATTCTTTGGCGAGCAAGACGATTTATCAGAACATTTATCTGTTTTACCAGTGTATCCGAGGACAAAATCTTCTCGAGATAATCTCTCGCCTTCTTTCTCTTCTTCCTCAGTCTGTCTTTCTGCCCTTGAGAAAGCTTCACTTTCTTTTCTTGAACTTTAGGTTCTTGAACCTTCTGTTCTTTGGGCTTGACATTAACTGATTTCTTTGCCAATTTCTGAAAATTAGCCCTCGATCTTTCATTTGATCTCCTTGGGCAATCTCTGGCAATGTGACCTCTGATTTGGCAGTTATAGCATCTTCTCATCTCATAACTCCAACTCTGGCAGTTAACAGCAATGTGTCCTTGATAACCGCATCTGTAACACACTCTATTATCGTACCAATCACCATTTTTAGTCCAAACATTTAGATCAAAGCACTGTTTGGCTTGGTGATAATCTTTCCTCCTCTTGTTTGCTGAATTTGGCTTTTGAGCACTGTGGTCCGACCAGCACCACTTATTACCAACAATTTTTGAATTTTCATTTTCTACTTTTTGTAATTTTTTATTGTGATTGGATGATTGATCTGATGAACTTTTATTTTCTTTTTGAACATTTTTCAAAATTTTCTCTTTTTGTTTTTGTTCCACTTTCTTCTTCATAGGTTTTTGCTTAGAACATTCTCCCTTTTCAGTTGATTGTGGAACAGTTTCTTGAAATTTTTCTTTTAACTTCAAAAATAAATTATTTTTCTTAGTTTTTTCATTTTCATCATCAGATTTCTCATCGCAATCTTCAACTACGACTTTGTCATAGTCTGTGACATCGTCACTTATTGGAACAGAATTGATCGGTTTTGGACATGGATAATCTGGTGTTGATGACGAAGTCTCAAAACCTTTCAATTTCTCTTCAAGCTCTTTGATTTTAATCCGAGCTTTTTCAGCTTCATTTTCAAGTCGAATGATTTTCTGAAGATGAGAGTTTATTTCAATCTGTTTTTCAAGATTATTTTTAAAAACAGCAGATTTCTCATCTTCTAAAATCTTCATTTGACTTTGAAAATCTTTTTCAAATTTTAATTTTTCATTTTCAAATTCTTTTTCCTTTTCTTTCAAAATCTCATTTTTCAATGTCAAACTGTTCAAATCGCTTAACAGTTTAACATTTTCAGATTTCAGCTTCTCACAATTTTCCTTCATTTCAAGAATCTGTTTATCCTCAGATTTGTTCTTGTCTTTCAAAACTGAAATTTCTTCATTCTGTTGCTCTCCCACTTGGACACCTTTATTCTTGCTTCCTTTTAGTATTGATTTTCCATTTTGACTTTTCTTCTTCTCAGCATTCCTCTCCATCTGTTCTTCAAGTTTCTTAATGAATTGACAAATTGCCAATCCATTGTATTCTCCAGTTCTTTTTAAATCCAAAAGATATGTACCCTATTCTTGTTGAGGTATGGCATTGGCTAATTTATCAACCCATTCATTTGGACTTTTCTTAATACCCTTTTCAGACATTGAACGAACAAGATGGCTATATATCTCAATGATACTCCTTGTACTTTCACCTGGACAATTTGAAAACGAGTCAAACTCTTTTATTAATAAAAGTGTTTTACTATCCATATTAAAGAAATTTATATCCATGATACGGAAACACGTTTATCAAAACAGTCACTTTAAACAAAATATCAAGTTTAAGCTAGATCAACTTTCAAACAAAAAAAAAATCAATCACTTAAAAGTCTGATTGAGCCGATCAATATGTTCCAGTCACATGGGCCGCTAATTATCACATTACTCAATTCTATTGGGCCGATTAGATCAACACTAAACTGTGATTGAGCCGAGACAATTCAATGCAATATATGGATTCAGCAATTCATATACAAACTTGATTGTTCAGGAAACAAGATAGTATGATTGGGCCAATATTATGTAATGGGCTGGTCGACAAATTTATATTTCAAAAATCTTTGATTGGGCCGCAGAATTTGAATTCACATGCAATTCTTGGATCAAGACAAACAGCCGATTACTTTGTATGCCGACAACATCTCACATGCACACATTAAATGCCCAACAAACCAGAACAAATTATATGCAAACAGTGGAATCTAATTGGACCATCAATATTGAAACATCTTCCAATAAACCGAGAATGTCAAATCACATGCAACTCAAATAGTTCAATAAAATTGATTGCGCCGAGACACTATATGAACAGAAATATCACCAATTTCAAACGAAGTGTCAGTTTTCAAACGGAAAACCAAGTTCAAACTAGATCCCCTTTTCAAACGGAACCCTTTCAAACGGAACTGGTCAACTTCAAACGGAAATTGTCTATTTCAAACGGAAACGGTCAATTTCAAACGGAAATGGTCAATTTCAAACGGAAACGATCAATTTCAAATGGAAACGACCTCTAGTCTCGTTTGAAGGACAGCTGACATCATCATTTTTCGATCTGTTTCAAACGGATTGACGTATTTTATCAAGTTTTAGTTCAATTTAATGTCCAAAACTCTCAAGGATTGATTAAAACACTGTTATGTATATTATATGTGAAAATCAGCCGTTTTTAACCGTGAAAAGTATCAATTTTGTGAAAGAAGGTGTAGAAAATCAGAATTTGCTAGCGAAAACGAGCTAAACGGTAGTAACTCTTCCTCCTAAGCTCTGATACCACATGTAGGATCATGACACGACCTAACGAGTCGATCAGAAGAGTGCTCAGACAGAATCAGAGGCGGAATTCATTGATTCGGTCTTCGTTTAGCTTGGATTCACTATTAATTGTCTCGTATATTGATCTCTGAACAATTTACAAGCTGGAGACACTTCGACAGCACCTCGGCGTCGGAATCAAGAACGTTACAAATGAATTCGTTTGAAGAGTATTTATAGGCCAAGCCATTTCGTTTGAAGATGACCTGACATGCTTCAAACGAAATACATGCTTCAGACGTGACCCTTCAAACGAAACATAATCTAATCTCAAACAAACTTAAACTTTTGTCTTCATGTGTATATTCTATTTCATGTATTGTGATGTCATCATTGTGATGTCACATGATGTCATTTTTGATGATGTCACAATCTTGTTCAGATCCGCAACGAAACCCAGACTCGATATAAGACGAAGTCGACAGATGTATGCACCAACACATTTTCCAGCAGGTGCAGGTTTTTGATCTGCATTTCCTGCCAGCTCCGAAATTTACAAATTTTAACTTCAAATGCCCATAACTTTTGATCCGTAGGTCCGTTTTAGGTGATTCTTTTTCCTATACGTCTGTAATTTCATTACCGACGTGCCTATGACGTTCATTATTCCAAGAATTCGGATTACGGACCGAATGACTGAAATCACTTTGTAATTATTCAACCCACCAAGTTTATACCAATTTTTGTACAAATGAGATAGCAACCTTAAGGCGCTTTTACCCCACATCCGGGGCTTAATATCACCGGATTTCATTACCAATCTTATGGCTTCATGCTCTTGTGATTGTCGACGCCAAAAGCTAACTATCTAACACTAACAATACTAACTACCCAATTATTCGACCCGTTTGGCTCAATTATGGAATCCTCCATTTATATTGACTACCAAACACTTCCTAGTCGAATCCTAACCTATAAAATTAAGTGGTGAACATTGTCACCTTAATCAACACAAGCTTTCGTTCTAAAACACAACCACACATGTTTAAATATCAATTTTTCTTAATGTAACGAAACGAGTTACATACCTTCAGTGCACACCCTTCAAACGTGCGTCAACACCGGCTTGTCCGCTCGACGAACCGGCTTCATTTCCTATAGAGTTCATTCATATCACATTTAGAACTACTTGATTCACATAATGCGCATAATTTACCAATTAGTGAAAGTATGCGTTTTTGTTCATATTTCTACATTTAGCCCTCTCTTAGGCATTTTTACAAACACTTTAAATGCAGAATTTTTTTACAATTCATTATCAAGTTCGTAACTTGTTACATAGCTAAAATTAATAATCGGACAATTTCATATTAACCTTTAACATCAAAACCATAGATTACTTCATAAAATCTAATTACACTAGCATAACAACCAAAAATCCTAGTGTTTATTAAGCTCTCACAAACCCACTAACCACCTTCAATGGTGTTCATGGGGTTCACTACAATTAGGCATGATTTCATCATATACTTGTCTAGGGTTTACCCCAGGACACTATATTGTTACTATATCTTCTATATAACAAACATGCAACCATAATTTTGAATTCACCAAGTTCACTCAGAAATTCAACTAGAGATTTCTCATGAAATTTACATACCTTGTGACTCCTTTTTCAGTGGAGATCACTATTTCGTGCTCAGATTTTGATTTAGAATTGATTTGGATCTTCAATTTGAGAGATTAGACAAGAACTAGGGTTGTGGGGTCTCTCCTAGTCGCCCTGTGCTTCAATCGACCAAACACACACTCTTGTGTGTGTTTGGTGTATTTTATTTTGTTTTTATTAAATCAAGTTTCAAATTTAACACGTTTAGTCCCTCCATTTTCCTTAGTTTATATTTTGAGTGTTTTAACCCACTTGCGAGTCACTACAAGACTTGTAATTAACTGGGTTGTTTAGTCCTAATCAGTTTGTTTTCGTTTATTTAATACTTTGTAATTCTAATACAAAACTTTATATTTTCGGGGTGTTACACTAATCCACTAAAATTTTCACACAAAATTCAACTTACTCGAGATACAAGATTAGTGTCTTAAGAACTTAAACTTATTCGCGTGTCCCACCTCAGAATATACTCCCGTATCAAAATTCCCTAGATTCAGTCTTACAGGTGAATATACCATAATGATATATGTTCTCTGGGTTAGTGCGAGACTTTAAGAGCTCAGGTATGAACTACCGTTCATTCAAAGAGATGAAGGCTCGACTTTAGGTGTGTCCCACTTAGGGATCTTCTTTACAACTACACTTGATTCGTATCTTTCGATATTTTATCAACTTTTATGCAGAGGGTAAGCTTTAAAAGCACGTAAAGTATTATACAAAGTCTAGGCCATTGCTTCCACAATATCAGAAGACCAGGTATAATACCCCAGATATCAAACAGTATAAAGACCTAATATCTCAGAATCTGGCAATCTCTCAAACAAGATTTCGGGGGTTACCCATATATCCGAGAGATGTTCCCCACGAGATAAGTGAAATTGTCACACCCCGATTTTTACAGCTCAGCCCGGTGGGCAATATTGTGACGTAAGATTGATATTGTCATAGTCAAACATACACATAATAGCACAACGGAAGTCTAGGAATATAAAATATTACTACAAACCCAAATGTCTGAAAAAATCGAAAGGATAATTACATATGAGCTTGCAATATTGAATCCACAGACGGATCATAATAAAATGTACAAAATGAAGTTTAGCAGACTTTAGGGCATCCTAAGGATTTGCAAGATCCTTTATTAACACCAGGCAACTCCCAGCCAATAACGAGTAGTACCTATCACTTAGTCTTTAGAAAATACGTCAGTTTACACTGGTAAATACAATTATCTTACTCATTTGAAACTGTTTATGAAAATTGGTTTAAGGGCACAAGGCACAAAACATCTCTTTTATAACTTGGGACAATTATATTAAAAATAATCTTGTATCAGATTTACATGTTTGTGCAACATTTAGGGCCGGGATAAAAGCCGAACAAGATTAACCGACACACCACAAATATAATCCCACGGCGGGTCACCCCAAAAAGTGAGTATATCTTTTACATACGCAACTGTCAGGTGTATGCCTACACCTCGTGCTTAAGTTGTGGCCATTTGCGATCTTAAATGAGCCGAGGATATCCAGGACACAGTCGTTAACCCCCAATGTTATTTGTTATCAAGCAACACTGATTAAAACGGGATTATGCAATTTAAACATATTCAATTTAAATGTTTTTACACCCGACCAAGCGGTAATATTTTACCGTATCCCAAGCCCGTATAAGGGAAAATAAGTTAAAAGTATTTACCTAAGCTTAAAATGCAAGATTTGATTACTCAGTCGTATAATCTATTCAAACTAGTGCAAGTAGCTTTTACCGGGGCTCCTAATCTGGAATGAAGGTTTAATTAACCTATTAGATTACTAACGGGTCTTATTTAAGCTACAAACTTAGACCGGTTAGTTTAAAGAAAGGTTTACGGTACGAATGCGAGATTAAGCGATGACCGGATTGGAATGTGATTTAGACCAAACAAGTATGGAGACTTGTATAAAATGGGTAAACTAAATACATTCTGGATTTTGAAGTTAAAATGATAAGCTTTGACCCGTTTCGGCTAATTTATGCAAACTAGTTACAAAAACCGTACCGAACGCGTATATGCATAACGGGTAGCCAGATGAGTCATGTATAAGTTCCATAAGTTATTATGCTTTAAATATGTTATGATATCAGTAGGATATCTACAATTATGCCCCAAAAGATTTTGAAATCAATTTAAGTCCCGTAAGGGCATTTTGGTCATTTTAAGATTTATAAAAGAACTTTAAACATAAACTGATGTTCTGGTCTAAAACATTCTGTAAAAATATTTATTTTATGATGTTATAACAGTAGGATATCATACATATGTGTGGTTTACCATTTATGACCAAACTATGCACCGTATGGGCATTTTGGTCATTTCACATATGTTTTTAAGGACAAAATTGGAAGTCTGAGTTCATGACTTATACCTACTGTAAAAGTATTTAAATTTATTTATAATAGGTAACAAGTCTTAGGTGTTAAATATGGTTTTAAACCATACTATGTACCTATTTAGCGTAAAAATCGATAATTGACGATATTTGCAATGTTTATGTTATTCTAAGATTTTGACCAGCCTTGGATGGTTAAATATTTTATTTTACATATTAGATCAGTAGGAAAAGGTTTGGCATGTTAATTATATGCAAATCACATTTTATTAGCAAAAGGAGCATTATCGTCAATTATATAATTTATACGAGAACTCAATGATATGGTGAGTATCTAATCTGACCCAACATTCCAAAAATCTCTAAAAATAATATTATAACAGTAGGTAATGAGTTTGGTGCCAAAATTTATGTTTAAACATGATTTAGGCACAAAAGCGTAATTTAATTATAAAAAGTTAAATTTTACGATATCTTGCATAACATTAATTTGAGACCAGAAAATTATATCAAAATAATTTAGATATGTTTATATATTAGTAAATAAGTTAATTATATGACCGTATATTCAAAAATCTCATTTTTAAGCTATAAGGGCATAATAGTCAAAATCAAGCATAATAACGGAAATAAGCAAAAACTCAGTTTTCTAGCATGATCGTGTAATATAACCTTATAGGGTTATGCTACATTATATTACGATCATAACGGAACCTAAAATCAGTAACAAACTAATCTAATTCGGTTCATAATCCAAAGTCAACGAAGAAGTCAAACTTCGTGACTTTCGGTTGCGAACCGACCCTAAAACTGGAATTGACGAGCCGAACATGTTTACACATGTTCTAATAATTATTACCAAGTTGTTTAAATGATAAAACGTATTTTAGAACATTTCCAAACTCATCTCGCAATTATTTCAAAAACTGACCCGTTGACTTTTTAAAACAATATTACGTTGACCCGTCAATTGACCAAGCAAACGTGATTCTTAGGAGGTGCCCTTTTGAAGGTTTAACACCTACCTAATTACGATCACGTAGCCATGTTCGTTGCGAACAATGGCTTGACCGTTTACGGTCTAACTAAAAGTCAAAGCATTTATCGTAAACGCTTGACTTTTCGGCTTTAAAAGCCAAATAAAATAAACAAGTCACGAAAGGACACTTACATAAAGTCCTAGGTACTGAATAGAACTCAAAGGATGCTCCAAAGATTTAGGAACTTCCAGGAATTGAGAGATAGGAAGAATGGACTTGAAGGTGCAAGTTTGAAAGTGAAAAAAATCCTCACCTATTTATAGTTTTAAAGGACTTCTATTATCTTGCCAAGTGTTTTTGGAATGCAATAAGATCATCACATGTGTAATTCAGGTTTTAAAAACAATAGACAAGTCCCTAGTATTAGTTAAATGGTTTTAAGATGTGAGATGATCAAACAAGAACCCAAAAATAACAACTTAAAAAAACTTGTTGCTGCTGTTTGGGCTTTGGCGGCCCGCGAACAAGACAGGCCCAGGCCTACGAGGCCCGCGAGCCGGCCCAGTCCAGCAAACAAGTTTCTGCTTTGGCAGTTTCAGTCCCTGTCATCTTTTATGCTTAATTAAGTTTCATTTATGACATATTAGGTACCTTATGTTCTTGTTTCATATGTTTAATGTTAATATCAAATCTAAAACCTCATACGGCCAACCTTAGGCACACTCGGGAGTTTAATTGATCATTACCAAGTTTCTGTTTCTTTCAAAAGGCCCCTCGAAGGCATAGTTTCGCTAGTTGTCACTTTTAGTCCTTTTGGCGCACAATTTAAGCGTATCATCGTTCTATAGCATTCAAGCCTTAAACGGCGCATATTAGGCACATCCGGGGGTATGACTGAGCATAACAGAGTTTCCAGTTCTTTTAAAAGATCACTCTAAAGTGTAGTTTCACACGTTGACGCTTTTAACCCGTTAATGGCGAACTTGCGCACATTATCGCGAAATGGCCTAAAAACCTTATATGGCCAGTATTAGACGCTCCCGAGGGTATGGCCGAATATTCTGATGTTCCAGTTCGCCTAAATGGTCATTCGAAGGTGTAGTTTTAGACGTTGACGCTTTTATCCATATTAGGCACTCTCGAGTGTATTATGAAACATCACGATGCTTCAGGTTCGTTAAATGGTCACTCAGAGGTAAGAATTTACATGTTGACACTTTTAACCCTTTTAACGCACAAACTAGTGCGTATAATCATTTATCGGCATTAAAGCCCTATATAGCCAATATTATGTATTCTACAGAATACAATCATATATTATAACGCTCCAGGTTTGCTAAAAGGTCACTCAGACGTATATTTAAACATGTCGATGCTTTTAACCCTTCGTCGCGCAAACTTTTAATTAATTACGTAAACGACTCCTCTCAACCAATAAGTGGCTTATTTGCAAATACGAATACCGTGTATGGTCATTCAGAGGCTTAGTTTAAGCATGTTGACACTTTCAGTCCTTACACATTGAAAGTTTTTTTTGATTTTTTTGCAAAATTAGTCCCTAATGGTCAACGTTTGACTTCATTAGCGTTTAGTACACGTGTCAACACATCATTGGACGTGATTTGACGAGGTGTTACATCCTCACCCCCTTAAAATAAATCTCGACCTCTAGATTTGCTCAAAAGATGGAAGTACTTTCTGTCGTATAATGGACTTAACCTCCACAACATATTTGGGGCCTCTATGGGCACCCCAGTTGACCTTTATAATAGCTACATACTTTCTTTCGGAACTTCTTAACCTGTCGATCCTTAATTGATAAGGGTTTCTGAATAAACCCTAAATTCTCATTAATCTGCATATCATTATGTGATAATGATATTGACTTAACGGCGAGACATATCCTACAATCACCAGTGTGGAACACATTGTGAATACCATCAAGTTCCTTAGGTAAGTTTTAGCTTATAGGATACCGATCTTGACATATCCGATTCTCTCGAATGGTCCTATATATTTAGAGTTTTACTTGCCCGCTATATCAAAATGTAGCACACCTTTCTAGGGTGGTACTTTTTGTTGAACCTTGCTCCTTATTGAGAACATAAGAGGTTTGCGACTCTCGGCAGCATTGATTTTCTGCCGATTACTGGCAGCTTTCAGATGATCACAGATTACCAATCTTTTGTCCATCAAACGGACGTTTGACATTCCATCTATACAAGGTCTCCAAAGGAGCATCCTTGATGCTTATATACTAACTATTAGTTATAGGAAAGCTTATTTAAGGCGAGATAGTCATTCCACTTACTGCTTAATCCAATCTTTAAAGAATAACTAACCCCACGGTTAGTCGATCAAATTGACGATCCTGGGCAGCTGATGGCGATTCTTAATTGTTGTCTAAATAGGGTTGCGGTAATCAATGCATAAGCATAATGAACCGTCTTTCTTAATTAATAAAACCAGAGCTCTCAGAATTATGAATTAAGCTTTATGAAACCTTCTCTAAAAGCTTATCTAATTGGCTCTTAGTTCTTCCATTTCCGTCGGTGCTAACCGATATGGATATTTTTCAATAGATGCAGCCCTAAGTGGGATATTAATCTTAACTCTACTTGCCCCTCAAGAGGTAAACAGGGTAGTTCTATGAACAAGACAATCGAGATTCACAGAGATGATAGAGATATTCTGAATCTCAGGCTTCAGTTCATCTATCGTTATATGTGCCATATAAATGACACATTTTCTTTATGAATGCATAGATGCCTTAACTAGTGACACTTATTTGGACATCTCTATACTGGATATCTTCTTTGAATACCATTAGCTGACTTTAGTACAATATAACCATTGGGATATCTCAGTGGTGCCATGCACTAAACCTCCATACTGATCAGGCATGGAAGTAATCTATGGGACACACTAGGATACGCCAACCCCCATATGGCGCTTTTATCAAGCATAGTCTGACATTCGCAATTGATAGAAATCAATGAGATAACAAAATAAAATAACATATATTGTCGTACTCTATCTGGAGATAGAGTACTCCAGATTTTATGAATTAAGATTTCTGACAAGAATAGAAGAAATGGTTCCTATGATTTTCGTCGGTAAGTTTTACCTTATACTTAATATCTGGAGTTCTTATGGGAAAATTTCTAAAAGTTTGCTAAGCTTATGATCTATGAAAGACTTAGTAGTATCTGAATCAAATAAAAATCCTGGCAATAATACCATTGATTCACGATAAGGGATGTACTTGGTGTCATTATTGATATGAACCGCCTCTTGGCATTCATCAGGAGGGTTTAAGCACCTCCATTCTTAGTCTCTCTATACTTAGCTATACCATCTTTGACAGTTTTAGGGCAGTTAGTTCTGATGTGGCCCTTAACGCCACAGCCGAAATATACTACATTCTTTATGTTCCTATATTTGTGGGACTGATGACCGGTTCTTTTACAGACGCCACACTGCTTTGGCCTTTGTTCCATTCGACACTATCCCTAGTGTCTTTTATAGCAGGTCTTGCATACAGGCTTCTTATTGGACTTTTGTTGGTTCCTATTGAATCCGGACTTGTCCTTCTTCTTAGATTTCTGGGAGTTATCCTTCTTCCTTTTCCTTTTTCCAGCAGTCTCAGCTTTGACTGATTTACTTCCTAACCCACTTAATGTGAGTGGCTGAGATATATCTATAATGATTTAAAAGAAGCAGGCTTTCAAGCCTTAATATGCCCTCTTATTTCCGATGCTAAACCACTAATATATAGTGCATTATGCTTAGATTCTGGGTTGACCGAATAGGGCACTATCCCAGACAATGAATTAAAGTCTGTAACATACTGTCGACAATCTAAATCCTTTATGTTGAGAGTCAGAAAATTATTATTCTACCCTTTCCATTCCGTGTCGCGGACAACAGGTTTTTCTGATAAGGTCCATAAACTTGGACCATTCCATATTGTATAGGGGTATCTGTGTGGACTTTATTAATGTCCTCACCAACTAAAGGCATCGCCCTTGATCGACTGTGATACATACCTCACAATGTCCTTCCCAGCATAACCGCTGATACACATAATGGTTTGTATTTCATCCAACAATTTCATGCAATCAATGGCCCCTTTTTCGCCATTGAAGTCTCTTGACTTGCAAGAGACAAAGTACTTTTAAGTACTTCCTTTAGAGGAATGGGGCTCCTTGCTATTTATCATCTTATTTGGTTTATTCTTCATATTCGAAGTATGAACAAAGCTCTTATCATGAGCAGAGGAAAATGATTTAGAGCAACTAGCATTTGGCTCTTTGGACTTTTTCATGACCTTTCTCATAGCTTTTCTAACAGCTGCGTTAATCACAGCTTGGAGAATAACTCCATTTAAAATTGAGGTTCACATTTATTTCATTATTAGCGTTTGTCGCATCATTAGTATTGTGACTGTTATTTGTCTCATCCAAGTTTGCCATACTCGAAGCTTGGTACTAAACGCCAAATTAAACAGTTGCTTAGTTGCATTAAATAGCTAGTCATCATCCTGACGACCTAACATACATTAGCCATGGTATCATTAAACCATATAGGCTAATAGGTTATGAACATTTCTAATGAATGTTATTTGTATGCATATCAATTACATTTAGCCTAGGTCACAAAAGAACCATCAATGGTATTCAAGGTTTGGACCGAGTCCATTACCTTTTAGACATGGGATCACAATGTCACAACTGTCTTTGTTATATAGACGATTATGAATAGCTCGAAAGCTAGCCTTAAGGACTTTTAATATACATGGCACAGAGGCCCATCACTAAGGACATAAAATGATATGGCATAGAGCCTAGTCATGAAAGATATAAATAATCATATGGCATAAAGGCCTTGTCGCAAAGGACATTTAGATATGGCACAAAATGGCCTTGTCAAAAGGACATTAAGATATGGCACAGAGGCCTGTCATAAAGGTCATTAATTTATAAGCCGCAATCTTATTAGATCAAGGGCTTTAAGATTTGAACATAGTTCTTCACCTTTGGACAGGGAGTCATAGACTGCAACTGTCATCGTCTTGAAAGACGATTCATTTTTGCACAAAGGTAAATCAATTAACATCACTAATGGATGTTTATATATAATCATCGTATTTGATGATATTAGTCATGATCACATTGCTCATATAGACTATTAGGTTTGATCATAGCTCACTATCTTTGTGACACTACGGGTTTTCCTTTACGTTTCTTGGATGTTATAATTAAATTTGTGAAATTCTATACTATGTGAGATACGTGCAAGCTCTGTGAATCCAATGGTACGTGATTTTTCGTGCTATGTGACCTTATGTGCTATGTGATTTACATGTTCGTTTTGGTGGACTTTCGTGAAACTGCTTGCAAATATGTACGTTAATGGAGTGTGTATACAAATAGAGTGTATCGTTTGACTTTTGTCTAAATTTCGAGGACGAAATTTCGAGGGCATTTTAGTAATACGCACATTCATTATTATTATTATTGTTCTCATTATTATTACTAGTATTATCAAGTATTTACAAAATAATAGCACACGCGATTAGAAATTTAATTACGCACCACGGTTATGTTTTAGAATAACTGGGCTAGTATAGTTGAACGAGACGCGCAATCATTTGACGGGTCCATGCACTTGGGCTAGGCCTAACCCAACCAACCCAAATCTAAACCCTACCTATTTAAACCCTTCTTATAATTCCCCCTCCTCATTTCCTGTTTAACACAAACCCCAAAACCCTAATCCCATTTTCCCCATCTCAGCCGCATACCAACACAAACACCCTACTCCCTCTCGATCTCCCTGATTCATCTCTGGTAACCACAGAAGCTCCGGCCGGCGACGATCTGGGTTACCGATGAGACACCCGCACACCCCTGAAGCTCTTATCTCTCTTGTACCATCTTCACCTCAGAAGATTGAAGAGAGAGAGAATGGAGATAGAACCGGCGACGGCAACGCCGCCTTGGTGGCGGCGGAGGTGCTTCTGACTCCGACGGTTAGCCTCTGTTCTTCTCATCCTTTTCACCTTTTGTTTGTTCTTTCTGGAAGATTGATGACATTTATGATGGTTGGTGATGATGGGGATGGTGCTGGCGATGATGACAGACGTGACGGAGGTGGTGGCCGTCGGAGACGACGACTGACGACAGCGACGCTGGGCTCGGACTCACGATAGTGGGCTTCGGGTGCAGATTTAAAGGCTCATGTTCGCGACAGGAGGATGGGGTTTGGCGACAGCAGTCTCGGGATTCAGTTCGGGTCTCGTCTGGTTCAGTCTTGGGTCACACCCACAACCCTTTGGTCAGTTACTTACGCTTTATGTTTTGGTCTTGTACAATGATTGGCAGTGTGTGTATATGATAATAAATGATTGTTAGTGTATATGATAATAGATGATTGCTACTGTTAGATGATTTGGTTGAATGAAAGCATATGTGTTTCTTTTAAATGACTGATGATGAAAATATGTCTGGTAGAGATTTTAATATATGCTGGTTGAATAATTAAATGGGGTTTTAGAATGAGTCATAGATGAGATGATTAGTATAATGGGTGCTACATGTTTTGAATGGTTAAAATGAATGATGATGTGCAACCGTTGATGTTTTGATGTCCCTCGCTACGATTGATACGCAACTCGATTTGGTAATAATGTATGATACGAAATGTTGACTGATCATATGAGAAATGTGGGATGAATATGAATGTGAAAACCCTAGATGATGAACTGTTTGAAGGATGCCAAAAATATTTGAAATTTGTTGTTTTGATCTGATTTGGTGATTGTACGGTATTGATGACATGTTAATGAAATTTGGTTGGTCAGTACATGTTAATGAAAAATTGATTGGATAATACTGACCTGGCTAAGGGTTCTAGAAATATCTGCATAAGTTTACGAGTCGAGACCCTATGGTTGCGACACGAGACCATCGATTGACAACTCGAAACCAGACATCAGGCTCCAGGAGTCGAGACCAGCTTGGTTACGACTCGAGATCTCCTGATCTCGACTCGAGACCAGACTTGAGACCTCTACGGTTGTGACTCAAATGTTCACAACTCGAGACCAGCTGATTTTGACTTAGAATCCAGTGGTTGCGACTCGAGACCTCATAGTCTCGAGTCGAGACTATCCGGTTTTGACTGGACTGCTTGACTCCGTTATTGGGCCGCACTATGTGATAAACCTGTTTCGGACTGTGTGTTATTTTCCACTGCTTAACTAGACTTTATGCGGCTGCTATTTAATTGTTCATGCGTTAGGATAGGCCCAATAACATATATGCTGGTATGATACGTATTACTGTTGCCATTATTGTACATTATGCAAAGTGTGTGTATTATATGAAATGTGGATTTACATGCTACGTGGAATTTATACGAGACGTTACTTGCATACGAACCTAATAAATATTTACAAACCATAATAGGGTATGGTTGCCCAACGTAACACAAGTAAATTGTCAACCGAGCAAAGCAAATGTGAGTTCACTACTTTTTACTTAAAGCATGCGTTCCCGGTGGTTGGGAAACGGAACGAAACACTTTTCCTGGTTTGGGATTGCTTACTATCTCCTTGTGCGGGATACGGTATTTCTATCTCCTTGTGTGGGATACGGGTAACAACACTATCCCCTGTGAGGGATACAAACCTACTTTTCTCCCCTTATGCGGGACCCTTAGTTAATTACTATTTATACTGGATGCAACAAGCAAAACTAAACGAAACTCTATCACTCAAGTCCTCACTACTTAATACCGATTAATCGCCGGGGCCTGGTGAATGGGTTATTAGTTGATAGCGCTATTTAGGTCTCACCAGCCTCACACCGTGCCCGCGTATGGGATCGGGCGTGAACTAATAGACTCTGGCAAACCGTCAATGATGATAGAACATTGACAAACGGGGCACTACGGAAACGTACGGATGACTAGTTGATAGCGCTATTTAGGTCTCACCAGCCTCACACAGTTTAGTGGCTTACTTACGGGGTAGCTCCCCATGGCATGTATAAATGAGTAAATTAACTGTTGAAACAAGTTTTTGGAATTAAAACTAGAAAACTACAAACACGTGAACTCGCCAACGTTATGTTGACACTCTACTGCATGCTTTGCAGGTTGCTCGTTACAGCTCTGGACAGACGTTGCAATCGGATGGAGTGCGTGGTTCGTAAGTGACATGATAACAAACTTGTGGTTTTAAATTACGATGCGTTTTCTTCCCCTTTCCGCTGTGAACTTAAACTATGTTTTGAAAATTTAAATCAGGTCACTAATTATGCTAACGTTTATAACAATAACTAATTTGTTCAAAATAGTTAGTGGCTAAGATCCTGGTCGTCACACGCCTCGCGGTAATACTCCGCGTGTGGATTTTGAGGGTGTGACAATCTTGGACAGTGAACCATAACGGTCACAACTGTCAATGTCACTAATAGATAATGTAATATATATAGCCCGTAGGAAAAACTTTATTAATGATATTAAATATGATCATCTTTTCGATGATATTAGTCTTGATCGTACTGAACATATAGACTATGAGGCTTGAGCATAGCTCACCACCTTGGACAGGGAATCATAAAAGATCACCACTGTCTTTGTCACAAGTGGACATTATAATTTGGCCCATAGGAGAAACATCACTTAAGGATGTTAAATAATATGATCATCGTATTAGATGATATTAGTCATGATCGCATTGATCATATAGACCATGAGGCTTGGACATAGTCCAACATTTTTAGACAGGGGGGTCGCAGACCACAACTGTCGTTGTCTTATAGGACAACAAGTTTAGCCCGTAGGCACTTCATCAGTAGCGGATGTTTATATTATGATCACCGCATTGATGATACTTGCCATGACCTAATTCGATCATATAGGGTTTAAGGCTTGGACGTAGTCCAAAATACCTTGACGGCTGGTGTGGTTTCTCAAGTCACACTGCTAGGAGTGTTAACATGTTCTTGGATGTTAACAAAGATTAATTGTCTTAAGAGGGTTTTACCATAATAGCATGTCCGTATTGACATATTGGCTAGGTTATACCATTAAGAAGATCTTTTAAAATTATTTAGCAGATCGATAAAGTTTGAATAAAATTGATACAATCATTTGATAAAGGACGAAATGAATACCTATAAAAAATTTTCAAAGCTTCCCATAAATCATTAGGAAATTTACAACAGTGCCTTAATTAGGACTTTTAGTATCATATTTGTCCACACAGGAGTTAAAAGGAAATTATAAGTCCGTATGGGGACTATAAAATATTATAAGTCCGTATAGGGACTATATTAAAACAGTTTGCCCATGAAGGGACTATAATGAAATGTCATGTACGCTAAGGGACTATAATGAAATCTTGTGTCCATGAAGGGACTATTTCGAAATAGCTTATCCATAAAGGGATTTTAATGAAATAACGCGTCCATAAAAGGACTGTATTAAAATGTCATGTCCACAAATGGGACCTTGCTGAACAGATGTCCTCTCAGGGACTTAAGTCGAAAAATATGTCCGTTAAGGATTATGATAATCAAATGTCCACACAGGGACTATACAGAAGAGATAGGTCCTTATAGGGACTTTAAAGTAATATTAGTCCATGCGGGAACAGAAAGGAAAATATAAGTCCATATAGGGACTGTAAGATATGTCAACACTGGGACTATAGTGAAACGATATGTCCTCGAAAGGACTATTATGAATTATTATATTTACCCGGGGATTTTGATGAAATGACATGTCTACAAAAGATTTTAATGAAATAACTTGTTTATAAAAAGATTTTATTGAAATAACATGTCCATGTAAGGACTATAATGCAGTATAATATCCATGAAAGGACTATTTTGAAGTATGATGCCCATGAAGGGACTATTATTGAAATATAGTGTCCTCGAATGGACTATATTGAAATATAATGTCCTTGAAGGGGACTATATTGAAATATAATGTCCTCAATGGGACTATGATAAACAAACGTATATACGGAGTCTTATCAGAAGAGGTAGGTCCATAAGGACTATGATGAAATAATATGTCCACAAAGGACTACAATAATCAAATGCCCATACAGGGACTTAAAGGGAATAATGAAATATAATGGAAGAAGGGTTTTCTAATGTCTTCCTTGCTTTATTCCGATTGTTTCTCTTCTTTATTTATCTTACGCAGTAGCTACACTGAAGATCTTAGTGAATAAAGTAAATAATTCAATTTAGGATCTGTTGCCGAAGTAGAATCCAAGGATTTAATGATTAGAAAATTTAAAATTCACAATTTGTATCGATTAAACAAATTGTTGGAATTCCCAATGTGATACATTCTTGAAGGGCCGTATATTCTTCGTGCTGATCAACGATGATTACGGGTTGAAATTTGACAAACATAGCCCAAGTTTGGAATAGTAAAACTTGGAGATAGGAAATGGGGATCACTAGCATCCACTGGTATCATCTTCAATACGGGAGCCTCAGGGACCTTCTAGTATGGACTCCGAAGTCTGGTTAAAAGTTTCAATAGGTTTGGTTTTAAGAATAGGTCCATAAAGGTCTTTCCTCCAACTGGTTGCACGCTTATCCTAGTCGTGGTACGAAGCTTGGCATTTCTAGGCTTCGGATGTGGAGAATTTCCATCAGCGGCTTCTTTGCCTGACGACATATTCAAAACACATAAAATCGAAAACAATGTTTACTTAATAGGGATGAGAGCATTCCTACGTTAAGCCTAAACTCGGAAGGTCTAAGGAATATGCTATTGTGTCATTTAAGATTAAACACTAAAGGCAAGTGTTTAATTCACTCAAACGTTGGCTCTGATACCAACCTGTCACACCCTGATTTTTACAGCTCAGCCCGGTGGGCCTGGTGAGGAGTATTGTGACGTAAGATTGATATTGTCATAGTCAAACATACACAGAATAGCACAGCGGAAGTCTTGGAATATAAAATATTATTCCAAACCCAAATGTCTGAAAATACCGAAAGGATAATTACATACGAGCTTGCAATATTAAATCCACAGGCAGGTCATAATAAAATGTAAAAAATGAAGTTTAGCAGACTTTAGGGCATCCTAAGGATTTGCAAGATCCTTTATTAACACCAGGCAGCTCCCAACCAATTACGAGTAGTTCCTGTCACTTAGCCTTTTGAAAATACGTCAGTTTACACTGGTAAATACAATTAACTGAATCATTTGAAAATGTTTATGAAAATTGGTTTAAGGGCACAAGGCACAAAACATCTCTTTTATAACTTAGGGCAATTATATTAAAAATAATCTTGTATCAGATTTACATGTTTGTCCAACATTTAGGGCCGGGATAAAAGCCGAACAAGATTAACCGACACACCACAAATATAATCCCACGGCGGGTCACACCAACAAGTGAGTATATCTTTTACATACGCAACTGTCAGGTGTATGCCTACACCCCGTGCTTAAGTTGTGGCCATTTACGATCTTCAATGAGCCGAGGATATCCAGGACACGGTCGTTAACCCCCAATGTTATTTGTTATCAAGCAACACTGATTAAAATGGGATTATGCAATTTAACCATATTCGATTTAAATGTTTATACACCCGACCAAGCGGTAATATTTTACTGTATCCCAACCCCGTATAAGGGAAAATAAGTTAAAAGTATTTACCTGAGCTTAAAATGCAAGATTTGATTACTCAGCCGTATAATCTATTAAAACTAGTGTAAGTAGCTTTTACCGGGGCTCCCAATCTGGAAAGAAGGTTTAATTAACCTATTAGATTACTAACGGGTCTTATTTAAGTTACAAACTTAGACCGGTTAGTTTAAAGAAAGGTTTACGGTACGAAACGCGAGATTAAGCGATCACCAGATTGGAATGTGATTTAGACCCAACAAGTATGGAGACTTATATAAAATGGGTAAACTAAATACATTATGGATTTTGAAGTTAAAATAATAAGCTTTGACCCGTTTCGGCTAATTTATGCAAACTAGTTACATAAACCGTACCGAATGTGTATATGCATAACGGGTAGCCAGATGAGTCATGTACAAGTTCCATAAGTTATTATGCTTTAAATATGTTATGATATCAGTAGGATATCTTCAATTATGCCCCAAAAGATTTTGAAACCAATTTAAGTCCCGTAAGGGCATTTTGGTCATTTTAAGATTTGTAAAAGAAGTTTAAACATAAACTGATGTTCTGGTCTAAAACATTCTGTAAAAATATTTATTTTATGATGTTATAACAGTAGGATATCATACATATGTGTGGTTTACCATTTATGGCCAAACTATGTACCGTAGGGGCGGGCATTTTGGTCATTTCACATATGTTTTTAAGGACAAAATTGGAAGTTTGAGTTCATGACTTATACCTACTGTAAAAGTATTAAAATTTATTTATAAAACCAGTAGGTTACAAGTCTTAGGTGTTAAATATGGTTTTAAACCATACTATGTACCTATTTAGCGTAAAAATCAATAATTGACGATATTTGCAATGTTTATGTGATTCTGAGATTTTGACCAGCCTTGGATGGTTAAAATATTTTATTTTACATATTAGATCAGTAGGAAAAGGTTTGGCATGTTAATTATATGCAAATCACATTTTATTAGCAAAAGGGGCATTGTCGTCAATTATATAATTTATATGAGAACTCAATGATATGGTCAGTATCTAATCTGACCCAACATTCCAAAAATCCCTAAAAATAATATCATAACAGTAGGTAATGAGTTTGGTGCCAAAATTTAGGTTTAAACATGATTTATGCACAAAAGCGTAATTTAATTATAAAAAGTTAAATTTTACGATATCTTGCATAAGATTAATTTGAGACTAGAAAATTATGTCAAAATAATTTAGATATGTTTATATATTAGTAAGTAAGTTATTTATATGACCGTATATTCAAAAATCTCATTTTTAAGCTATAAGGGCATAATAGTCAAAATCAAGCATAATAACGGAAATAAGCAAAAACTCAGTTTTCTAGCATGATCGTGTAATATAACCTTATAGGGTTACTACATTATATTACGATCATAACGGAACCTAAAATCAGTAACAAACTAATCTAATTGGGTTCATAATCGTAAGTCAACGCAGAAGTCAAACTTCGCGACTTTCGGTTGCGAACCGACCCTAAAACTGGAATTGACGAGCCGAACATGTTTACACATGTAACATGTTCTAATAATTATTACCAAGTTGTTTAAATGATAAAACATATTTTAGAACATTTCTAAACTCATATCGCAATTATTTCAAAAACTGGCCCATTGACTTTTTAAAACAATATTACGTTGACTCGTCAATTGACCAAGCAAACGTGATTCTTAGGAGGTGCCCTTTTGAGGGTTTAACACCTACCAAATTACTATCGCGTAGCCATGTTCGTTGCGAACAATGGCTTGACCGTTTACGGTCTAACTAAAAGTCAAAGCGTTTATCGTAAACGCTTGACTTTTCGGCTTTAAGAGCCAAATAAAATAAACTAGTCATGAAAGGACACTTACATAAGGTCCTAGGGACTGAATAGAACTCAAAGGATGCTCCAAAGATTCAGGAACTTCCAGGAATTGAGAGATAGGAAGAATGGACTTGAAGGTGCAAGTTTGAAAGTGAAAAAAATCCTCACCTATTTATAGTTTTCAAAGACTTCTATAATCTTGCAAAGTGTTTTTGGAATGCAATAAGATCATCACAGGTGTAATTCAGGTTTTAAAAACAGTAGACAAGTCCCTAGTATTAGTTAAATGGTTTTAAGATGTGAGATGATCAAACAAGAACCCAAAAACAACAACTTAAAACAACTTGCTGCTGTTGTTTGGGCTTTGGCGGCCTGCGAACAAGACAGGCCCAGGCCTACGCGGCCCGCGAGCCGGCCCAGTTCAGCAAATAAGTTTCTACTTTGGCAGTTTCAGTCCCTGTCATCTTTTATGCTTAATTAAATTTCATTTATGACATATTAGGTACCTTATGTTCTTGTTTCATATGTTTAATGCTAATATCAGATCTGAAACCTCATACGGCCAACCTTAGACACCCTCGGGAGTTTAGCTGATCATTATGAAGTTTTTGTTTCTTTCAAAAGGCCCCTCGAAGGCATAGTTTCGCTAGTTGTCGCTTTTAGTCCTTTTGGCGCACAATTTAAGCGTATCATCGTTCTATGGCATTTAAGCCTTAAACGGATCATATTAGGCACATTCGGGGGTATGACTGAGCATAACATAGTTTTTGGTTCTTTTAAAAGGTCACTCTAAAGTGTAGTTTCGCGCGTTGACGCTTTTAACCCTTTAATTGCGAACTTTCGTGCATTATCACGAAATGGCATAAAAACCTTATATGGCCAGTATTAGGTCCTCCCGAGGGTATGACCGAATATTCTAACGCTCCAGTTCGCTTAAATGGTCATTCTAAGGTGTAGTTTTAGACGTTGATGCTTTTGGTCCCTTTAACGCGCAAATTTGCGCGCATTATCATTTTATTGCGTCCAAACCCTATGTTATCTATATTAGGCACTCTCGAGAGTATTATGAAACATCATGATGCTTCGGGTTCGTTAAAAGGTCACTCAGAGGTAACAATTTACATGTTGACACTTTTAACCCTTTTAACACACAAACTAGTGCGTATAATCATTTATCGGTATTAAAGCCCTATATGGCCAATATTATGTATTCTCCAGAATACAATCAGATATTATAACGCTCCGGGTTTGCTAAAAGGTCACTCAGAGGTATATTTAAACATGTTGACGCTTTTAACCCTTCGTCGCGCAAACTTTTAATTAATTACGTAAACGACTCATCTCAACCAATAAGTGGCTCATTTGCAAATACGAATACCGTGTATGGTCATTCAGAGGCTTAGTTTAAGCATGTTGACACTTTCAGTCCTTACACATTCAAAGTTTTTTTTATTTTTCGCAAAATTAGTCCCTAATAGTCAACGTTTGACTTCATTAGAGTTTAGTACACGTGTCGACACATCATTGGGCGTGATTTGACTAGGTGTTACAAAAATATTGGTATTTATTTTTAAATCTCGAAAACAATCTACTAAATGTGTAAAAATCTACCGGTATATCATCAGTGAGACCGTTTATCACATTTAACTTTCCATTTCTTTAGTGTACTGTGATTGTCTACTGATGTACTATCATTTCCTCTTTTTACACAAAAACTCATTTTCATTTTGTATTGTTTTTGGCTTTTTCAAATTTTTAAATGTTTTTGTATTTTCTGAAATTTTCTTACTCCCCCTAAAATTCAAAACATTTATGAAAATTTGACAACCCAATGTAGAGAGCTTTGTCTCTCCATCAACTTTCTGCGTCACATGCTCTGTTACCCCCATGATTTACAACACAATGATTTTTAACAATGTTAAAACCATTTTCAATTGTGAAATAATCATGTTTGTTCAGCCGTGAGGGTTTCGGCGTATTCAATCAAAACATCTTTTTTAAATTTTTGAATTTTTGACAAATTTAAAAAACACACATATTTTTCATTTTTCAATTTTTGACAAAACAAAATACATTTTTGGTTTTTAAAATTTTCTATTTTTTAGGGTTTTGGAGTATGATTTATTTATGTACAGAAATGAATAAACCCCCTGATTTCAGATGCAGGGCCCAGCAGCCTCCTCCTCTTGTGCCAGGCTGCTTCTCTGTTCCTTCTGACATTCAACCATCTTTGGAAGCACCTTCACATTCAAAAAACTCGATCATTTGAACAATGCAACCCAAGCCTGTTTAGACTCAGGTAGTTGAACATGAATCTTTCCAGGTAAAACTGGATAATTTCGTTCATTCTTTTCAAAAACATTTTCATTCACATAAATCTTCTTTTCCAGCCAAATTTGACTTTTTGAAAGTTGTCTTTGATAAAATCTTGGATCAATTTTTGGTTTCCAGATTTGTTTTGATTCAAACATAGATGTTTTTGGTTCACAAGTTTGTTTTTAGTTTTGAAATCAACCTTTTGTTTCCAAATCTGTTTAGAATCAACTCTGTGTGTTTTTTTTTTTGGTTTCCAAGTTTGTTGTGATTCAAACTTGGTTGACTTCTGTTTAACAGCCTCAGTTTGATGTCTCATTTGTTCAACATCAACAGGTTTCAGATTTGGACATTTACGACCAACATGTCCTATTTGATCACATTTGAAACATTTTTTTCCTTGAAACATCTTTGATCTGTTGTTGTTGTTTCTTCTTTTGAGCATAGAACTCTTCATTAGATTGTCGTCTAAATTGTAGTTCTTTCTCTTCCTCTGAACTAGTCCCATGGACAAAATTCATCTTTTTCTGATAATTTGGCTTTTCAAACCCTTTCTGTCACACCCCGACCACGTAAAACAACAAAACGTGGCGGAAACGTCGGGGAGTGTTGTAACAGAATCATTGTTTCATAACACATGGAAATTGAAATATTGTTTTATTGAATAAAAGAGTTAAAATGTCTTGACAATCAAAGAAATATAACATAAATAACTAGTCTTGCTTCTTTTATTGTCACTAAGTCCCAAGTCCACCTAAGTGTATCTTGATAAATCCTATGCATCGTATCCTGAAACACATGTGAAAATAGGTACGTCAGCATAAAAATGCCTGTGAGATACATAGGTTTTGTGAAAATAGAATTCATGACTTATGTTTGAGAAAATGTTTAGTCATGAACCTTGTAATTTGCTTTGTCTTGTAAATCATTTGAAAAACAATAAGTTCAGATGATATGTATAAATAAGAGAATAATGTATGGTTAAATGAATAACCCTGTAAAATGAGTTTGTATAAGGTAAGTTGTTTGTAAAACAATGTATATGTTATTTGTATAAAATGTTATATGTCTAAATCGAAATGATTCAAATAACGCTACGATATGTAATACCATACAAGCACTTATATATAGGAAGTACCAGCGGCGTATCCACCATGCTTGTATCATATTACACACGCCTCGTTACTTAAATCACTTACTCAAACCAAACCACCAAAGTAATAATGTTTATGTAAAATCAAATGTCAAAATGTTTATGTCTAATGTGAATCATGAATTGTGTATATAAATGTAAAAATGTTTATGTATGGTAAGTGAAATATATCAACTAAACCATATGTAAAATGTACAAAAACAAGGTATTGAAGTAAAACATGGTTTAAATCAAAGTTATGGTTTGTGTAACAAATGCATGCTATACTGATATAAACATCTATGCGGTATTGTGAAAATTCATACATCCAAGCCTTGTGACTGTGGTGATAAACCCCTAAATGAATTTAAAGGTCTATCTGTGTTATATCTTCGGATTCGGTCATTCCTTCCACCCAAACAAACCTAGGGTTCAGGAACGGGATTTGTCAAGTCCTATGGTACCATTACCTACTAACGAGCAGCATGATCGGTGTTAATGAATGTACATTGTCCCATTTAAACAAACCAAATTTCATACAAAAATGTAAGCTTGTGATGAATAACAAAATGTACTAAGTACGCAAACAATGGGCATACATAGCATAAAATGTAATGTAAAACAATGTACTAAGTATGCACACAATGGGCATACATAATATAAAATGTAATGTAAAACTATGTACTAAGTACGCACACAATGGGCATACATAGCATAAAATGTAATGTAAAACAATGTACCAAGTATGCACACAATGGACATACATAGCATAAAATTTAATGTAAAACAAATGTACTAAGTACGCACACAATGGGCATACATAGCATAAAATGTAATGTAAAACAATGTACTAAGTACGCACACAATGGGCATACATAGCATAAAATGTAATGTAAAACGATGTACTAAGTATGCACACAATGGACATACATAGCATAAAATGTAATGTAAAACAAATGTACTAAGTACGCACACAATGGGCATACATTGCATAAAATGTAATATAAAACAATGTACTTAGTATGCACACAATGGGCATACAAAGCATAAAACACAATGAAATCATGTACTATAAATGTACTAATGAACATAGCAAGTATATGATGTGAAAACATGGAAAGCATGAAAGTAACAAGTAGGCACATGTGTTTCACCCCAAAACGGTTTGAAAACAGTAAAAGAGGGGTCTATGTACTCACTTGAGATTGCCCAATAGTCCTAGGATAACCACCAAGCAATGCTAGAAGATCACGGAATCAAACGATACCTAATATAGGTAACTACATTAATATACCGGACCTAAATCGGAGGATTTGATAGAATGAGGGTTCGTAAACCAAACGAGTATGGAGACTCATGTAATATGGTTTAACAAAGCCCACATACTAAAATGAAACCTAACCTAAGTGCTTACGACCCATTACGACCCGTTTAGGTAGCTTTTGCTACTTTAACGCGTCGTTCGCGTAAAACGCGTTTGGAACGCCTAACTAGCCCTATGATAAGTAAAATATGCCTTAACATGTCTAATATTGTTGCCAAATCAGTTTAGATATCAAAAGTTATGTTACATATGCTTAATATGAATTTTGGCGTAAAAATGGCATTTTGGTAATTTACCTAAGGCATATAAACTACCTATCATACAACTACCTAAACGAAGCGACCATAAGGTATAACCTCGGAAGGTTATTCCCTATATACTATGGTCACCTAATTTGTTTGGTCGGATCCTAATCATCGACCAAACGGGTCGGGCTCGAAAGTATAAGCGATTGATTAGATCGCTTACCCTTACGACCCTAGACAAGCACAAAACTAAAAGTGACGAGCTAAGCATGTTGAAACATGCTTAACTAAGTTAGAAAATAAGTTTGGTATCAAAACAAACGGTTTTGATACCTATAAGTATTTTGGTTACAAAATACGCAATAACACGCATTTTGGCCGAAACTACGACTCGTCACTGAGCTTAGATAACGTGGTAATCAGTAGGTATAGTCAATAGGGACTATAACCATCGTGATTACGCTCACGTTATGAAGTTCAAATGAACTTTGCATTGACCATAAACTGGTCAACGCAGAAAGTCAAATGCAGTTTGACTTTAACGCTACAACGAATGGAAAAGAACGAAAGAATACATACAACGGGTCCCCGCAAGTTTGATTTCTAAGTAATCTCAGGTAGGAAGTGTATAAACACAACCACTTAGAGAAAAACTCAGATTTCAAGTGGGTTTTGAAATGGGGATGGATGGGTATTTATAGTTTTCGGAGAGCCGTTAAGATCGTTCCTCGAAAACCGTGCTTCATTCTCCACCCTACACCTCAAGACCCTGGTTTTGCAAAACCATTTGAGCCCATGGTATTGCCCAAAACCATGTGCAAAAGTGGAAATGGACCAGATGCAATGTTTCTGCATTTTTGCTGTCTGGGGAAGCCTTACGGACCGTAAGGGTGATGGCTTACGGTCCGTAAGCCATCAACTTTGGCAGAATTACAGTTTTAGTCCCTGTCATGCATTAAAGCCATTTCCGACACGTTTAAGGCCCGTTAACCCCATTTCAAAGCTCTAAAATGAAGTTAAAGTATAGGGAACTTAAAATGTGCTCAAAAATATGTCGGATGTCGGTTCCTTTGGCCGTACGGTTGCGTTGTTCGGTTAATTACGACGGAGGTCGTAACGAACGCAAAAACGATCCAAATTAAGCGATGAATGGATTTTTGACAAGCCAAACAGTAAAGCATAATATTATAAAGCTTACATAAATTTTTGGATGTCCGGATGTATTCAGAACGTGAGTTATGCGCGAAAATGCAAACTTGTGCACTTTTTGACGCTTTTAGTCCCTGAATGACCCAAAAGTTTATTTTAGCACACCGAACCCCTCAAAGCCTATTTTCTAAGCTATGTAAAGGATATTTATGGTATGTTTAACTTATGGTCATGTTTTGGAATGTCTGTTACAGTTCAAATTGGCATACTTTCGCAGTTTGTCAACTTTAGTCCTTGTAAGCGATTAAACTTGATTTTGTCATACCAAAGCCTTCAAAACTTATTTCTAAGTTATGTAAAGGTTATTTAAGGTATGTTAAGCCTATTTCACTATTCCTGAGTGTTCGTTGCATTAAACGGGTTATATTTACGCATCAGTGCGCGTATAACCTTCCAGAAAGCGATTTAAAGCTTGAAATCGAACAAGAATTGATATGTGCAAAGGATACACATATTTATACAAATACCAAGTATGAAATACAATATTTCATTGATACAGTATTTGTTTGATGGTCGTGGAGGCACAGGTGTCACAGTCTCCCCTACTTTAGGAAATTTCGTCCCGAAATTTTATTTAGAGGAAACTTGTGAGAGTTTAAAACATGAAGTTGAAAAGATCGAACAACATTGGTTAGGGTTCTGAACTTCTAGTAACTTTAATAACATGATGCTTGCAATGTAAGAGGGATACTTATATACAAGTATATGAGGCGTCATTGGTGCGTCCACCATACCTCCATTACATCGTTCTCATTTTGTTATTGTTGTCACTATCGGTTCTTACACATAATAAATCTTACTGGGTTTCTGTGCACTAAATTTCCTAATTATGTACGCATCCATAATTAGACAATTCCTTGCATAGTTCACACAATCTATTTTATAATGTGTATGGGAAAACCAAATGAACAAACCTGTGATGAGTGTGACTAGACCACCATAGGGTCCCTTTTATTAAATCAATAAATGATTTTAATAGACAACCAAGGAGTCTTTTCAGCTTATATCATCACATGTCATTCTTAACCAGATTTTTGAATCAATTTTTTTTACTAGACCCCTAAAAGGGTCTCTTATGAATCATGGAGTGGTACTATATAATCCAAGGGTCTTAACTATTACATAGAAGCCTATTAAGGATTTAAGGTAGTACCTTTTTGAATATCCTACTACGAATCCCTCATATGAAGATGTGAAAGATTCTACGAGGATTTGGATAACGAATACCCAGAGTATACAAAAACACAAAATGCATAAAAGAAAACACAAGATGCATAAACACATAGTCATATAACCACAAGGATTGTTTATCTAGATCTTTATTTGTTAATTTGTTTTGCTAACGGAGCATATGTATTTAAAGCACACTAGGAATCCATCTCGTGGATTTCATTTGGTACTTTAAACATTATCAAGAATCTAACTATAAAGATAGAAAGATTTTTAAAAGAAAATTTCGATTTCGATTATAAGGAACCGAAATGTTCGAATTTAGGTACATAAGGAATCCAATTAAGGACTCTGATTTGAATGATAATCCTCCACAAGGGTCTAAATGTGAAGATAAAAAGATCCCATATGGATTTTAGAAGTTGAAGATGTTTTGAAACCTTGCACTTGATGTGCTTATGTCAAAACATGAAGTAAAAAAAATGCTTATGTAGTTGAGATGCTAGATATGTCAAGGCGACATATGAAGCAGAATTTGAAGGTTAAGTCAATGTATGAGAAAAATATTTTGAAAACTATGCATGGGGTTTCTTTTAAAAAAAAATGTGTTTAATGTTTTTGAAACCTTATATATAATACTTTTGAAATCATAAAGTAGGTGTATTAGGTAAAAATGTTTTAAAATCATGCGAGATGAATTTTGTAATTATGTATAAGGTTTTTGAAAACATAATTGATAATCATGCATTTGATATATACTGTATTAATAACATTTTGAAATCATGAAGGTTATTTTTGAAAATACAGACAAAGCTTTGTGCATTTGTTATGTTAAGTAAATACACTATATTAAAAATGTTTTCGAACTATATATAGAATGTTTTGAAATCATGTAGGTTGTTTTGAAAACTTATGTTATGCATGTTGAAAAATCAGAACGTAATGGGTATGAGATTTGAAAATATCCTTGGTTATCTAACCAAGGATTCAAAGGTACAGATGTGCAAAAGCACGATTACTCATAATGTCACTTTATTTTCTGTACTTTGTTTCTTAGAGTGAAACGAGTACTTAGAATTTTTTCCAAGGGAATCATGAGCGAACGCAAGAATGGGAAAATTCGCAAGAGTAGTTTGTAAGGAATATAGTTCCTTGATGTAGGTATCATAGGAAAAGTCATACACACATGTAACTACACTCGTATATCAGAATTGTGAACAATAATTTATTTATAAACAAAACAGATTGTTTCACATTACAAGAAAACAGAAGAATAAAAGCATAAGACAGCAACATCTTCTAGTCAGCCAACTGCTCATCCGTGGGTTGGATTTGCATTAGCAAGCTTCGGGCATTTATTCACGAAATGACCCATCTTGCCACAGTTGTAGCACGATCCAGGCGGGAAGCGAGCTTGAGCAGAGTCGGCTTGTGGTTGATTTGGACCACTTTGGTTTGGGTTAATTCGACAAGCACTTGCCAGGTGACTAACTCGTCCACATGATACACACAGACGACACTGTAAGTGAGCCTGGTGATGCCCCTTACATTTGTTGCATGACGGTGCCATTCCCTTGTATCGTTTCCTAGCAGGTGGTGTTGACACCTGGCTAGGTCCTGCTTGATTTGGTGCAGCTGCTGCTCGGCAAACTTTTGTTGTATGACCTTTAAGTCCACAAATTTGGCATTCGCGACACTTCACACTAGCATGATGATGAAGGTTACATTGGTTGCACAAGGGTGCAGTTCCATTGTATGGCTTCCTAGCAGGGGGTTGAGTTGGTTGGTTGGGGATGGCTTGACCATTGTGAGCGACCACGGCGAAGTTCTAAGAAGCCCTTCGCTTCTTTGACTTCTTAGGGGATCTAGTATGTTCATCCATGGTCTTTGATTCCTTGATTGGTTTCTTGGCTGGTGGTGCTGGCTTGACTTCTGCTTCCTTTGGTGGCTCTTGACTGGCTTCATTGTTGAGACGAGACATGGCAATGCCTAATTCAACAGTCTTCAGGATTACTTCGCCTATTCGCTGGGCAAATTTGGCAGTCTGCTCGGATATCTGCGCATCGTTGTGATGAAGAGACATTCTGGAGGAAATGAAGGACATAGGAGGAAACAAATGAAATGTTATCGGAAAATGAAACAAAACAGAATGGCAATGCATAAGAATTTGCGATCATTTGTTTGTTACTTAAGGCAAACAAATGAGACGGTGACAAATCAAAGTAAGCTGATCATATTAATGTATCACTGAAGACATGCTCGCCTATAAGTGAACACTCACCCCAAGAGTTCCCAGGTAAGAGTGACTGGTCCGATACTGCGAATTTGTACGAACACTCTAGCCTTCGACAGAAAACTCAGGGTACAGGCATTCACTCTTCCAGTTTGCACGTGTTCACATTATAAGACCCAAACTTTGACGAGATTTTGAATTCAAAGGGGTTCAAAACCTTACAACAGAGGGTTCAAAACCTAGTAATCAATCATCCTAGAACAGATGATTAGTTTTTCAAAGTTGTTTTGAAATTTATGTTCTTGTTGTGGTTGTCGCCTAAGGATAGGTGACAGTATTGTTTTATGACTAAACGCAAGTAAACTCGCGTTAGGGTCCTGGCAACGTTATAGACTAGGTCAAAGCATTACTAATAACCTAATTCCCTATAACCATGAGCTCTGATACCAACTCTTCTGTCACACCCCGACCACGTAAAACAACCAAACGTGGCGGAAACGTCGGGGAGTGTTGTAACAAAATCATTGTTTCATAACACATGGAAATTGAAATATTGTTTTATTGAATAAAAGAGTTAAAATGTCTTGACAATCAAAGAAATATAACATAAATAACTAGTCTTGCATCTTTTATTGTCACTAAGGCCCAAGTCCGCCTAAGTGTATCTTGATAAATCCTATGCATCGTATCCTGAAACACATGTGAAAATAGGTACGTCAGCATAAAAATGCCTGTGAGATACATAGGTTTTGTGAAAATAGAATTCATGACTTATGTTTGAGAAAATGTTTAGTCATGAACCTTGTAATTTGCTTTGTCTTGTAAATCATTTGAAAAACAATAAGTTCAGATGATATGTATAAATAAGAGAATAATGTATGGTTAAATGAATAACCATGTAAAATGAGTTTGTATAAGGTAAGTTGTTTGTAAAACAATGTATTGTGAAAAGTATGTTATTTGTATAAAATGTTATATGTCTAAATCGAAATGATTCAAATAACGCTACGATATGTAATACCATACAAGCACTTATATATAGGAAGTACCAGCGACGTATCCACCATGCTTGTATCATATTACACACGCCTCATTACTTAAATCACTTACTCACACCAAACCACCAAAGTAATAATGTTTATGTAAAATCAAATGTCAAAATGTTTATGTCTAATGTGAATCATGAATTGTGTATATAAATGTAAAAATGTTTATGTATGGTAAGTGAAATATATCAACTAAACCATATGTAAAATGCACAAAAACAAGGTATTGAAGTAAAACATGGTTTAAATCAAAGTTATGTTTTGTGTAACAAATGCATGCTATACTGATATAAACATCTATGCGGTATTGTGAAAATTCATACATCCAAGCCTTGTGACTGTGGTGATAAACCCCTAAATGAATTTAAAGGTCTATCTGTGTTATATCTTCGGATTCGGTCATTCCTTCCACCCAAACAAACCTAGGGTTCAGGAACGGGATTTGTCAAGTCCTATGGTACCATTACCTACTAACGAGCGGCATGATCGGTGTTAATGAATGTAAATTGTCCCATTTAAACAAACCAAATGTCATACCAAAATGTATGCATGTGATGAATAACAAAATGTACTAAGTACGCACACAATGGGCATACATAGCATAAAATGTAATGTAAAACAATGTACTAAGTACGCACACAATGGGCATAGATAGCATAAAATGTAATGTAAAACAATGTACTAAGTATGCACACAATGGACATACATAGCATAAAATGTAATGTAAAACAATGTACTAAGTATGCACACAATGGACATACATAGCATAAAATGTAATGTAAAACAAATGTACTAAGTACGCACACAATGGGCATACATAGCATTAAATGTAATGTAAAACAATGTACTAAGTACGCACACAATGGGCATACATAGCATAAAATGTAATGTAAAACAATGTACTAAGTATGCACACAATGGACATACATAGCATAAAATGTAATGTAAAACAAATGTACTAAGTACGCACACAATGGGCATACATAGCATAAAATGTAATGTAAAAAAATGTAGTAAGTATGCACACAATGGGCATACATAGCATAAAACACAATGAAATCATGTACTATAAATGTACTAATGAACATAGCAAGTATATGATGTGAAAACATGGAAAGCATGAAAGTAACAAGTAGGCACATGTGTTTCACCCCAAAACGGTTTGAAAACAGTAAAAGAGGGGTCTATGTACTCACTTGAGATTGCTCAATAGTCCTAGGATAACCACCAAGCAATGCTAGAAGATCAAGGAATCAAACGGTACCTAATATAGGTAACTACATTAATATACCGGACCTAAATCGGAGGATTTGATAGAATGAGGGTTCGTAAACCAAACGAGTATGGAGACTCATGTAATATGGTTTAACAAAGCCCACATACTAAAATGAAACCTAACCTAAGTGCTTACGACCCATTACGACCCGTTTAGGTAGCTTATGCTACTTTAACGCGTCGTTCACGTAAAACGCGTTTGGAACGCCTAACTAGCCCTATGATAAGTAAAATATGCCTTAACATGTCTAATATTGTTTCCAAATCAGTTTAGATATCAAAAGTTATGTTACATATGCTTAATATGAATTTTGGCGTAAAAAGGGCATTTTGGTAATTTACCTAAGGCATATAAACTACCTATCATACAACTACTTAAACGAAGAGACCATAAGGTATAACCTCGGAAGGTTATTCCCTATATACTATGGTCACCTAATGTGTTTGGTCGGATTCTAATGATCGACCAAACGGGTCGGGCTCGAAAGTATAAGCGATTGATTAGATCGCTTACCCTTACGACCCTAGACAAGCACAAAACTAAAAGTGACGAGCTAAGCATGTTGAAACATGCTTAAGTAAGTTAGAAAAAAAGTTTGGTATCAAAACAAACGGTTTTGATACCTATAAGTAGTTTGGTTACAAAATACGCAATACCACGCATTTTGGCCGAAACTACGACTCGTCACTGAGCCTAGATAACGTGGTAATCAGTAGGTATAGTCACTAGGGACTATAACCATCGTGATTACGCTCACGTTATGAAGTTCAAACGAACTTCGCATTGACCATAAACTGGTCAATGCAGAAACTCAAACGCAGTTTGACTTTAACGCTACAACGAATGGAAAAGAACGAAAGAATACTTACAACGGGTCCCCGCAAGTTTGATTTCTAAGTAATCTCAGGTAGGAAGTGTATAAACACAACCACTTAGAGAAAAACTCAGATTTCAAGTGGGTTTTGCAATGGGGATGGATGGGTATTTATAGTTTTCGAAGAGCCGTTAAGATCATTCCTCGAAAACCGTGCTTCAATCTCCACCCTACACCTCAAGACCCTGGTTTTGCAAAACCATTTGAGCCCATGGTATTGCCCAAAACCATGTGCAAAAGTGGAAATGGACCAGATGCAATGTTTCTGCATTTCTGCTGTCTGGGGAAGCCTTACGGACCGTAAGGGTGATGGCTTACGGTCCGTAAGCCATCAACTTTGGCAGAATTACAGTTTTAGTCCCTGTCATGCATTAAAGCCATTTCCGACACGTTTAAGGCCCGTTAACCCCATTTCAAAGCTCTAAAATGATGTTAAAGTATAGGGAACTTAAAATGTGCTCAAAAATATGTCGGATGTCGGTTCGTTTGGCCGTACGGTTGCGTTGTTCGCTTAATTACGACGGAGGTCGTAACGAACGCAAAAACGATCCAAATTAAGCGATGAATGGATTTTTGACAAGCCAAACACTAAAGCATAATATTATAATGCTTACATAAATTTTTGGATGTCCGGATGTATTCAGAACGTGAGTTATGCGCGAAAATGCAAACTTGTGCACTTTTTGACGCTTTTAGTCCCTGAATGACCCAAAAGTTTATTTTAGCACACCTAACCCCTCAAAGCCTATTTCTAAGCTATGTAAAGGATATTTATGGTATGTTTAACTTATGGTCATGTTCCGGAATGTCTGTTACTGTTCAAATTGGCATACTTTCATAGTTTGTCAACTTTAGTCCCTATAAGCGATTAAACTTGATTTTGTCTTACCAAAGCCTTCAAAACTTATTTCTAAGTTATGTAAAGGTTATTTAAGGTATGTTAAGCCTATTTCACTATTCCGGAGTGTTCGTTGCATTAAACGGGTTATATTTACGCATCAGTGCGCGTATAACCTTCCAGAAAGCGATTTAAAGCTTGAAATCGAACAAGAATTGATATGTGCAAAGGATACACATATTTATACAAATCCCAAGTATCAAATACAATATTTAATTGATACAGTATTTATTTAATGGCCGTGGAGGCACAGGTGTCACACTTTCCTTTTGTTTTGTTGCTTTTTATAACCCAACCCAGCCTTCATATTCTTCCTTTTGTAACCAAGGTTGTTATAAAAATATTTTTTGCTCTTTCCAACAAATTTTTCAATTTTAGAATTTTCAATCTCTACCAATTTGAAAACCTTGTCAAGCTTTTCTAAGATCACATTTGGAATCGGGACTTCAATATCTGAGAGTAATTTGTCCTATCCAATCTTGGTATAAACCAATCCTTTTGAATCATCATTCGCATTTTTATCAGATTTTGAATTTTTAAGATAACTCTCATGAAAACTTCCCTTGTTTTCATCTTGTGATTCAAACTTATTTTGTCACACCCCTTTCTTACGCGGAAGCACGAGGTGTGATCATGAAAGGTTCTCATTGCATACGAATGGTAAACATACTACATGCTCGTAAAATAACTTCAAAAACCAATAACATTACGTAACTGAAAACATAGGTTGAGTGTTTACATCACAAGACAGCATAAGACATTGTCTGAAAAGTTTACAACATTATACAAAGATAAACATAAACAACATCCAGAGCAAGAGTATGACCGCGCGCACATCCACTTTAGTTACCTGAAATACATGTGAGTTTTTGGAAAATCGTCAACATAATGTTGGTGTGAATTCATGCAGTTTTTGTATTGAACGTTTGTATACTTTGTATGAAAACATGGTATGTAATTTGTATAAATCAAGTATTTCTGTATCGAGTTTGTTAATGGGTTGCAAGGCCATTAACATGTGACACGACATAGGAAGCATCCAAACCATAGGCATTTTTCTAGTTGTCGATTCACGACTGAGACACAAAAGCACTTCTTGGCACTAGTTATCACCAAGAGTGTGGCTGCCCGAAACCCATTAGATCTAACCTTTTGTTCTGCGGTCTAGGTATATTGTTGATTAATGGTGCTTCTGGTACCCTATTCGTGACATGATTTAAAGTATCATTCCTTAGTCTTTGTATCCAGCATACCATAACACATGTATTTTCCCCAAGTTTAAAAAGTATGTAAAAGATTAAAAGTGGGGACATGAACTCACTTTTCTGTAAACATTTAGTAACATGCACTTCACCCCCGAAGTTATAAAACTGAAAACAGTTAAAAGAAAAGGGGGAGCATGAACTCACAACTTTGCGTTTCTTGCGCTGTAAACTTCACCGGGTTTGCTTATATAGCGTCGTGACCTATACGTGTTTTATTAACGTCAGTCACTAGACTTGTATCGCACAAGTACAAGTCACCATCTTTATGTATGTGTTCTTGTGTTAAAAATAATTTATATTTTTAACTATGTATCTTACTTATATTATTTTCTCAAAAATAAATACAAGTTTCTTGTATTTTTCACCCGAGTTATATATTTTGTCCAAAACTTCATTTCATGTTCATAACTTGTCCAAGTTATTTAATCTATCAAGTAATATATTTTCATAAATATATCTTCTTGTATTTGTCTAAGCATGTTGTATGTGTATCTTTGTATTTTCACTCCTTAGGAGCATTTAGTGTATTTTCAAGTCCTAATACACTATTACGTATAATACATACTACATACACTTAGCACAAAATTTGGTGATCAATATATATATTTTCCTAACAAAAATATACATACTTAATATCAATTTTTATTTTGAAGAAATCATCATTTCTTAACTTGAAGTTTACATAAAAATTAGGGAAACCTTGGTAAATACTTTTAGGTAAATTTTTAGGGAATAAGTTTCACCAAAACTTATATTTTTCTAAGTGTCAAAATTCTATAGAAATTTTGACATAGTTTCCCCTAAAAATGGAGGTTTCCCATGTTTTCAAAACATGTGTTTATTTTCTTTTAAATCATCATCAAACATCAACAACACAATCAAGACTTACCATAAGCCAAGATCATGTAATTTACACTACATCATGAACTTGAAGTTTTTGTAAAAACTTGTAGTAACTTACCATGTTATTTAGTAGGTTTAGTTACCCTTAAAAACATGGTTATTTGTTTGTAAATTACTTTATTGAAATATTTAGTCATTTACAACTTGTAAGTTGATTTTTCTAAAAATATTTCTTTTGTATTTTTCTTGTTACAAACATGTTTCTAGTCTTGTTTAAACACTAAAAATATGATTAGTTTATTTAGAAACCATGACTTTGTAAATCTTGTAAATAAACTTGGTTTCTTGGGAAAATTATTTTTATAATCATCTATTTACAAGATTTGTATTTTGTTTATATCATTTTTACATATGAAAATCAATTTCATCATTCAAGTTCATGAAGTCATAAAGCATGATGATCTTGGTCTTTCACAAGATCACCACTTTAACTTACTAGATCATGTGTTTGGTCACAATCTAGTAGGTTTCTTATGATGTCTAACATCACTAACACCAAACATCATTAAACAAGAAGCAAATCATCATCATTTACATGTATTCTTATGTATTTAAGCTTATGTTAAAGTATCATGATCATGTTCTTTTGTGTTCTTCCAGATTAACAATGTATATCATCTTTTAACCATCGAAATATGAAGTAACAAGTTACAAGGAGCTTACTACTAGCACAAGGGCTAGGGAAGAACTCAAGAAGTTGAGGATGGAAAATGTGATGGTTAAAAGTAATTGGGAGAGGTCCTTGAAGTTCCAAGACCACCAAGCTTGCTTGAAGACCTTCTTACACCTTCTAGTAACCTTAGAATGCTTGGAAGATGATTGAAAGTGGATTATGTATGGTGGGTGTGGGTGAGCCGAGAACAAGGGGAGGAGAGGAGAAGGTTGTGGTGTGAAGAAGATGAAGTGAGAATGGTTATACTTATAGTACATACAAGATCTAAATGCAATCTTCATAAGATCACATAATATCTAAATCATATCTAAGTGTATCAAAGTGAATCCAAGGAGATCAAGAAAGATCATGTAGGATTTTGGCAAGATATTGGTGGGGTCACACTCATTGTGGCCGTCCACAATATAGGGGGAGGGTAAAGTGTAATTTTAATTTACTAATTACATAAATAGGTTAAGTTTCAAGTGTAAAGTTTAGGGATTTAATGTGTTATTATGTTATAAAGGGTGTTATGGTGTTCGGGGATCATAACTAGCTCAGAAACATTTAAACAATGCTTCTAGTAATATTTTGATGCTTCGGATAATGTCCGGTTGTTCGGTTAAATACCGGTTCGTTAAAGTGCTAAATTGCACCGTTTAGTGTCCTTTATGTACCCTTTTGTGACACTTTCAAATCCCGACACTTAGGAAAGTATTCTGGACCATTTAGTCATGTTTTTGCATGGTACAATCTTGTTACAATGCTGAATTTTGCTGAAATATGTGAAATTCAGCATTTAGAGTGTGTTTCGGGTGCTTTTCAGTGCGTATTTTAGCTTCCGGAAAGTCTATATGTTAACCCTTGTATATACTCTTGGGTTTTAATGTATTTTAGACTTTGGACCTACTCCTAGGCCCCAATTCTATTGTCTGACTGCTTTCTGCAGAATTGTTGACATAACGTGTCTTACCGGTGAGTTTACTAGTATTTCTGACGCAAATATTTGTAGTATAAAACGTGCATGAATTCACATGTATAGTATGAAATCAGACAATGTTGACATTTAAGCATATAATTGCAGTTATCAAGTATTAATTAAATTGTACGAAAATTACCGGTTTTGTGCCAGTTGTCACAGTCTCCCCCCGTTAAAAGAATTTCGTCCCGAAATTCAAGCTAAACTAACTCTCGCAGGAGTTTTCTTGAACATGTGGGGGTACTTTTCTTTAAACTGGTCTTCACGTTCCCACGTGTTCTCGGGTCCGTGCTTAGAGTTCCAACGCACTATGACAAGTTTGACACTACTCCTTCAGGTCTTGTTGACTTTCCAGTATGTAACCTCAACGGGTTGTTCTGTAAATCGGAGGGTGTTGTCAATATGCACTTCATCTGCAGGGATGATCCATGTTTCTTGGGTTGGACTCTTCTTGAGGTTGGATACAGGAAACGTATACATGAAACGATTTACCTCGACTATGTCGATTACCCTCGACTATGTCGATTTACCTCGACTATGTCGATTACCCTCGACTATGTCGATTACCCTCGACTGGGTCTCCGAAGCACTGCTTGGTACTAGTTGTGACCATGAGTGGGGTTTGGCCGTACCCGTTAGATCTAACCCTCGTCCCTAATTAAGTATTAACGACATTTCAATATCTAGTCTATGCTCACATGATCTAGTATTTCATAGGCATTTCATACCGTTCAAGCATTCGTAACATGTATTTCACCCCCGAGAGTTATAAAACCAAAAACAGTTAAAGAAAAGGGGGAGCATGAACTCACTGTTTTGCGTCTTCAGTACTCGTAACTCAAATCTCGTCAGGAAACACGACTACCTACAATGTGCTAGGGTCTATTAGACGAGCGGGTCGTGCCTTGCCTTAGTATTCATGTTTTGAGTTACGCTTCTTTTATGTCTCAAATATTATCCAAAGTTACAATACTTCTCAAGTATTTATTTTCGTATTTCCTTCCCAAGGATGGGAGTATTTCATACATGTGTATTTGTATTCTCGTATTTGTAGTTTCCAAAAAAAAATATTTTCAAGTCTTACTTTAGAAAATATATCTAAACTTAATTTGTCCAAAATAATGTATTCCAAAAAAATATATATTTTTCCCAAAAATTACATATCTTCTAAATATACTAAAAAAATATATTTTAACTTCCCAAAAATAATATTTTCCTTTTTGTCAAAGTATGATATAACTTTGTAATATTTACAAAAATCATATTTTCCTTTCTTGTATCCCAATAATATTTACCAAAGATATATTCGTAACGGTAATGTTTTGGATAGTAAATTTTTACGGTACTTTGTTAAGTTATATTATTTTACCCTAAAATAGTATAACCATTTCACCACGTATACAAATAATCACACAAGTGTCTTAAGTATAAAATATATATTCTAAATATATACTTATCCGTTTTTATTCATAAAAACTAACCTCCAATACTTGTATTTTGTTACAAAAAATTATGGTATGGTTCGTATTGAAAATCATAGTTAAAATACACTAGTAAATATTTGTTAGAAAATATTTCTCTAAGTGTTTATATTTTTAGAAAATTTTGCCATAGTTTCCTTTGGTGTCCATACAATGTAAGCATATCATTTTCTTTTCAAAATCAACACACAATAATCAACAATCCGACCTAAACAATATTATTCTCACCAATTGCAAGAACAATACATTTTTCATAACAATATGAACTTGATCGTTTCACAAAAACTTGTAGTAACTTGGTAAAGTGTTTAGTGGGTTTAGTTACCCTTTAAAGTGCGTTTATTACTTTACAAATCTCATTCTCGAAAAATTTGTGTGTTTAGAACTTGTTAGATGATCCCTCAAAAATCATTCTTTTGAACTCTTCTTGTAAATAAAGTGCTCTTACACTTATTTTATCACCAAAAATAGTGTACATTTAAACAAGCATCAAGATCTTCAAAAATCACACTTTGGACTTGGTTCTTTTGGAAAACCACTCATGAATCTTAGATTCATAAGATTACTAGCTTACTTTATTTATTATTTTTCAAGAAATCATCTTATTTTCAAGTCCATGTTCATGCATGAGGACGATCTTCTTGTGTTAGCACATAATCATCCTCTAACTTGCTAGATCATGTGTTTAATCATAATCTAGCAAGCTCCTTATGATGATCAACATCATAATCTCAAGTAAGCATCAACAAGTATCATACATATACTTAAACAACATTATTTTATCAAGATTTCATCATATGTAAGCTTCATGTTAATGATTCATGTTCAAGTCTTTTAGTGTTCTTGTGATTTATAACAATATACATCTTTTTAACCAACAAAATGAGAAGTAAAAACTAGTAACAAGAAGCTTACAACTAGCTCTAAGCTAGGGAAGATCACAAGAGAAAAAGATGATGAAAATGGTGGATGAAAGCAAGTAATGAAGGTTCTTCAAGTTCTACACGCTTCAAGTTTCACAAGACACCTTCTTGCACTTGGAGATGAGCTTGGAATGGATGAATGGTGGTTGTAAGGTGGTGGTGGTGGCGGCACTTCCTAGGGCCGAGAGGGAGAGGAGAGAGCAAGAGGGAGAGTGTGTAGTTGAGTGGTGTTGTGAATGAAATGATTTGGTGATCTTAGGCCATACTTATAATCTTCCTATTTCAATATCTTGTCCAAGATATCAAGCAATATCAAATAAAATATGAAATCAAATCTTTGAGTGGGGTGTGGGTCCTAATGACCGTAAATTATAAGGGGGTCCAAGTGTAACTTTCATCCAAATTAGTACACTACAAAATCTTTCACAATCTAGGCAAGATCATATGAGATATAGTGAAATCTCATGAAGATTATGGTGGATCATGCAAGATCACAAAATCTAGGTGGGTCCGCACCTTCATAACCGTGGATATGGGGGGGGGGGGGGGTTATGTGTAACTTTGATGGTAAATGATGTTAACTAGTTGGAGGTTAAGTGTAAAGTCTAGTGTTTTAAGTGTATGACAAATTATATAGTGTGTTAGGGTGTTCGGGGATCATAACTAGCCAAGAAATAATAAAACAATGTTTCTAGCAATATTTTGGGGTTCCGGGTAATGTCTGGTTGTTCAGTTAGATACCGGTTCATTAAAGTGTCAAACATTTTCGTTTAGTGTTCTTTAAGTACCCTTTTGTGACACTTTTAATTCCCGACACTTAGGAAAGCATTCAGGACCAATAAACCATAATTCTACTTTATATTTAGGAGTTTAAATGCTGAAAATAGCTGAATTTTGGTTATTTTCTGCAGAATTCTGCATTTTTATTGGGTTTTAGGCACTTTCCGGCACTTAAACTATCACTTAGGAATGCAGTTTTGTGGTCCTTACTTCCCTACACACTATGCTGGAGTATTATGTAGTCTCTGGCTTATACTGGGCCTCAAAGCACTGTCTGTCTAAGTACTGAACTTCGTCAGCATTTTTGTTTGTCTGGTAATGGTGCCAATTCTGTTCTGTGCATTATTAGAACTATATCGTGTTGCATGTAGCAATGATAAAAGTCTTGCAACATGAAATGCCATTGTATGTATATAACAGAAATCAGAAATTTATTCGTCTTGTTTTTACGATCGTGTCCATAAAAGTCTTTTCATCAAGTTTATCACATAAGCACGTATCGTGTCCATACAGTCTGCATCGTTCAGTAGCTTAGTCCATCTACGTTAATATTCTAGTTTTTACGATCAACGGTGTGCTGCAACCCTTGTGATTAGTGAAGGTCATGCAGCGTTTTCTTACAGGTAATGACGTCAAATTTGCGTTGTGCAATCACTGTTTCTAGATCATGGTTTCTTCTCATGATCTTTTAATCAACGTGACGCGTATGCAATGTCGTGGTCTCGCGCAATCGAGACTTTGTCAAGAAGCGTCACATAATTGCAACTCTAACTCCTTAGCTCTTGATTGCAGGGTTGGCATGAATCTCGTTTTTATCCACTATGTACCCTAAAGTTCTTACCTCGCGAATTCGAAATCCGCTTTTCGACATTTTAGCACACAACTGTTCTTTTTCTAAGAGTCGCAAGGTAAATTGCAGATGTTGCTCATGACCTTCCTTGGTCGTTAAGCATATAAGAATGTAGTCAATAAATATAATCATGATCTATCCAGGTATGGCTTACACGTTCGATTCATGAGGTCCATGAATATTGTCGATGCATGTGTTAAGCCAAATGGTATGACAACGAACTCGTAATGCTCGAAGCGAGTCCTAAAGGTTGTTTTAGGGATATTTCCTTCTTGTATTCACAGTTGAGGACTCATGCCCTTAACTAAGGGTGTCATGCCCTTAATTTCCTCTGTCTAGCAGCTTTTGCAGTTATATCGGAGGCTCATGCTTCTCGGACGACGCTAGTCGGTAAGGCGTCACCTTGTCACTGGTGCTGCTCTTAGAATTAGGTTCATCCTGAACTCCTCTTGTCGATGAGGGGGGGTGTATTCCTGGCAAATCTTCAGGAAAGGCTACTGGAACTTCTTCCATCACGGGGATGTTCTCAGGCTCTACAGTCTACTCGGAGGCGCTTCTGTGTCGTTTCGACCAATGAGAGATGTCGCAGACCCACGGTCTAGTACTATTGCAAGAAGGTTGTGCACTATAAATGTTTCATCATTCGCAAGAGGGATGCGACTGATTTTCCTTATATCAAACGACTTCAACTCTATACTTGGATTTCCAATCTATGCTGACTATCATATCATGACTTTCCAAGGCAATGGTAACAGAAAGTTCCGGCCTTCTGAGTCCCCAAAATGTAATCCTTAATTGCTTCGTCTGCCTAAACTAGCCTTCTATATGCCCATTTCTAAAGAATACGGGACGTTTGTTCTACTTGAAACTAGGCCAAGCAGTTTCTTAAGTTCTAAGCATGCAAGGTTAAGGTTGGTGCCAGTATTAATAAAAAATAGATGCATAAGGTTGGTTAATATGGAACGTACCCGTAACCGCATCTAGATCCTAGCGTGCTTCACGAGCTTCGATTGTGAAAACCCTTCCTTGCTTGTTTCTTCCTAGGGCAGTCTTTCCTAAAGTGTCCTGCTTCACCACATATGTGGCAACCTGGTACTCTACCATTATCTCTTTCATCTGGATCTTTCGCCCAACAGGCATCCTTCTTGTGCCCTTCCTTTCCACACTTCCCACACTTAGGCCTCAGACATTGACCTTCATGGTAAAAATTGCATTCCTCACACCTTGGCTTAGTCCCCAAGTAAACCTCATCGCCAGCCTTATTAGTGGCTCCATAAGCTTTCATGCCATGCGGCGGGTTCACTTCCTTTCTTTTGTTTGCCTTACAGCTTCCATAGCTGACTTGGTTGCTTGACTTTAGGTTTGAAGACTTCCTCTTCTTGTGGCCAGATGACTCCACATGAGTCTCTTTCTCGTTATCCTTAGATTTCGAGAATTTTCCCATGCGTAGAGCTTCTTCAGTAAGAGTGACACTCAAATTGATAGCCTCTGCGATGGTCGGGGGCTTTGAGGTAGTAACCATGCTCCTAATTTGAGGTGCAAGTCCCCAAATGAATCGCTCAATCCTCTTGAATTCCGGTTTGACTAAGTAGGGGACGACCCTAGACAAGTCGTGAAATCGCTGGACGTACTCAGAAATCTTCGGCCCGTCCATTTTCAAATTCCAGAACTCCACCTCAAGCTTCTGGATTTTGGCCCTAGAACAGTATTTCTTTTCCATCATTTCCTTGAGCTCGTCCCAGCTCAGTGCATAAGCAGCCTCTGCACCAAGGGTCTGAACCTGAAGGTTCCACCAGGAGAGTGCGCCATCCAAAAACAACCCTGAGATATAGGTAACACTCTGTTGGGGCGAACAGTTACTCATTCTTAGAATGGAGTCAATCTTTTCTGCCCAATGAACAAATGCAACGGCACCTCCTGTGCCATCAAAATTCAATGGCTTGCAGTCTAGGAATTGTTTATAAGTGCAGCCAGTTGGAGGGTTATTTCCGGAAGTGCCACCACTGTGTTCGGAGCGGAGGCTTCATGTCGTGCAATTGCCTGTGAGATGCGTTCTTGAAGCTCGGCTTCTGTCCTTGGTAACGTACTGGTGTTTGTGTCGCGTCTGGGCGGCATTCTCTTCTGTCAAAAGGTATGAGGTAAGTTAGACAACATTCCATAATTGTCTATGAGGTACATTGTACCTTAAGCAATCATGTAATCCCCTAATATCACATACTTATATGATCAACAATGTATGAGCGAGGTAACAATTAATGAGCCTTTATAGGCTTGGCTACTTGGCTTATTGTTTGTAATGGGAAAAATGAACTCGAGGCTACATCACCTTGGTCATACAAGTTTCAGTTATTTCCTACTACATTGGTTTTCTTAGGTCTTTAGCTTTGCTGATGTGTATATTTTTCCCAGAGATGGGGTTGTTCATGTAGGGGTGATAGAGAGTGTAACGTTACTGAATCCTTTCGAATGTTATCCATCTTCACTTGCTTAAATATCGGTTCACAAACGTCTCTTACACGGGTAAAAGTGTCAGACACGAAGTAGGCAAAGACAGGTTTCCTACTTTATAAAGTGCTAAAGCAATGGTCTATGTATTGTTCTACTAGATAAAGGTGTGAACACCTATAGATTATTTTTGGAGGGATGGTGATCATCAACCCGACCCACAGAGTCCACCAGGATTTCTATGCACTACAAGTTGTTATTACGTGGGCCCCCGTAATAATAAATTGTCTTGCACAGTTACCCCAATTTTCTCTCGTCCAAGCAGATGATCAACCAAAGAGGGGACACTACTGTCCTTATACCTCTGTCATGGAAAGGACCATTGCGGTGGTCCACGTGCTAACACTCGTTATCGTTACGTGCGGATAGGCACGATGATTAAATGAAATAGGAATAAGGAGAATTTCCTAGTAGTTGGAGGGGCACCTTTGAGATGAATACTTCATCTTCCTTTTCTGGTCAAGTGTGTCGTCAATCTCGCTTCACAAAAGCCATAGGGGTCTCGTCCCGCTGATTAAGAAGTTGTTCAAGGTTGCCGCCTCTGCCTCGCCGTCACTACCGTAGTCAGGCACCATCACGATCGAGAGAGAAGAGCAGCCATTTCCTACGGAAGCAAGCTCAGAATCTCGTTTGGTAATCACTCCAGCCATGAACTTTGCAAAGAACGCGAGGTTGATAGCTTCATCGTGCGGGTAAGTACAGTAATAGGAGTCGAAGTCGAAAGTATCTTATTCACATCAATAATCATTTTGTACACTTATTCATATGTATATATCAATAAACAAATATGTTACTTAGCATAAACAGGCAATTCGATGCATCATATCACATATAACTCTCGTTTATCCTCTGGGGGGGTCATTTTGTCTTTGGCAAGTCTAACTCGTGTAGACTATGCCTTAGTTGGCACCTTATTTTGTGGTATTCCCTACTAATGTCCTTGCCTTGTCTCTTTTTGAAAATTGTTTGACTTATGGATCTTGACGCTTACGTGAATGCAATGAAAAACCTTTCCTTTTGTAAAAATGTTTTTGTGAGAGAGTTCTAGTGATTGTAGTCTAGACTCGAGAAGGAATCCTAGTTCACTACAATCGAAGCTCTGATACCAAACTGTCACACCCTGACTTTTGCGGAAGCGTATGATGTGTGACTGGTTTAATATCGTTGCATTCAATCATAATAAACAATTACATGATCCAAAAACGATGTTCATCCATTCATAAAATTTGAGTATTACAAACACTGGTTATTTAAGTTTTAAACACAACCTTCGACTAGGTTACAAACCAACAAAAGTGGATGACATCTAAACTTGAAGTCTACTTCTAGAAACAACACCCGCGCCCAAGATCCATCCTGTTACCTGAAATACATGTAATTTTGGAAAAACATCAACAAAAGTTGAGCGAGTTCATGCATTCTGTATGAGTACTGTAATCTTGTAAATCTTTGAGAGACTCCTTTGTAAACAGGTATGAAAAGCGTGTATGAACATAATTGTTTTACAAGGACTTTAAGGCATGTGAGGACATAGGGAGCACTCGTAATGAGTAGGCATATACCCTTGTCGATTTCCCTCGACTATGTCGATTTCCCTCGACTATGTCAATTTCCCTTGACTATGTCGATTTACCTCGACTATGTCGATTACCCTCGACTATGTCGATTACCCTCGACTGGGACTCCGAAGCACTGCTTGGTACTAGTCGTGACCATGAGTGGGGTTCGGCCGTACCCGTTAGATCTAACCCTCGTCCCTAATTAAGTTTTAACGGCATTTCAATATCCAGTCTATGCTCACATGATCTAGTATTTCATAGGCATTTCATACCGTTCAAGCATTCGTAACATGTATTTCACCGTCGAGAGATATAAAACCAAAAACAGTTAAAGAAAAGGGGGAGCATGAACTCACTGTTTTGCGTCTTCAGTACTCGTAACTCAAATCTCGTCAGCAAACACGACTACCTACAATGTGCTAGGGTCTATTAGACGAGCGGGTCGTGCCTTGCCTTAGTATTCATGTTTTGAGTTACGCTTCTTTTATGTCTAAAATATTATCCAAAGTTACAATACTTCTCAAGTATTTATTTTCGTATTTCCTTCCCAAGGATGGGAGTATTTCATACATGTGTATTTGTATTCTCGTATTTGTAGTTTCCAAAATAATATATTTTCAAGTCTTACTTTAGAAAATATATCTAAACTTATTTTGTCCAAAATAATGTATTCCAAGAAAATATATATTTTTCCAAAAAATTACATATCTTCTAAATATACTAAGAAAATATATTTGAACTTCCCAAAAATAATATTTTCCTTTTTGTCAAAGTATGATATAACTTTGTAATATTTACAAAAATCATATTTTCCTTTCTTGTATCCCAATAATATTTAACAAAGATATATTCGTAACGGTAATGTTTTGGATAGTAAATTTTCACGGTACTTTGTTAAGTTATATTATTTTACCTTAAAATAATATAACCATTTCACCACGTATACAAATAATCACACAAGTGTCTTAAGTATAAAATATATATTCTAAATATATACTTATCCGTTTTTATTCATACAAACCAACCTCCAATACTTGTATTTTGTGACAAAAAATTATGGTAAGGTTCGTATTGAAAACCATAGTTAAAATACACTAGTAAATATTTGTTAGAAAATATTTCTTTAAGTGTTTATATTTTTAGAAAATTTTGCCATAGTTTCCTTTAAAAATGGAGGTGTCCATGCTATGTAAGCATAACATTTTCTTTTCAAAATCAACACACAATAATCAACAATCCGGCCTAAACAATATTATTCTCACCAAGTGCAAGAACAATACATTTTACATAACAATATGAACTTGATCGTTTCACAAAAACTTGTAGTAACTTGGTAAAGTGTTTAGTGGGTTTAGTTACCCTTTAAAGTGCGTTAATTACTTTACAAATCTCATTCTCGAAAAATTTGTGTGTTTACAACTTGTTAGATGATCCTTCAAAAATCATTCTTTTGAACTCTTCTTGTAAATAAAGTGCTCTTACACTTATTTTATCACCAAAAATAGTGTACATTTAAACAAGCATCAAGATCTTCAAAAATCACACTTTGGACTTGGTTCTTTTGGAAAACCACTCATGAATCTTAGATTCATAAGATTACTTGCTTACTTTATTTATTATTTTTCAAGAAATCATCTTATTTTCAAGTCCATGTTCATGCATGAGGATGATCTTCTTGTGTTAGCACATAATCATCCTCTAACTTGCTAGATCATGTGTTTAATCATAATCTAGCAAGCTCCTTATGATGATCAACATCATAATCTCAAGTAAGCATCAACAAGTATCATACATATACTTAAACAACATTATTTTATCAAGATTTCATCATATGTAAGCTTCATGTTCATGATTCATGTTCAAGTCTTTTAGTGTTCTTGTAATTTATAACAATATACATCTTTTTAACCAACAAAATGAGAAGTAAAAACTAGTAACAAGAATCTTACAACTAGCTCTAAGCTAGGGAAGATCACAAGAGAAAAAGATGATGAAAATGGTGGATGAAAGCAAGTAATGAAGGTTCTTCAAGTTCTACAAGCTTCAAGTTTCACAAGACACCTTCTTGCACTTGGAGATGAGCTTGGAATGGATGAATGGTGGTTGTAAGGTGGTGGTGGTGGCGGCACTTCCTAGGGCCGAGAGGGAGAGGAGAGAGCAAGAGGGAGAGTGTGTAGTTGAGTGGTGTTGTGAATGAAATGATTCGGTGATCTTAGGCCATACTTATAATCTTCCTATTTCAATATCTTGTCCAAGATATCAAGCAATATCAAATAAAATATGAAATCAAATCTTTGAGTGGGGTGTGGGTCCTAGTGACCGTAAATTATAAGGGGGTCCAAGTGTAACTTTTAGCCAAATTAGTACACTACAAAATCTTTCACAATCTAGGCAACATCATATGAGATATAGTGAAATCTCATGAAGATTATGGTGGATCATGCAAGATCACAAAATCTAGGTGGGGCCACACCTTCATAACCGTGGATATGAGGGGGGTATGTGTAACTTTGATGGTAAATGATGTTAACTAGTTGGAGGTTAAGTGTAAAGTCTAGTGTTTTAAGTGTATGACACATTATATAGTGTGTTAGGGTGTTCGGGGATCATAACTAGCCAATAAATAATAAAACAATGTTTCTAGCAATATTTTGGGGTTCCGGGTAATGTCCGGTTGTTCAGTTAGATACCGGTTCGTTAAAGTGTCAAACATTTCCGTTTAGTGTTCTTTAAGTACCCTTTTGTGACACTTTTAATTCCCGACACTTAGGAAAGCATTCAGGACCATTAAACCATAATTCTGCTTTATATTTAGGAGTTTAAATGCTGTAAATAGCTGAATTTTGGTTATTTTCTGCAGAATTCTGCATTTTTATTGGGTTTTAGGCACTTTCCGGCACTTAAACTATCACTTAGGAATGCAGTTTTGTGGTCCTTACTTCCCTACACACTATGCTGGAGTATTATGTAGTCTCTGGCTCATATTGGGCCTCAAAGCACTGTCTGTCTAAGTACTGAACTTCGTCAGCATTTTTGTTTGTCTGGTAATGGTGCCAATTCTGTTCTGTGCATTATTAGAACTATATCGTGTTGCATGTAGCAACGATAAAAGTCTTGCAACATGAAATGCCATTGTATGTATATAACAGAAATCAGAAATTTATTCGTCTTGTAAACTAGATCATGCACAGTTATTAAAACATAAATTACTGTTCAATCAGTGTACGGAATGTACGGAAAAGTGACAGTTGTCACAGAGCGGAACCCAAATACACCCCTTAATGTATAAGGTTCCCTCTTTGTTTGGCACCAAATTCTTCATCATACCTCGGAGGTATTCAGCTCTACGATTCTCCATTTTAAGGGCTTCTTGTTGTGCGTCATGAATGCGTGCAGTGATTTTCGTTCGAATAGTCATTTCCAATGCTCGAACTCTTAGGGTCTTAACCCTTTCTTTTCGGCTTAACGCGTCTGCTACAACGTTTGCCTTTCCAGGATGGTACTTAATCTCACAGTCATAATCGTTCAACAGCTCGACCCAACGTCGTTGACGCATATTTAGTTCCTTCTGATCAAATTTGTGTTGTAGGCTTTTGTGATATGTGAAGATTGTACATCGAGTACCATATAGATAGTGTCGCCAGATCTTCAAAGCGAATACCTCTGCACCTAGCTCTACGTCGTGAGTGGTATAGTTCCTTTCATGCACCTTCAACTGCCTTGAAGCGTAAGCGATGACTTTTTGGCGTTGCATGAGCACGCAACCCAAACCTTGACGCAAAGCGTCGCAGTATACCACGAAGTCTTCAGTGCCTTCGGGTAAGGATAGTATTGGTGCATCGCATAGCTTATTTTTGAGCAATTGGAAGGCTTCTTCCTGCTTATCACCCCAGTCGTACTTCTTGTCTTTCTGTGTAAGGGTTGTCAGCGGTTGAGCTATTTTGAAGAAATTCTCAATAAACCGTCGGTAATAGCCCGCTAAGCTCAAAAATTGTCGAACTTCAGTTGGGGTTTTGGGGGCTTCCCAATTCTTTATGGCTTCAATCTTGGATGGGTCTACATGGATGCCCTTCTCGTTCACAACGTGACCAAGAAACTGTACTTCGCGAATCCAAAATTCGCACTTGGAAAATTTTGCATAAAGTTTCTCTTTCTTCAGTAGTTCCAGAATGGTTCTGAGGTGTTGCTCATGCTCTTCTCTTGTTTGCGAGTAAATCAGGATATCATTGATAAATACAATCATGAATTTATCGAGATATGGTTTGCACACGCGGTTCATCAGATCCATAAATACCGTTGGCACGTTCGTCAGTCCGATTGGCATCACAAGGAACTCGTAATGCCCATAGCGTGTTCTGAATGCAGTCTTTGGTACGCTTTCCTCTTGGATTCTTAACTGATGGTATCCAGATCGAAGGTCGATCTTGGAATAGTAGCTTGATCCTTGCAACTGATCAAATAAGTCATCAATCCTCGATAGTGGGTACCGATTCTTGATTATGAGCTTGTTCAGTTCTCTGTAATCGATACACATCCGCAGTGTTCCATCCTTCTTCTTTACGAACAATACTGGAGCTCCCCAAGGCGAGAAACTTGGCCTTATGAATCCTTTATCCAACAACTCCTGGAGTTGTGTAGATAATTCTTGCATCTCGGATGGTGCAAGCCGATAGGGTACCATGGCTACAGAAGCGGCTCCTGGAACCAAGTCTATATGGAATTCGACTTGTCGTTGCAGAGGTAGTCCTGGCAGATCTTCAGGAAAAACATCAGGGAATTCCTTCACCACAGGAATGTCTTCGAGTTTCGGCTCCTCAGCCTTCTTATATACAACGTGTGCTAGGAAAGCAACACATCCTTTCCTTAAGCACTTCTGTGCCTTCATACAACTGATGATTCGCAGAGGCGCGTCTCGTTTTTCTCCATGCACGATGAGAGTTTCATCATTCGTCAGAGGGATGCGAAGCTACCCAATTGAATAGGTAAGAGGTCGATGCTAAATCTTTGCTCACCAAGTTCTAATGTGCAACCCCTAACAACTTCGCCTGATTCAACAAGTTTACCATTGGCTAGTTCTATGGAATAAGGAATATCTAATCTTCTAGATTTCATTCCAAGCATACGTTTAAAATCCATAGACATGAAGCTATAATCGGCACCAGTGTCAAATAATATGGATGCAAAGTGATTGTTAACGAGAAACGTACCGGTGACCACATTAGGGTCCTCGCGTGCGTTCCTTGCTCCAATCACAAATGCTCGAGCCTGAGCATTGTTTCCCCTTGGGCAATCTTTTATGAAATGATCCTTGCTTCCACAACTTAAGCATCCTTGGTTCTGCCCAGCTCCATTACCATTCCGGTTACCATTGCCATTTCCATTTCCACCATTGTTTCTATTACCAGCACCGTTGCGGTTTCCATTCCCGTTTCTATTTCCTTTTCCCCAACAGTCTTCTGTTTGATGACCCAACCTACCACATTTGTCGCATCTTGGAATGCGACAAGCTCCTTCATGATGATACCTACATTTTTGGCATTTAGGCAGGTTGCCTTGGTATCATTTGGCTACCGTATCATTTGCCACTGCAAAGGTTCTCGCCTCCTTAGGTGGGTTAGTGTCACACTTCTTGTTGTTGGAACCCTTGTTGTTACGTGTCGCTTGATTCAGGCTCGCATGCTTCCTTTTCTTATCACCCGACGACTCAGCATGCATCTCGGTCTTCTCAGTTGGGTCCAGTGATAACTTCATCATACGAACAACATCTTCAGTAAGGCTGACAGCCAGAGTTACAGCCTGTGTGATCGTTTTAGGTTTTGCTGCAGTCACCAAGCTGCGGAATTCCGGTGCCAATCCCCAGATGTAGCGTTCAACACGCTTAAATTCGGGAGTCACCATATAGGGGATCACTCTTGACAAATCATGGAACCTTCGAGTATAACCAGTAATGTCAGCACCTTCCATGGTCAAGTGCCAGAACTCAGTCTCCAACCTTTGGAGTTCAGCACGAGAGCAATACTTCTCTCTCATTCGTTCCTTTAGCTCATCCCACGTCATGCCGTATGCAGCATCATCACCCAGAGTCTGGACTTGCATATTCCACCAAGTCAAAGCTTCATCAACAAACAACCCACTAGCAAAAGTGACTTATTGATCCGCGGTACACTTGCTCATATGGATAGTGGCATCAGTCTTCTCCGTCCAGCATACAAACGCCACTGCACCTCCAGTGTCATCGTAGTTTAGTGGCTTGCAGTCGAGAAACTGCTTAAAGGTGCAGCCTTGAGCTGTGTTTCCTCCAGATGTATCTCCCTATCCATTACGTCTAACATTACTCGGTCCTCCACTTTGTTCGGTGCGGTTCGCCTCGTATTGAGCGATAGCTGCGGAGATCCTTTCTTCCAATAGGGCATTTAGTTCCTCAGCGGTCCTCGGCAGAAGAGGAGGAGGGGGTTGATCAGAATCTTGATTGTTCACAGTTCTCCTAGGTGCCATGTTCTGAAAGAACACAACACAGCAGGGTTAGACATTTGTTTGATATCGTCATATGAGACAGTAGTAGTATATATACACGGACATATACCCACATAAGTGACATCAAACAATCCACCAAACGTATAAATCAATTCATACAGCAACAAGCATGCATAAATAGATTAATACTGGTGTGTCATAAGGTATTCACCGAGTCTTCACACATATCAGGGCAACTTGTTACATCATTGTTTGCGAAGTAAACAAAATGCATAAGGGTTACATCTCCCTAAAGTACAAGTTTAATATATGTAAAGGACAAAATATCTTACTTCACATTGGCGGTTCTTGTCTTTATACCCTAACTTATTACTCCAAAAGAGTATTTAATAGAATGGGGGGGAAGTGTGTTAGCGTTTGACCTTCTATTGTATTTGAAGGAATCTCTTATGATACGTGACAAGACTTGCTGTGGTTTATGTGCACTGAATTCCATAATTATGTATGCATCCATAATTACGTAAGTCCTTGCACAGTCCGCACAGTTCGTTTCATCGTCGGATCACTCCCTTCAGATAGGCCACTGTTTTCAGGTAAAGACACGTATACCTGAGATATTCTATTTCTAGTAGATGTATATATCAATTATTACACATAGTTGCAAGTAATTTCAAGTCAAAGGCAAGTGCTACTCCAGTGCACCCTAAGTCTCATAGTGTTCTTACTTGACTCTTTGAAACAGTTTCAGGTAGTAGATGTCGCGGAAAGTTTTATGCAATGAAAACTTTTTGAAAAAAAAATTGTTTTCGTGAAAGGATCCTAAAGATTGTAGACTAGACTCGAGAAGGAATCCTGGTTCACTACAATCGCAGCTCTGATACCAATCTGCCACACCCCTTTCTTAGGCGGAAGCACGAGGTGTGATCATGAAAGGTTCTCATTGCATACGAATGGTAAACATACTACATGCTCGTAAAAATAACTTCAAAAACCAATAACATTACGTAACTGAAAACATAGGTTGAGTGTTTACATCACAAGACAGCATAAGACATTGTCTGAAAAGTTTACAACATTATTCAAAGATAAACATAAACAACATCCAGAGCAAAAGTATGACCGCGCGCACATCCACTTTAGTTACCTGAAATACATGTGAGTTTTTGGAAAATCGTCAACATAATGTTGGTGTGAATTCAAGCAGTTTTTGTATTGAACGTTTGTATAATTTATATGAAAACATGGTATGTAATTTGTATAAATCAAGTATTTCTGTATCAAGTTTGTTAATGGGTTGCAAGGCCATTAACATGTGACACGACATAGGAAGCATCCAAACCACAGGCATTTTTCTAGTTGTCGATTCACGACTGAGACACAAAAGCACTTCTTGGCACTAGTTATCACCAAGAGTGTGGCTGCCCGAAACCCATTAGATCTAACCTTTTGTTCTGCGGTTGCAACATCTGTGCTTATTATCATTGTGAACAGTTCAATTATCAATAAAACAATGTTTTTTGATCCCAATGTTTGTTTGGTTGTGTTTTACATTTTTCATGTTTTGACTTTTATGAAATTTCACACTCTACGTCGCTTTCTGGAGAGTTATACGCAAACTGATGCATAAACGTAACCAGTTTAATGCGACAAATACTCTGAAACATCAACATATACTTAACATACCTTAAATAACCTTTACATAACTTAGAAATAAGTTTTAAAGGCTTTGGTATGGCAAAAACAAGTTAATTCGCTTACAGGGACTAAACTTGACAAACCCGAAACTTTGTAATGGTTAATTATGCTCACTAGAATGCATGAAATAAATTTCATAAAGTTTCGTCATCGTACGAGAAAGTTATGATCAAATCCGTGTACAAGGGGTTAAAGCGTCAACGTTGAAGTTTAGGACTTTTCGGGTAACAATAAAGTTAACCGAGGACTTAGAAAATGAGGTACAAGTCCTAAAGCCCTTGTATGTAATTAAGAAGGGGTCAAATTGCAAAATATAAGCTTAATTGGCCTTTCGAAGGGTCAAGGGACAAGTTGCAACAACTTAAAACATTTAAACCTGAAAACAAGGCTGACGCGGGCCGCGTCAAGTTTAGCCTAATCTTAGGCGGGCCGCGTCAGGCCCCCAGATGCAGAAAATCGTTTTTTCTTGGTTGTTCAGCCTTGGAACCGACTTAGATCAGTTGTTTCACTTCATGGGCGACCCCTAAACACCCCCTAGACACTTAGGGACACTTGTTAAGATGTTGTGGTCACTTGTAGACTTATGTGTCAACAATTTGTGGTGGATTAAACACTATAAAAGGCCATAAGTTGCAACAAGTTCTTCACACTTCACTTCTGCATTTCTGGAGCATTTCTGGAGCACAAGTCTTCTCTCAAGTGATCTCTGGTCATTCTTAGGACTCTTGTAAGTTTGCCTAACCTTCCTTAGTTTAAGTTTTAGCTTAGTTTAGCTTAAAAGTCAACCGTCGTAATTAACGGTTGACTTAACGATTAATCACTAATGGTCCAGTGATTAGTCGAATCAAAAGTAGTTATAAGTTGGTAATTATGTGGGTAATAAACCCTTCAAAGGGTTCCCCCTGATTCCCACTCTAACTAGGTCAAAAGTCGGGTCAAACTTGCTTATAAAAAGTCAACAGAATTGTTAATTTCTAATTTATGCATAATTAGCAATGAAGAACATATACAACCTATTTGATCAGTAATATAACTTAGTAATTAGTGTAAAAACATGTCCAAACATGTTCAACCCGACAATTTTCTGTTTTGACCCGGTTCGGAACCGAAAGTCGCATAGTTTGACTTTTGCTTTGACTTTCAGTTCTGACCCGTTTAGGCATGTTTTAGAAATGCCTCAGAGCTTTAATTGGACTAGGTTACCTACTAGTATAACCCTCTGTGATTATACACCTTGGTTCATTAGCTATCCAATTAATACGCATGTTTCCGTTAATTGCTCATATGTTGACCATTATGCCCTTTTCACCTTAAAACGTGATTTTCGAAAATGTAAACGAGTAGAAACCTTTGTTACTGATATATAAACTTGTACCCAAAATTGGAGATCAATTGGTGGTGTGGATTGAGAGTTATGCTCATTAGCGCAAAATGAAAGCTTTTTGTTAATTAAATGGCGTAATTAGCGTATAGCCTAGTTAAGCCTACTTTTTGATATCAAACTTATTACCCCCTGATGTAATATATTATTTTGGGATTTTTGAAGATTTTTAATTAATTTAGGCCGCGCATAACTCATAGTCATAGGCTTAATCCGGTAATTGTCGGTTTTGCCCTAACGGGCCATAAAATGAGTTTTACATATCTAAACGACTCCAAACCTTTTGCTACTGATTCTAAATGATAAATAAATTATTTTAAGCCTTCTGGAATAATAAAAATATCAGCTTTATGTATGTAACCCGGAAACGGCTCCTAATCGCCTTTCTAAGCGTTTTTAACGCATAGTATGTACTAGAACTATTTTAGACATACGAAGGTTGATACCTACTGATATTTTAGGTAAATTATAATGTTTTAACAGTAAGCAAAAGTTGTTTAACTCAGACTTTAGTTTTGAGCTTTACGGCTTATGTGAAATTACCAAAATGCCCCTACGGTGCATAGTTTGGTTATAAGTGATAAATTTCACATATATACTTTACCCTACTGATATAACTTAGAAAATTGAGTGTATTTGCTGATTACATCAGACCTGTAACTCAGTTTAACACTTAAACTCTTTTATAACCTTTTAAATGACCGAACTACCCTTACGGGGCATAGTTTGTGTTTAAATACGTTTTGGGCATAATAAAAGACATCTTACTGATGTCACAACATATTTGGGGCATAATTAACTTAGGAAACCTGTATATAGCTCTTACGGATACCCGTTACGCTTATTACGCATTCGTTTCGGTTTATATAACTAGTTTACATAAATTAGCCGAAGCGGGTCAAACCTTATCGGTTTTATCTAGAAATCCAGAATGTGTATGAAATACCCATATTAAACAAGTCTTCAAACTTGTCGGGTCTAAATCACATTCTATCCTATCTTCCGACTTAGGTCCGGTTTATTAATGTAGTTACCTATATTAGGTGCCGTTTGATATTCCGTGATCTCTAGCATTGCTTGGTGGTTATCTCAGGACTTCTGAGCAATCTCAAGTGAGTACATAGAACCCCTCTTTTACTGTTTTCCAAACTGTTTTGGGGTGAAACACATGTGCCTACTTGTTACTTTCATGCGTTCCATGTTTTCACATCATATACCTGCTATGTTTGTTAGTACATTATATTACATGATTTCATTACATTTCATGCTATGTATGCCCATTGTGTGTATATTAAGTACATTGTTTACTTTACATTTCTGCTATGTATGTTAACTGATAGAATGCTAGCATATTGATTTACATGACTTTTCTGCTTTGTATGTTAACTTAGCATACTTAGTACAATGTTTTCATATAACATGTTCACTTTTGCTATGACATTTGGTTTGCACAAACGAGACTATTATACGTTCATTAACATTAGCTACGCCGCTCGGTAGTAAGTACTGGTTCCATAGGACTTGACAAATCCCATTCCTGACATCCCGGGTTTGTTTGGATGTAAGGAATGACTGAATCCGAAAACATTTCTTTTGATAACTTTGACTGAAAGGGTTATCCGACTGTCTCAAGGCTTGAATGTATGCGTTAACTTACCACATAAATGTTTGTATCAATGTAACATGCATTACTTTGCAAAACATAACTCCTTGATATATTCAAAATACTTTGTTTTATACACCTCTACATTTGGATTTTGTGACAATACTTTACTTACAATGCATAACATTTGATACGCATTACTTGACTACTTTTGGACTTATAAACATTTGACATGGCTTATACAAGGACTTTTGACTATTGGTTTAAACATAGACTTTATACATTGGTGGTTTGTTTAAGTGATTTAAGTAACGAGGCGTGTGTAATATGATACAAGCATGGTGGATACGCCGCTGGTACTTCCTATATATAAGTGTTTGTATGGTATTACATATCGTAGCGTTATTTGAATCATTTCAGTTTGAGACATATAACATTTTATACAAATAACATACTTTTCACAAGACATTGCTTTACAAACAACTTATTTTATACAACTCATTTTACTTGGTTATACATTTAACCACACATTATTCTTTATTTATACATATCATTCGATCTTATCGCTTTTTAAACGATTTACAAAACAAAACAATTTACAAGGTTCATGACTAACTTTTGATAAACAACTTTTTCTTAAACTTAAGTCATGAATCCTAATTTCACAAAAACCTATGTATCTCACAGGGATTTTTATGCTGACGTACCTATTTTTACATGTGTTTTCAGGAGCTTTTGCGTAGGACGATGATCGTGACACTAGGGCGGACCTGTGCCTTAGAGACTTAAAATGAAGATAGACTTAGTTTAATTATGTTATAAACTCTTTATTTCCTGTTTAAAACAATGTAACTCTTATGTTGATAAATAAAATACAACTTTGTATGCCATGGTTATGAAACAATTAATTCTGTTACAACACTCCCCCGACGTTTTTCGCCACGTTTTATATGTTATACGTGGTCGGGGTGTGACAGAAGAGTTGGTACCAGAGCCAATGGTTATAGGGAATTAGGTTATTAGTAATGCTTTGACCTAGACTATAACCTTTCTAGGACCCTAACACAAGTTATCTTGTGTTTAGATCTTAAAACATGTACATCACCTAACCTTAGGTGATTATCAAAACAGAAACCAAATTTTTCGAAACGATTTTTGAAAAACAATCTTCTGTTTTTGGAGGATTTATTACAAGGTTTTGAACCCTCTTTTGTAAGGTTTTGAACCCTTCCAGTTTAACTAAATTTTTGGCTTTATGCCTTCAAATTTTCAAAATCTCATCAAAGTTTTGGGTTTTAAATAATGTGAACACGTGCAAAACTGGAAGAGTGAATGCCTGTATTCTGAGTTTTCTGTCTAGGCAAGCACTTCGTATATATCTCATCAGACGCGAGACCAGTTGTGCTTACCTGGGAATTCTTGGGGTGAGTGTTCACTTATAGGCGAGCATGTCTTCGCGACACATCATTTTTCACCCATTTACTTTGATTAGTCACTGTGTGTCGTTTGTTTGCTTGGTAATGCGGACAAATGACCACCATCTTTTCTTTTGTTAATTTTGTTTCATCTCATTCTCTTCATCCAATCATCTCACTCGTTTCCTTTCATGTTTACCTCTTTTAGAATGCCTCCTCGACGCGAAAACCAGATAGCGACTGCCGAACTGGCAGAAATCATTGCGCAGCAGATGGCTGCTCAATTCCCAAATCTCTTTGCTCAATGGCAGCAAGCCAACAACAATAACAATGCTCCATGCAAATACAAGGATTTTAACTCGGCTAAACCACTCAAGTTTAGTGGTTCTGAAGGAGCGACTGGGCTTCTTCAATGCTTCGAGAGCATTGAGAATACTTTTCGCCACGTGCAGTGTTCTGACAATCGCAAGGTCGAGTTTTCTTCGAGTGTGTTTCAGAAGAGGGCTCTCACATGGTGGAATGGGGTTATGAGAGACCGTGGTGCAGAAGTTGCTCTAGCACAAACTTGGGCTGAACTTAGGGCCCTTATGATGAGGGAGTTATGTCCTCGTCATGAACAGCGAGCGTTGGAGAAAGAGTTTGAGGACTTGAAACAAGACAGTGGCGAGCACAGGGCATATACTGATAGATTTGAGGAGTTGAGTCTGCTTTGCCCGACTATGGTTACCCCACTCGACAAGGCTATCGAAAGGTACATCGACGGCCTACCTGACTCTGTACAAGACATCATTACTGGTAGTAACCCTGCCACTCTCCGTCAGGCGATCGAGTTAGTAGCGACATTGACTGAGTCGCAGGTTCGAAAGGGAAAGCTGCATAAAAAGGGTGACAAGGGAAAGAAGCAGGCGTCTGACAAGGGAGATAGCAAGAAAGGTCAAAACAAGAAGGGAAAGAATTCTGGAGGGTCTAGGAAGCGGAAGGGTTCCCAAAACTATGCCGTTACTGCACAAGCCCAAGCTGCACCAAATCAGCATGCGCAGCCACTAGCCAAGAAGCCTTATCTTGGCAATGCACCTTTGTGCAACAGGTGTAACGGCCATCATCCACCACACCTCCAGTGTCGTCAGTGCACCAACTGCGGTAGATCTGGTCATCTTGCCGCTACTTGTCGCATTCCTGTTAACCAGAACCAGGCAGTTCAGAGCCAAGCCCAACAAGTTGCTCAGCCTCTTGCTCAGCAACAAGGTCAAGCTGCACGACCTCATTTTCGTCCTGGTTCGTGCTACAATTGTGGGGATCTGACCCACTACAGGAACCGGTGCCCAAGGCTAGCCAACCAGAACTAAAATCAAAATCAGAATCAGGCTCTGGCTCGAGGGCGAGTCTTTAACATGAATGCTCAAGAGGCACAAGCAGACAATGAAGTGGTGAACGGTACGTTCTTTATTAATAATCAGCCTGCATCTGTTCTTTTTGATTCAGGTGCCGACAAGAGTTTTGTGTCATTGTCTTTTGAGCCAATGCTTCGCGTGTCTAGAACAAAACTAGGTAAACCTTTGACAGTAGAGGTTGCTAGTGGTGAACCCATTATTCTTGATTCTGTTCTTCGCAACTGCCAGTTGAACCTTAACGACCATCTTTTTCCTATTGACCTCACGCCAATGCAACTTGGAAGCTTCGACGTCATTGTGGGTATGGATTGGTTATCCAAGCATCGCACAGAGATAGTTTGTTCTGAGAAGATTGTTCGTGTGCCACTTTCGACAGGCGAGATCCTACAGGTTCAAGGTGAGAAACCGTCTGGTGGCCTCAAGCTCATGTCTTGTTTTAAAGCTCGGAAATATCCGCGGAAGAACTACGTGGCTTTCTTAGCACATGTTACAGCAGATAAAGGCAAGGGTAAGTCTATTTCAGATATTCCTGTCGTTCGGGATTATTCTGAAGTTTTCCCTGAAGAGTTACCTGGTCTACCTCCAGCACGCCAAGTCGAGTTCCGAATTGATCTCGTACCTGGTGCAAATCCCATTGCCAGAGCTCCATATCGTCTTGCACCATCTGAGATGCAAGAGTTGTCTAAGCAGCTTCAGGAGCTCTCTGACAAAGGTTTTATACGTCCTAGCTTTTCACCCTAGGGTGCTCCCGTTCTTTTTGTCAAGAAGAAGGATTGATCTTTTAGGATGTGTATCGATTATCGTGAACTTAACAAGCTTACCATCAAGAATCGATATCCCCTACCGCGCATAGATGATCTCTTTGATCAGTTACAAGGTGCTTCTTATTTTTCGAAGATTGATCTACGTTCCGGATATCATCAACTTCGGGTGCATGAAGAAGATATTCCCAAGACAGCATTCCGCACTCGTTATGGGCATTATGAGTTCACAGTCATGCCATTCGGTTTGACTAATGCTCCTGCTGTTTTCATGGACTTAATGAATAGGGTCTGCAAACCTTATTTGGATCAGTTCGTCATTGTTTTTATTGACGACATCTTGATTTACTCTAAGACACGAGCTGATCACGAGCAACATCTTCGTCTTACTCTGGAACTCCTAAAGAAAGAGCAACTTTTCGCCAAATTCTCCAAGTGCGAATTTTGGCTTAAAGAAGTTCAATTTTTGGGGCATATTATCAACAAACAAGGTATTCATGTAGATCCCTCCAAGATCAGTGCGATTAAGGATTGGGATACGCCTACTACTCCTACTGAAGTTCGTTCTTTTCTTGGTCTTGCGGGTTATTACCGCCGCTTCGTAGAAAACTTCTCAAAGATTGCAGTTCCTTTAACTGCTCTAACTCAGAAGAACAAACCCTTTGAGTGGGGATTCAAACAAGAGGAAGCTTTTCAACACTTGAAACAAAAACTTTGCGACGTGCCTGTCCTGACGTTGCCTGAGGGCAATGACGATTTTGTCGTTTATTGCGATGCATCTAAACTGGGTCTTGGCTGTGTTCTGATGCAAAGAAACAAAGTCATAGCATACGCATCGAGGCAGTTGAAGATACATGAGAAGAACTACACCACTCATGATCTTGAGTTGGGTGCAGTTGTTTTCGCTCTAAACATCTGGAGACACTATTTGTACGGTACAAAATGTGGGGTTTTCACAGACCACAAAAGTCTTCAGCATATCTTCAATCAGAAAGAACTCAACATGAGGCAACGACGTTGGGTTGAGCTCTTAAACGACTATGACTGCGAAATTCGCTACCATCCTGGTAAGGTGAATGTCGTAGCTGATGCATTGAGTCGTAAGGAACGTACTAAGCTTCATTGTGTACATGTTCAATCAGTTATTCAAGCTCGATCCGATATCCAAGCACGCATTTCTCAGGCTCAACAATCTTGTGTTTCACAAGGTTTGATGGATAAGGAATTTCCCTATCACATAACACCTGATCTGGAACTGAAGGACAATGGATCGTATTACTTCATGGACCGCTTGTGGGTCCCAAGCCAGGATGATCTTCGTACCCTGCTTATGGATGAAGCCCATAAGTCTCGTTATTCTATTCATCCGGGCTCAGATAAGATGTATAAGGATCTTCGTATTCACTATTGGTGGCCTGGTATGAAGAAAGACATTGCCTTATACGTATCAAAATGCCTTACTTGTCTTAAGGTTAAGGCTGAACATCAACGTCCTTCGGGTTTATTGGTGCAACCAGAGATCCCAGTTTGGAAATGGGAAAACATTACTATGGATCTTGTTACCAAACTTCCACACACAAAGAAAGGTCATGATGCCATCTGGGTAGTTGTTGATCGTCTTACTAAGTCAGCACATTTCTTGCCAATCCGTGAGGATTTTCCTACTGACAGACTTGCTAAAATTTATGTGGATGAAATTGTAGCTCGACATGGTGTTCCTTTGAACATCATTTCTGACAGAGATGCTCGTTTCACTTCTCATTTTTGGAGAACCATGCAATCTGCTATGGGGACCCAACTTAATCTGAGCACAGCTTATCATCCGCAAACAGATGGTCAATCTGAAAGAACAATCCAGACTCTGGAGGATATGCTGAGAGCTTGTGTGATCGACTTTGGTGGTAGTTGGGATTCACATCTTCTGTTAATTGAATTCTCCTACAACAACAGTTATCACACCAGCATCAAAATGGCTCCTTTCGAGGCTCTCTATGGTCGAAAATGTCGTTCACCAGTCTGCTGGAATGAGATCGGCGAGGCTCAACTTACTGGACCTGCCCTCATTTTAGAGACAACTGACAAGATTAAGAAAGTTCGTGATAACCTTCAGACAGCTAGAAGCCGTCAAAAGAGTTACGCAGACCCAAAACGCAAGCCCTTGGAATTTCAAGTCGGTGATCGAGTATTACTTAAGGTCTCACCTTGGAAAGGTGTGATTAGATTTGGAAAGAAAGGAAAACTTGCACCTAGATACGTTGGACCATTCAAGATCGTCGAAAGAATCGGAAAGGTAGCCTACAGACTTGAGTTACCTCCTGAACTTGGAAATGTTCATCCAACCTTTCACGTGTCCAATCTCAAGAGGTGTTTAGCTGACGAGAACCTCCAAATACCACTTGACGAAATTCATGTTGATAAAACACTGAAATTTGTTGAGAAGCCTGTGGAAATCATGGAACGTGAAGTCAAGTGGCTTAAACGCAAGCGCATTCCTTTGGTCAAAGTTCGCTGGGAAGCTAAACGTGGACCCGAGTTTACTTGGGAATGCGAAGATCAAACGAAGGTGAAGTATCCGCATCTTTTTCCACGAGTTTCCTCTAAATAAATTTCGGGACGAAATTTCCACAAGTAGGGGAGACTGTAACATCTGTGCTTATTATCATTGTGAACAGTTCAATTATCAATAAAACAATGTTTTTTGATCCCAATGTTTGTTTGGTTGTGTTTACATTTTTCATGTTTTGACTTTTATGAAATTTCACACTCTACATCGCTTTCTGGAGAGTTATACGCAAACTGATGCATAAACGTAAACAGTTTAATGCGACAAATACTCTGCAATAACCTTTACATAACTTAGAAATAAGTTTTAAAGGCTTTGGTATGGCAAAAACAAGTTAATTCGCTTACAGGGACTAAACTTGACAAACCCGAAACTTTGTAATGGTTAATTATGCTCACTAGAATGCACGAAATAAATTTCATAAAGTTTCATCATCGTACGAGAAAGTTATGATCAAATCCGTGTACAAGGGGTTAAAGCGTCAACGTTGAAGTTTAGGACTTTTCGGGTAACAATAAAGTTAACCGAGGACTTAGAAAATGAGGTACAAGTCCTAAAGCCCTTGTATGTAATTAAGAAGGGGTCAAATTGCAAAATATAAGCTTAATTGGTCTTTCGAAGGGTCAAGGGACAAGTTGCAACAACTTAAAACATTTAAACCTGAAAACAAGGCTGACGCGGGCCGCGTCAAGTTTAGCCTAATCTTAGGCGGGCCGCGTCAGGCCCCCAGATGCAGAAAATCGTTTTTTCTTGGCTGTTCAGCCTTGGAACCGACTTAGATCAGTTGTTTCACTTCATGGGCGACCCCTAAACACCCCCTAGACACTTAGGGACACTTGTTAAGATGTTGTGGTCACTTGTAGACTTATGTGTCAACAATTTGTGGTGGATTAAACACTATAAAAGGCCATAAGTTGCAACAAGTTCTTCACACTTCACTTCTGCATTTCTGGAGCATTTCTGGAGCATTTCTGGAGCACAAGTCTTCTCTCAAGTGATCTCTGGTCATTCTTAGGACTCTTGTAAGTTTGCCTAACCTTCCTTAGTTTAAGTTTTAGCTTAGTTTAGCTTAAAAGTCAACTGTCGTAATTAACGGTTGACTTAACGATTAATCACTAATGGTCCAGTGATTAGTCGAATCAAAAGTAGTTATAAGTTGGTAATTATGTGGGTAATAAACCCTTCAAAGGGTTCCCCCTGATTCCCACTCTAACTAGGTCAAAAGTCGGGTCAAACTTGCTTATAAAAAGTCAACAGAATTGTTAATTTCTAATTTATGCATAATTAGCAATGAAGAACATATACAACCTATTTGATCAGTAATATAACTTAGTAATTAGTGTAAAAACATGTCCAAACCTGTTCAACCCGACAATTTTCTGTTTTGACCCGGTTCGGAACCGAAAGTCGCATAGTTTGACTTTTGCTTTGACTTTCTGTTCTGACCCATTTAGGCATGTTTTAGAAATGCCTCAGAGCTTTAATTGGACTAGGTTACCTACTAGTATAACCCTCTATGATTATACACCTTGGTTCATTAGTTATCCAATTAATACGCATGTTTCCGTTAATTGCTCATATGTTGACCATTCTGCCCTTTTCACCTTAAAACGTGATTTTCGAAAATGTAAAAGAGTAGAAACCTTTGTTACTGATATATAAACTTGTACCCAAAATTGGAGATCAATTGGTGGTGTGGATTGAGAGTTATGCTCATTAGCGCAAAATGAAAGCTTTATGTTAATTAAATGGCGTAATTAGCGTATAGCCTAGTTAAGCCTACTTTTTGATATCAAACTTATTACCCCCTGATGTAATATATTATTTTGGGATTTTTGAAGATTTTTAATTAATTTTAGGCCGAGCATAACTCATAGTCATAGGCTTAATCCGGTAATTGTCGGTTTTGCCCTAACGGGCCATAAAATGAGTTTTACATATCAAAACGACTCCAAACCTTTTGCTACTGATTCTAAATGATAAATAAATTATTTTAAGCCTTCTGGAATAATAAAAATATCAGCTTTATGTATGTAACCCGGAAACGGCTCCTAATCGCCTTTCTAAGCGTTTTTAACGCATAGTATGTACTAGAACTATTTTAGACATACGAGGGTTGATACCTACTGATATTTTAGGTAAATTATAATGTTTTAACAGTAAGCAAAAGTTGTTTAACTCAGACTTTAGTTTTGAGCTTTACGGCTTATGTGAAATTACCAAAATGCCCCTACGGTGCATAGTTTGGTTATAATTGATAAATTTCACATATATACTTTACCCTACTGATATAACTTAGCAAATTGAGTGTATTTGCTGATTACATCAGACCTGTAACTCAGGTTAACACTTAAACTCTTTTATAACCTTTTAAATGACCGAACTACCCTTACGGGGCATAGTTTGTGTTTAAATACGTTTTGGGCATAATAAAAGACATCTTACTGATTTCACAACATATTTGGGGCATAATAAACTTAGGAAACCTGTATATAGCTCTTACAGATACCCGTTACGCTTATTACGCGTTCGGTTCGGTTTATATAACTAGTTTACATAAATTAGCCGAAGCGGGTCAAACCTTATCGGTTTTATCTAGAAATCCAGAATGTGTATGAAATACCCATATTAAACAAGTCTTCAAACTTGTCGGGTCTAAATCACATTCTATCCTATCTTCAGACTTAGGTCCGGTTTATTAATGTAGTTACCTATATTAGGTGCCGTTTGATATTCCGTGATCTCTAGCATTGCTTGGTGGTTATCTTAGGACTTCTGAGCAATCTCAAGTGAGTACATAGAACCCCTCTTTTACTGTTTTCCAAACTGTTTTGGGGTGAAACACATGTGCCTACTTGTTACTTTCATGCTTTCCATGTTTTCACATCATATACCTGCTATGTTTGTTAGTACATTATAGTACATCATTTCATTACATTTCATGCTATGTATGCCCATTGTGTGTATATTTAGTACATTGTTTACTTAACATTTCTGCTATGTATGTTAACTGATAGCATGCTAGCACATTGATTTACATGACTTTTCTGCTTTGTATGTTAACTTAGCATACTTAGTACATTGTTTTCATATAACATGTTCACTTTTGCTATGACATTTGGTTTGCACAAACGAGACTATTATATGTTCATTATAATTAGCTACGCCGCTCGGTAGTAAGTACTGGTACCATAGGACTTGACAAATCCCATTCCTGACATCCCGGGTTTGTTTGGATGTAAGGAATGACTGAATCCGAAAACATTTCTTTTGATAACTTTGACTGAAAGGGTTATCCGACTGTCTCAAGGCTTGAATGTATGCGTTAACTTACCACATAAATGTTTGTATCAATGTAACATGCATTACTTTGCAAAACATAACTCCTTGATATATTCAAAATACTTTGTTTTGTACATCTCTACATTTGGATTTTGTGACAATACTTTACTTACAATACATAACATTTGATACGCATTACTTGACTACTTTTGGACTTATAAACATTTGACATGGCTTATACAAGGACTTTTGACTATTGGTTTAAACATAGACTTTATACATTGGTGGTTTGTTTAAGTGATTTAAGTAACGAGGCGTGTGTAATATGATACAAGCATGGTGGATACGCCGCTGGTACTTCCTATATATAAGTGTTTGTATGGTATTACATATCGTAGCGTTATTTGAATCATTTCAGTTTGAGACATATAACATTTTATACAAATAACATACTTTTCACAAGACATTGCTTTACAAACAACTTATTTTATACAACTCATTTTACTTGGTTATACATTTAACCACACATTATTCTTTATTTATACATATCATTCGATCTTATCGCTTTTTAAACGATTTACAAAACAAAACAATTTACAAGGTTCATGACTAACTTTTGATAAACAACTTTTTCTTAAACTTAAGTCATGAATCCTAATTTCACAAAAACCTATGTATCTCACAGGCATTTTTATGCTGACGTACCTATTTTCACATGTGTTTTCAGGAGCTTTTGCGTAGGACGATGATTGTGACACTAGGGCGGACCTGTGCCTTAGAGACTTAAAATGAAGATAGACTTAGTTTAATTATGTTATAAACTCTTTATTTCCTGTTTAAAACAATGTAACTCTTATGTTGATAAATAAAATACAACTTTGTATGCCATGGTTATGAAACAATTAATTCTGTTACAACACTCCCCGACGTTTTCCGCCACGTTTTGTATGTTATACGTGGTCGGGGTGTGACAGCGGTCTAGGTATATTGTTGATTAATGGTGCTTCTGGTACCCTATTTGTGACACGATTTAAAGTATCATTCCTTAGTCTTTGTATCCAGCATACCATAACACATGTATTTTCCCCAAGTTTAAAAAGTATGTAAAAGATTAAAAGTGGGGACATGAACTCACTTTTCTGTAAACATTTAGTAACATGTACTTCACCCCCGAAGTTATAAAACTGAAAATAGTTAAAAGAAAATGGGGAGCATGAACTCACAACTTTGCGTTTCTTGCACCGTAAACTTCACCGGGTTTGCTTATATAGCGTCGTGACCTATACGTGTTTTATTAACGTCAGTCACTAGACTTGTATCGCACAAGTACAAGTCACCATCTTTTATGTATGTGTTCTTGTGTTAAAAATAATTTATATTTTAACTATGTATCTTACTTATATTATTTTCTCAAAAATAAATATAAGTTTCTTGTATTTTTCACTCGAGTTATGTATTTTGTCCAAAACTTCATTTCATGTTCATAACTTGTCCAAGTTATTTAATCTATCAAGTAATATATTTTCATAAATATATCTTCTTGTATTTGTCTAAGCATGTTGTATGTGTATCTTTGTATTTTCACTCCTTAGGAGCATTTAGTGTATTTTCAAGTCCTAATACACTATTACGTATAATACATACTACATACACTTAGCACAAAATTTGGTGATCAATATATATATATATTCCTAACAAAAATATACATACTTAATATCAATTTTTATCTTGAAGAAATCATCATTTCTTAACTTGAAGTTTACATAAAAATTAGGGAAACCTTGGTAAATACTTTTAGGTAAATTTTTAGGGAATAAGTTTCACCAAAACTTATATTTTTCTAAGTGTCAAAATTCTATAGAAATTTTGACATAGTTTCCCCTAAAAATGGAGGTTTCCCATGTTTTCAAAACATGTGTTTATTTTCTTTTAAATCATCATCAAACATCAACAACACAATCAAGACTTACCATAAGCCAAGATCATGTAATTTACACTACATCATGAACTTGAAGTTTTTTTGTAAAAACTTGTAGTAACTTACCATGTTATTTAGTAGGTTTAGTTACCCTTAAAAACATGGTTATTTGTTTGTAAATTACTTTATTGAAAGATTTAGTCATTTACAACTTGTAAGATGATTTTTCTAAAAATATTTCTTTTGTATTTTTCTTGTTCCAAACATGTTTCTAGTCTTGTTTAAACACTAAAAATATGATTAGTTTATTTAGAAACCATGACTTTGTAAATCTTGTAAATAAACTTGGTTTCTTGGGAAAATTATTTTATAATCATCTATTTACAAGATTTGTATTTTGTTTATATCATTTTTACATATGAAAATCAATTTCATCATTCTAGTTCATGAAGTCATAAAGCATGATGATCTTGGTCTTTCACAAGATCACCACTTTAACTTACTAGATCATGTGTTTAATCACAATCTAGTAGGTTTCTTATGATGTCTAACATCATTAACACCAATCATCATTAATCAAGAAGCAAATCATCATCATTTACATGTATTCTTATGTATTTAAGCTTATGTTAAAGCATCATGATAATGTTCTTTTGTGTTCTTCAAGATTAACAATGTATATCATCTTTTAACCATCGAAATATGAAGTAACAAGTTACAAGGAGCTTACTACTAGTACAAGGGCTAGGGAAGAACTCAAGAAGTTGAGGATGGCAAATGTGATGGTTAAAAGCAATCGGGAGAGGTCCTTGAAGTTCCAAGACCACCAAGCTTGCTTGAAGACCTTCTTACACCTTCTAGTAACCTTAGAATGCTTGGAAGATGATTGAAAGTGGATGATGTATAGTGGGTGTGGGTGAGCCGAGAACAAGGGGATGAGAGGAGAAGGTTGTGGTGTGAAGAAGATGAAGTGAGAATGGTTATACTTATGGTACATACAAGATCTAAATCCAATCTTCATAAGATCACATAATATCTAAATCATATCTAAGTGTATCAAACTGAATCCAAGGAGATCAAGAAAGATCATGTAGGATTTTGGCAAGATTTTGGTGGGGTCACCCTCATTGTGACCGTCCACAATATAGGGGGGGTAAAGTGTAATTTTAATTTACTAATTACATAAATAGGTTAAGTTTCAAGTGTAAAGTTTAGGGATTTAATGTGTTATTATGTTATAAAGGGTGTTATGGTGTTCGGAGACCATAACTAGCTCAGAAACCTTTAAACAATGCTTCTAGTAATATTTTGATGCTTCGGGTAATGTCCGGTTGTTCGGTTAAATATCGGTTCGTTAAAGTGCTAAATTTCACCGTTTAGTGTCCTTTATGTACCCTTTTGTGACACTTTCAATTCCCGTCACTTAGGAAAGTATTATGGACCATTTAGTCATGTTTTTGCATGGTACAATCTTGTTACAATGCTGAATTTTGCTGAAATTTGTGAAATTCAGCATTTAGAGTGTGTTCGGGTGCTTTTCAGTGCGTATTTTAGTTTCCGGAAAGTCTAAATGTTAACCCTTGAATATACTCTTGGGTTTTAATGTATTTTAGACTTTGGACCTACTCCTAGGCCCCAATTCTATTGTCTGACTGCTTTCTGCAGAATTGTTGACACAACGTGTCTTACCGGTGAGTTTACTAGTATTTCTGACGCAATGCTATCATTTATGCATAAAGCAATATTTGTAGTATAAAACGTGCATGAATTCACATGTATAGTATGAAATCAGACAATGTTGACATTTAAGCATATAATTGCAGTTATCAAGTATTAATTAAATTGTACGGAAATTACCGGTTTTGTGCCAGTTGTCACATATTTGTCTTGATAGAATCTTGCAAAACACTTTCAACGACCTTACCTATCACCTCTGAATCACTAGTATCATCAAATTTGGAATAGGTTATGTCTATATTATCTGGTAATTGATCAACCATGTTGAAAGCTTTTTCCACCTTCTCGTCATAATAGAATGTGAATTTTTCCTCAAACGGTGGTGGAACCTGATGATATTCTGAGCCAATTCCTTTCTTGTTTTGCTCGGAATCTTTATCATCCAGTTTTAGATTGAAGATTCGTTCAAGAACATATGATGAAGCGTGATAGCTATGTAACTCGTTATTATCTCGTTCTAAGTCAGCTATTTTACATTTAAGCTTAGCAACATCTTCAATATAAGAATTTACAACTTGTTGTTTTATTTTATACTATCGCATAAGCGTGTCAGATGTTTCAGAACAATGTTTCAATCTAGATTCAAACTCTTCACAGCTTCATATGATTCTTTTGTAATATGATAAGCAAGTTTTATTGAATCTTATTCTATTTTCATTTCTTGAAACACATTTTCTTTTTGCAAACACTCTTTTGTCATTGCTGAACACTTTTCTTTCAAAATCTCATTTTCTTTTTCTAAAACTATAAATTTTTGTGTCAGCATTTCATCATTATCTTTTAAAATCTTTTCTTTTTCAAACATTTGTTTACATTTATCTTTGAAAACTTTTTCAGTTTCAGTAAATTCCATATCTCTTGTTCTGAATTTTTCATCTTTTTCAGTACAAGCACTACACGTTTCCATGCATTTCTTGTACTGTTCAGCAGTTTTATCTAAGACTTCAGAAGATTCAGTTGTAAGCTTTACCTCTGTAATTGGCACCTCGGCTGTTTCTACCGTCAGCTTCTGATCAACTTCCTTCTCTTACTGTTCATCAGCAACCTCTTTACCAGCATCATCTTCATCAACCAACTTCTCATCAACTTCCTCTTTCTTCTTTAGATCCTCTTCATTTTGCTGTTCTTCAGTAACAATTTCTTCTGCTGGTTTTTTATCTTCATTACTAGTTGCTTCTTCTTTTTCCACTTCCTTTTTCTCTTTTTCTACAACCTTTTTCAGTTCATCCACCAGATTTTCAACATTCTTCTTCATCCTCTCTTCATCTCTCTGTTTCAAACTTGCTGTCAGGACATCTCTAATGATTTTATCCAGCTTTTTAATATACTCTTTATCTTTTGCGACATTTGAATAGTATTCGCCGGACAGAGGAATTACTGCAAGAACGTCGTTATACACCACTTTGCTTGGATGAACATGCGGTTCTCCTTTGCTGTTGATATAACACTATCGCTTTTTGTCCCATCTTCTATAATTCCTAGCCTCTTCATACTCTTGCTCCATTTCTTGAATTCTGTAATCAACAATACATCTTTCTCTCTATGTTTTCTCCTTCATAATTTCTTTTTTCGTTCTTTCTTTCACCACAGCAACAAATGCACTCACTTTCACTGCAGCCACTTGAGCAGTTTCATCATCATCTAAAAAATCATTCCAATTAAACCCTTCATCCTCATGTGTGACCCTGTGTTTGGCATGTTCAATCTTGGGTTTGACATGATCACGTATCACTAAAGCTTATGATTTTCTTTTGATGAATTTCCAGTAATCCGCTTTAGGCTTTCTCCAGAAGTATGTTCACCGGTTTTATGATAAATCGCCTTTTTGTAGTAGTCATCATGGAAAGGATTTCCATGATCAGCTACTTCTCGGTTAACACACTCCCTCTTGAAGTGACCCTTTTCCTTACATCGAAAACATGTCACTTTAGACTTGTCGAAACCAAGCTTTATATTTAATAACCATCCCAAATCCTGCCTACCTGTGATCTCTATGAACCTTTGAGCTCTACGAATGCCACTAGCTAAACACCATTTTATATCAATGAGTTCCATCTCCTTCGGATCTATCTGGTCGTAATCTTCCTTTGTTAGCTCAGGATTTCCGAGTCTCCCTGCTACCAGACTCTCGTATGATTCCAGAACTGAAGCTAGAAAACTCATTTGTTGTTTAGTTGCATTGATGCTCATAGCCGGAGAATTTTTCAACTTTAGAGCAATGTTGCAGAGAATCTCATGAGGTTCTTCTGAGTTTGAAGATGTTGAAGACGAATGATACCCTGGATGGTAGCTCGATGATTTTTTCTGTGAATCTTTAGACTTTTCAACACTGAAGGCTGTCTTTGGTGACTCATTGACTGACACCAAAGGTACACTGCCTCTGTAATAAAGGCCCACATTCTGCTTATACGAAGAGTTGCTCATTTTGCTTTGCTTTTACAGTTCAAGCTCATGACTCTCGATCTTTTCTATCAAAGCATCAAAAGTAATCTCATCAAACAATGCATCATTTTTCAAAATAAACACAAATGTTTGCCATTGATCAGCTCGTGGTAAAGCTTCAATGATTTTATCAATGATTTCCTCACGGGTTTTTGTTATTCCAAATCTATCGAGTTCAATTTTAAGGTGACAAAATCTTTCAATCATTTGTCTTACAAATTCACCCTTTATGCCATCAAACAAATCAAATTCCTTTTTAAGTAATGAAATTTTGTTATTTTTGATTTGCTTCCCACCCTCAGCTTTTACCTGTAATGCTTCCCACACAGATTTTGATGACCCATCATGATTAAGCAATGCAAAGATGTCATCTCTAATCGACTGTTGGATTAAAGCAATCATTCTTTATTCATACGAAAAATTCTTTTTATCTTCAACTGGTAAGCTTTTAAGTGGAATTTCTTCATTTTTATCATCAATTGGTCTACTATACCCGAATTCCATACAAAACCAACTCTCATGCGCATAAGCTTTTTCCTAGTTAATAAATCTTTCTTTTGCACCAAGTATAATCCTCAATACTATCAAGTTTAGGTGGTTTAGAGTTAGTTCCGTAAAAGTTATCATGATTAATATTTTCAGTTATAGCTTTCGAGATGCTTTTTGGTGTAACAGTTGAAGTTTCGAAAGACTATGAAGTATAAGCTTTGTAGAACGTGTTGTAGAACACCTGCAAACAAAAACAAACACTTGATTAAATCGGAAAGCCAAACAACAAAAACCTTCATTCGTACGAAGCTGGCTTGTTCGAAGCAATAATGTTGCGTTCGTACGAGGATGTGTTCGTACAAAGCCAAACTTGTTCAACAAATACAATTGTTAACTGCCTTCGTTCAAAGCTACGGTATGTGGCTTCGTTCGAAGTTACTCAGCGATGAACAATGTTACGAATTTCATGATTTTTCACAAATTTGATCACGATTTTATTTGAATTTTGATCTAAAAATTTGTAGGGTTGTTCAAAAACAATTTTCACACAACATACTGAAAAATCAGCCGTTTTTAACCGTTAAAACTTTGTGAATCTGAGTTTTAAGTTTCAAATGAAAAAGTAGAAGAAGTGTAGAAGAAGATATGATGATTTTGCTCTGATTCTGATGTAGAAACTTCAATCTTCGTGTTTCTGATCCTTGCAAACCGTCACCCACTCTGATACCACTTGTGAATTCAGGATCGGATTGAATTATTTGATCGATGAATGTGTACCGACACGTGATATGTGCGGAATCCAATCACATACGTGGACAAGAACACAAGGATGTAATTAATTCTGATTTCTATTAAGACTTTAACAGTACAAAACCACGAAATCAGTCGGACAGAGCTTCGCCTCAAGAATGTCCAAAAGTTACAAATGAACTAGACAAGACGCTTATATATAGACTCATAGGTTCGAACCAGACTATGCATGGAATCGTACAAAGCCACAACCCTTCGTACAAAGGCACACATTGAACAATATCTTGGCTTCGTTCGAACTGCTCCTTCGAACCAAGACACCTTTCTTCAATGGTCTTCATGCTTTTCTCAGTTCAGTAACAGTCTTGTCTCATTTATTTCAGCTACGTTATGTGATTGACCCAAGCGATAGACATATGCACCCACAAAGTACTTGCTGTACTATCATAGATTCTGCAAATCTTTGAGTTGACCACACCCCGTGTTGGCTGCCATTTTTGTCTTTTGCAGTTGTCTTTTTCTTCTGCCCAATATCCATCTTTGGACACGGCCTGTGTCAGGTGGACATGGCCCCGTGTTAGCCTTCTGTTCTTGTTATTTTGAGGTTTGGATGTGAATTGGGGTTGGTGATCTGCGGCAATTCCTTCTTCTTTGCATTTATGTTGGATTTTGCTGTCTTTTTGCTCCTTTTGCACATTTAAGCTCTTTTATCCCTGAAAATATAAAAAGGAACGAAAACACGAGCTTTTTCCAACATTAGTACTAAAAAAGGTTGCTTTTACGCCGTATTTGACACAATTCATATGTTGTATCTTAATCACATCACCCTTCCCTTACCCATTCATGACCAGCTTATCATCGTACATCCCGATGGCGAGCATATCGTCGAGCCTATTCCTATCCATGCTATTCCACTCACTGCCATCCCTGCTGAGGATTGGCCCTTCATTATTGACTTAGATAGCGATGTTGAGGTTCCAATGTTTGAGGTCGACCACCCTGATGATGATCTTGGAGATGGCGAGGTCTTCGACATCGCTATTCTAGACGTAGCATCACCTGTAGTCTCTGTCATTGATATTTCCTCTGATTCTGATCCCGATTCTGACGTCGACTCCCTAGAGTCAGTGACCTCTTCCGCACTTCGAGCTGCAGGCCTCGAGACTTACCCTGCAGATGACGACGATGCCATGTCAGCTGCACCAGCTACACCTACTCTCATTTCCACACCTGCTGATACACCTCCTCATACCCTCGCTCATGCCACTAGTGACAACTCATCACAACCACCCGTCCCAGTGGACCATTCTAGCTGGATAAGACGTATCCGTTTTGCATCAGCCTTCCCACATACACCACCTACTCATGATGGAAAGCCCTCAGGACATCCATATGTACCACCACCTGAGATGAGCCCACGTTTTCAGCCATCCTGATCTTTTCCACCATCCCCACCACATGCTATGCCTTCATCCGGTCCGTATCATCCCTCCCACCACTCTAGGTATACCAGAGATGATCTTCTTTTGTCCCTCCTACTCCCGCAGACATTGGGGCCATGTTTCTACCAAGAAGGATGATTCCCCCAGGAGAATGGTGAACACCCGAGGTTCAAATCAACCCCCATCCCCTCCGATGCTGAGGACTGCTAAAGAGTTGAACTCTCTTCTTGAGGAAAGGATTTCTGAAGCTATCGCCCAGTACGAAGCGAACCGTGCTGAGCACAGCGGTGGCTCAGGAGGTACTGGCCGAAATGGACATGGAGATTCATCTGGAGAAAACCCTAACCAAGGTAACATTGAGTTGATTTGCTACAAATTAATGAAACTTATGATTGATCATTGCTTCATTGTTTCATTGATTGCTCATTCATGAATTGGTTGAATAAATTCCAGGTTGCACCTACAAGCAGTTCCTAGACTACATGCCACTGAATTATGATGGCACTGGAGGTGCAGTGGCTTTCGTGAGCTGGACAAAGAAAACTGATTCCATGATCCGAATGAGCAAGTGCACCGCGGATCAACAAGTTACTTTTGTTACTAGGTTGTTTGTCGATGAAGCTCTGATGTGGTGGAACGTACAAGTTCAGACTCTGGGTGATGATGCAGTTTATGGTATGTCATGGGATGACTTGAAGAAAGGATGAGGGAGAAGTATTGTTCACGTGCTGAACATCAAAAGCTGGAGACTGAGTTTTGGAATCTGTCCATGGTTGGTGCAGACATTTTAGGTTACACTCAAATATTTCATGATCTCTCGCGAGTGATCCCATGTCTCATAACTCCTAAATTTAAGCGCATCGAGCGCTACATCTAGGGATTGGCTCTAGAGATCCGTAGTATGGTGACTGCGGCGAACCCTACAACAATTACTCACGTTGTAACTCTGGCTGTCAGTCTTACTGAAGATGTTATCCGTATGATGAAGTTGTGATTGAAGGTCACTGAGAAAACTGAAATGCATGTTGAATCGTCTAGTGATAAAAAGAGAACACATTCGAATCTGAATCAAGCGACCCGCAGCAACAACAAGAAACGTGACACCAACCCGCCTAAGGAGGCGAAAATATTTGCAGCTGTGAATGATACCGTAGCTAGAGGATACCAGGGCACTTTGATTAAATGCAACAAGTGCAAGTATCATCATGATAGAGCATGTCGCATTCCGAGGTGCGATAAATGTGAAAAATTGGGTCACCGTACAGAAGATTGTTGGGGAAGAGGAAATGGAGGCAGTAATAGAAATGGGAATGGGAACAGAAATAGTAATGGAAATAGGAATATAAATGGTGTTGGAAACGGAAACGTTAATCGTAATGATAACGGTGCTGGTAATCGAAATGGAAATGGAAACGGGCGGAATCAAGGATGTTATGGTTGTGGTAGTAACGAACACTTTAAGAAAGATTTCCCAAAGGAAAACAACGCTCAAGCTCAGGCATTTGTCATAGGAGCAAGGAACGCCCGCGAAGACCCTAATGTGGTCACAGGTACGTTTATCGTTAATAATCACTTTGCATCCATACTATTTGACACTGGTACCGATTTTAGTTTCATGTCTGTGGAATTTAAACCTATGCTTGGAGTTGAATCTAGTAAATTAGATATTCCCTATTCCATAGAATTAGCCGATGGCAAACTTGTTGAATCAGGTGAAGTTGTTAGAGGGTGTACATTGGAACTTGGTGAACAAAGATTTAGCATCGACCTTTTGCCTGTCCAATTGGGTAGTTTTGATATTGTAGTTGGCATGGACTGGCTATCCAAGAATAGAGCCGAAGTTGTTTATCATGAGAAAATCATTCGCATCCCTCTTGCGAATGATGAAACACTTAAAGTACATGGGGAGAAGCGCTACACACCCCTGTGACACTTGTGTCACTTCAACCATCAAACAAATACCAAACCAATGAAATATTGTATTTCATACTTGGGATTTGTAAAAATATGTGTATCATTTGCACATATCAACTCTTGTTAGATTTCAAGCTTTAAATCGCTTTCTGGAAGGTTATTCGCGCTCTGATGCGTAAATATAACCAGTTTAATGCAGCGAACACTCTAGAAGAGTGAAATAGGCTTAGAATACCTTAAATAACCTTCACATGACTTAGGAATAAGTTTTGGATGGTTTGGTGTGTTGAAATCAAGTTTGTTCGATCGCAGGGACCAATTGTGTCAAACTACTAAACTATACCGATTTGTATAGTGACGAACATTCCGAAACTTGATCATAAGTTAAATATACCCTAAATATCCTTTACATAGCTTAGAAATAGGCTTTAAGGTGTTTTGTACGTTAAATAAACTTCCATGATCAATAGGGACTAAAAGCGTCAAAAAGTGCATAAGTTTGCATTTTCGCGCATATCCTACGTTCTGAATACATCCGGACATCCAAAAATTTTTGTAAGCATTAAAATATTTTATTTTAGTGTTTGGTATGATAAAATTCCATTCGTCGCTTAATTTGGATCGTTTTTGCGTTCGTTACGACTTCCGTCGTAATTAACGGAACAACGCAACCGTACAACCAAACGAGCTGACATCCGAGATATTTTTGAGCACATTTTAAGTTCCCTATACTTAAACTTCATTTTAGAGCTTTGAAATGGGGTTAACAGGGCTTAAACGTATCAAAAATGCATCGAAAACCAAGTTTGGGGCTTCAGGGGCTAAATCTGTCATTTTCGAAAGTTGCTGGTCTGCAGGTCCCTTACGGTCCGTATGGACCTTTGCTTACGGTCTGTAAGTAGGTGCCAGACCAGCAGAATGTTGTTTCCAGCTTGTTCCAGCTGTTATGCACATTTGCACTTGGTTTTGTGGTTGCTATGGGCTGGTTTGTGTGGAGAACAAGTCCCCCGATCTTTCTTTGACAATTGTATGGCCAAGATCATTCCCTCTTCTCCAAGAAATGATCCTAACGGTTTGTGAAAAACTATATAAGGCCATGTCCCTCATTCATTTTCTGCACATTTGGTCTGAGTTTTCTCTAAGTGGTTGTGATTATTCACTACCTACCTGAGAATACTTGGAACCTGAGAATACTTGGAACCAAATCTATTTGAACCCATTGTAAGTCCTCTTTCGTTCTTTTATCGCTTTCTAGCTTAAAAGTCAAACTTTGTTTGACTTTCTTCATTGACCAGTTTATGGTCAATGCGAAGTTCGTTTGAACTTCATAACGTGAGCGTAATCACGATGGTTATAGTCCCTAGTGACTATACCTACTGATTACCACGTTACCTAGGTGTAGTGACGAGTCGTAGTTTCGGCCAAAATGCGCATTCTTGCGTATTTTGTAGCCAAACTACTTTTAGGTATCAAAACCGTTTGTTTTGATACCAAACCTGTTTTCTAACTTAACTAAACATGTTTTAGTATGTTTAGCTCGTCACTTTAGGTTTAGTGCTTATGTAGAGTCGTAAGTCAAGCGGTCTAAACAACCGCTTAGACTTACGAACTAAACCCGTTTGGTCGATCTTTAGGATCCGACCAAACACATTAGGTAACCATAGTTGTATAGGGAATAACCTTCCGAGGTTATACCTTATGGTCACTTCGTTTAAGTAGTTGTATGATAGGTAGTTTATATGCCTTAGGAAAATTACCAAAATACCCTTTTTACGCATAATTGATATTTAAGCATATGTAACCCAAACTTTTGTCATTTAACTGATTATGTAACATAATTAAGTATGTTAGGGCATATAATACTTGTCATAGGACTAGTTAGGCGGTCTGGACGCGTTATACACGAACGACGCGTTAAAGTAGCATAAGCTACCTAAACGGGTCGTGATGGGTCGTAAGCACTTAGGTTAGGTTCCCTTTTAGTATGTAGGCCTTGTTAAACCATATCATATGAGTTCCCACACTCATTTGGTTTACGAGACCTCATCCTATCCAATCTTCCGAATTAGGTCCGGTTTATTTATGTAGTTACCTATATTAGGTACCGTTTGATTTCCGGGACTCCTCTAGCTTGCTTGGTAGTTGTTCAAGACTTCTAAGCACTCTCAAGTGAGTACATAGTCCCCTCTTTTAGTGTTTTCAAATGTTTTGGGGTGAAGCATGTGTACCTATTTGTTATTTTCATGTTTTCCAAAAGTATAATTGATTATACATATTTGTACTTATCTTTTTGCAAACTGAATGATTGTCTATGATTTAAACTCTAATTTTTCAAAGATTATAAAATAAATGTTTGGAATAGTACTTATTTTGTTCACTGGACCGGTTGGTAGTATGATATAGCACTATAGGATTTGACACCCTATTCCTGTTGTCATGGAATGTCTGAAACCAATTTGTTTCTCCATCCAAATATGGATTGCCTTTGTGGTATCCCTATAGTTTCAAAGGTGTATTTTGATGCACTAGGTCTGAATGAATTCTTAAGTCACGTTATTATTGTATATTAAGTTATACTCCCAAAAGTATAGTTTGATATGCTCTCATATGTGATATCGTACAAAACCAACATATATTTTGTTAAAAATCTAAAACATAGTTTAATATGTTATTTGTAATCCAAAAACATAGTTTAATATGTTAGTTATAATCCAAAACATACTTTAATATGTTATTTATAAATCCAAAGTATACTTTTGATATACTACTGAAAATTATTATTTTAAACAATTAAGGTATATTTAATATACTATTTGTCTAACGATTGGGTTTTGGTTAGTGTTTAGATAACGGGACGGGTGTGATGTGATGAAAACATGGTAGATACGCCGCTGGTACTTCTTATATATAAGTGTTTTCATCACATTACATACCGTGTTGTTATTTAGTACACTTGGGTTAACAATATTGGAACTGAAATATATTTTAATATATTACTTATTCGACTTTCTTAAAAACCAAAGTATATTTTTATATATACTATAAACCTTTTTATCAAAATATTGTTTTTCAAACAATATATTCTATACAAACTCATTTTACTTACTTATTAAATTTTCTATGTATTATTATTTTATACCATCTGATTTCTTATAAATGATTTATAAAAGAAAACCTTGTAAAATGATCATGACTACTTTTATTAAAACTTTTTATTTAAACTCATAAGTCATGAATCCTAATTACAAAAAAACCTATGTATCTCACAGGCATTTTTATGCTGACGTACCTATTTTTACACATGTTTCAGGTGCTGCTTTATGACGATTGTTGATACATACTACACTTAGGATGGACCTGTACCTTAGCGACTTTAAAATTTGAAACACAATATTTGTATTTATCTGATTTGTAATAGAACAAAGATTTCAGTGATTCAATAAAAAAAAATTATTTGATCCATGGTTGTGAAACAATGATTCTGTTACAACACTCCCCGACGTTTCCGCCACGTCTTGTTGTTTTACGTGGTCGGGGTGTGACAACCCCTTCGAATCATCAACTGCATGAAGGCCCATAAATGCTTGTGAAAAGGATGCATTGCCTTTTTGGCCCACATGGTAGATAAGAAGGTCGAAGAACCAAAGCTTGAAGATATTCCAGTAGTTAAGGATTTCCCTGAAGTCTTCCCTGAAGACTTGCTGGGATTACCTCCGCAGAGACAAGTCGAGTTCCATATTGACTTGGTCCCGGGAGCCACACCTGTGGCCAAGACACCTTATCAACTTGCGCCATCCGAGATGCAAGAATTATCCACGCAACTCCAGAAGTTGTTGGATTAGGGATTTATAAGGCCAAGCTTCTCGCCTTGGGGAGCTCCAGTGTTGTTCGTAAAGAAAAAGGATAGAACCTTATGGATGTGCATTGATTATAGAGAGTTGAATAAGCTCACTGTTAAGAATCGGTATCCACTACCGAGGATTGACGACTTATTCGACCAGTTGCAAGGATCAAGATATTACTCCAAGATTGACCTTCGGTCTGGCTATCATCAGGTGAGGATACAGGAGGAGAGCATACCCAAGACAGGGTTCAGGACTCGTTATAGGCACTACGAGTTCCTCGTCATGACGTTTAGATTGACAAACGCACCGGCAGTATTTATGGACTTGATGAATCGTGTATGCAAGCCATATCTCGATAAGTTCGTAATAGTATTTATCGACGATATCCTGATCTACTCGTGAACGAAAGAAGAGCATGAGCAACATTTGAGAACCATTCTGGAACTACTAAAGAAGGAAAAGCTTTATACGAAGTTCTCAAAGTGCGAATTTTGGATTTGCGAGGTATAGTTCCTTGGTCACGTGGTAAACGAGAATGGTATTCATGTAGATCCGTCAAAGATCGAAGCGATCAAGAATTGGGAAGCGCCCAAAACTCCAACTAAAGTACGACAGTTTCTGGGATTAGCGGGCTATTACCGAAGAATTATTGAGAATTTTTCCAAGATTGCTCAACCGTTAACTTCGCTTACACAGAAAGACAAGAAGTTTGACTGGGGAGACAAGCAGGAAGAAGCCTTCCAACTACTCAAAGATAAGCTATGCGATGCACCGATCCTATCCCTACCTGAAGGTACTGAAGACTTTGTGGTATACTGTGACGCTTCGCGTCAAGGTTTGGGTTGCATGCTCATGCAACGCCAAAAGGTCATCGGCTATGCATCACGACAATTGAAGGTTCATGAGAAGAATTATACCACCCACGACCTGGAACTAGGTGCGGTGGTATTTTCTTTGAAGATTTGGCGGCATTATCTGTATGGTACTCGGTGTACTATCTTCACAGACCACAAGAGCTTGCAGCACATATTTAATCAGTAGGAATTAAATATGCGTCAGCTTCAATGGGTTGAATTGTTGAACGATTATGACTGTGAGATTAAGTACCACCCTGGAAAGGCGAACGTGGTAGCAGACACCTTAAGTCGAAAGGAAAGGGTTAAAACCTTAAGGGTTCGAGCTTTGAAGATGACGATCCGGACGAATCTCACTTCGTGCATTCATGATGCACAACAAGAAGAACTCAAGGAGGAAAATCTTAAAGCTGAATTTCTCCAGGGTATGGAGAAACAATTGGTGCCAAACGAAGAGGGAACCCTATACTTCATGGGACGCATATGGGTTCCGCTCTGTGGCGGTGTTTGAGAGATAATCTTTGATGAAGCCCACACATCAAGATACTCGATCCACCCAGGATCAGACAAAATGTATCAAGACTTGAAGGAATACTATTGGTGGCCGAATCTCAAGAACGACGTTGTTGCATATGTTGGTAAGTGCCTAACCTGCGCTAAGGTTAAGGCCGAGTATCAGAAACCATCATGTCTACTGCAACAACCAGAAATACCTGTATCAAAGTGGGAGCAAAGATCGATAGATTAATAACAAAATTACCCAGGACCCCTAGAGGGCATGATATGATATGGGTGATAGTCGATTGATTAACGAAGTCTGCGCACTTCCTACCAATTCGAGAGAAGGATAGCACTGGACAGCTTGCTGAGTTGTACCTTAAGGAAATTGTGGCACGTCACGGAATGCCTATTTCGATAATTTCAGATAGAGATGAACGTTTTGTATCAAGGATCTGGCAGTCCTTCCAAGAGGCCTTTGGATCTCAATTGGATCTAAGCATGGCCTTCCATCCGCAAATAGACGGCCAGAGCGAACGGACCATAAAATTCTTGAAGACATGCTTCGCGCATGTGTAATGGATCTAGGCGGCAGCTGGGATACTCACCTACCCTTGGTCGAGTTCTCCTATAATAACAACTATCATATGAGCATAAAAGCCGCACCATTCGAAGCTCTATATGGCTGCAAGTGTCGCTCACCGTTGTGTTGGGCAGAAGCCGGAGACAGACAGTTGATTGGTCTCGAACTTGTTAAAGAAACGACTAACAAAATCATTCAGATCCGAGACCGTATCAAGTCGGCTCGTGATAGACAAAAGAGTTATGCCGATCGAAGACGAAAACCCATAGCCTTCGACGTGGAAGACAAAGTTTTATTGAAAGTCTCACCTTGGAAAGGTGTAGCACGGTTCGGGAAACGTGGAAAACTGAATGCACGATACATTGGACAGTTCAAGATTTTAGAAAAGATTGGTACCGTAGTGTACTAACTGGAGTTACCGGAGGAACTGAATGGCGTACATGATATGTTTCATGTGTCAAACCTCAAAAAGAGTCCAACCCAGGAAACAGTTATCATCCCTGCGGATGATATACATATCGACGACAAACTCCGATTTACAGAAGAACCTGTTGAGGTAATGGACTGGAAGGTCCAGAAGACAAGGAGGAGTCGTATAAAACTGGTTAAGGTACGTTGGAACTCTCGACACGGGCCTGAGTATACTTGGGAACGCGAGTATCAGTTCAAAGCTAAGTACCCCAACCTATTCGAGGAAGCTCCTGTGAGAGATGACTCAGCTTGAATTTCGGGACGAAATTTTTTTAACGGGGGGAGACTGTGACAACTAGCACAAAACCGGTAATTTCCATCCTATTTTATTAATTATTTATTTCCTGCAATTATGTGCTTAAACGTCAATAGCATATGCTTACTTGCTTTACATATGAATCCATGCATGTGTTATACTTCAATTATCGCATTGTGCATTACATTAAGCGTTGCGTCGAAACGACAAGTAAACTCACCGGTAAGACAAGCTGTGATAGCACAGCCTCAGCATGCAGTAAACATTAGATTTAGGGCCTAACATAAACACTTTCCGGAAGCTAAAACAAGCACCAAAAACTTCCCCAAACGCACTTTAAATGCAGATTTCTACAGAAAACAACAAAATTCAGCAATAAAACAACATTTTAACACAAAAATAACATGCAGAATTTATGTTTAAGTGTCCAGAATGAGTAAAGTCATATTTGAGTCCTTGTGGTTTGTGCAGTTTAGCCATTTGAATCCAAAAACCAAAACTATCTTGATTTGAGTCCCTGTGGTTTCTAATTTTAACCATTTGAATCCAAAAGTAAACAACATCCAAATCAGAAACATTTGGTTTTTGGATTCAAATGGTTAAAATAAGAGACCACAGGGACTCAAATGGCTAAAATTATAGACCACATGGACTCAAATCAAGACAGTTTTGGTTTTTGGATTCAAATGGTTAAACTGCACAAACCACAAGGACTCAAATAGAACTTTACTCATCCAGAATAACTTGTAAAGTGTCGGGAATGAAAACTGTCCCAAAAGGTACTTCATACCTTGTAAAACTGCACTATTTAGCACTTTAACGAACCGATAAGCGAATGAATAACCGGACACTACCCAAAACACCAAAAATATACTAAAAGCATTGTTTTTATGATTTATAGCTGGTTATGGTGATAAAACACCTTAAAATCATAAAAACACATAAACACACTTAACCTTACATTTAACCTCCTATTTTACATCTTCTACCCTAGACTTCCAAAATTTTACAATTTACCCCCCCCCCCCTACTCCAACCTGCCCCAAGTGGCCCCACACCCACTTTCCATTATAATATTCATATGTGTGCGCAAGATATTAGATGTGGTGGATATAAGGAACATGAACCTAAAGTGTTAACATAATCATTCATATTTCAAAATTTTCACAATCTTCTGCCTCCTATCTTCTCCCACCTACGGCCACACCTCCACACACACACATCCACCATTTTCACTTCAAAACAAGGCAATATAAGATTATACAACGGTGAAGGAAGGTGATCTAAGGAAGCTACACGTGATAGAAGTTGAAGGACCTTCTTGTGGAGCTTTTAACCACTCATCTTCTTCAATCTTCATCTTCTTCTTGTTTGTGCCACTTCCCTAGCCACTAGAGCTAGTAGTAAGCCTTCTAAACACTATTTTACTTCATGTTATAAGTATGTACGAGTCACACCATCAAAGAACCTAAACTTTAAAAGATGGTAACATGAAAATCTAACATAATCTAAGTGAAAACAAGTTGTTTTGAAGTTTTTTTATGTATGTGTTGAAGTTGTGAATGTTGAATCTTGTGTTTTTAGTTAGATCCATCATGTGAAAGTTTGTTAGAAGCTTAGATCTAACAAGTTTAAGCATGGATCTTGAAAGATCCATGGTTAAACTTGAAGATGAACTTGAAAAGTCTTTATGTAAAAATGCAAAATGGTTTTTAAAGCATGTTCTCATGATCTTGAAGTAACTAAGTTTATGGATGATTAACTTATGAAACTAAGTTTTATAAAAATTTCATGAAAAACTCATCAGGAAGCTTATTCTTGAAAGAACCAAGTATGTTAAGTGTAGATTTACAAGACTACATATTTATTACAAAATAATCAAGTTCATCCTAGGGTTTAACATGATGAAATTACTGTATGTAACTTCTGAGATTGTTGGAAATTGATTTTTGGTGATGAAAAGAAAATAAACACATGTTTTGAAAACATGGGAAACCTCCATTTTTAGGGGAAACTATGTCAAAATTTTTATAAAATTTAGACACTTAGAAATGTCACACCCCAACCGCGTAAAACAATAAACCGCGGTGGAAACGTCAGGGAATGTCGTAATAGAATCATTGTTTCACAACACATGGTGGTTAAATACTTGTTTTATTCCATTAATGAACTCATTGTTTTATTACAAATCAGATAAATACAAATAATTGTCTTTCAAGTTTTAAAGTCGCTAAGGCACGAGTCCATCCTATGTGTAGCATGCATCAACAATCATCACATATCAGCACCTGAAACATATGTGAAAATAGGTACGTCAGCATAAAAATATCTGTGAGTAAAATAGGATTTGTGAATTAGATTCATGGCTTTGGATAATGTAAGAAAAGGTTTTAAGTTTTCAAAAAATAGCCGTGAATCCTTGTAAAAGTTTTGTTTCTAAATATGTGTCGTTTTGGAAAAAAAGTTTATAGTGTATACAAAAATATACTTTGGTTTTGAGATAAGCGGATAAGTAGTATATCTAAATATACTTTAGTTATGAATTAGTTAATAGATAGTATAACAAAATATACTTTGGTTTCGGAAATAATAGACTTGGTAGTATATCATAAGTATACTTTGGTTTAAGAATATAAGCATTGGTAGTATATCAAATCATACTTTGGTTTTGGAAGTTGCATATCAACTATACTTTGGTAGTATATCAACTTATACTTTAGTTTATGAAATAGCAAAGTCGGTAGTATATCAAACTATACTTTAGTAAATAATATCACGTTGGTAGTATGTCGGAACATACCTAAATCGTGGTTTGGTAGTATATCGAACTATACTTTAGTAAGCAATAGCAAATTAAATTATGGTTTAGCAAAACAGTATCACATTAGTAGTATACCCAAATATACCATATATCAAGATTTGGTAATACATTCAAACCTTAGTGCATCAAACTACACTTTAGAGACTATAGAAATACCACAAAGGCAAATTCTATTTGGTTAAAATTTGGATTTTGACATCCCATACAACAGGAATGGGGTGTCTAGTCCTATAGCGCTATATCGTACTACCAATCAGCTTGATCATTGTTAATGAATGTATATGTAAACATATGAACAAACAAATAGTCGTACAAACTTTGAAAATCAGTGTTTAAGCCATGGACAATAGTTCAATTCGTCAAAAGATAAGTACTATGCATGTGTAATCATATAGTCGGAATCATGAAAATAGCGTATTGGCACATATGTATCACCCCAAAACATTTGAAAACATAAAAGAGGGGACTATGTACTCACTTGAGATTGCGAGTATCCTTGATTAAGTGTCCTAACATAGCTTGGAAATCAAGGAATCAAGTGGCACCTAGTATGGAATCACTATGTTAAATAATCGGTACCTAAATCGGGAGATCGGGTAGAACGAGGTCTCGTAAACCAAATGAGTATTGGAACTCATGTGATATGGTTTAACAAAGCCTACATCCTAAAACGGAACCTATCCTAAGTGCTTACGACCCGTTTTGACTCGTTAAGGTAGCTTATGCTACTTTAACGCGTCGTTCGCGCGAAAGCGCGTTCGAAATGCGTAACTCTTCCTATGACAAGTATTATATGCCCTAACATGTTTAAATATGTTTCATAATTAGTTTAAGTGACAAAAATTAAGTTACATATGCTTAAAGTCAAATTATGCATGAAAAGGGCATTTTGGTCATTTTCCTAAGGCATATAACTACCTATCATACAACTAATTAAACTAAGTGACCATAAGGTATAACCTCGAAAGGTTATTCCCTATACAACTATGGTCACAAAAATATGCTTGGTCGGACCCTAACGATTGACCAAACGGGTCAGGTTCGAAAGTCTAAGCGGTTGGCAAGACCGCTTGACTTACGACCCTATACAAGCACTAGACTAAAAGTGACTAGTTAAACATGTTAAAACATGTTTAACTAAGTTAGAAAATTGGTTTGATATCAAATCAAAGTGTTTTGATACCCGAAAATAGCTTCGTTGCAAAATGCGCATAATCGGCATTTTGACCGAAACTTTGACTCGTCACTTCGACTAATCAACGTGGTAATCAGTAGGTATAGTCACAAGGGACTATAACCATCGTGATTACGCTCACGTTGCAAAGTTCAATTGAACTTTGACTTGACCTGTAACACCTGTGTCATTTCAACCATCAAACAAATGCCAAACCAATGAAATATTGTATTTCATACTTTGGACTTGTATAAATATGTGTATCTTTTGCACATATCAACTCTTGTTCGATTTCAAACTCTAAATCGCTTTCTGGAAGGTTATACGCGCACTAATGCGTAAATATAACTAGTTCAATCCAACGAACACTCCGGAATAGTGAAATAGGCTTAACATACCTTTAATAACCTTTACATAACTTATATATAAGTTTTGGAAGGTTTGGTGTGGTGAAATCAAGTTAAATCGCTTACAGGGACTAAAGTTGACAAACTGCGAAAGTATGCCAATTTGAACTGTAACAGACATTCCGGAACATGACCATAAGTTAAACACACCATAAATATCCTTTACATAGCTTAGAAATAGGCTTTAATGGGTTCGGTGTGCTAAAATAAACTTTTGTGTCATTCAGGGACTAAAAGCGTCAAAAAGTGCACAAGTTTGCATTTTTACGCATAACTTACGTTCTGAATACATCCGGACATCCAAAAATTTATGTGAGCATGACTATATTATATTTTAGTGTTCGCCATAAGAAAAATCCATTCGTCGCGTCATTTGGTTCGTTTTTCGCATTCGGGACCAGATTCGATGTATTAGCCGTTGTTTAATTCACAACCACACATTCTAAACTTGCTTAGTCAGCGGATAAGGATGGAATTTTGGCACCATAACTTTGCAACACATGTATGGATGGAATTTAAACACCTAAACACCATAACTTTGCAACACATGTATGGATGGAATTTAAACACCTAAACACCATAACTTTGCAACACATGTACGGATGGGATTAAGGCACGTTTTCCATGAAACGATCTTAACGGTTCGGGTATTCCTATAAATACCCCATACCCCCCATTGCTAAAATCACTAGAAACTTGATTTGAGAAACTCTAAGTTGAAACATTTGTTTCATACCTGAGATTTTTGAATCGAGTTTAGCATTCGGGGACCCTTCGTAAGTATTCTTTCGTTCTTTTCCTTATTTTATTGCTTTTCGAGTCAGAAAGTCAAACTTTGTTTGACTTTCAGCGTTGACCAGTAATGGTCAATGCGAAGTTCGTTTGAACTTCGCAACGTGAGTGTAATCACGTTGGTCATAGTCCCTTGGGACTATGCCCACTGATTACCACGTTGTCTAGGGTCGTAGGGTAGGCGATCTAATAAATCGCCTATACCTTCGAACCCGACCCAGTTTGGTCGATCATTAGGATCCGACCAAATACATTAGGTGACCCTAGTATAGGGCATAACCTTCCGAGGTTATACCCTATGGTCACATCGTTTAAGTAGTTGTATGATAGGAAGTTTATATGCCTTAGGTAAATTACCAGAATACCCTTTTCATGTATAATTGGTAATTAAGCATATGTAACCTAAACCTTTGTCACATAACTGATTATGTAACATGTTTAAGGCATATAACACTTGTCATAGGACTAGTTAGGCGGTCCGAACGCGTTTCACGCGAACGACGCGTTAAAGTAGCATAAGCTACCTAAACGGGTCGTAATGGGTCGTAGACAATTATGTTAGGTTTCATTTAGTATGTAGGCTTTGTTAAACCAAATGACACGAGTCTCTACACTCGTTTGGTTTACAAACCCTAATGCTACCCGATCTTCCGATCTAGGTCCGGTTAATTAACATAGTTATCTATATAAGGTGCCGTTTGATATCCGCGATCTCTAGCATTGTTTGGTTGTTACTCAAGGACTTCTGAGCAATCTCAAGTGAGTACATAGACCCCTCTTTTACTGTTTTCCAAACTGTTTTGGGGTGGAACACATGTGCCTACTTGTTACTTTCATGCTTTCCTGTTTTAACATCATATACTGCTATGTTCGTTAGTACATTATAGTACATGATTTTATGACATTTCATGCTAGGTGTGCCCAATTGTGTGCATTACTTAGTACATCGTTTTACATGACATTTTGACATAGACATTTGACATAGACATTTCGGCATAGACATTTTAACATGATTGACATTTGATCATGCATTTCCCACAAAACATAACTTTGATTTAAACCAAGATTTACTTCAATACTTTGTTTTTGTGCATATGGTTTAGTTGAGACATTTCACTTGCCATACATGACATCTTGACATAGACGTTTGACATGGATATTTGACATAGACATAGACATTTGACATGGATATTTGACATAGACATTTTGATATGATTTACATCTTGACATGAACACTTTGACATATTACCCAATACATTTGACAATTGATTTAAACATAGACTTCTTACATTGGTTGGTTTGGTTTGATTAAGTGATTAAGTAACGATGCGTGTGTAATATGATACAAGCATGGTGGATACGCCGCTGGTACTTCCTATATATAAGTGTTTGTATGGTATTACATATTGTAGCGTTATTTGAATCATTTCAGTTTGAGACATAGAACATTTTATACAAGTAACATACTTTTCACAAGACATTGATTTATAAACATCTTATCTTATGCAAACATATTTTACTTGGTTATTCATTTAACCCTACATTTATTTATACTTATCATCTGATCTTATCGATTTTCAAATGATTTACAAAGCAAAGCAAATAACAAGGTTCATGACTAAACATTTTCTCAAACATAAGTCATGAAACCTATTTTCACAAAACCTATGTATCTCACAGGCATTTTTATGCTGACGTACCTATTTTCACATGTGTTTTTCAGGAACTGTTGCATAAGATGATCAAGATACACATAGGCAGACTTGGGCTTTAGTGACAATAAAAGATGCAAGACTAGTTAATTATGTTGTTTTTCCTTGTTTGTTAAGACATTGTAATACTTGTAATCAATAAAACGAAACTTTAATTGCCATGGATTTGAAACGATTAATTCTGTTACAACACTCCCCGACATTTCCGCCACGTTTTGTATGTTCTACGTGGTCGGGGTGTGACAGAAAAGATGGTATCAGAGCCAATGGTTATAGGGAATTAGGTTATTAGTAATGCTTTGACCTAGTCTATAACCTTCTTAGGACCCTAACGCGAGTTTACTTGCGTTTAGTCATAAAACAATACCGTCACCTATCCTTAGGCGACGACCACAACAAGAACATAAATTTCAAAACCGCTTTGAAAACTAATCATCTGTTCTAGGATGATTGATTACAAGGTTTTGAACCCTCTATTGTAAGGTTTTGAACTCTCTATTATATGGTTTTGAACCCCTTTAAGTTTTCAAAATCTCGTCAAGGTCTTGGGTTTTAAATAATGTGAACACGTGCAAACTGGAAGGGTGAATGCCTGTATTCTGAGTTTTCGGTCTAGGCAAGCACTTCGTATACATCTCAACCAGACGCGAGACCAGTTGTGCTTACCTGGGAATTCTTGGGATGAGTGTTCACTTATAGGCGAGCATGTCTTCGCGATACATTATTTTTGACCTATTTACTTTGATTAGTCACCGTCTCATTTGTTTACCTTAAGTAACAAACAAATGATCGCAATTTTATGCATTGTTATTCTGTTTTCATTTCCCTTGTTCCCTCCCATATCTCCTATGTTCTTCATGGTGTCTCTTCATCGCAACAAGACTCGAGTGTCCGGACCAGGTGCTACAACTGCCCAACAAATAGGCGTAGTACTCCAGAAGACCGTTGATTTAGCTATCACCATGAGTCAGCTCAGGAATGAAGCCGTGCAAGGGAACCGCTCCTTGGAGAAGTCAGTGAAACCGTCATCATCTAAATCAAATACCATGTTACAAATGTACCCCCGGTGGACGATGGAGACATTTGGATAACATGTGTCGCTTTGCTGTTTAAAGCAAGGCAGTAGCAAACCCTGTTGCTGCTTAACCTTCAAGTTCTGCTTCATATGTCGCCCTGGCATATCTAGCGCCTGAACCTCATGAACTTTCTACCTTGTGTATCGACTTAAGCACGCCTAGTGCAAGGTGTCGAAGCACCTCTCGTTACACAAATTTCAAAATCCATAAAGGATCTTTCTATCCTAATAATCAGATCCTTGTGGATGAATATCACTCAAATCGGAGCCCTTAATTGAATTATTCGTATGCCTTAATACGAACATTACCATTCAATAAGGACAAAGCCGAATTCTTATTTAGATCTTCCTATCTTCATAGTTAGATTCTAATGATTTAAGTGCCAAATGAAATCCACGAATTGGATTCCTGGTGCACTTTGAGTATCCGCGTCCAAAGATAACAAATTAATAACCAAGTTAAACAATTATGTGATTATGTGCTTATGTGTTCCCTTTTAGGTTATTGTGTGATCCAAATTCTTGTCATCCAAATCCTCGTAGAATCTTCCATATCTTTGGGTGCTATATTAAATCCTCAACGGGCTTGTACGTAATAGTAAAGACCCTTGGATTATATTGTACCATTCCATAATTAGACCCTGAGAGGTCTAGGTAAACAGATTGAACCAAAAATCTGGTTAGGAATATCATGTGATGATATAGCTGAAAGGACTCCTTGGTGGCCTAATTTAAAAGGATCCTTTGTCGATCTAATTAAAACGACCCTATGGTAGTTTAGTCACACTCATCATCAGGTTTGATTTTTCCTCCCCTTCACATTTCAGACAAATTGTGCGGACTATGCAAGGAATTGCGTAATTATGGATGCATACATAATTATGAAATTCAGTGCACGGAAACCACAGCAAATTTTGTCATATGTCTAGAGACTATTCCGTTCATTTTTGTTTCTGTTGGGTCAAAATGGAGAATGATGTTATCAATTACGCCGACGTCATTTAGCATATTTATTATGTTGTATAGGATGGCACTTTTTAGTTATTTAGGTCGGGCATTCTAGTGAGTTTAGTAGGTTTTCCAAGCAAGAGGCGGCTTGCTTGGAGGACAAGGCTCAAGGGTCTATATATAGGGAACTACACCTCATTTGTGGGCGTGCATTTGTGAGCCATCACCCCGGGGGAGCTCACCCGGGGTGGATCATTATCCTTTGTATTGTTCTTATCCAATCAATAAAACTTTCTATGTTACAATCATTAAAGTTTCCATCTTTCTTGTTCATTTTTGTTTGTTCTTGGCTCAAAATCACCCGTCTCACTATTTTTCACCGAATCGATACTGAAACCGGATCGTTACGGGACTATCATTTGGTATCAGAGCCTCGGTGGCTCGTTTTAGTTTCGGTTTGGTCGGATCTACACCGAAAAACCCGTCGGAGACGTAAAATGATGCAAATCTGTGTGTTTTGAAGATGTTTCCATAAGTTGAAACTCATGAATGGTGGTTTGGGTTTTCACTAATGGAAGTCGGTTCTCAATGGTGATATTGAAGGTTTGCTGATGTTCTTTTGGATATTGTTAGAGGTATTCGAGATCTTTGAGCTTGGTTGGATTGACGATGGTGTCCCTCTTAATTTCTGCTTGTTGTAATGCTATGATGGAGTTGAGGGTGGATTCAGATGAACACCACCGCCAACTGGGGTTGTCGTGAAGGAATCTCGGTTGCATTTGTTGTTCGATGTGAAGAGACTTGTATTTTTGGTTCACTTTATGGTTAAACGCTGTGTTGATGCTGAACATTTTGATCTCGGTTACGTCGCTTGTTGTTTTCCAGTTAAGGGTGGTTCGAAGATAGTATGGTGGTTTTGGGTGGTGGCGCATGGAGAATCGGGTTGCCACAAGCAGTGGAGATGAAGATGGTGGAAGCTGTGGTTATCAATGGCTTTCCGGTGATACAAGCTGGCAGAGCATGGTGATGACGGCTGCAATATTGGTTTGCGGCTAGGGTTAGGTTTACATGGGCTATGTTTGATGGGCCAATGATTGGCACATGATTGCATAGTGATTGGACTTCATGGTACTGGGCCACTAATGAATGAAGAATGTTGCTGTAATATTGCCGTATACAACTTGATTGCAATTTTACTGGGGCCCACCAAATTAATAGGTATGAATTATTTGTTGGGGAGAAGTCGATTTAAGTTTGGGACAGAAGTTCACATATTTCATATTTGCTTGAGCTAGCAGTTATGCATTTTCTAGTATTGAGGATTGATGCAGGTTAGTTGAAATTATCCACAATTTACAACAGAAGACCCTTTGATTAACGAATTATGATTGGGTTAGGATTATTTTTTATTTGGGCCGTATAGATATATTATTACTAGGCTGCAAATTGTTGGTGAAGTGGGCCGGGTCTTAAAATTTTTATTTTGTGGGTCTAGAATTTTGATCAGATTTGGGCCAGGATTTTTTTTTTTGGGGGGGGTCGCGAACAAGACTGGGCCGGTGACTTTATGATATATTTTTTGGCCGTCATTTTTTTTGGTATTTGGCGACTTTCGCGATGGATCAGGAGCTCAATGCAATCTGACAGAATTAAAGATACTCACAAGGAAGCTAATTATTTAATTTTTATCATTGAAGTTTGAACCCTATCACATGCCTATTACAATTTTATCTTTAATAAGATACGGAGCTTTGATTGACAAGATATAGGAGGGTCTACATTTGCGGGGGAAAACGACAATGAAGATTTTGGGTATTTAGTCGATTTGTGAAGATTCGAAGACGATGTTAGATTTATTTTTGAAGATCATTTGAAGAATTGATAGCATCATTCTCGGGGGAATATTGTTGGGTCAAAATGGAGAATGATGTTATCAATTACGCCGACGTCATTTAGCATATTTATTATGTTGTATAGGATGGCACTTTTTAGTTATTTAGGTCGGGCATTCTAGTGAGTTTAGTAGGTTTTCCAAGCAAGAGGCGGCTTGCTTGGAGGACAAGGCTCAAGGGTCTATATATAGGGAACTACACCTCATTTGTGGGCGTGCATTTGTGAGCCATCACCCCGGGGGAGCTCACCCGGGGTGGATCATTATCCTTTGTATTGTTCTTATCCAATCAATAAAACTTTCTATGTTACAATCATTAAAGTTTCCATCTTTCTTGTTCATTTTTGTTTGTTCTTGGCTCAAAATCACCCGTCTCACTATTTTTCACCGAATCGATACTGAAACCGGATCGTTACGGGACTATCAGTTTCTGAAGATGTAAAATGACTATTCCGTTCATTTTTGTTTCTGAAGATGTAAAATGACTATTCCGTTCATTTTTGTTTCTGAAGATGTAAAATGACTATTCCGTTCATTTTTGTTTCTGAAGATGTAAAATGACTATTCCGTTCATTTTTGTTTTTGAAAATGTAAAATGACTATTCTGTTCATTTTTGTTTCTGAAGATGTAAAATGACTATTCCGTTCATTTTTGTTTCTGAAGATGTAAAATGACTATTCCGTTCATTTTTGTTTCTAAAGATGTAAAATGACTATTCCGTTCATTTTTGTTTCTGAAGATGTAAAATGACTATTCCGTTAATTTTTGTTTTTGAAAATGTAAAATGACTATTCTGTTCATTTTTGTTTCTATAGATGTAAAATGACTATTCCGTTCATTTTTGTTTCTGAAGATGTAAAATGACTATTCCGTTCATTTTTGTTTCTGAAGATGTAAAATGACTATTCCGTTCATTTTTGTTTTTGAAAATGTAAAATGACTATTCTGTTCATTTTTGTTTCTGAAGATGTAAAATGACTATTCTGTTCATTTTTGTTTCTGAAGATGTTGTGGAAAATGACTATTCTGTTCATTTTTGTTTCTAAAGAATGCCTGTTGAGAATAACTCTGTTCATTTTTCATTTCTGAAAATGTTCGTTAAAGAGAAATTACAGGATTACGTCTTGTTCATCTTTGATGGTTATTTAACACAAAGTCACAAATAGACTCCTACGAATTAATTTCGGGACGAAATTTCCTAAAGTAGGGGAGACTGTAACACCTGTGTCATTTCAACCATCAAACAAATGCCAAACCAATGAAATATTGTATTTCATACTTTGGACTTGTATAAATATGTGTATCTTTTGCACATATCAACTCTTGTTCGATTTCAAACTCTAAATCGCTTTCTGGAAGGTTATACGCGCACTAATGCGTAAATATAACTAGTTCAATCCAACGAACACTCCGGAATAGTGAAATAGGCTTAACATACCTTGAATAACCTTTACATAACTTATATATAAGTTTTGGAAGGTTTGGTGTGGTGAAATCAAGTTAAATCGCTTACAGGGACTAAAGTTGACAAACTGCGAAAGTATGCCAATTTGAACTGTAACAGACATTCCGGAACATGACCATAAGTTAAACACACCATAAATATCCTTTACATAGCTTAGAAATAGGCTTTAATGGGTTCGGTGTGCTAAAATAAACTTTTGTGTCATTCAGGGACTAAAAGCGTCAAAAAGTGCACAAGTTTGCATTTTTACGCATAACTTACGTTCTGAATACATCCGGACATCCAAAAATTTATGTGAGCATGACTATATTATATTTTAGTGTTCGCCATAAGAAAAATCCATTCGTCGCGTCATTTGGTTCGTTTTTCGCATTCGGGACCAGATTCGATGTATTAGCCGTTGTTTAATTCACAACCACACATTCTAAACTTGCTTAGTCAGCGGATAAGGATGGAATTTTGGCACCATAACTTTGCAACACATGTATGGATGGAATTTAAACACCTAAACACCATAACTTTGCAACACATGTATGGATGGAATTTAAACACCTAAACACCATAACTTTGCAACACATGTACGGATGGGATTAAGGCACGTTTTCCATGAAACGATCTTAACGGTTCGGGTATTCCTATAAATACCCCATACCCCCCATTGCTAAAATCACTAGAAACTTGATTTGAGAAACTCTAAGTTGAAACATTTGTTTCATACCTGAGATTTTTGAATCGAGTTTAGCATTCGGGGACCCTTCGTAAGTATTCTTTCGTTCTTTTCCTTATTTTATTGCTTTTCGAGTCAGAAAGTCAAACTTTGTTTGACTTTCAGCGTTGACCAGTAATGGTCAATGCGAAGTTCGTTTGAACTTCGCAACGTGAGTGTAATCACGTTGGTCATAGTCCCTTGGGACTATGCCCACTGATTACCACGTTGTCTAGGGTCGTAGGGTAGGCGATCTAATAAATCGCCTATACCTTCGAACCCGACCCAGTTTGGTCGATCATTAGGATCCGACCAAATACATTAGGTGACCCTAGTATAGGGCATAACCTTCCGAGGTTATACCCTATGGTCACATCGTTTAAGTAGTTGTATGATAGGAAGTTTATATGCCTTAGGTAAATTACCAGAATACCCTTTTCATGTATAATTGGTAATTAAGCATATGTAACCTAAACCTTTGTCACATAACTGATTATGTAACATGTTTAAGGCATATAACACTTGTCATAGGACTAGTTAGGCGGTCCGAACGCGTTTCACGCGAACGACGCGTTAAAGTAGCATAAGCTACCTAAACGGGTCGTAATGGGTCGTAGACAATTATGTTAGGTTTCATTTAGTATGTAGGCTTTGTTAAACCAAATGACACGAGTCTCTACACTCGTTTGGTTTACAAACCCTAATGCTACCCGATCTTCCGATCTAGGTCCGGTTAATTAACATAGTTATCTATATAAGGTGCCGTTTGATATCCGCGATCTCTAGCATTGTTTGGTTGTTACTCAAGGACTTCTGAGCAATCTCAAGTGAGTACATAGACCCCTCTTTTACTGTTTTCCAAACTGTTTTGGGGTGGAACACATGTGCCTACTTGTTACTTTCATGCTTTCATGTTTTAACATCATATACTGCTATGTTCGTTAGTACATTATAGTACATGATTTTATGACATTTCATGCTAGGTGTGCCCAATTGTGTTCATTACTTAGTACATCGTTTTACATGACATTTTGACATAGACATTTGACATAGACATTTCGGCATAGACATTTTAACATGATTGACATTTGATCATGCATTTCCCACAAAACATAACTTTGATTTAAACCAAGATTTACTTCAATACTTTGTTTTTGTGCATATGGTTTAGTTGAGACATTTCACTTGCCATACATGACATCTTGACATAGACGTTTGACATGGATATTTGACATAGACATAGACATTTGACATGGATATTTGACATAGACATTTTGATATGATTTACATCTTGACATGAACACTTTGACATATTACCCAATACATTTGACAATTGATTTAAACATAGACTTCTTACATTGGTTGGTTTGGTTTGATTAAGTGATTAAGTAACGATGCGTGTGTAATATGATACAAGCATGGTGGATACGCCGCTGGTACTTCCTATATATAAGTGTTTGTATGGTATTACATATTGTAGCGTTATTTGAATCATTTCAGTTTGAGACATAGAACATTTTATACAAGTAACATACTTTTCACAAGACATTGATTTATAAACATCTTATCTTATGCAAACATATTTTACTTGGTTATTCATTTAACCCTACATTTATTTATACTTATCATCTGATCTTATCGATTTTCAAATGATTTACAAAGCAAAGCAAATAACAAGGTTCATGACTAAACATTTTCTCAAACATAAGTCATGAAACCTATTTTCACAAAACCTATGTATCTCACAGGCATTTTTATGCTGACGTACCTATTTTCACATGTGTTTTTCAGGAACTGTTGCATAAGATGATCAAGATACACATAGGCAGACTTGGGCTTTAGTGACAATAAAAGATGCAAGACTAGTTAATTATGTTGTTTTTCCTTGTTTGTTAAGACATTGTAATACTTGTAATCAATAAAACGAAACTTTAAATGCCATGGATTTGAAACGATTAATTCTGTTACAACACTCCCCGACATTTCCGCCACGTTTTGTATGTTCTACGTGGTCGGGGTGTGACATGACCAAATCATGGTCAAAGCAGAAAGTCAAACACTGTTTGACTTTCATGCTTAAAAAGCATAAACAAGCATGAAAGAAGCTTACAAAGGGTCCAAGCTAGGAAGAATTGATCTAAAATACTCAGGTATGAAGCCTTAGCTTCAACTTAGAGCAGATTAAATCAATTTGAGCAAGGAATGAAGGTTGAACTTGGTGGGTATTTATAGGAAGTCTTGAGTTCTTAGGATCTTTACAAGTGTTTTTGAGCAAATCAAAGGATGATCTCAACCATACACTTGTGGCACATTGTTTCTAATACAATGGGAACTCAAAAACAAGCAAATGGTATCCCAAAACCATGTTAAAATTGCATGAAATCAGCTGCTGAAGCCAGATTCAATGTTTCTAGTCTGATGGTCTGTCGCGCCCCACGTAGAAGCCAGCTATGGCTTACGCGCCCCGCGAGGGAAGTTTGACAGATTGTTAATTTTAGCCCCTGTAAGCCATAAACTCAGTTTTTGATGTTTTTAAGCCCCGTTAACCCCATTTCAAGGCTCTACAATGAAGTTAAAGCATAGGGAACATGAAATATGCTTGAAAACCTCTCGGATGTTTGTTCGTTTGGTCGTACGGTCACGTTATTCGGTTAATTACGACGAAAACTCGAACGGACGCGAAAACGATCCAAATTACACGACGAATGGTATTTTTGCATTCCAATAACTAAAATAAAATATTTTAATGATTACAAAAATTTTTGGATGTCCGGATATGTTCAGAATGTAAGATATGCGCGTAAACGCAAACTTATGCACTTTTTGACGCTTTTAGTCCTTATTGATCAAATAAGGATATTTTTGCATAACGAACCCCTCAAAGCCTATTTCTAAGCTATGTGAAGGATATTTAGGGTATGTTTAGCTTATGATCAAGTTCTGGAATGTTTGTTAATATACGAATCGGCATAGTTTCGTAGTTTCTTGCAATTAGTCCCTGCGATCGAATAAACTTGTTTTCGACACACCAAACCCTCCAAAACTTATTTCTAAGTTATGTAAAGGTTATTTAAGGTATGTTAAGCATATGTCACTATTCCGGTGTGTTTTTTGCGTTAAACTGATTACGTTTACGCATCAGTTCACGTATAACTTTCCAAAAAGCGATTTAAAGCTTGAAATTGAACTGGGATTGATATGTGCAAAAGTCACATGGAATTGTACATATTCCTAGAATGAAACACAAGATTTCATTGGATTTGCATTGGTATGATGCTCGTAGAGACACAGATGTCACAGTCTCCCCTACTTTAGGAAATTTCGTCCCAAAATTTTATTTTAGAGGAAACCCTGTGAAAACAAATGTGATTGTTTCGCTTACGAATGAATCCTCCGTTCCCTAAGTAAAACTCTGGGTCATATTTGGATTTTTAGCGAATTTGTTTAATTGACAAAGTGATGTCCTTATTGCAGAAAAATAGTATGAACTTCGGAGTTTCGAACAATGGATGGAAGAATATTTCCTATAAAGACTATTAAAGGAAACTTGTGTGTGCTCGAAATTGGGATCGAAGATTGTAAGATAAAATAACATTGGTAAGGTCCAGGACTTCTAGTAACTTAAATAACGCTATGTTCGCAATGTAATAAGGAACACTTATATATAGGAAGTACCAGCGGCGTATCCACTATGCCCTTTTTACATTGTTCTCGTTTCGTTATTCTTATCACTATAAGTCTTAACACATGACAAAACTTGTTGTGGTTTCTGTGCACTGAATTCCATAATTATGTATGCATCCATAATTACGTAATTCCTTGCATAGTCCGCACAGTTCATTTCATAAAGCGTAGGGGAAAAATCAATCGAACAAACATGTAATGTCTTGACTAGACCACCAAAGGATATTTTTAACTAGATCAACGAACGATCTTTTTAACTAGATCAACACATGATCTCCTTAACTAAACCGTTGTACGATCTCTTTAAATAGACCATTAAAGTGTCTTTTTAACTTTGAATCAAATAATTGTTTTGAAATAGCATTTTAGAATCCAAGGTTCTTACTATTTGCATAGAAAACTCCCTTAAGGAATTTAAGATAGTACTTTGAGTATCCTTCTGAGAATCTAACATATGAAAATACGGAAGATTTTACCAGGACTTAGATAGCGAGCTTTAGAATTACACATAATCACATAATCGCATAGTCGTTAACTTAGTTATTAGCTCGTTCATTAACTTCATTAACTTGAATTAATGCATTTAAAGTACACTAGAAATCCAATCAAGGACTTCAATTGGTACTCAAAACATCCCCAAGAATCTAACTATGAAGATAGGAAGATCTTATAAGGATTTGGCTTTGTCTTTGTCGTATCGTAACATTCGTATTAGAGCACACAAGGAATCCAATTAAGGATTTATGAAAGTATCTTTAGATATCAAATCAAGGATCGGAAATGGTATTTCAAGTATCTGTTTAAGAATTTTGTAATTTGTACCTTGTACTTTGTTTCTTAAAGAAACGAGTACTTAGGATTTTCGGGGAGATCACGAGTGATCACAAATATGAAAGAACCACATGAGTAGTTTGTTTTGTAAGGAACATGGTTCCTTGGTATCGGCATCATAGGGGTATGTCACACATACAAACAATCGTATCAGTTTTGTAAAATAAAACTGAAACAACAATTTAATTATATATCAACTGAATTGTTTCAAGCGTCAAAGATAACAACAAGGAAAATACAAAAGTCTAATTGTTCACTGCTGCATTGTCATTTGCATTTGCCTCGTTTATGTTAAACACTCGTCCACGCGCTAGATTTGCGTTAACAAGTCTTGGGAAATTGTTCCGGTAATGAGTAAGATCACCACAATTATAGCACGATCCAGGTGGAAATGGTGCTTGAGCAGCAGCAGGATTTGCAGCAACTTGGTTTTGGATAGCATAACGGCATGTATTGACCAAATGTCCCAATCGCCCACAGTGGGTACATTTGTGACACGGTGTTTGTTCCAAATGATGACGGTTTCATTTGTTGCACAAAGGTGCAGTACCAATGTAGTTTTTCCTAGTACGAGGTTGTGCCGGCTGGTTTGGTGCAACCTGCTTATTCTGAGCAACTACTGCGAAGTTTTGTGAAGCCTTACGCTTCTTTGAATTTTTGGAGGACTCAGTCTGTTTATCCTTTGGTTTTTCTTGTGCAGACTCGTCAGATGATTTCGGGTCGCCCTGTCGGAAAAGCTTACCCTTCCTGATCTGAGATTCAGTCAAGGTAGCAGATAGTTCAATGGCATGTCTGACGGTAGTAGAGCTGCTTCCAGTAACAATCACCTGAACTGGGTCAGGGAGACCATCAATGTATTTTTCAATCGCCTTATCCAAAGGCGTAACCATGGTAGGATATAACAGGCTCAGTTCCTCATAACGATCAGTGTAGGCTCGATGTTCTCCGCTATCTTGCTTAAGATCATCGAATTCCCTTTCCAATGCCCTGAGTTCATGACGAGGACAGAACTCCTTCATCATTAGAGTGCGAAGCTCTTCCCAAGATTGCGCCATTGCCACATCGGCACCCCTATCCCTCATTACATCGTTCCACCATGTAAGTGCTCTTTTCTGGAATACGCTCGATGCAAGCTCAACCTTTCGCTCATTTGGGCATTGTACATGACGAAACGTACTTTCGAGACTCTCAAACCACTGTAGGAGCCCAGTGGCCCTTTCAGACCCAGTAAATGTGAGTGGCTTAACTGAATTGAACTGCTTATAGTTACACGGAGCATTATTGTTATTGTTGTTGTTTGCTTGGTTTATCTGGGTTATCAGGTTTGGGAGTATAGCAGCGATTTGCTGAGTGATTAAGGCTGCCATGGCGGCATCCTGAGTTGGGTCGCGTCGAGGAGGTATTCTAAAAGAGCAACGAAACATGAAATGAAACGAGTGAGATGATATCGGATAGTAAAAATTGAATGCTTAAAAGAATATCGACAAAGCATGAAGATTGTGATCATTTGTTCGTTACCTAAAACAAAAAAATGACATTGTGACTAATCAAAGTAAATGGGTCATACTAATGTATCGCGAGGACATGCTTTAGCCTATAAGTGGACACTCACCCCAAGAGTTCCCAGGTTAGAGTGGCTGGTCCGATTTTGTGGATTTGTACGAACACTCTACCCTTAGACAGAAAACTCAAGGTACAGGCACCCACCCTTCCAGATTGCACGTGTTCACATTATTTAGACCCAAACTTTGATGAGATTTTGAAAACTTTGAAGGTTAAAAACCTTATAATAAATCATCCAAGAATAGATGATTGGTTTTCAAAAATGGATTTGTAATTTGTGTTCTTGTTGTGGTTGTTGCCTAAAGATAGGCGACGGTATTGTTTTAAGACTAAACAGAAGATAACTTGTGTTAGGGTCCTAGGAAGGTTATAGTCTAGGTCAAAGCATTACTAATAAACTAATTCCCTATAACCATGAGCTCTGATACCAACTTTTATGTCACACCCCGACCTCGTAAAACAACAAACAGCGGCGGAAACGTCAGGGAGTCTCGTAACAGAATCATTGTTTCACAACACATGGTGGTTAAATACTTGTTTTATTCCATTAATGAACCCGTTGTTTTATTACAAATCAAATAAATACAAATAATTGTCTTTCAATTTTTAAAGTCGCTAAGGCACGAGTCCATCCTATGTGTAGCATGCATCAACAATCATCACATAGCAGCACCTGAAACATATGTGAAAATAGGTACGTCAGCATAAAAATGCCTGTGAGTAACATAGGATTTGTGAATTAGATTCATGGCTTTGGATAATGTAAGAAAAGGTTTTAAGTTTTCAAAAATAGCCATGAATCCTTGTAAAAGTTTTGTTTCTAAATATGCGTCGTTTTGGAAAAAAAAAGTTTATAGTGTATACAAAAATATACTTTGGTTTTGAGATAAGCGGATGAGTAGTATATCTAAATATACTTTAGATATGAATTAGTTTAATAGATAGTATAACAAAATATACTTTGGTTTCTGAAATAATAGACTTGGTAGTATATCATAAGTATACTTTGGTTTAAGAATATAAGCATTGGTAGTATATCAAATCATACTTTGGTTTTGGAAGTAGCATATCAACTTTGCTTTGGTAGTATATCAACTTATACTTTAGTTTATGAAATAGCAAAGTCGGTAGTATATCAAACTATACTTTAGTAAATAATATCATGTTGGTAGTATGTCGGAACATACCTAAATCGTGGTTTGGTAGTATATCAAACTATACTTTAGTAAACAATAGCATATTAAATTATGCTCTAGCTAAACAGTGTCACGTTAGTAGTATATCAAAATATACCATATATCGCGATTTGGTAATACATTCAAACCTTAGTGCATCAAACTACACTTTAGAGACTATAGAAATACCACAAAGGCAAATTCTATTTGGTTAAAATTTGGTTTCTGACATTCCATACAAAAAGAATGGGGTGTCTAGTCCTATAGCGCTATATCGTACTACCAATCGGCTTGATCATTGTTAATGAATGTATATGTAAACATATGAACAACAAATAGTAGTACAAACTTTGGAAATCAGTGTTTAAGCCATGGACAATAGTTCAATTCGTCAAAAGATAAGTACTATGCATGTGTAATCATATAGTCGAAATCACGAAAATAACATATTGGCACATATGTATCACCCCAAAACATTTGAAAACGTAAAAGAGGGGACTATGTACTCACTTGAGATTGCAAGTATCCTTGATTAAGTATCCTAACAAAGCTTTGAAATCAAGGAATCAGGTGGCACCTAGTATGGAATCACTATGTTAAATAATCGGTACCTAAATCGGGAGATCGGGTAGAACGAGGTCTTGTAAACCAAATGAGTATTGAAACTCATGTGATATGGTTTAACAAAGCCTACATCCTAAAACGGAACCTATCCTAAGTGCTTACGACCCGTTTTGAGTCGTTAAGGTAGCTTATGCTACGTTAACGCGTCGTTCGCGCGAAAGCGCGTTCGAAACGCCTAACTAGTCCTATGACAAGTATTATATGCCATAACATGTTTAAATATGTTGCATAATCCGTTTAAGTGACAAAAATTAAGTTATATATGCTTAAAGTCAAATTATGCATAAAAAGGGCATTTTGGTCATTTTCCTAAGGCATATAAACTACCTATCATACAACTAATTAAACTAAGTGACCATAAGGTATAACCTCGAAAGGTTATTCCCTATACAACTATGGTCACAAAAATATGGTTGGTCGGATCCTAACGATCGACCATACGGGTTGGGTTCGAAAGTCTAAGCGGTTGTCAAGACCGCTTGACTTACAACCCTATACAAGCACTAGACTAAAAGTGACTAGTTAAACATGTTAAAACATGTTTAACTAAGTTAGAAAATAGGTATGATATCAAAACAATGTGTTTTGATACCCGAAAATAGCTTCGTTGCAAAATGCGCATAATCGGCATTTTGACCGAATCTTTGACTCGTCACTTCGACTAATCAACGTGGTAATCAGTAGGTATAGTCACAAGGGACTTTAACCATCGTGATTACGCTCACGTTGCAAAGTTCAATTGAACTTTGACTTTACCAAATAATGGTCAAAGAAGAAAGTCAAACATTGTTTGACTTTCATGCTTGAAAAGCGTAAACATGCATGAAAGAAGCTTACAAAGGGTCCAAGCTAGGAAGAATTTATCTAGAATACTTAGGTATGAAGCCTTAGCTTCAACTTAGAGCAGATTAAATCAATTTGAGCAAGGAATGAAGGTTGAACTTGGTGGGCATTTATAGGAAGTCTTGAGTTCTTAGGATCTTTACAAGTGTTTTTGAGCAAATCAAAGCATGATCTCAACCATACACTTGTGGCACATTGTTTCTAATACAATGGGAACTCAAAAACAAGTAAATGGTATCCCAAAACCATGTTAAAATTGCATGAAATCAGCTGCTGAAGCCAGATTCAATGTTTCTGGTCTGATGGTCTGTCGCGCCCCGCGTAGAAGCCAGCTATGGCTTACGCGCCCCGCGAGGGAAGTTTGACATATTGTCAATTTTAGCCCCTGCAAGCCATAAACTCAGTTTTTGATGTTTTTAAGCCCCGTTAACCCAATTTCAAGGCTCTACAATGAATTTAAAGCATAGGGAACATGAAATATGCTTGAAAACATCTCGGATGTCGGTTCGTTTGGTCGTACGGTCACGTTATTCGGTTAATTACGATGAAAACTCGAACGGACGCGAAAACGATCCAAATTACACGATGAATTGTATTTTTGCATTCCAATCACTAAAGTAAAATATTTTAATGATTACAAAAATTTTTGGATGTCCGGATATGTTTAGAACGTAAGATATGCGCGTAAATTCAAACTTATGCACTTTTTGACGCTTTTAGTCCCTATTGATCAAATAAGCATATTTTTGCATAACGAACCCCTCAAAGCCTATTTCTAAGCTATGTGAAGGATATTTAGGGTATGTTTAGCTGATGGTCAAGTTCCGGAATGTTTGTTACTATATGAATCAGCTTAGTTTTGCAGTTTGTCACAATTAGTCCCTACGATCGAATAAACTTGTTTTCGACACACCAAACCCTCCAAAACTTATTTCTAAGTTATGTAAAGGTTATTTAAGGTATCTTAAGCCTATGTCACTATTCCAGAGTGTTTGTCGCATAAAACAGATTACGTTTACGCATCAGTTCGCGTATTACTTTCCAGAAAGCGATTTAAAGCTTGAAATTGAACTGGGATTGATATGTGCAAAAGCCACATGGAATTGTACAAATTCCTAGAATGAAACACAAGATTTCATTGGATTTGCATTGGTATGATGGTCGTAGAGGCACAGATGTCACAAGAAAAATATAAGTTTTCGTGAAACTTATTCCCCAAAAATTCACCTAAAAATATTTACTAAGGTTTCCTAATTTTTATACAAAATTACAAGTCAAGAAATAAGGTTTTCTTCAAAGTTAAAATTTATAATAAGTATGTATATTTTTAGGGAAAATATATATATTTAGTGGTCACCAAATTTTGTGCTAAGTGTATATTATATGTAGTAGTGTATTAGGAACTTGAAATTACACTAAATACTCCCAAGGAGTATAAATACTAAAATACACACAAAAATTTACAAGGAAGTATTTATAAATATATATACAAGAATTACCCATGAAAAGGTATTTGGACAATGAACAAAATATATATTAACATAATTATATTCCTCAAAACATATGACTTGGATAAATATTTGACATTTTTGGACATAAATATATATTTGGACAAATATATATAATTATTACCAAGTAATGAAAATTATACAAAAATTGGGTAAATGACAAAAATGAATATATATATATATATACATATTTTACAAGCATAACAAAATATATATATTTCAAACAAACCTTAAAAATATATATTATTTTTAAGAAATATAATTCCGGAAAGTATTAAAAGTCAAAGTATTAATTTTTGGCAAATAATGTAAAATACACAAGTATTTACATGAAAATACAAGTATAATTACACAAAAATAATTTTGAAAATATTATTTAATAAAATACTTATATTTATTTTTGAAAAATAATATAAGTACCGTATTTTGGATAAGTTAAAAATATAGATTATTTTTAACACATACCGTTTTACAAATCCTACATATACAAATATATATTATATATATTTACAAGTGAATAATACAAATTCAAATTACAATAACAGGACGAATGGGCGAGACCCGACAAACAAGGGCACGGACCTCACAAATGATGAACTTACACAAAACAAATACTTAACTTAAGATGGTGACTTGTACATAGTGAGTTACAAGTCTAGTGATTAACGTACATAGAACACATATAGGTTACGACGCCTACAAGACAAGCCCGGAGAAGTTTACGACGCGGGATACGTAAATATGTGAGTTCATGTCCCCACTTTTAAACCTTTTCTTGTTTTCTAAACTTGGGGAAAATACATGTACTGTGGTATGTAGAAACAAAACTAAGGAATGACGTATAGATCATGTGACGAATAGGGTGAGACTTAAGCACCATTAATCAACTATATACCTAAACCGTGGAACAAAAGGTTAGATCTAATGGGTTTCAGGCAGCCACACTCTTGGCCACGTTCTACCTAGAGTGCTTTTGTGTCTCGAGTCGTAAATCGATAGAAAAATGCCTATGGTTTGGATGCTTCCTATGTCGTGACAAATGTTAATGTCCTCGCGAAACATTAACGATCTAAATTTCCTTACATTTATAGAATACATTTTCAAGTACATTTTACAATTACATACCATGATTCTTACAACAATTACATATATGTTTTACACAAAACTTCATGAATTCACACCAACTTTTGTTGATGATTTTCAAAACTTACATGTATGTCAGGGAACTAAGTGGATGTGCGCGCGGTCTCTTTGCTCAAGAATGTTGTTTGTGTTTCAAGTTATCATGTGTCTATGCTCCATTGCCACTTTTGATGGATTTGTTTATTATATCCCGCCTCCTTGCGGTGATATAGAGAACAAAACCTTGATCTTTGTTTTGAAATTAAGGTTTTAAACTTTTCAAACAATTATCTTATGTTGGATGATAAACTATGAATGGCAATATGGAGTTATTTTATAATCAAGTAGAATGTTTACCATTCGTATGCAATGACAACCTTTCAGGATCACACCTCGTGCTTCCGCCTTAGAAAGGGGTGTGACAAACGTCCCGGTGTTGTGAGGATCTCGTGATTGTGAAGACATTTTGGTTGTTTTACAAAGTTTTTGAATAATCAACTTTGAACGTTATTACACTTGTACTCTGTTTTTCAACAAATACGAACAACACAGTATCAATGAAATTGAGATAATCTTTTATGTCAAATTGATGGTTAAATCAAATTTGACCGACCAGTGACAACGGGCAAATAACTTGTAATTCCGTACAATCTAATCACTATTTATATTTCTTAATCTCATGCATTTAGCTTAATTTAATTACGTAACTGTGTCATATACGGGATAACAGGTTAGGACAAGGAAACAATGCTAAAACATATGTTGGTTTTCGTCGTAATGCGAAACCACACAAACAATGTCCTAAAAGTGTTGGTAGAAAGTGCCGCGTGCACTATTCACGGTTACACTATTCATGCCAGCAAACCGTGAAATCAGACCGAAACACTGAAAAATGACACTCGTATAACATAACTGAGTCCATTTACATAAGAAAACATTATTATTAAAACACATCTTGCAAAGAAACAAGACTTTTCGGTATAACACCCTAATCTCAAAAATGTCCATTTCGGCTTAAAATATAGCATTCTTAACGTGTCCGAACCTATAACAAAGCATTTTCGGGACTTCGGAATAATTTCAATTGTTGAAAAACACACTAAAACAATAAGATGATATCAAAGGAATGTTCAGAATCACAAGTTTCCAGTATTTCATCGCTATGCGCTAAATTAGTTCGTTAGCGAACCGACGAACTAGTAGGCGACATTTTCGTCACGAAACAAGCAAACGAAGAGTCTAGTGAACTAGTTACGTAAAATTTGGGACTCGGAATCACTCCATACATCTTTTGGATATAGTTTGACCACTCGCGGAAATATTCGTCGGTGCGGCATAAAAGCGTCGTAAACACGCCGTTGACGAAACGAGAAGCGTTTTAAGCATCAAGACATGAATTTTACTAGTTTGGTAAACTAGTTAATATTAATTTTGATTCCAAATCCCTAATTACCCTCTTGATGGTGTGATTTAAACCAAAATCACCATACTTGAATTAATCCCCAAAATATCTAGATATTTATTAAGTTTATAAAAAAATTACACTTTACCCCCCCCCCCCTTTTACCTTACGTTTTTGGTGGGCCCCCCATGGCCTCACCAACTTGATTTACAAAGGGATAAGATGGCATGGCTTGAGATTTGGTTGTTGAAAAATGGTAAACACACCATGCTTTCTATCAGGTTATAAGATCTCATTATCTCCACATTTGCAACAACTTTTGAAACAAAAGAACCCAATTTTTGAGACCCCAAATTTCGGCAGCCATAACCCCCAAGAACACACTAAAAATCCTTCATAAACCTTTCATTTTTACACTTAATCTAGCCATTACAAGATCATCCACACATGGGTTAAACATGGAGTTTTATTTGGAGCACTTTTGGAGCTTAATTTCTTCTTATTTTATTGTCTATCTAGTGCAATCTTGTAAGATCTCTAACCATCATTTTTAAGCTCCATATTAAAACTTAACATAATCAAAAACCCTAAACACAAAGCTAATAAACACTAAATATGAATATATTATGTGTTGATTTATGTTGTTTAGTGTTAATATGTTCATATATTCATGTTGATTATGTTATTTTTGTTGGGATTAGTAGCTTAAAGCTTATGTTTATGATGATCTTGTAAATTATATCATGTAGTATTTTATATTTGTGTTCATCTTACCATGATGAACATAAATATATGATTTTAACTTGAATATGTTTAAATCTTGTAAGATCATCATACTCACTTCCATGAACTAAATATGTATTTAAAAGATTTCATAAAGAAACAAGAATTTAAAAGGGGTTTACAACCTAATCTTGGAAGATTAGTAGACTTTGATTTTACAAGACTAGTTAAAAGACTTGATTATTACAAGATATCATCATAAAAAGCCTTGTGATCAAAGGTGTTAAGGTGTGAAACTTGATTTGAATTTATGGCAAAAATGATTTATTTAGAAGTCTAGCAAAAATATGAAAATTATTTGTCATAATCAAGTTGTTAAAATACACTTGTTAAGTTCGTGGAAATTGGGGATTAAAGTGTATATTATCATGTAAGTAAAGTTGAGGTATTGAAAATTGATTGGAGAATTGATTATGATTATGGGTTAAACAGGGTTTAAACGCGTTTTTATAACGTGGGAAACGTCATAGTTTTAGGGGAAACTATGGCGAATTTTTCTAAAAATCTAATCACGATTAAAGAAGGGATTAAAGGGTGATTAACAATGTTAAACGTGATTAGTGGTCTTAAACGTCATTATGGAAACTTTAATGGGAATATTTAAAGTTTAAATATTCAAGAAGTTCTTATGAACTTAAACTTATATTTTTACAAAAATAAATGGGTAAAAATATAACAATGTGTAAATATACTTTTTGGTAAGAAAAATTATATATTTTTGGAAACTTGCTAACTGCTTGCAATGTGTGCTATATATGTGTATGTATTAGATACCTAAGGGTGATCAAAATAAATACACATACATGTTCCTACATGGTCCAAGAAATGCTAGTAAATCGGACAATTAAATAAAATGGCCGAAATGGAAATACATAACACTTGATGACGACAATTTGGGCGTATCGACACCGTAAACAAGTTACTACAAAGTCGAGTCTAAAATAACATATTTTGGACGTTTAAACGAGCACATATGTAAGTGACCTATAACAAGAATCCGGAAAGTCGAAAACTATAAAAATTACCAAGTATTTTTCATAAGAAAAATGAACTTATTTAAAGTTTCCTACTTGGTAACATTTTGGTAAAAATTGCAAGATTATGTTAATGGACTCATAAAGTTAGAATTGGGCCTATCAAAGTTAGTAATGGGCTAGGCCCAAATTCCTTAATACATGGGCTAGGGCCCAATGGCAATATAACATGGGCTCGGCCTAATAACATAAAAGACATGGGTTAGGCCCAATAACATAGATAACATGGGCTCGGCCCAATGACATGGGCTCGGCCCAATAACATTAAAACATGGGTTAGATACGATAACATAGATGACATGGGCTCGGCCCAATGACATGAGCAAAGGCTCAATGGCATGCGTGCACTGCACGAAGTCGTGTGAAGAACGAAGCCGATCACACATAAGTCAATACACATAGAATACATGAATACGCTTATGAATTCAATACGAATAGAATACATGTATACACATAACAATCGAGCGAGTAAACTATCAACGCTCAAAAATACAAGTTGTTCCAAAAATGACAAACGAGAACATAATAAAGAATTCAAGATGAACAACTTGTACGAGGTCCGAAAGACCTAGTGTCTAACGAGATTAGTACACATGTAGGTTATTGACACGTACGGACGCTCACTTCAATATCATAGTACACGGAATGCAAACTTGTGAGTTCATGTCCCTCCTTTCACTGATTTCAATGTTTTGTTTTCAAAAACATCGAGGGGAAATACATGCTAAACTATTGGTATGTTAGTTACAGAGTAGAAGATAACATGATCAATGTGCATAAGTATGATGATAACATTAGTAACCATTAATCACATAGTGACCAAGGTGCAAAAGGTGTAGATCTATTGGGCTTGAGGCACGCCCCACTCCTGGTTGGTATACCCTGGAGTGCTTTTATGATCCCAAATGATGACAAAGTGTTCTCGGTTTGGTTATTTACTTATGGTACATTATGTCAGGAGGCTCGCTACCCACTGATTGATCCTTTACAGACTCCATGAATGAATCAGAACATACCATGATTACAAGATAACATTTATGAGATTTCATATGATAAGAAATACTGCATGAACTCGCTCAACTTTTTGTTGATTTTTTTAAAACTGCATGTATTTCAGGAAACAGGTCTTGAGCCGGTGATTCACTATGGGATTCGGGAAAACAAATGACAACGATTGCCACTTGTGAAGGGTTTGTATTCTATATCCCAACTTCGTATGGGTATATAGGAAAGAAAACCTTACTAAGTTTTATGTTAAAACTATCTTTTGTGATGTGTAAAACAATCTGATAACAATGTTATGTCTAATGTTGTGAACATGTATGGTACTTGAAACTACTTTTGGGAAAATATGAAAATCTTCGTTGGAATTTATATATCTATGGCATCGTTGTTGGTTCATGTTGTTAATACATTTGGATGCAATGATTACCTTTCTTACGTCACACACAATACGCTTCCGCTACTAGCAGGATGTGACACGACCTATGCTCTGATACCAATTGTTAGGATCTGAGTTTTCTTGTTTGTGTTGTTTTATAAGAAATGTAAGATGAAGAAGATAAACAGATGAATAATTGCAGCGGAAATGAAGGAAAAACTTTATAACACAAACAAGGAAAGAACAGCTTTCATCATATATGCTTTTAATCAAAAGATTGTTTACAGAATGATTCAACTATGCATGCATGAACACTTTCTCCCCCTCAGCCTGAGCTCACTAGTGTTAGTTCGTACAAAATGTAAGTGTGTGAGAGAGCTAATAAAACAGTACAGTCACTGTCTATTTATAGTACAATCCTAAACACTGTAGCATCTTTGCTGACATCACCTAGACAGTGACAGCTAACAATCTTAACAAACTCTAAACACTGCTAATTACGAACACTGTTACATTAAGCACTGATTAACTAACTACTGATGAGGCTTGAGCAGTGCTTTCCATAAAGGATGATTAGGCCTTTGACTTCTAGCAGTTCTTTGACTTCAATAGAGGATTGATCTTCAACAGACTTTAGACTTTAGCAGATCTTCGTATATAACAGACTTTGAGTATCAGCAGACTTTAGAGATCATCAGATGTTGGATGCCACTGCCATTGGAGGGAAATAAGGTTCAAAACACTGTTATTCAGGATCAGTTATTGCAGATCAGTTTTGGCTTTGTATCATCTGTTCTCCAGGAAGGATCACATGAGCCAACAGTGTTGTATTTATAAGTATGAGGATTGCCCACCTAGGTGAGTCACCAACTTAGAAGTAAACATCCAGGTTAGACATTGAGCTTAAACGTATGATCTATACTCATTCGGTTCTAAATATGTATTGATGAATATTATCTTTATGTTTCCATCGATTGTTCTTATTCAAATTTGTATCGAATTGACTCAAGCACACCCCTCTATACACGATTTTGATATACGAGCACAATTTGTATGGTCGAACCTCATTTTAGTAGCGATATAACACTTTAAGAATCAAGAAAGTTATATCCCATAAAATTTTATCAATTTGAAATAAATAAATGATTTTAATATATCCCATAAAATTAGATCAATTTTAACAATTAAAAAAATGATATCAACTTGAAGATGCATAAAATCATATATACATATATTCATCTCGACGTAAGCATGTCTATATTCTTTTGGTTCATTTAGGTTAACGTTTGATTATGGGACACCCTTAACTATAATCATAATTGGATTATGGGTTAAACAAATAACCTTAACCATAATTGCTGGTTAATCTTGGTTTTGATGAGGGTGTGATTTATCACTTAAATTTGGTTAACGTGCTCGTCCCCAACATACAAAGCTTGAAAAAGTATTATGTTGATGCGCGTATGGTCGCTATTGTATGGCCCTTTCACTCTAACCACTCGTCTAGGGGATGATAAGTCATGCTTAACTTCACCTCCGTGGCTGCGTACCCATTCCTTCTATAAACTTCTCCAAAACGTTAAAGTAAATCAATTCTTTTAGGCTAGAGGGTATGGTGATGGTCCTCAGAGGGAGGATGATCCGCCACGTCATAGTCCTCCCAAGGATGGTCCATCCCACAAAACTAGAGGGTTTGGGAGGATGATCCTACCCCACCACTATGTACAAGTACCACCAGCCTAATGTACAAATCACAAACAAATAGGGCCCACCAGCTTGGATCGTCTTGAACGTCCGCAGCTCGACGTCGAAGACGGTGACCGGGGGGGATGCCATGCTGCCGGCGCCGTTCCTAGCCGGGTATGGGGACGGACCCCATACCCACCAGCCTTATCTGATATACAATTGTACTCCGTGCCTCACCACTATCTCCTTGACATAAATACTCGCCAACGTTTCCATCCTTTTAGGCTATACGGTATGGGGATCGGCTTTGGACCGTCCCCTACCGTCGCTGTTCCTCACTCCACCTCGCCCCCCCCCCCCCCCCGTCTCGTCCTCTCTGTCTTCAGCTCGCCGTCCAGGATGGTCCAGATAAGGACAAAACTCCCTCACAGACCATATATACATACAATATATATTATATATTTTAGGATCATCCCCCATTTCCATACCTCCATCCTCTTTGCCCCATCTTCATGCCCATCCCACGTGGCGCTTACGTGGCGGACCATCCTCCAAGAGAGGACCATCACCATACCCTCTAGCCTTAACTTACCCATTTTCTAAAATAACAAAATATGTAATGTTTATACTTTGAAAACATCAACAAATCCAAGTTATATAATTTGTATAAATAATTTGATTTCGTACAGAAAATCGATTATGAAAAGGAAAATAACAATATATATTGATGGGAATTAAATGTCATTTTAGGGGCTGTTTGTTTACCTCTTAATGAGGCTCTTAATGGTTCAGACCTCTTACTGGTTTAGACCTCTTACTGGTTCAGCACTTAATGGTTCAGACTGTTTGTTTCACGAGCAAATGTCTGAATGGTTAAGACATTTGCCTCTGAATGGTTAAGATTTATACAAAGTCTGAATGGTTAAGACCTCTAATCTGAATTGGTTAGACATTTGCCTTTGAACAGTTAAGCATTACACATGCTCTTAATGGTTCAGACCTCTTAATGGTTCAGCACTTAATGGTTCAGACCTCTTACTGGTTCAGCACTTAACCATTCTGGTTTGGGCTATTTTGCCGGTTTAGTCCAAAGATTTCATTTTTCACTTGTGGGTCCAAAAAATGTTTCATCGTTGTCATTTTAGTCCACTAGGTTAACTTCATCCATTATTTATGTTAACGAGAAAAGCAATTCTGTCATTTTACATGGCTGAATTGTCCTTTTAGTTAACAGAATTACATATAAAATGATTGAATTGCTCTTCTTGTTAACAGAAAAAATGAATTAAGTTAACCTAGTGGACTAAATTGGCAACGATAAAACCTTTTTGGACCCACAGAAAAAAAATAAACCTTTGGACTAAATGGCCCAAACCACAGGGACTAAAATGACATTTAACTCTATTGATGGGGAAGTGTAATGATTTGTACGACCATACGGTGTGGAGGGACTTGAAGATGGGGCATTATGCGACACGTGGAGCACGCGTCAGAACGTGACGTGGTGCTAAAACGGACGGTGTGGGAGTGGCGTGGTTAGTGACGTTTTTATAAAAAAAAATATAAACATCAACCAATTAAAACATACCCAAACTCCACCCACCAATCAAAAGCCTCCACTGCACAACCCGAATGCCCCCACGCCGGTGGAAAATCTCAAGCCCAAACATAAACGCCATGGAGAAGGAGTTCCCGAGGTGGTGTGTGTGGCGTGGTGTGGCATCAACGCCACAAAACCACGCCCACACCGTGTGAGATCTAAGGATGCTTGTAGGATTGAAGAGAAAAAATGTCTTAAAAGAATGAGTGGAAATTTAACGTGACATCTAAGTGAGTGCGTACCATTAATAAAACTAAGCATATTTATGAGGGTTTTTTTTTTTTTTGAAGTTTTAGATAGAAGGTAGTCTAATAGTTAATTATTTGGTGCCAATGTGGGGTAGCTTACTAGTAGAGGCACTTATTTTTTAGACCTTGCGTAGTGGGGCGCGAATTGCCCACATAGCGCCGCTATGGCGCCGGCTACACCAAAACGAGGGGCGCTATGCCCAAAAAAAAATTAATGGCGCTATGGCTATCGCGGCGCTATTCGATGGAACAATTTGAGTTTTGACCGTTGTCAAACGGTCATGTTTAAAAAAAAAAAAAAATTAATTTTTTTTTTATTTTCACACTATAAATACATTCCAACTCTACCATTTTTTTTACAAAACAATACATTCCAACTCTCATTCTCTCTATATTTTTTAAAAAGTGTTGAAGCTACTCTCACCTAATTCAAAAAAATGGGTTCCCCGTCGGAAGACTCGTTCACCGATATTTACCGAAGATTTTTTTCACCCGAAGAAGACGCGGAGGAGGAAGAAGCGGTTACGAGTGTGTGTAGTTTTATGATACAAGCACTTGAGCACGTTCGGCCTACTCCCCCTCCACGACCCATCTTGCGGCGCACCTTTATCTTGCGAGATCGTGAAGCCGCGAACGGGAACTTTGAAGACGTAGGTTTGCATGCTTGGGCGATTCGGCCAATTGGATACAACAATGAAGACGAAGAAGATTCCGAGGAAGAAGAGGTTGAGGAATTCGAAGACGGGAACTTTGAAGACGTAGGTTTGGATGCTGGAGAAAACGAAGAGGAAGAAGGAGACAACGAAGACGAAGAAGATTAATCTTTGAAGACGGGAACTTTTTTTTTTTTTGGAACCGTTTTTTTTTTTTTTTTTTAGGTTACTGTTTTTTTTTATGTGTAATGTTTTTTTTTTAATTGTAGTGTAATGTTTTTTAATTTAATGAAATGAATTTTAATTTTATAAAGTTAGAAAATAATTATAAAAAATTGGAAATTAATAATTGAGTAATGATTAGACGGGGGCTTTATGACTACGGACTTAACATGCATAACGCCCCATAACGCCCCACGCTGACGTGGCGCGCCACGTGTCGCATAACGCCCACAAAGGGGCGTTATGACTACACATGCCCTTAAAAGGGATGTCTTTGGTTCAAATCTGAGCAAATGAATTATTGGTGTGTAACATTTTCCGTTAAAAAAAGTTAATTATTTGTTAAGAGAAAAGCAATCAAGAAGAATTAGTTGTTCTATAATTATCAAAAGATGATGGAATGAAATGATAGCTTCTCATGCAAAAATCTAGCAATGGAAAATGAGCCAGACAAAATGATCATATATCTCCATGTTTTCTCTTCTTTGATTATATCTAATCATCAACATCATTGGTATCATTTATAGCCATAATCATCATCAACATCATGCATTCTTTAATTCAATTCAATTCAATTTTTTTTTTTTTTTTTTTTGAAAGGCCAACAAAGAAATTTATTCATACAGGTACCAACAAATTGTTAATACCAGCAGCATTACATTCACCATATTACATCTTATAATTTCATACTGGAAGATTAAAGCTGCACCACATCTCCCATGACATTTCCTGCAGTTTCGCTCGGCTCCTCACCCACAAAAATCCGAGAACTCTAATTTCCTCAACCAACCTTGCGACGTTAGCTTGCTTCTGATTAAAAACCACCTCATTCCGACACCTCCACATACACCAAACAGTCGTTTGCACGATGGTAAAGATTACCTTTTTCCACTTAAAAGAGCCACTCAAATGATGGGAATTCAATTCAATTATTCTTTAACTTTGCTCATCCTGGGATGCGGTTTTATGTTGGCCAAGGGTGGGACATGCCTCCCACAATAATCTGAATTATGCCATGATGTTTTTTACATGGATAGATGGACTACAATTATTATACTCATATAGTTTTGTTACTCTCATTACTATGTTCCCTCATATATACTTATGAGAGTAGATATTCATCATGACTTGACATGATGTGTGTTCAAGATTGGTGTTATAAGTTTGTCCTAATAAATAATATTTTGACTCATTATACCTACTGATCATGAGATTTAGTAGTTAAATAAAACAATTTCCCTTGTAGGTATGTTGATTTTGCAACAGTTCTTTTTTTCACAAGTTTGCCATTATTAGGTCCGCAGTCAAAGCGCGGAGAGACGATTTTTTAGCTAAGGAACGAGAAAGCGAAAACATGGCGTTAGTTGAATTGGAAACTTTGGAAGTGGAATTAGAAAACAGGGATCCTTCTGAAGATGAGGAATGGATTTTGGCTGAGAATAAGAGGATTATTAAAGAAGCGGAGAACATAAGAAATACGGGCCTCCTTCAAAGATCGCGTTTAAAGTGGGCGGTGGAGGGTGACGAAAATTCAAAGTTTTTCCACGCCCTCGTTAATAATTGGAAGGCGATGAACTGTATCCACGGCCTAAACGTTAACGGAGAATGGTGCACTAAACCGTCTATTATTAAAACGGAGATTTTCTCTTTTTCGGGACCGTTTCAAGGATAGGTACCCAAAACAGGCCCGAATTGCTTGACATCAATTTTAATAAAATTTCGGAGTCGGAAAGTAATATGTTGGTAGATGTTTTTTCCGCCGCGGAAATAAAAGAGGCGGTTGCTCAATGTGGGGATGATCAGGCTCCGGGCCCGGATGGCATGAACTTCAGGTTCATTAAACATTTCTAGGATTTATTCGAAAAAGATTTCGCCAGGATTTTCGCTGGGTTTCATGATAGTGGCGAGATTAGCAATGGGAGTGGATCGTCCTTTATCGCTCTCATTCCTAAGGTTAAAGACCCGGTTTCTCTTGGTAATTTTAGGCCCATTAATTTGGTTGGAGTAGTCAGCAAGGTGATTTCGAAAGTCATTGCAAATCGTATGAGAAAAGTTTTGGACGGTGTTATATCCGATTCTCAATCGGCCTTCTTAATTGGTAGATACATTCTCGATGGTCCGCTCATCATTAATGAGCTTATTTCTTGGATCAAAAAAAGGAAAAAGAAATCTTTTTTTTTTTTTCTCAAAATTGATTTCGAAAAGGCATATGATAATGTAAGTTGGACTTTCGTGATTAATATTCTCCATCAAATGGGTTTTCTGAGTTTGTGGTGCAAATGGATTATGGGCATCCTCAAATCAGCAAGATCCTATGTTTTAGTGAACGGGGCTCCGACGTTCCAGTTTCAATGCGAGAAAGGTATGAGGCAAGGAGATCCGCTCTCTCCGTTCCTGTTCCTAGTTGTGATGGAAGCGCTCTCTCGTATGATTACTCGGGCGAGGGAGGCGGGGGTTATCAAGGACATTCATACTCCGAATGATGGTCCGGTCATGTCTCATCTCCTATACGCGGACGACGCCATCGTGTTGGGGGATTGGTCCAAAGAAGAAATGGGTAATGTCATGAGGATCCTTCGATGTTTTTTTCTTTGTTCGGGTCTTAAAATTAACGTGGATAGGTCAAACCTTTACGGTATCGGTGTTAGTATGGAGGATACCGGGATTATGGCCAACGATTTCAGGTGTAAACCGGACTCTCTCCCCTTTAAGTATCTTCGTTTGAAAGTTGGAGCCAACATGAACCGGGTTAATAATTGGCAACCGGTGTATGAGACGTTCCGGAATCGCCTTGCCAAATGGAAGTCGCACCTTTCGTCTATAGGGGGAAGAGTGGTCTTAATTAAGTCAGTTTTGGAAAGCCTTCCGACATACTTTTTCTCGCTTCACAAAGCCCCTAAAAAGGTGCTTTCTGTCACACCCCGAAATATCAGAGCATTGGCGTGACTGGACTGGTATCTTCATTGCACAGCGGAAGCAAATAAGCTAAGACTTTTAGAAAACGAACGCCCACTAAGTACTCGAATCTCCAATGGTTCTCCTATTCCAACCGTGCCTTGTCTTAGAAATGCAACCTGAGAAAGAAATATGCGAAAAAGTCAACATAAAGTTGAGCGAGTTCAATGCCCACCCTGACTTTGACTTCATACCCGCATAATCCTATGCTTTGAATTTGTATAAAACATGGTATGTAATTTGTATAAATCAAGTATTTCTGTAAGTATCGATATTGTTAATGGGTTGCAAGGCCATTAACATGTGACACGACATAGGAAGCATCCAAACCATAGGCTTTTTCTAGTTGTCGATTCACGACTGAGACACAAAAACACTACTCGGTACTAGTTTTCACCAAGAGTGTGGCTGCCCGAAAACCCATTAGATCTAACCTTTTGTTCTGCGGTCTTAGTATGTACACGATTAATGGTGCTTATGTTACCCTATTCGTGACACGATTTCTCGTATCATTCCTCAATTCTTGTATCCATCATACCATTTGTAAATATTGTAACAATTGTAACATGTATTTCACCCCCGAAGTTATAAAACTGAAAACAGTTAAAAGAAAAGGGGGAGCATGAACTCACTGGGTTGTCTCGTTTTACCTACGCAAACCGACCCAATCCCATTATTATAACTAGGACAATCCCGTCCCTAATCATTAAGATCATTCACGTTTCGAAAATACGCATTTGTTTTGTAAAACCGGTATCTTTAGTACAAATCATTCGTAAACCATTTGAGTTTCTTGAAATCCATTCGTAACTTGGTTTAGAAATGAGTTTTCATTTATCGAGAAATTGTTTACTTTTGCAAAACTTGCATGTCTTTCCACCCCGAAAGCATTTATAAAAATGTAAAACCGTAAAAAGGGGGTTATGAACTCACCTGAATATTCATGTGCAAAGCTAGCTATATACGACTTCGTAATGTCGTTTCCAAGACGTGACTTGCTAGCGTGCATTATATAACATCCCTAATCATGGAATATCTTATAAGTTTCTAAACAAAAGCGGTAACTAAACTACGTGTCACCGAGCTTTACCGAATCGTTGACCGAACGATTTGACGGTAAATTGTTAACTTAAAAGAAGCGAAGAAGTTATACTTGTTAGCTCGTTTTGAGAAGTCGTATGTTGGTATATAGTACGCCGTTTAGGCGTTTAAAATAAATATAAAAAGTTATATTTATTTTATAGAATTATAATCGAGTTGTTCTGTTCGAAGATAAATATATAACTATATTCATTTTTATACAAGAATTCGAGTCGTTTGAAATAAATATGTATACTATATTTATTTATAAAAAGATTCGAGTTTAACGTTTGAAATAAATATAATAACTATATTTTGTATAGCAGTTTGCGTTATCGTCGTTTAAAACAATACAAGTTTTTATAAAAGTTTTGTAAAATATTCAAGTTTTAAAATAGATATAATAACCACATTTATTTGTTTTAAATAATTTCCGAATGGTCGTTTTCGAAAGTCGCAAAGTGTCGTTTAAAGCATAATGCATTCGTGTATGCATTCATTTGATAGTTTCGTTTTATAATAAAAACTCGTTTTATTTTACGGATTTTCTTGATAAACGGGCAGAGTTTCCTCTATTTTTGGACGCCCCCGACAACACAGGTTGTCGTTATTTCATCAAAATTCAACAATATTCAACCAAGATTCAATTAAACTATATGTAATATATATCAAATGTAAATTATAATCTGTCTCTTAGAGCTCGTTTCTCACGTATAACAAATGAACGTAAATAATAATCGTCATAAATCCTTTACCGAGTCTTCGCGTGTCGAAACGCTAACTGAGTTGACCGAGTCAACTGGGTTGACCGAGTTGACTCGCTGAGTTGACCGAGTCAACTCAGTTGACTCTGTTTGACCGAGTCGTCTGCACCACTTCCGAATCTAACTCGTATTATGAACTGACCCGAGATCAACTCCACTGTCGTGAACCTAAAACCAAAGTAAACTGACACCCGAAGCAATGAAATTAGAACATGTTGAACCACATTTTTACCGAATCAAATCTTGAGCCAAACATAACCCGATCTGAACACTTGAACGTCACTGGACCGAAGCCCGAAATAACACTACCGCCGCTGCTGCGCCGTCGGCCGGCGGTTCTCCACCGTCGTCCCCAATTCCTCAATCACCACCACTGTCGTCATGTCGGACCCACCACACCTCTGTTGTCATTTCGTCTCCTGAAGCAACGAATCCAGCAGGTAGCAAACGGATCTAAATAGATCTGGAAATAAAATAAATAAAAAATTAAGAAGTTTCAAGGGCGGCTGGAGTTTACCGGAGAAAGGGCATCATCGGACTTTCTTCGGAACCCTTTGCCGGAGAAGTTACTCGAACACAAAACAACCACCGCCGCCGGATTTCACTTCCGCCGCCGTGAGCGGTGGCGCTGCTCCTTCGTCTCCGATGCTCAGACATGTCGGTAACCCGGAGGAACAGTCGCCGCTCTCTCATCCTCTGATTCTCTCTCTTCTGATCTCTCTCTCTCTCTCTCTCCTCGACCCGGTCTCTCTCTCCCTTCTGTTTTGACAGTCGAGAAAGGGGGGGTCTGATAGCTGTATGTGTGGGTTGTGAAGAGTAGACAAGATGTTTGTTCTTTATGTGTGTGTTTGTGAGGGTTGATTTGGCTGTGTGATATCTGTGATTTCAACAAAAATGAGGATAGAACTTTTTGGTGTGTGTATGTGTATTTACAGTATATTTCGGGAGGGGAGAAGACATAGTGTAGTGTTTGTGTGATTGTGAACTAAAGAAGCAATAACACCCTATTTATAAAGATGTTGAGATCTCTAAAGATCTTGTGTAGATTTTAAGTAGATTTTGCATAGATTTGGCATAGAATCTTGAAGATTTTGTACGGATCTTGTATAGATCTTCAAGGAAGAGATCTAATATATTATGTGCAGGTTTAGGCTTGTGGGTTTTGGGCTTGGGCCCAGGGCCCACAATTCCATCTCATGTGTAAGTAGCCCGTAATTCCTACGAGACCCGATATCGCAACCCAAACTCCATAAGTGTCGAAAGAATAAAATTTTTAAAATTAAAAGGCGTATAATAGTGGCGTTGTCAGTATTTTGTACGGTATCGGTTTACTACTAAATTTTCAGCAGTTTTTTTCGTGAATCGCCATATGCGTACTGTAATGTTGAAGCTCCAAGGGCCTAATTTAGTTAATTTGCATCGAAAACACTATTGATTGTCGCTTTAATCACCTGTTAATCACAAAATTAAGAGCCGTAAATCACCGGTTATCACATTCTCCCCCTGTTAATAAAATTTCGTTATCGAAATTTAGACTACGTTAACTCCTTAGAGCTACGTTATGCGTAAGTAAATACGAATAATGTCAAAGGAAACTAGACATACTGATACAGTCACCAGTGTGACCAAGTTAACAAGGGTCCAATAAAAGAGGAATTTCGACCAAAAGAATTCCAAATGGACGTTTACAATATGCAAATGAATGTTAGAAACAATAACATTCGCTAGGAGAAGCTTAGAATCAACAAGCCCAAATGAAATAGTTTTGCATGAAACGCTCGATCATGATCAGCCCAAGCTGCAAGTTCTACCGACGCCACAAGGTGTTGTAGTGAATGAAAAAAATCAATAATAGCGGTGATTGAACAAGTATCACCTGTGTTTTGCATCAAATGCTCAATCATATTTAGCCCAAGCTACAAGTTTGTACTGACACCACAAGGTGTCGGAATCAACAAACAATTTTATGGAGTCGAATGCCAAACAAATTTAATACGACTCGAAACAAATGAAGTGCTCGTTAAAAATCGATTTGAATATGATGCTCCCAATACATCATATGATGCTTTGAATTGAATATGTGTAATGGACAGGTTCAAACAATTGAATTTGATTTCGGCGCAAGCCAATAATAAATACATGTATCAACAAGAAAACTTTCGGCATAGCCTCAAAGAAATACCATGTATGTAACTTGAAAGAGAAAAGAATTTTCAAGAAATGTGTTGACTTGATAACAAAGAAGCCAAGAATTACAATAATGCAGGTCATTCGAATCACAAATCAATATTTAGATTTAGCGAAATAATATTTGAACTTTGATGAAACGCTTATTCGAAACGAAACCACATGTGTAACAAACGATGCATATGAATTTTCAAGAAATGAAGCAAATGAGTATTCGCTATAATGAAAGAAATGATTGTGATACAATGACCATTAAGAGGAGTAGAGATGTGAAAATCTACTCACTAGATGCAAAAGTCGGAATTTATATAAAAGAAATTTAAGGACTTTACCTGGGGTTTCATGTGATAACCGGTTGTTAGGTGACATTACCATGGAATGTCGAACATAGCGTATTCGTCGTTAATAAGATAGGGGGAATGCGGAGACATACGTCTTCTTCTTAGCATGACTCGTGTCGTTTGCAGGACCGCGTGCCAAACTGCCGCTTCCTCGAAAGTGGTATGTGACGTACTTCAACCTCCGTTGGTGTATAACTTAAGTTTCACGTATACCTGTGCACTAGCGTTTCGTTATGCGTAGGCTGCCTGCTCGGGAAGTCAAAATATCATAGACAATATGAATAATAGTGTGTGCCCGAGTTAATATTCGCGGTTCCTACGTGATGACCTTGAATGAATTTCAACATAAGTTTTCCAAAGGTCCAAAATGCATGTTTTCAAAATTCTCAATGTTTTGCTTACTGTATGTGATTGTTTCGTGTATCGTGTATCAAATGCAACTCTTATGCTTGTTTAAAATCAAAATAGTTGTCTCTTTGTTCTTGGCAATGGTTGGAACCCATATTCGAGTACTAAGCGTTCTGTATGTATTCACTGTGTGTATTCAAAGTAATAATAGTCTAAGTCCCAAAGAAAGTGAGGTTAGAGCCTAGGTATCGCTACAGAAACCTAATTCGCTGTAACCTATAGCTCAGATACCAATCTGTCACACCCCGAAATATCAGAGCATTGGCGTGACTGGACTGGTATCTTCATTGCACAGCGGAAGCAAATAAGCTAAGACTTTTAGAAAACGAACGCCCACTAAGTACTCGAATCTCCAATGGTTCTCCTATTCCAACCGTGCCTTGTCTTAGAAATGCAACCTGAGAAAGAAACATGCGAAAAAGTCAACATAAAGTTAAGCGAGTTCATAGTTTGTTTGTAAAAGATTCGAAATAAATCTTTTTTTGATAACCGGTTTGTGAAATATTATTGAGAAAACGAATTTAAAAATCATTTTCTTGTCAAGTTATATGGAAACTTTGTATTTGTAAAGTTTGTATAACCGTCAATGCCCACCCTGACTTTGACTTCATACCCGCATAATCCTATGCTTTGAATTTGTATAAAACATGGTATGTAATTTCTATAAATCAAGTATTTCTGTAAGTATCGAGATTGTTAATGGGTTGCAAGGCCATTAACATGTGACACGACATAGGAAGCATCCAAACCATAGGCATTTTTCTAGTTGTCGATTCACGACTGAGACACAAAAGCACTACTCGGTACTAGTTTTCACCAAGAGTGTGGCTGCCCGAAAACCCATTAGATCTAACCTTTTGTTCGGCGGTCTTAGTATGTACACGATTAATGGTGCTTATGTTACCCTATTCGTGACACGATTTCTCGTATCATTCCTCAATTCTTATATCCATCATACCATTTGTAAATATTGTAACAATTGTAACATGTATTTCACCCCCGAAGTTATAAAACTGAAAACAGTTAAAAGAAAAGGGGGAGCATGAACTCACTGGGTTGTCTCGTTTTACCTACGCAAACCGACCCAATCCCATTATTATAACTAGGACAATCCCGTCCCTAATCATTAAGATCATTCACGTTTCGAAATACGCATTTATTTTGTAAAACCGGTATCTTTAGTACAAATCATTCGTAAACCATTTGAGTTTCTTGAAATCCATTCGTAACATGGTTTAGAAATGATTTTTCGTTTATCGAGAAATTGTTTACTTTTGCAAAACTTGCATGTCTTTCCACCCCGAAAACATTTATAAAAATGTAAAACCGTAAAAAGGGGGGTTATGAACTCACCTGAATATTCTTGTGCAAAGCTAGCTATATACGACTTCGTAATGTTGTTTCCAAGACGTGACTTGCTAGCGTGCATTATATAACATCCCTAATCATGGAATATCTTATAAGTTTCTAAACAAAAGAGGTAACTAAACTACGTGTGACCGAGCTTTACCGAATCGTTGACCGAACGATTTGACGGTAAATTGTTAACTTAAAAGAAGCGAAGAAGTTATACTTGTTTGCTCGTTCTGAGAAGTCGTATGTTGGTATATAGTACGCCGTTTAGGCGTTTAAAATAAATATAAAAAGTTATATTTATTTTATAGAATTATAATCGAGTTGTTGTGTTCGAAAATAAATATATAACTATATTCATTTTTATACACGAATTCGAGTCGTTTGAAATAAATATGTATACTATATTTATTTATAAAAAGATTCGAGTTTAACGTTTGAAATAAATATAATAACTATATTTTGTATAGCAGTTTGCGTTATCGTCGTTTAAAACAATACAAGTTTTTATAAAAGTTTTGTAAAATATTCAAGTTTTAAAATAGATAAAATAACCACATTTATTTGTTTTAAATAATTTCCGAATGGTCGTTTTCGAAAGTCGTAAAGTGTCTTTTAAAGTATAATGCATTCGTGTATGCATTCATTTGATAGTTTCGTTTTATAATAAAAACTCGTTTTATTTTACGGATTTTCTTGATAAACGGGCAGAGTTTTCTCTGTTTTTGGACGCCCCCGACAACCCAGGTTGTCGTTATTTCATCAAAATTCAACAATATTCAACCAAGATTCAATTAAACTATATGTAATATATATCAAATGTAAATTATAATCAGTCGGTTCGAGCTCGTTTCTCACGTATAACAAATGAACGTAAATAATAATCGTCATAAATCCTTTACCGAGTCTTCGCGTGTCGAAACGCTAACTGAGTTGACCGAGTTGACTCGTTGAGTTGACCGAGTCAACTCAGTTGACTCTGTTTGACCGAGTCAACTCAGTTGACTCTGTTTGACCGAGTCAACTCAGTTGACTCTGTTTGACCGAGTCGTCTGCACCACTTTCGAATCTGACTCGTATTATGAACTGACCCGAGATCAACTCCACTGTCGTGAACCTAAAACCAAAGTAATCTGAGACCCGAAGCAATGAAATTAGAACATGTTGAACCACATTTTTACCGAATCAAATCTTGAGCCAAACATAACCCGATCTGAACACTTGAACGTCACTGGATCGAAGCCCGAAATAACACCACCGCCGCTGCTGCGCCGTCGGCCGGCGGTTCTCCACCGTCGTCCCCACTTCCTCAATCACCACGACTGTCGTCATGTCGGACCCACCACACCTCTGTCGTCATTTCGTCTCCTGAAGCAACGAATCTAGCAGGTACCAAACGGGTCTAAATAGATCTGGAAATAAAATAAATAAAAAATTAAGAAGTTTCAAGGGCGGCTGGAGTTTACCGGAGAAAGGGCATCATCGGACTTCTTCGGAACCCTTTGCCGGAGAAGTTACTCGAACACAAAACAACCGCCGCCGCCGGATTTCACTTCCGCCGCCGTGAGCGGCGGCGCTGCTCCTTCGTCTCCGATGCTCGGACCTGTCGGTAACCCGGAGGAACAGTCGCCGCTCTCTCATCCTCCGATTATCTCTCTTCTGATCTCTCTCTCACTCACTCTCTCTCTCTCTCTCTCCTCATCCCGGTCTCTCTCTCCCTTCTATTTTGTAGCCGCCGCACCACCACCGAACGGTGGTGGTGGTGATCTGTTTTGGCAGTCGAGAAAGGGGGGGTCTGATAGATGTATGTGTGGGTTGTGAAGAGTAGACAAGATGTTTGTTCTTTATGTGTGTGTTTGTGAGGGTTGATTTGGCTGTGTTATATCTGTGATTTCAACAAAAATGAGGATAGAACTTTTTGGTGTGTGTATGTGTATTTACAGTATATCGAGAGAGGGGAGAAGACATAGTGTAGTGTTTGTGTGATTGTGAACTAAAGAAGCCATAACACCCTGTTTATAAAGATGTTGAGATCTCTAAAGATCTTGTGTTGATTTTAAGTAGATTTTGCAAAGATTTGGCATAGATTTTGTAGATCTTGAAGATTTTGTATGGATCTTGTATAGATCTTCAAGGAAGAGATCTAATATATTATGTGCACGTTTAGGCTTGTGGGTTTTGGGCTTGGGCCCAGGGCCCACAAGCCCATCTCATGTGTAACTGGCCCGTAATTCCTACGAGACCCGATATCGCAACCCAAACTCCATAACTGTCGAAAGAATAAAATTTTTAAAATTAAAAGGCGTATAATAGTGGCGTTGTCTGTATTTTGTACGGTATCGGTTTACTACTAAATTTTCAGCAGTTTTTTTCGCGGATCGCCATATGCGCACTGTAATGTTGAAGAGGCGTTCACGGGCACTCCAAGGGCCTAATTTAGTTAATTTGCATCGAAAACACTATTGATTATCGCCTTAATCACCTATTAATCACATAATTAAGATCCGTAAATCACCGGTTGTCACACTTTCGGATTTAGAATCCATGATCAAAAGTTTCTTATGGGGTGGTTCGGTAGAGGAAAGAGAAATGCATTGGGTTTGTTGGGATCGGGTGGCTCGTCACAAGAAAGAAGGAGGCTTGGGGCTTTGTAAGTTAAAAGAGGTTAATATCGCTCTTTTAACTAAATCGGGATGGAGGTACAAGACGGAAAAAAATAATCTTTGGAAGAAAGTTATCGATTCCCTTCACTCAAGTAGGGTGGGGTGGGAATGCATCAATTTCAAGAAGACTTTAAATGGTACATGGAGTAATATAGTAAAGGTGTTTATTAACTCTAAGGTGGGTGGGTTACCATTACGTAATTTCCTCAAAGGAGTGGTCGGGAATGGCGAAGACATCTCTTTTTGGTTGGACCCTTGGATTATTAATAAGCCCCTAAAGATCAAATTCCCTGAGTTTTTTTCTTTGGAGGCTGCCAAGAAGTGCAAGGTAGCGGATAGAATTTCGAGTCATGGTGCAGACATCGTTTTTAGCTGGGACTGGAGGTCGACGGTTCTCTTCTCGCTGAAGTGCGGATATCAGCGGGTATCGACAAATGGGCCTGGCAGTTCGGTTCGACAGGTGTATTCTCTGTTAAATCTGCCAAGCGGCTCCTATACAGCGACAATTCTGCTAGTCCTGGTTTCATCATGGATTGGTGCCGGTGGATCCCTAACAAATGTAATATACATGTGTGGAGGATGGAGCTGAACAAGCTCCCGACTGGAGTAGCTCTGAGGAATAGAAACATCGCTATTGAAGACGTCACTTGTCCTTTATGCAATTCGGAAGAGGAGACGACGGAACATGTTTTTATTTCATGCAGGGTGGCTGCGATCGTATGGAACGGTGTTAGTTCGTGGTGTAAGATTCCCAATATATCCGCTTTCTTGATCAAGGACCTCCTGTGTATCTATGCTAATTTAAGGGTCTCGGAAAAGAAGAAGGTTGCGGTGCAAGGTATTATTATGTTAGTTTGCTGGAGTCTGTGGCGGGCTAGGAACAATTATATATTTTCCAACACTCCTGTAAAGATAGATAGTATTTTGAGCGAAGTTAAGGCGTTGGGTTTTCTTTGGTTCTCTAATAGATCGAGATTCAAAGGGGTAGAATGGGGGGATTGGTGCTCTTTTGTAAATAAGTAGTTCCTTTTGTCTGTTTGTTTGGTCGGCCCGGTTTGGGTCGGCTGTTTTGTTAATGAAGTATACGTTTCAAAAAAAAATCTTTAATCTAATAGTTCCAGGCTGAGATATAATAATAGTAAACATATTAATAATTATAATCTCCAGCCGGACAGTAATACAGGGTATAAAGAGGGAGCTGTTCTTGTAGATGAAAAACAGTGTGGTATTTCAATTTTTGGTGTAGAAAGTAGGGATGTCCAAAATGCTTGTGACTTGGAGCTCGTTCGAAGCTCGTTCGAATTTAGTTTGGAAAAAGCTCGTTCGATATACATGGCTCGGTTTGAAAATGAGCCGAGCTAACTAAGCTGAGCCGGCTCTACTCGGATAGAAAGCAAGCCTAGCTCGGCTCGGTTCATAACGAGTCGAACTAGCTTAGTGTGTCTCGTTCATTAGCTCGGCTCAGATTATTTTACCTTTAATATACTTTATTTTTATACGCATGTAATATATATAAAAAAATGTTTATTATTTGTAGGTATTGTAGGACATGGGTCACATATTTATTAAAAAATTGAATAAATAAAAATAGTAAAGATACTCTCTTTATATATTTAAGAAATTATAATGCATGTAGTGTGTGTACAAACCTAACAAAAATAACTTATAACACAACATATGTAATTAATTTGATTCAAACTATAATCTTCATCAAGAGCTTTAATCGTGTCTTCTTGTATGGTCTTTCTGAAGTCTTCAACGAACTCCTGAATTGCGTCTTCTTTTACGATTCTTTGTGTAGGATCCAACGAGGTTTTGAACCACGTCTCTTATACAATAATTTCCTACAAAATGAACAAACAAGTGTTGACGGTTGTGGCTGAGGCACGTGTTCAATACACTTCCCTTAAAACAGGTACTGCCAAAGATGGCTCACGTGCCCGTGATTACACTGGGTATTTGTAGTGTTTGAATTTATGGAACGGTGAAGGATGTGATTGTGGTGGAAAACGAGTAGAAAGTACTCCTCTTTCTAGTTGGTCTTCAAGTGTTCATTTTTTCTCCAGGTATTCTTCATGTATAAAGCTTTACAATTTTCTTGTAGTTTTTCTTTCTCAAACGAGGCACATAGGGTGTGTTTGGCATAGAGCTTTTTAGGAGCTTCTATATTTAAACTTTTAAGAAAAAACTCCTACTCAATAAAAAGTCTTATTTAGTTGAATGAGCTTGAAGCTTTTAGGTTAGAAGCTTGAAGTTTTTGGTTAAACGCTCCTACTAGTAGCGTTTAGAAGGAGCTACAAACTTTTAGGGGAAAATGAGTATTTTAACCTCTAAAGATAATGAACTTTTTAGTTATATTTTTTTAGTTACGTCCATTTTGGTCATTTTATACATTTTATTAAAAGTTCCAGCTACTCTGCCAAACACCTAAATATATCTAAAAAACTACAGTCACCAGCTACCAGCTTCTAGCCACCAGCAACCTGCTTCTAGCCACCAGCAACCTGCTACTTTTGCCAAACATACCTATAGCCTACTATTTTTTATAAGAATTAAAGATGAGTGAAAAGTCTTACTTTATTGGTCGCTTAATTAGAGACTTAATTTGGGACATAAAGACTCAAATTAAAAGACATAAAACTCTAACTAATTTGAGACATAAAGACTATTATTAAAAGATATAAAAACTATACTCAAGAGTTTAGTATTCAATTCAATGTATGATAAGTCTCATTAATATTTATAATTTCACTAAATTATAAATTTACTAAATATCCATTCACCTCCAATAGGTATTTGGGTGTGTAGTTGGACATTCATTGTAAATTTGAGGATTGTTTTTGATGCTAATGAATTTATATTGTATTCCATTGAAATCTAAAATTTATTTTGTAATTGGTTGAACTTGATTTTGGCTTGTTGAACTTATTTTAAATATGTTCATTAAATTTATTGAATAGTATTTTAGACGATTGAGCTTTGAAACTATGTATTGTTTATAAAAAGAAAAATCAAGCCTAACCAAACGGAGCTCGAGCTTAGTTTTTCAGCTCGGCTTCAAATCCGAACCGAGCCTAGTTGGATCGGTTTATAATCGAGCTGAGCCCGAGCTTACCTCTGACTCAACTCGGCTTGTAAACAACCCTAGTGGAAAGAGTGGGTTTCTTTCAATTTGTCTTACATATTAGATGTTTGTATTGTAACACTTTTGATTACTTGCTTTTTTTAATGCATTGCCTGCTGTTCCACAAGAAAGATCTTCCTTTCTTAAATATTCAGAGATATGATAGATGATTAATGTAAAAGAACTAAATGGAGAAATTTCCCAAGGATATACTGAAGTAGAGGTATTGATGATTTGGATTTTGTATTGTCTTGGTGTGACTTTTTGTTGTGTTTGGTTAATGGTATTTAGTATTTTTGCTTTGCTTTTTCTCTCTATGTTTGTCTCTCCACTTTACTCCTCTTTACTCACTTATAATAAAAAGGATTATGAATGCTCTTAACCTCTTTGCTAAGACTATTTTAGTTAAATCAAAATTGTGCATGACTTTATAGCCTAGTGACATTTTGGGGGTGGGATAAAGCTTTGGGACTAATAGGTCCTATGTTCGATTTTCACAGGGGGTTTCCCATATATATTAGGTTTCCTCCTGAATTGGTGTATAGTAATTATGCCTAGTCGAGATGGATATAATCGGGTAATTCCACTGGTGACATGATTATACTTCGATGGTCTGTTAGTGATCCAAATTTGTTATTTTTTAAAAAAAAATTCCTCGAATTCCGTTTAAAATATATATATGTGTGTGTGGCTTTCACTAATGGCATCATGATTCTTGAAAATGTAATTGGTGATAAGAATGAAATGATTAAAGGCTACTAATTGTGTGCTTGAAATTGAAACAAGTTAAAAGAATAATGGCATGCCTACCAACACCTCATGAATTGATTGACCCCTTCCCCACAAATATATGGTTTTTTTTAGAATAGAAAATTCATACACCCTTTAAATCTTTCTTAGTTTTCGTATTCTTTAAATCTGCTCTAAACCTACACAAATTTTTTATTTTTTTTTTTTGAAAATTAACTTTCATTAAAACAAACCTCTGACCCAAACGGGCAAAAGACCAAACAAACAACAACACCCCGACCCAAACGAGCAAAGGACAAAGAAATTACAACATGTATAAAAGGTATTTACACCACTCCACCCATCTAATATATTTACATGAGGATCTATTTTTGACCCATCCATAACCTCTAGATTTTATCTCTCCTATGATCTCTTGCGAGCTACATCTTTTCTGATTAAAAACCACGTCGTTTCTTTCTTTCCAGATGCACCAACAAGCCATCATAGCTAACCTGTAAATGATCTTCTCCACCTTCTTACTACGTTTTATGTATTTGTTGATTTCTAAAATGTCTTTGTACTAAAAAAAGTAAAGCGACGGAATGTTGCACCAAACGCGACGGAATGTTGCACCAAACGCTGAAAGTCGACCACACCCTCAAAGCTACCTAGCAATTTTTTTGATATATGACTAAAACATTCAACCATTAAGGAAAGAACACATTAATCATACATCTTAATACATGCTAAAAACCGTTTAATGATATAAATATAAATGCAAAGTTTTACCCCGTAAATACAAATTATAATTCACATAATTGAATTTTGTTATATTGATGTAAATTAGGGATGACAATCGAATCCGAACTCGATTGGTAAACTCGAAACCCAACATATTTGGGACTAGTTTTTATTTTTTTCATGGGTTTGAGACGGGTTTAGGATTTTGTGATACCCGACCCGATTACCTGATAAAGTGTACCCGTTTACCCGACCCGATTACCTGATAAAGTATACCCGTTTACCCGATATAATTTCTTTTATGTTTTTAAATATGTATCTATATGATACATCCATTTTTTATACATATAGGTATTTTATACCGTATATGTTGTAGTTATTTGATATAATTTTATAGTGATAATACTAATTGTAATTGATTAGTAGTTACCGATAGACACCCGATGGTTTTTGGGTCTGGTAATTCCAACAGGTAATTTTTTTACTCTACAAGATACACTTGTAGAGTAATTTTGATAATTACCCTACGAGTAAATAATTACGAAAATGTCACCTCGTTTTTTTGGTTTCTTCTTGTCTTTCGTACATTTTGTACGATAAGACACTTTGTACGTGAACTTAACCCTGTTTTTCTAAGTAAGCTTTGTTTTATCATAATTTTTTTAAATAATAAAAATAATGAATTTCAAAAGTGATGATGATGAGAAGGAGAGTTGACTGAAATCAAAATAATTTTTTTTTGCTTGGAATAGACTCAATTCATAATTAGACAACTTTTCCTTCTTCTCAGACTTTGTTCTTTTAACCAATCATCAAACCCACTTTTAAGTAAATAACCATAATCATGTAACGCATTACATCATCATCATCATAATCAGTAAATCCCACTAATAGCAAAGTTAAGGTATGGTCTGAGGAGGGTAGATGTAGACAGCCTTACCTCTACCCCGTAAGAATAGAGAGGCTGCTTCCAGTGAGGCCCCCGGCTCGATTGTAGTTTTGTATCAAGGCTTGGACCTAAGACACATAACACTCAAACAATAGGGACAGAGACTGATTGGTGCATGTATCCCCCGTGTCTTTCAGCTATCAACGTCACCACATGATGCATGATTAACCATCCGCCGCTTTTAACGTTATTTTCACGAGATTAGTAAAACAATGTTAAAGTTAGTACCATTTCACTTTTGCCCCCCGAGCGTCCACACATATATACATTATATGTACACACCGCAAGTGGGGCATGCATGTAACGCATTACACCATATCGTTATTTGTTGAGGATGGAGTTCGGACAAGCCACAAATAATCAACCCAACCTTAATTATGAGAGAATATATATAACTATTACTCGAGTTTGCACAATCAAATAAAAAGCATAGTAATAATTATACAAATAACTTAAGCCTCTTACTGGTTATCACAGATAGTCGATGCAGAATGTGTGGAGAGGAGGATGAAACTTCTCTACATCTCTTTGCCTCATGTCGGATAGCGGAACAAATTTGGGAGTTTGTATCTCGGTGGTGCAAGATACAACCTGTCTTTGCATTGGAATTAAAAGATTTGGCAAATATACATAAGTGCAACTGAGGTTCAAATAGATGGAGGAAAGTGGTTAATTTGGTGACTCAAGCGTCTATTTAGGTTATTTGGAGAAGCCGAAACGAGGCGGTTTTCGAAGGAAAACAACCTTAACAGGACGAAGGAAGAAATTAAGATGTATGGATACATGTGGCTAAAAAGTCGAGTTAAAAATGCTAGCATTACATGGGTCAACTGGTGTAACTTTGATTTAAATAGCTTTGGTGTATGATTGTTTAAAAACCGTTGTATGATTTTGGTGATTCATCTGATTTTGGTGATTCATGTGGCTAACAGTTGGTTGCCCAGATGGTATGAAATAAAATTTTTGTTGGACTTTCAAAAAAAAAAGTCCGATGGCATATATGCCATTGGTCTGTCCGATTATATTCGATCAGATCAATCACAGGTTATTACTTATATAATAATTTGTGACTACAGATATGTAATTGGACCGATCACTAGTTATCACAAGTATTTAACTTTGTTTTATGCTATGTAATTTCTATGATTATATATATGTAATTCTGTAATTATATTATTAAATTTCGTGATTACATATAATTTTATAATCAGTTTTTTAATGAATTGTGTTATGGAAACCAAAAACCTTTCGATAGGAGAGAAAAATGAGAATTCTAAGAAATTTCTTTCGATAGTTTGTGGTTTTCATCAAGTGACCAAAGTTCAAGCATGGAAAGGGTCTGTAGTGGAAAGATTGACAAAAAAAGTCTGATATACGATATTATTCTTTTGAAAAATTACATCATCAAATCTGGTATTTTAATCTCTTTAATTTGAGTGTCATCATCATCATACTCAGTATATCCCACCAATAGCAAAGCTAAGGTAGGGTCTGAGGAGGGTGAGATGTAGACAGCCTTACCTCTACCCCAAAGGAATAGAGAGGCTGCTTCCAATGAGACCCCCGGCTCGATTGTGGTTTTGCATCAAGCCTTGGACATAAGGCACATAACACTCAGCAATTGAGACAAACGCCGATTAGTGCATGCACCCCCTTGTCTTTTGGCTATCAACGCCACCACATGATGCATGATTAACCGTCCCCCTCTTTTAACGTTATTTTCACGAAATTAGTAAAATAACGTTAAAATTAACCGTCCCCCTCTTTAATTTGAGTGTGTATATTCTAAATCAATTAAAGAACGTTAATGTATTGTGCGTATATAAACATGGGTTACATAACTATTTAAATAATGTGCGTACTTATACACATAGATTACGTAAATGTTAATATAATTTGCATGGTTAGTTATATAAGTTTGCCTATCTATGTAATTCCACTCGCACAATGACTCATGTCGTGTCCTCGTAGTTTTGTATCCTTTCTACGTTAACTTGACCCGATTATATATATTGATGCAGGAACATCCAAGACAACCACAAAAAGAAAAGGGCTCAACGCAGACCCCTGGTGGAGTCCTACCTCGACAGGAAAGAAGTTGTCCAAGTTGATTCAGAAGACTGTTCCGTGGTGCATGCTTTTTGCAGACGATATTGTGTTGATTGCAGAGACTAAACAGTGCCTGAACGCCAGGGTAGAGGAGTGGAGAGTAGCCTTAGAGAGCAAGGGCCTAAGGATTAGTCGATCTAAGACTGAGTATCTACACTGTGATTTCAGTGGTGTAGCCGAGGACGATGACACCCAAATCACCATTGAGGATCAATTGGTCCCGCAGGTAACTAGGTTTAAGTATCTGGGGTCGTTTGTACAAAGAGATGGTGACATAGATAGCGATGTAACCCATCGCATACAGGCTGGCTGGTGTAGATTGAGGGCAGCCAGTGGGGTATTGTGCGATAGGAGGTTCCCAACTAAATTAAAGGGGAAATTTTACAGGGTAGCAGTCAGACCCGCTATGCTATATGGAACAGACTGTTGGGCTATCAAGAAGACACAAGTGCGCAAGATGGAGGTAGCAGAGATGAGGATGCTGAGGTGGATGTGTGGACAAACGAGGTTAGACCGGATAAGAAATGAGGTTTTTAGGGAAAGATTAGGAGTGACTAGTATATCGGAGAAGATTAAGGAGGGGAGATTGAGATGGTTTGGGCATGTGAAGCAGAGGGAAACGACGGCACCGGTTAGAGTAGTGGAAACTCTTACTGTTGAGGGGAGGAGAGGAAGAGGCAGACCCAAACTGACATGGGATGAGCAGATTAGGCATGATTTAGTAGAGTTGCATCTTTCTGAGGACATGGTCCAAGATAGGACTGCGTGGAGGCATAGGATTAGGGTTAAGGACTTCTAGAAGATACTACAGTAAGGTCTTAGGTGTATCTTAAGGAGGTAGGTTTTTCCTAGTCTTTAAGGGACTTTTCCGGTGATTGCCTTCTTGTGTTTATGCCCAAATGATGTTGTATGCATGCTATTATACATGATTTATATTATACTGTGTCAACTCGGATCAATTTCTTGGTATGGGGGACTTCTTATTTGTATATTCTTTGACTTGGTGTGTTGGTTTGTTGTTCGTTTTCGAGCCGAGGGTCTCTCTGGAAGCAGTCTCTCTATCCCTATGGATAGAGGCAAGGTCTGCCTACATCCCACCCTCCCCAGACCCTATAAGTAGCTTTGCTATTTGTGGGATTTACTGGGTATGCTTGTTGTTGTTGTTGTTGTTGAACATCCACGTTTCTCAACCTTCTCAATGTGTGGGCTGGACGACAAACCAAGTGGTGTCCAATGTGAACGACAGTGGGCTCGTGGTGTGTGACCCGGTGGGCAGAAATGGTGGATCAAGGTCCAAGGCACGGGTTTGGGTGGGAGAGATCACGGGTATAAAGTAAGTAGATTTGGTTGTCATATTTTGTTATTTTAAAGTATATTTTTCCTATTTTCAAGGGTTTAACTTAAGTAAGAGGGATGTAGGGTTGTTTTTAGATATTTTTAGATATTGAACCCGAGAGTTCCACCAACCTTTAATTCGAGTCATGAAGACTTCGACACAGTTGATTGGCTGGAACTTTCGGGTTCAATACTTTTGAATAAAATCATGTGTTCTTGAGCCATTTGATTGCTTCCGTTGTTTGCATCAAGTAATATCAGAGCTTTGGTTTTCAAATGGCTCTGCGTGAGGATTGACGCCTTGATGTTCGTGAATTCTCCCTAAGAGGCAACAACAAAAGTGTTGGTGGTTACGTACTTGAAGAAGAGATGGAATTCTATGTCCGGAAAACCGACAAGTGAGGCAATAATGATGTCTATCATGAACCATGGGACCCTATCAAGGAAGTTAATCGTGAACATAGATCCACGAAGTGTGGCAATGAGATCGAGAACCGTGACTTACGGGATGCAAACTTTGGAAGAAACTAAACCAGGTGTTCCATGTAACGGACTGAAGCTTTGGGGAAGATCCTTTTTCAACGGATGTGATCAACCTTTATATAAGAAATACAACAAAAATAGGGGTGGTTGTGGATTGCAAAAGTTTTAGAGATCAACCAATTAGCAAGATGGAAACTAGATGATAAGAAGACACATATAAGTTTAATTTACTCACCAGTTATATTTATAATATTCATCAATCACTTCCGTGAAAAATTGAAGAGACTGGGCAGGAGAATTCGACGTAGACTTTCACAAATTGTTTGAAATTGAAATTTTGGGAGGTCTTTCCAATGTCGGGGATAACGAAAACCACCTTTCTTATTCACAAATGATTGTGATTGTGTAGTTAAGGGTGCTAGAAGACTCAACGATTCTACCATATCTTTTCCCAAGATTTAACTGTTGCTTGACGAGAAAAACTGCATGTTTGGCTCTACACTTAGCCTATTGGCTTAGTAAGCTCTTCTTTTTCTTTCAGGAATTCTACCTCAGGAGCGAATCTAGTTCAGCAAGGTCCATAGGGTGAGCTTGCTTGAAGTTGGGGCGGGTCTAGTGTTATCGATTATAAGATCACATGACTGCTTATCAACAATCTGGAAATAAGAAAGAAGAGCTTACGTCCGGCTCGGTTTTCGGGTTCGGCTTTTCTAATGAAGTTCTGTTTTCAAAAAATAAAATAAAAATAAAGTTAGAAGACCCCAATTATGGGCAATAAACTCCCCAACACAGAGCCGTCCCTGAAAACTCTCGAAAAAATTTAGGCCTCGGGCGACAAAAAGAATTGGGCCCAAAATTGTGGTTAAGGCGACATGAATTAAAAAAATAAATCTCAGTGGTGCAGCCAAAACTACTTGAATCTTTACATTATCTTGAGATAGTTTTTTCCACTACACCACCAACACATTTTTGCATAATAAACGGATAAATATACTAAATATATAATTTAATAAATATATAAAAGCTTATAAATACTTTTCGGGCCTTTTAAAAATTTGGGCCTTGGGCTTCGGCACGGGTTGACCGGCCCAAGAGCCGGCCTTGCCCCCAACAATATTGTAAAGTTGCCATGATTAAATCACATGACAACCACGTCAATGTTTGAGTTAAGTTTTTTTTTTTTTTTTGAACGGCCGACAGAAAAATTTTATTCATTCAACTAGCAAGCTGCTAGACACCACATATACAAAGTCATATTACACCATTTATGGCCGAAGCCAATCCAAACTAATTAAACGCCGAAAATCTACTCCAAACTTCCCATGATAAACTTGTCTCCTTGGACCTATTTTTAACCCAAAGATAGCCAAGCGACTTAACTTCTTCCAAGACTTTAACCACGTTAGGTTGAGTGCTGTTAAAAATTACCTCATTGCGTGTCTTCCATATGCACCATATAACTATTTGAATAATTGCTTGTATTGCCTTCTTTCTTTTCCGTGATCCCGGACTGAAGTCATGAAGATCTAATAAATCTTTAAGTTCGAACGCCACAATTGGGGGAATTTTGCACCATAAAGCTACATTCTGCCATACTATTTGACTGAACTGACAAGCAACAAACAGGTGTTCACTTGATTCCACATAATCTCCGCAAAAAACACATGTCGTATCTGCAACATCGATTTGTCTCCTACTCAAGGCTTCTCGAGTTGGAAGTCGATCCTTTTCTGCTCTCCACGCCACCAAACCCACTTTTTTCGGGATCCAACTGTTCCACGCGAAAACTCTGCTTGGTAGAGCTCTCTCTGCAGTACTTAGAAACTTTTTTATGCTTGAAACTGAAAACAAACCTGAATTATCCAGGTTCCATATCTGTTTGTCTACTCCAATTGAAACAGCAATAGCGCTTAAAAGGCCCATCAGATCATACAGTTCGTCACTTTCCAGCCCAACTGATATGGGCCTAATCCAATCCCAATTAAACTGTGGACTAGGACTAGATAGGCTTACACGATCAGCCACATTGCAGAACTTATTAATTTCAAGGTTAAATAGACTAGGAAATCTCAGATTTAATGGTGATTCACCCAGCCAATTTTCAAGCCAAAAGGACGTATTTGAGCCATCAGCTATTACTGCTTTGATAGCCACCCGTAAATCTATTCCTCGTCTGATTAAAGCATCATTGATGCCCACAATCTGTTTCCATGGACCTGTAATAGACACTTTAACGGGGATTGCCGACCAGGACCTATTATTGTGGTGAAACGCCCAAATAACATTTCTCCACAATCCTTCTCTCTGTACCCTGAAACGCCACCACCACTTTGCTAGCATAGCAAGATTAGCATCTTTGAGTGAACCGAAACCGAGGCCTCCATACTCAATCGGAGCTATTGTATTTTCCCATGCCACCTAATTCATTTTCGCTTTCTCCTCGTCTCCTCCCCAGAAAAAAACCCGTCTAATCCTCTCAAGGGAATCGATAACCTGTGCCGGTGCCTTGAATAATGAAAAATAATATGTTGGTAGAGAGTTTAGAACGGATTTTAGTAGCGTAATTCTTCCACCATATGATAAATGCTTGGCCTTCCAGATCGATAATCTGTTTCTGAAAATTTCAATCACTGGTTCCCAATTTCGGATAAGATTCATGTTGGCTCCAACAATCAGCCCTAGATGTTTAAAAGGAAACGACCCTTTCTTGCAATCCATAATATTCGCCATATGTTGTATTTCCAAATCGCTTACACCAATACCATAGACATTGCATTTCAAGAGGTTAACTTTGAGCCCAGAAGTGAGATAAAAACATCTAAGGATCCTTCTAAGATTCATAATATTATTATAAGACCACTCACCAAGAAACATGACGTCGTCCGCGTAAGTGAGATGAGAGATATATGGACCGGTATTTGTACATCTTATGCCTTTAAACAGATCTTCCGAGATTGCTTTCTTCATAATCCCAGACAAAGCCTCCATAACAATGACAAACAGGAAAGGGGATAGAGGATCCCCTTGCCTAAGACCGCGTGTACAAACAAATTCACGAGTGGGGGAACCATTTACTAAAACCGACGCCTTTGCTGAATAGAGAGTCGCCATAACCCATTTCCGCCATCTACTAGGGAAATTCATTTGCATCATAATGGAATCAAGGAAGTTCCAATTAACCGAGTCGTATGCTTTGTGGAAATCTACTTTGAAAAACATGGCCCGTTTCTTTGATTTTTTCAACCACCCAATTATCTCATTTAACATTAATGGTCCATCTATGATACTTCTACCAGCCAAAAACGCCGACTGCTCATCCGAAATCAGTTTTCCAATAACGCCCTTTAGTCGGTTAACCAACACCTTCGATATTACTTTGTTGATTACTCCAATCAAACTGATGGGTCGAAAATCTGATGGAGAACTTGGGTCCTTAGCTTTAGGTATCAAAGCAATAAAGGAAGAAGTGCAACTGATATTAAGATTCCCTTCGCTATAGAATTTATTAAACAACCCAATAAAATCGTCTTTAAGATACTCCCAACACCTTTTAACAAACGTGAAGTTGAACCCGTCAGGACCCGGGGCTCGGTCCCCTTCACAATCCCATATAGCATTTTTAATCTCGACAACGGAGAACGGCGCTTCCAACATGTTAGCTTCCTCCTCAGAAATACTAGACAGATTCGGACAAAGAATACCTGGTCTGCTCCCCATTGGCTCCGTAAACTGATTACTAAAAAAGTCAAAAAAGGCTTCTTTAATAACCAATGGATTAGTCTCCCAAACTCCATCTATTTTCAAGCCATTCACCCGATTAGAGCTGATGTTAGAATTGATGATTTGGTGAAAAAAGGCAGAGTTTTCATCTCCCTCGATTGCCCATCTCGCCCGTGATTTTTGTCGTATATCTAGGTATTTAAGACTGTCTTGTTCTGACATAAAAGCTTTACATTCCGCCCTTTCGCGTAACTCATCCTCCAATAACAACCTTTCTTCTGCTATATTATCCAAAGACGAAGCCCTGTTCTTTTTGTCATTGTACATACCTACTGATCGGCTTTTTTCCTCCTTTAACCAAGCCTTAATAATATTCTTTAGCCATCTTAATTTTATTGCAATCGCCAGGTCTTCCGGGCCATTAAAAGAAAAACTATTACATCGTTGACACACGAAATCCAAGAACCCATGTAGTTCAAACCATGAGTTAAAGAACCTAAATGGGATGGGACCAAAGTTCGATTGAACCGTGGAAAGAATAATGGGTCTATGGTCCGATGCTACTCTATCCAGGGCGAGCACTGACGCCGTCGGCCATTTTTCCATAAACCCGAGACAAACTAAGTAACGATCAAGTTTACTCAACTTATCTCCACTATCTGATATATAAGTAAACTTACCACCAGTCATGTTATATTCTGATAAACCTGCTGCCAAGATGAAATGATTGAAAGCTTGAGCATTAGAGAAATTGAACTCTGAATTCTTCCTTTCTGAAACATCTCGAACCTCATTAAAATCACCCATTAGAACCCACAGTCCCTGAATTGAATTTCTAACTGTTAAGATGTCGTTCCACAACGCCCTCCGTTTCCCCGCGTCATTAGGTGCATAAATGTTAACAAAGTTGATACGACCTCCTGATTGTATCAGTGTTCCTGAAACCACCATGAAATTCTGATTTTTTATAACGTTTTCACACGAAAAGATTGTCGGGCACCATAAACATGCTAAACCCCCAGATCTACCCTGTGATTCTACCACTGCATATTGGAAAATAGACCGACCCCAGAAACTGTTGAACATGAAGTTGGAAGAATTACTCAGCTTAGTTTCCTGAATAGAAAGAAAATGAATACCGTAGGTCGTCTTCAAATTTCTAATCCAATCCACTTTGCTAGAATTCCTCACCCCCCTAAGATTAATTGATAAGCAATTCATTTAAAACTCTTGTTAACACCTTCATCTTCAATCAATTTCCGGGTTTCCGCATCAAAACCCTCTAAACTAATACCCACCTTGTTCCCAATTGCCTTGGTAAGTTCCACTTCATCAAGAGAATCCAATCGATGGCTGAAATCCGATGACAAAATAGGAGGGTCAGAAACACCTGCAGTAGCACCTGGTCTTGCATTCAATTCCGGAGGACATTCCGACGAGATCCGGTAACTCTGAGCATTAATCTGTTCTGTCTCTTTGTCACCATCGGCTGCACTCTCCTTTTCATTTTCATCAGCAGGGGTGTTTAGGTCAAAATTCTCAAATCCAGGGTCCACATTCTGGTAGCATGATCGGACAGGTGGGCCTTGCATTGATCCGGTAGATGGTGGGTTTCTAACTGCTCTGGGCCGTTTACCTAAGGATTGTAACTGGTCCAAAAGAATACCTGGGGTATTGGGCTGATGACTTGGCTCAGGCTGTTGTGCATTAAATCCACCTTTTATGTTTCCATCATTATTTTCACTGGGACCCACAAAATCATTAATAAGTTTTGATGACTGAACCGTCGATTTCAAGTTTTCATGCATTCCATGCAACTCAGAATTTACACTCTGCTCCGGGATTTGGACCGGCGACTTATCTACTACCGGCGATGACATGACGATCACCGGTGACTCTTCAGTTCCAGTCTTCACCTGTGGTACCTCTTTTTCCGGCGCCGGGACGTATTCTCCATCCTCCAACTGAACATCTTCCTGCTGATTCATGACATCATCTGAGCCTTGCTCGGATTGTTCCTCCGACTCGTTGTCCATAAAATCTGGCGACCAGCACCCCGGAATTTCTGAGACCCATACAACAAACTTTCGGTTTTTCCAACTCAGGACAATCGACTCTTCAATACGTAACCCTTGGGCTGTAGCAATGACTAACACATCATCAGAATTATCATATGACTGCCATGAGAACTCTGATTGTTTAACTATTTTCCCAAATAAAGAACCAATACGTTCATAAACTGTATTATCTCTTAGAATAAAGGGCACACCAGAAATCCTGATAGACACTATTCTTTCCATTGGCAAGTCTTCCCCATTCCAAACATAAAACTTTGAGAAAATATTGGCTAAAACCTTCCCAAAAGCAGCTATAGTTTCATTAGCCACCTGTCTGTTATGTAAAGTAATTATAACACTCAAGCCACCAATATACGACAAACCATATTCTTTTAACCCACCTTCCTCCAGGGATCGGTTGACCCTTTTAAGAGTATCAATGTCTTTTGCCACTCCTATTATGGACCTACCAATACAATGCAGCGCGTATACCGAACCATTCCCTTCTACTGTTATCGTTTTCGATCCCTGATTGTTGTTAACGTCCTTGTCTCGAAACAAGTCCCGAAAAGATTGGCCATCCCGAACATACGCTGAATTGGACGGACCAGCACTATTGTTCTGCTTGCTGTTGTTGGCTATGTTGGGTTTTGTTGGCTCCGATTCCTTTGCCCTCCATTGCTTTTTCTCCCCGAACACGTCCGTAGTGTATATAAACTTTTTATGGTTCTTATCGTATCTTGCCAAGGACACTTTAGGTTTTGCTTCAAAGATTCTTACCGTATTCATATTTTGAATGATAGTGTCTACCTTGCCCGCAACAACATATCTGACGAATCCAAAATGGTTCCCTTTTGAGTCCTTTTTGCGAGCAACGTAAGCATCCGTTATGAATCCATGAGGGTAAAAAGCTCTCCACAGAAGGGTTTTAGTCACCCGATTTGGCAAGTTTTGAACTAAAAACGTCATCTCAATACCGTCAGGACGAGTTCTCTTGTTTTTTCGATATTGTACTTCCGACCAAGGATCTCCTTCATCTCCCCTGCCATACTCCGCCATTTTGAATTTCCACCTCGAGTGAATACCGGATTTTTAAGATGTTAACGGGATTCGTATCAATCAAGCTAAACTATAAAAATAGCCGCGATCAATAACAGACCCGCTAAGCAATCAAAATCCGGATTCAATACTTTTATACCACGTCAACCAGCCGATACAAGTCGCGAATGGGTGAGACAGAAAAACCGATTAGAAATAGAGGTTAGATCAAGATTATCAGAAAGAAAATCGAATAAACCTCACTCTCTAATTAATTCTACTGTTCACCGTCGAGCAAACCTGAACGGCAAGAGAAACACAAAAAAAAAAAAAAAATACGGTCGCCGAAGAAAGAATGTTGCGAAACGACACCACCGAACCAAGGAAACTCACGGCACCGCTAACAATCTCGTTATGATCGGCACGGGAAAATCCGTACCATCAATTACAGGCTGTTATACAACACCAGAGTTCCTGACCGGCGGCAGAAGAAAAGAAAAGGTTCCGGCGACTTTTCGGTTTTTGATTTTTTATTATTCGCATCCACCTTTGAGTTAAGTTTTAAGTTGATGACTTTTAACAAGGGGTTTTCTCCGCTAACCACGATGAGTCCCTTGGTTTGATGTTATCTCCCCTAAAGGAAGTGGCAATGGTAAAAACCAAGTCTTTACACTAAAAGTATAGTACCTCTTAGTGAAAAGCAAGATCTTTTAAAATCAAATTCACAAATCATAACTTCTTACCTCTATTAATTTATTTTTCAATTTTCTTCATGTATTCGTTCGTTAGATTGTCTAGAGATTAGTTGTTCCTAAAAAATCAAAGTAAAATAATTAAGAATCAAAAGCAACTATATTTCTCAAAGAAACAACACAAAATGGGGTGCAAACGATGTGTAAATATGTGCACCTCATAAATATTTTGTAGATAAAAGAGACTAACCTTTGAAGATATGTCCAGTACTTGAATTAGAATGGTGACGACAGACCTGTTATAAATTTTGGTATTGACAACCCTAGAAATCTTTCATACAACTTGGTGTTGATGATAATGGGTCCGTGCAGCCAAATGGTGCATACAACTTGGTATTATAGTTGGCATAATGGCTGAGTATTCAGTTGGTGGAATTAACTACCATTTGCAGTGAATTAAATCAAATGTCAACTATTTGGTCAATTTTGATGCTAAGAAAAAGAGATAAATGGGTCCATATAAGGTTGATGTTAAGTTGGTGGGATTTGAGGGACAACATGTGATACGTACCTCATGCAACCACACCCACGTACACCATACACCATACACCATCTTTGTTTCCTTATCTTTGATATCAATTGGTATCAAAGCCGTCGTGATCCCCCTTCGGACCTATGGCTGCTCAAACTCTATCCAAACACGAGTTGTTCGATCGAATCGAGTCAAGTATTGCTCGGATGATTGATTTTCTCAAGAACCGACCTCGGCTACGACCACAAGTTTCCGCCACCATACCTCCAGCCCTGTCACCCGCTGCCGCCTTACCATCACCACCATCAACACCCATATCAACCCCAAAATTCACCACCTTCGGCCAACCTAATGCCGCACCGAAACCATCTTTGCTTCGAGCATCACTACCCGCACCATCTGGTCCGAAAGCCGCTCCACCGTCGGCTTATGCTACCACACAAGCCCCATATTCTTCCTTAAATGTAACTATATCATTTAAGGACAATAGAGCGTGGAAGATCAGCAGGTATGATTCGGAGCAATTGTTGAAGTCTTGTGGCTACTCAATACGTAACCATTTTACACAAGTGGATGACAGTGTTCTAAAAGCTTCAAAGTTGTTGATGTATTTGGTTGTATTTGAAGAGCCTTTTAATATAATTGAAGAAAGTCACGAAAAGCGGGTATCAAAAAGTGGAGCCCATAAACGTGAGTGGCGCCCACCATGGCGTTCCGTTAAGGCTTCTCCAAGCGTCGCCGGAAGAACCGAGTGGTGGCCACCGTGGAAATTCGCTAAGCATCGTCTGGATTCCGTCCTTGAGGACAAGGTCGTTTTCAAGGGCGCCGGAATGATACGTACCTCATGCAACCACACCCACGTACACCATACACCATACACCATCTTTGTTTCCTTATGTTTAGCAATATTAGGGTAATGGGTAGTTATTTTTCCATCATGTTCTAGTTCGTTTCCTTCCTTTTGTAATCCTATAAAAGAAGACAAGTATGTTTATTGTTCTATTATGAATGAAGAATGAATTAGTAAATCTGGTTTCCTTCTAATTTGCTTTCTGGCTTCTCTCTATAATTTCTTGGATCATTTGATTACGACTCGGTTCGTATCAACATGATGCCATCAGATTATCATATGACATTTTATTACAAACTCAACCCAATTTAGATGTATGGGTTATAATTTAGGATCTGAAGTTCTTGAGATATGGCAGCCGACGTGAATATTTCGAGTGCAGTTGCAGGACCACATCATCACATACGCACCTATAAAGAATAAGGATGTTTGGCAGCTGCGTGGGAAGGGCTCCAGTCTTGAAAACAGCGGCCAAACAAACATAAAACAAAATGTATGTTGGTGTAGTTAAAAGCAATGTTTTAAAAACCGGTTTTTTAATCATACCGGGTTGGGCTAAAACTTGGTTCAACCGGTTGAACCGGGTTGTACCGAGTGGTTTAACCGGGTTAACTAATTAACTCTATATTACCAACATGAATCTCAACCAACAAGTTGCTGAAATTAATAAATGTCAGAAACATACTAAAATCTACACATTATAAATCACATTCGAAAAAATACCCCAAAATAGATTAAAACCTACACATAAAATATGGCAGAATCAAAATTTAATGGTAACACATGTTTTTACACATATCAAGACCTCCCCAACAATCATAATATACTATATACATGTGGAACCCTACTATATATATATACATGATTACTAATAGCTACTAAGTAATATTATATACTATTCAAAAGAGTGAAACCAGTAGCAGCACAATGACGTACCTGAAATATTGAATGAAACGGAAGCCACGAAGTGATGAAGACGAAGGGATGGGAGTGATGAAGAGTTAAAGACAAAGGGATGAAATGATGAATGATGCACCGATTGCACCATATACCAAGGAAGATTGATATGCGCTAGGTTATGGAGTAAACTAATGGGCTTGATGAAATTGTAAAACAAAAACCCAAAATTTACCTTGGGCCGGTACCGGTTTACCGGTTCAAACCGGTATTTCACATTTTACCGGCGGTACGAATCGCATACCATTTCCAGGTTTTACCGGGGTGTTTCGTACCGGCTAAGCATTCGGAATCCGGTATTACCGGTATAACCGGCCGGTACGAACCGATTTTTAAAACATTGGTTAAAAGATTGACAATATACATATCTATACTATATTATAATGTATGAGGAAGGGGTATTTTAAGATACTCAAAAAATAAGAATTTTCCCCCCTTTATTTATAGAAAGACCCCTAAAATGAGGGTAGTTTAGCCTTTTAAACACTATTTATTTTTTAGCCCCTAAACTTATTACACTTAAATCCCTAAGGTTTTAACAAAATTATAGATAATTAGTTACAGTTCACCCATCCACAACAAACTTATAATTTTTTACGTATTCTTGACATATCTTATAAACTATACTGTTTAAAAAAAATCCAAAGATAGCATGACGACCTACACATTTTTGTCAACGTTTTGGTAGTTGTCTTGTTCAATATCGACGCACGGATTAAAAGGTACAAGTCGATAATGTTTTAATGTACAAGTAATTAATACTTGTGATCAAATACGCCTAATCTATAAAGCTGGGCTCCATCTATGCAAACAAAAACAAAAATAATTAAAAGTACCGTAACATAGAATGAAGATATTTTGTGTCACATTTTATTTTATTAAAACTGCCTAATATCTGTACTTAGATATATCTTATAAAAACTTAAAACTAACTACAACAAACTTCCTAAACAAAGGGTGTCAAATCTAAAATTAAACCCTAATACACTTCTATAGTTATTACTATAAATACATAGCAGGACACCCCTATATCTATTGCTAAACAAAGTTAAAAAATGGATCCAGTTCTGAATTCAATTGTTACGAAAAACCAAGCATGCGAGATTCAAAATTATAAGGTCAGTTCTGTTATATCGCAGCAGTGAATAACTGTTTTCTTTTATTTACTTTTATGTGAATGTTAACTTTTTTTTATTTTTCAGATTCAGTTGCATGATAAACATGCCAATTTAAACAACCCATTTGTCGAACAAGCTTCTAAGGTATTGATGTTGCTGGTTTTTAAGTATTATTTTTGCGTATATCTTTCATATTAACATGTTCGTTATGTTATTATATGTGTGGTTTATTGCAGGATGATGGTGATAAAGTGTTGATATTATTTCTTATGGTGCAATGTTTAGTCCATACAAGTCTAATCTTTAACGTGAATTTAGTGAAGAGTTAATTTTAAGGTTTATTTAATCTTTTTTTAACTTTTGTATTCAATTTTTGTCCTTTTTAAGGATCGAAAGTTTGAGACTCAAAGGAAGAGATCCAAGAGACTCTCTAAATAGAAATGGGGAGAGGTTATTAATTTAGACGATTATGAGGACAATGACAAAGAAGAGGAATTAGAAGATACTGCCGATTCAAGCACAAACCAGAAAACCCGATTAAAAACACCTCGAGTGTCAATTCAGAAGCGGAACACATTTCATGCAGTCTAATATGAAATCTATCAAGTGTTTTTATGTTTTTTTTTCATTTTCAGTTGTTATGTTTGATCTAAACGTATGAATAAAGTTTATTTTATATTTAAAATTTATTTTTGGTGTTAATATAATGCAGTTATTAACCATATTAACAAAGTTCAAAATAAAGTTAGTATCATAAATTTACAAGTCAGCTAAACTTGTATAAGTTAACATCCTAAAGTTGCAATAAATAGATATTGCAGTTAGATATACTCAAACTGAAATTATAAAATATAGTAGTTATTCTTGGATATTAATCTAATAATTTGTATTTCTTAATTAAAAAAATAATAAAGTAATAAACTTTAAAGCTAAACAAAAAAATTGAATTTACTATGATATAAAGTTAATAAAGATATAAACTCTTAACATCCTATTTTTTACAAAAACTGTTTCTAAAATTTTATAAAAATATAATTTTTTATATATATAAAAACGAAATTTAGCAATTAAAGTTAAAGGTGTAAAACGTACTTACGAGTCAACTACTATTTTTTATTTTTATAAAAACAAAAATTTTCAACTTAAAGTTTATTGGATGAGTACCATGTGGATATTTAAAAAAAGTTATGAACTTTAAAGAATAAAGTTATAAAATTTATCATTTAACCAACAAAATAAACTTACTTTACAACTATAACAACTTATCTTTTATTTTTTGTCATTTGATTGTCATCTTTTAAATAAAAAAAACGAAACTTTACATGTGTAAAACAATTTTTTACTTTATTTATAAACAAAACATATTGTTTTTGTAAAAAAAAGTATTTTATAAACATTTTTTTGTAACAAGTAATATTAATAAAATATTCCAGAAATTTACAATCTTTATTAGAAAAATACTAAATTGGGTTGCAAATTTTTAGGAATTATAAGTTAAACTATATTGTTTTAGATAATATTAGTCAGTTTCAAAAGAATTATTTACCAACTTGACTAGATACATAGTAGATTATTGTTGGGTCAAAATGGAGAATGATGTTATCAATTACGCCGACGTTATTTAGCATATTTATTATTTTGTATAGGATGGCGTTTTTGGTTATTTTAGTCGGACATTTTAGGGTCTTTAGTAGGTTTTCCAAGCAAGAGGCGGCTTGCTTGGAGGACAAGGCTCAAGGGTCTATATATAGATTACTACACCTCACTTGGAGTGTGTGCATTTGTGAGCCACCACCCCGGGGGAGCTCACCCGGGGTGGATGATTATCTTTGTATTTCTTATTTGTATCAATGAAACTTTCTTTATTGTTCATCTATCTTTTCATTGTTATTACTTGTTCTTGGTTCACAAATCAACCCGTCTCACCATATATTTACCGAACCGAGACTGAAACTGGATCGTTTCGGACCTATCATTTGGTATCAGAGCCTCGGTGGCTCGTTTCAGTTCTCGGTTTGGTCGGAGCTTCACCGAAAACCCGCCGGAGACGTTAAAATATGGCAGATCTGAAAATTTTTCGTTGTTTTTCGTGTTGTTTCAGATCTGGTTTTGTAGAAGAAATAGTGACAGAAGTTGGTATGATCGATGGTTGTTTGTTGATGTTTCAGATCCGGCGACTTTGTTCACCAGCGATTTTATTCACATCAGCAGTTTTGTTGTTTATGTTTTTTTTTTGTTCTCGAAGAATGTTGGTGTGCTCGAAAGAGCTTTTGCCTTTTGCTATGATGAATCTGCACAAGTTACTGTCCATGGAAACCAAAAAGAAAAGAAAATAAATAAAATGGTGCATGTTTCTTGGAGCTGAAACTTCCTTCGAGAACAAGAGTTAGTGACCGTTTCTGGGTTTTTCTAGATCGATATGGATACTGTCATCAGGATGACGGCGGAGCATGGTTATGCTCTGTGGAGATGCATGATGACGAATGGTAGTTGTCGGTGTATTTACGGTGGAAGAAAATAGGCAACAGCGTAATTGTATTTGGCGGTGTTGATTGGTGGCGCATGGTGGATAACGAAGTAGCTAGTGGTTGACGACGGCATTACGGTGGAACAAGGGTGGCGGCTGAAAAGTAATGATCGGAAATGAGTTACACGGCCGGGGATTTTAAAAGGTGATCGGAATGTGTTTTTGTTCATCGGAGGAGATGTTATTTTCCGGAGATGGCGGCTGACTTTGTTTGTTGTCGGCTAGGGTATGCAAGTGATGGGCCTAAGATTGATGGGTCTCAAATCATAAATTACATCATGGGCTAATGATTGCTTCATGATATGATAATTCTTTTGGGCCCACATTTACACTGCATTTTAATTTCACCACGAATGTACGTTATCAGATGGTTTGTGTGCACATGGACTATTGTGGAAATTAAGGTATGTGTTTGAAGGATTATTTTATTATTCTGGGCCCATTAAATTTTTATTAGGATGGTATGAGTGATGGCTGCTTATATGAATGGGTCCATGAGAGAAGTGATTAGTTTGCAAGAAGAATTTAAATGTATTGGGCAAGATGGATTATTTTTTTGGTTGGGTTATGGTTTGTTTGTAAAATGGAGGATTTAACCCGGTCGAGTCTTAAAAGGTTATGTATGGGGCTTAGAGTGTTGATCTGTTTTGGGCCGGGAGTACAAAATTATTTTATGGGCCAGCGACTTTGGTAGGTTTTGTGTTTTTGTCACCAAAGAAATTATTGGCGACTTTAGCGGTGGATCAGGAGCTAAACGCAATCTGACAAAATTGAAGATCTTCACAATGAAGCTGATTATTTAATTTTTATCATTGGAGTTCGAACCCTATCATATGCCTATTACAATTGTATCTTCAAAAGTAAGATAAGGAGCTTTGATCGACAAAATATAGGAGGGTCTACATTTGCGGGGGAAAACGACAATGAAGATTTTGGGTACTTAGCCGATTTGTGAAGATTCGAAGACGACGTCAGATTTACTTTTGAAGATCATTTGAAGAATTGATAGCATCATTCTCGGGGGAATATTGTTGGGTCAAAATGGAGAATGATGTTATCAATTACGCCGACGTTATTTAGCATATTTATTATTTTGTATAGGATGGCGTTTTTGGTTATTTTAGTCGGACATTTTAGGGTCTTTAGTAGGTTTTCCAAGCAAGAGGCGGCTTGCTTGGAGGACAAGGCTCAAGGGTCTATATATAGATTACTACACCTCACTTGGAGTGTGTGCATTTGTGAGCCACCACCCCGGGGGAGCTCACCCGGGGTGGATGATTATCTTTGTATTTCTTATTTGTATCAATGAAACTTTCTTTATTGTTCATCTATCTTTTCATTGTTATTACTTGTTCTTGGTTCACAAATCAACCCGTCTCACCATATATTTACCGAACCGAGACTGAAACTGGATCGTTTCGGACCTATCAATTATGTTACATATTTTTAGGGATTATAAGTTAAAAGTAGACTTATAAAGATAAGATTAGTTAGGAACTAAAAATCTGAACTTAGTATGATATAAAGTTAATAAAGGTATAAAGTCTTAACATCCTATTTTTTTATAAAAACAGTTCTTGAAAATTTATAAAAAAATATAAATTTTTTATATCTGTAAAAGTGTAAAACCCGAAATTTAACAATTTAAGTTAAAGATCTAAAACGTACTTACGAGTCAAATATCATTTTTTATTTTTATAAAAATGAAAATTTTAAACTGAAAATTTATTGGATGAGTACTATGTGGATATTTAAAAAAAGTTATGAACTTTAAAGAATAAAATTATACTTTATAATTTAATCAACAAAATAAACATACCTTACAATTATAACAACTTATCTTTTATTTTTTGTCTTTTGATTATTAATTTTTATAAAAAACAATATTTTTTGTCTTTTGATTATAACTTTTTGTAAAAAAACAAAACTTTACATATGTGTAACACTAATGACATATATACACCACAATAATGTTATCATAATATTATACGAATAAGAAAACTACCAGAAACGAGTGCCGTAATCCAAAATGTCGCCCCCGCCGCATCGCGCGGTCACCCGACTAGAATACATATATACATATGTGTATACATCCAAACAAAAACTGACAGAAAAAAGCTCCATTTTTTTCGAAAATTGCATTTTCTTGTTTTTTTTTCTTAGGAAAATATGTGGTCCAAAATGCTTCTTAAGTTTCTCAATTAGTCTAATGCTTGTCACACGATCCTTATATATTCGAAAAAAATCACTATTGAGAAATGTGCAATTTAAATTAATATATGATAATTAACGGAGGAAATGAACAGTAATAATAATCTAATGATTCATCACTTTCTTTGTTTTAATGTTGCCACGTTAATATGATAAAAACCTCACTAATTTCTCCCTTCTCTTTACCCAACTTCAAACCTGGAAACATTTCTATCCAGCACCTCCCCTCCTCTTTTCCCCAACTTCAAAGCTGGATACGTTTCTATCCACCGCTTCCACCTCGTACGATCTCTGAGTTCAACCTCCACCGTACCTCGTCCAACCTCCAACGATAGCAGTCATGACTCTGGCGGACCTTCAGCCGCATCATCGACTCCTTCGCTGATTTAACCGGTAAGATTTCTTCATTTTGTCATTGTGTTATGTTTTGGTTTTCTTTTGATATTTGGATATTTAATGGTTTTGCATGTTTGTGGTGTGTCATTTGGTAGTTCTGGTTGATTTTTGGGTTTGTAAAAGGTTGCACACCAAGTGTTTGATGATTTGTCAACTCAATTTTTTGGCCTTTTTGGTGTGCTAATTGTCAACATATTGTTTGTAGGTTAGTTTTTTTGTTTTTTGTTGTTTGCTGTTGTAAATCTTTAATGTATAAATAAGGTCATTACTTTGAATACAGGTTTGTATGGGGAAAATGGATGGACAAGGTATGTTGGTCGATCAAATAGACAAATCGTTTTGCCAAAGTAACATTCAACTAGAAATATGGTTTGGTAAAATTATCATTGAGTTAGCTGAGCATCTGTAATCAGCTTTGATTTTGAAGGTCATTGAGTTATATATGTCGTGCAAGACAACATAACGGTCCCTATTGAAAGCTGAGCATTTGAATCGATTTTTATTTTAAATTTTTCTGAATTTTTTTAAACATAAGTTTTCAGTTTTGAAAGACAACCCTATCATGCTTTATTTATTAATGCTTTATTGTATCTTATCGAGTCTTAGCTATGCAATTGTGGGTTAAGGTATCTATGATAAAGTGTTCATATGCGTATATATAGATGTTAGTCATATTACCATAAACCAATAGTTGTTATAACTGTTAATAAATAAGCTATATTGTACGGGGATTCGGAGTTTACATACAAAATATTTTTGAAATGGTTACACAACAAAATCAATAAAAAAACTCATTATGAATGTTATAAACACCAATATATATATATATATATATATATATATATATATATATATATATACTAGTCGTTTACCCGCGCGATCCGGCGGGAAACATATCACTTAGGTTGGTGAGTTTAGGGCTATATACGGGGCGGTTCGATTTTGAGCCATAAACAAAACCAAATTCACTTAGGTTGGTGAGTTTAACTAACTTCAAGAACGCTACTTTCTTACTCGAACATCATTTTGAATACAGAATGCCTTTCATACTTGCACTAAACTAAGGTCGTTTATCATTTACCAATGGGCATTGTACTATTCGTCAATCGAATTCAAAGGGTAATTAGAATAGCGACAAGTTATATAGTAACAATAGATCCAAAACTGTATAAAATCTAGACTCTACGTCAAACCCAAAAAAATTGTATAGACTCGGGCTTGGTGCTATGAAACCTCAGTACAACGTAATTAGTCATCATGGAAGTAGGCTAGATGCAATTGGGTCTGTTTTTGTCCATATTCAATACACTGAATTTTTAAATGAACTAATTAATTTTAGATTAAACTCCAATCGCAACTAAAGTTCTCTTTAATGTGGGTTATCACTTGTGCGACGTATGTTAACATATGCTTTGGTTTTATAATATATATGACCATATAAATATGTGATTGCGAGTTAGCCTCTACTTCTGAGCACAACCTGAATAACCCACCCAACTTCTCACGTTGCCCCTAATCCTATACCCATTTTAATTCAAACTCGTTACCTAACCTACATGAACCACCCAAAGTCCCACTGCGCCTCACAGCTGGTCTCTACTCCTAGTCATAGTTTGGTGTATCAAGTATCAGCTATTTGTGATTACTCTAGTCATATTTAGGCTTCATTTTGAAAAGAAAACATATAATAGTATTCAAGATGCTTCATTTTGAAAAGAAAACAAATAATAGCATTCAAGATGTCTAAACTTGTTCCGTATTTGAAGATGTTTATGGCTTTTTTTTTCTTCTTTCTTTCTTGAGTTAAGGGGGAACTTATGAGGGAGAGTAATCTAATTCTTTTATTATTATTATTATTATTATTATTATTATTATTATTATTATTATTATTATTATTATTATTATTATTATTATTATTATTATTATTATTATTATTATTATTATTATTATTTTGGGGGGGGGGGGGGGGGGGGGGGTGGGACAATCCCACAAGTTAAGCCCAACTCACATGATTTGGTTAGCTAGCCTAGTTTGTGAACCTTCTACACACAAAAAGCAGACTTTAAGCATAAATTCAAAGGAGAAAAAACAAATCCCAATTGGTTCATATTAATGAGTCTGGGCACACATTATCAAATGTGTATTTTTTAGAACAGTCAAAGCGAATTATCATTATCATTAGAAACAAAGAGCCTGGCCAGTAGCTAGACTCCCAAAGTACAAAAACAAAATTACAAATAAGATAACCAGCTATCGGAACAAAAGAGCCTGGGCACACATTAGTTTTTTACTCGCTTATGTTAGTTTATCAATCTTCACATGAGATTACTTTATTGCTATATTTTTCATAAAGTTTTCGAGTTAGCAACATGGGTGTAATCTATCTAAGTTATGAGCTTTAAGTCACAAACTGTTTTCTGAATACAAAAATTTAAGAGACAAAATCTAAAAAATATATATATCTTTAAGTATTGATACATATGCAATTCATTATCAGGTAGCACTTCGCGATAGACAATATTTGAGGTGTGTACTCCGTCTCGTCTAAAATACCTTTGTATTTTCGCATGATATCCCTTTTGACAACAGCACATGAAGTTGTCCATGTGAAAATACAAAACCTGAAATGAAGTAATAATAAATTTAGAGAAAGACAAACCAAACCACCTTGCTCGGTTTTGACAGTTTTAGTTTTAAATAAAAGTAAAAAACTGCACCAGACCTGACCAGTTGGTTCCCGAACAATGAATATGTGATCCTCAACAATCCCATGCTGGCACCAACAGAAGTTTCCAGCTGCAGGCCCTAATGTGAAAATGTGTACTGATTCATCCACTGGTGAGATTATCATACATTTAATCTTCTCGATGACGACTAACGCTTGTTACCTGCCAAACCAACATGAACTTTATTCAGTACATTTTGAAATTAAGAGAAAAGGCTATTAGGTGTCTTGAGTTCTGATAAAGAATCTACCACTTCTAGACTTTAAATTTGAAATACGATGTGCATCAGTTCTACATTAGAAATGAGTAACTTTTATTACGGGTCAACCATTTGGTCCGATCCCACACCACCATTTTAGCTATGTTCCTTTTCATAGCTCTTATTTTTCCCATATTTGTGTCAGTTTGACCCGCCAAGTCGACCCGTTTAACATACCTCCTGGCCCTGCCACCTTGACGTGCATACGACAACATCATAACCAAACTAAAACAACAAATTAAAAAAAAAATTACAGCAAGATGAGTACCCTTTGAGATGCTGAAGTGATCATGATCTGCAGCGTCCACAACATAACTACACACACTGAAATCTAAAAAATTAACTATTTTTTCACAAATCATAAGTCAAATGTTTTCAAAAAAAGTGTTTTGGTGAAAATATCTTACATATCTCGAAATTGAGGTTGCCCTCCAAGATCCCACAACTTTATGGTTACATTTCCTTTAGTTACCTTGTGCATGTTAAATCCCACCTAAATGACAATTTTCTTTTTACAAGATGCAATAATAGAACTAAAATCTCCGCAAAGAGCAATTGAGTAAGATTAAAAGAGAACTCACTGTCAGGATCATGTCCTCGCTAAATCTACCAGTCTGCAAACAAGATAATACAAAAAAATGATTTTGACCCGTGTTACATATGATTTTTCAAGAAACCGAATTAAGATGTGAACCAAATGTATATGTAGCTGATTTAACTTGCTCACAGCAACAACACTAACTTGCTCAAACTACTTTAATTCAAAGTGTATTATTTGACTCATTTAAGCCGTTTTAGATAAAAACTGAGCCGAAATCGAATGGGTCAAAATTACCATCTTTTTTACAACATAAAGTAACTCTTTAGGAGCTAGAAGTCGGGTCAAAGACTTCAAGACATTAGCGATTTAATAATTAATTGACCAACAAATAAAAATTAATTCTACATACCATGATTATTTGCTGGAGAGTCTACTTTGAGCTCATCGGCAACGACATCAATGAAGACTAAATCTATATGTAAAAACATCCAATTATGAAGACCAAATCTATACGTAAAAACGTCTAAGTATGAAGACCAAATCTATATGTTTTAAATGGTTCAGCATACTTACCATGTATGAAACAGGTTAACTGAGAAGTGATCGATCTGGATACGTGCTCGATTGAGAAAATTTGTATAAAACAGTAGAATTCAAAATATCATCTTGTATTCATCATGGTAGAATAAGATTTTGCTAAATTCTTACCTGGCACTCATAGCTGCCTCTGCTTCAATTCCTACAACTCCCAACCAGCAACACCTAACGCATCAATTGTAGTAGTGTGGGAATCAGTTCCAACAACACTATCTGGATTGTTTCAATTAAATTGATACTGATTCCTTCACTAATAACATAATCACATCAACCTGTAAATTTTATAGAAGAATAATGAAAAATGTGTACCTGATGCACATTACCAGATCCTGGAGGAACGACAAGCATGATTTGGAAAGCTTCTGATCCCAACTCTAGAAACACATATCTCCCTTTGTTTCTCTGAAATTTAAAACCAATAGCTTACAAACTCAAGAGATAAGCATGCTTGAGTTGGACTGAGATCACACCCGAAGACCAACCATCTAAACCAAAGGAAAAAAATATAAATAACTACATCTCTTGAAGATAAAAAAAAAATATTTAACGAAAAAAATTAAATAAAATTCTTCGACAATAAATGAAATAGCCTAATTCTGAACTCAAATAGCCTAATTCTGAACTAAACACTGACCTGAAGAACATGAGAGGCCTTGAATATCACAGTATAACTTCTCGCCTTCAAAAAACATATGATACCTAAAACAACAAGAAACAAAACTCAAAATAGTGTTCTAAAATCAAACCTTTCTCAAATTCCATCTACTCGAATCTCCACTTACCAAACCCTAGCCTACCTGAAATCGAGTATGCAGCCGATTTTGAAATAAATCACAAAAAGGACTATGAAATTAATGAAAAGGATAGTAGAAATGATATATTACCTACATAGACTCCGATTTTTAGTGTCTGCACCTTGTTAAAGGTAAATGATGGTAGAATCACAATGACAAAATAAGAATACAACCCCTATCTTCTGAAATAAACGACATCAGGCTAGCATTGGCGACCTGTACATCCGGCGGCGGCAGTGGTCTTCTCAAACGCAACAGTAGTGATGGTCGATCGTCTCAGGGTTATGCGATTTGAGGGGAAAGAGAGGTCGGCTGGGGATAAAAATCAGAACTCCATCTACCAACAATCACTACTTTTCGCTTTCACAAATGGGTTTGTAGAGAGAGAGAGAGAAAGAAAGAAAGACAGGGATGAGTAAGAAACCCTAAATCGGAGAAAAAGCAGAGGACGGTTTGTGCTTTGTGAAATGTGAAATGAAAAGACAGGATCTATGGGGAAGTGGGAATGAGCGGGCATTCAAATTTTGAACAAAAATGGCCGCTCAAAATTAGATTTAAAGGTTGGTGTGCTTTATAAGACTTGTACACCATGCTTTAAAAGTGTCAAAGGGTATAAGTGGAAAGTGATGTTTTATGGTGTTTAAAAGACTTGTACATTATGCTTTAGGGGTGTTTTAAGGAAATTTTTTTGGACTTTAAGAAGTCCTTCTAATATGTATTATAAAGTAGTATAGATATATATATATAGGGTCAGGATTTAGAGGAAACGGTAGAAAGTGTGAGAACGGTGAGAACGCTTATTGATCGTCCGATCAAAAATATATGGACTAGATTGGCGCGGTGGCATTTTAGTAAATAACACCAAGTTTATTACATGGACGCGCTTCATTAAGGGTAAAAAAATAAAAATCCATTTCTCACATAAAACGACATTGAAAAATAAAATGCCAAATACATATAAAACGCCAAATACATACAAAACGCCAATTTGATCACTACGTACTTTTTTCTGTGTTTTTATTTAAGCTCTCTGGCTACAAAAACGCCAAAAAAATATGAAACGCCATTATATATAATGCCAAAGCTTACATCAGGATAAATGTTAATTACATTTTTTGTTATAAAAATAGCATCCCGCCTAAACTACGCGCCAAAAAAATTCTATAAATAGAAACATCTCACCACCTTCCGTTTATCACACCAAAAAAAACACACAGTAGTTGCTAAAAAAATTTACAACTCAATGTAAAATGTGACAACTCGAGTTTCCAAGGTTTCTCCACTATACGTTACTTGCTTCATACTGTGTTTTGGGGTTCATTGCATTGAAACTGTGCACTATGATTTGTTTATAAGTTGTTATATTGATTTGTTTATAAGTTGTTTATAAGTTGCTTTGATATACCCTGACGAAAACACCCCACCCGACGAAAACCCCTGTTTTCGTCACCCTCATTTTCGTCGAAGCCCATTAAGGGCCCAACACGGTATGGTCTTCGTATTTAAGGACGAGGGTTACGTGAGTAGTTATTTTCGAAAACCCTATAGTCTCTATCTCCCTATTTCCTATGCGATGGCAACTGCAAGTCTTCGAAACCTCTTCGTTTCGATCAACCCGTTATTTCTCCTATCTCGGTTAGTGTTTAATCCGTACATGGTTGATTGTTTGATTTCATCGTTATATGTGTAATTGAGATCATGATTCTTTGATACTAAGTAATGCTTGAAATTCATGCTTGACATTCATGTTAGAATAGATCTGATGTTATGAGGGCATTTGTTTAATCCACTGTTCATGATCAGTTTAATGCTTGATGATCATATTAATTGGGTGTTGAATGATTATGTTTTACCGTCTTAAATGTGTGGATGATCTGGTGTAGAATAGTTCATGGTTGAGTTTGATGATTGATAATGCAAACTGTTTCTGGTTGTGTAACTGTTAGATGATGATTGAAACGTTGTACGCTTAAGAATAATATAATTACTGTAACATCATGTCGACGAAAACCCAGGGACCAGACGAAAACTCACTCACGACGAAAACCCTATGTGATTTCGCCATACCTTAAGTTTGACGAAAACCCTTTGGGATTTCGTCGCCCAAGGGATTTCGTCGCCTGGGTGTTTTCGCCGAGTGTCTTGTCAAGCTGGGAAACAGTAACTCAGTAAAGTCTGGTAAGTCTGTTAATTGATAACTATGTTAGAATAGACTGAGAAATCAATTATGTTAAGCATGAATTGTATGAACATGAAATAACTGTTATTTGTTACTTGATAATGATTGCCTAAGCACACTTTATGATATAGATTGCATTTGAAACATTACAAACATAAACTGATTGTGTATACGTGCATACTATAGGCTTTGACTGAATTGTTTGTGCAAGTAGATAAGCATACCGAGCAAACCGAGGTGAGTTCACACACTTTCTAAGGCATGGGATTCCCGGTGGTTGGGAATGGGTTAAAGAATTAAAACGGAACCTACATATCCTCCTTGGGTAGGATATGTACCGCCATCCTCCATGGGTAGGATGCCAATATTAATCCTGTGTATTCTCCTTGGGTAGAATACGTACGTTCGTCCCCCTTGGGTAGGACAACAACCTTAAACTTACTAGAAAAAACTCTATCATGAAGTCCCTCATTTTTATATCGACTTAATCGCCGGGCCAATGGCGAGCGGGTCATTAGTTAATAGCGCTATTAGGGTTGACAAGCCTCACACCGTGCCGGTAGGACGGGTGTGTACTAATGGATCTGGGCACTTAGTCAATGATGATAGACATTGACGTAGGGCACAACTTACTTTCGTCAGTTGTCGATATGGTAACGGTCTAGTGGTTCACATGGGGAAGCCCCCACTGATTATGGATATAGTTTGGGAAACAAAGGAACTGGTTAACTCGTGGTTTACGAAACAACTTTTGGTTTTCAAAATAAGCTGGTAAAACTAAACAACCAACTGTGAACTCGCTCAACTTTGTTGTTGACTCGTTGTTACATGCCTTGCAGGTCGTTAGGTGCTTATGGAGCTTGCACAGGGAGGAGTGATCGGTGTCGGACATGGACTGTTGAGTCCCATGTCAAACATTTAAACTTTATAAACTTATTGCTTATGTTTGGGTTTTACATTTTATGCTTCCGCTGTTAACTTAAAGTTGGATACTTTCTTTTGGACACCAATTATATTATGGTTGGTTTTATTTACTTAATTACGTTGTTCAATATGATTGGTGGCTTGATCCTGGTCAGTCACGCCTCCAAGCGGTGATACTCCGCGTGTGGATTTTTGGGGGTGTGACAGATTGGTATCAGAGCCATTGGTTATAGTGAACTTGGTTTTAAAAAGGGAAAAGCTTTTTGACAAAACCAGACTATAACCTGTACAGTGCTCAACGATCCACAACGACTCTTCGCTCCACGTGCAAGGCTCAACATTCTTGGTGATATGGTTTATGTTTATATTACCTACCTGTTAGTTCCATAGTACATTGTTCATGGTATGCTTAGATAAATGTAGCAACTATTGTTGAAACACATGTGTGCTTACTATCTTCTGTCATCGCACTTTCGCGACACCTTTCTCACTCATGTTTCCTTTGATATGAAGATCATGAGTGGACGTATCAACCTAACTCAAGCCCAGCTGACGGCTTTAATCAATGAACAAGTTACTGCAGCACTCGCAGCCGCTCAGGCAGGAGGTATAACCTGCCATTGCAACTTACTCTAGGATCTTTAGATCCTACTCTCGTGGAGCAGCACTTATGCTTAACTTTGTCTCTTCTTACTCGCACGACAGGTCAACATGCGCAGCCTCCTGCGTGTAGTTTCATAACTTTTATGAACTGCCGATCTACTACTTTCAGTGGTACTGAAGGAGCTGTAGGCCTCCTCCACTGGTTTGAGAAGCTCGAGTCTGTTTTCGAGATGTGTGAATGCCCTGAGGCTCGTAGGGTGAAGTATGCTACTGGTACTCTTGAAGGTGTAGCGCTCACGTGGTGGAACGCTCAGGTTCAGATGTTGGGGTTGGTTGCTGCTAACGCCACCCCATGGAACGATTTCAAGGAATTGATCAAGGAAGAGTACTGTAATCGTGATGACATCCACAAGCTGGAAGTAGAGTTCTACAACTTAAAGATGACGGGGTCGGAAATTGAAGCGTACACGAAAAGATCGAACGAGCTGGCTATCTTGTGTCCTACTATGGTGGATCCTCCTATCAAACGTATCGAGCTGTTCCTCAAAGGATTAGTGCCAGAGATCCAGAGCCATGTGACGGCAGCAAACCTCGCCACTATCCAGCAAGTTATTCGTTTGGCTCATCGTCTCACTGATCAGGCAGTCGAGCAGAACAAGCTGCCCAAGCGTATTGGTACTACTACTACTACTACTTCTGATGCCCCCAGCGACCACAAGCGCAAATGGGATGGAGTCTCAAGCAAGGGTTCAACATCAGCTCAGTCTCAGTCTAAGCAGCGAAAGACTGATGACTACCAGAGTCCTGGTCAGCAATCTTCTGGTAGTCAAGGGCAGGGTGGATACCGAGGAAACCACCCCAAGTGCAACCGATGCAACAAGCATCATAGTGGGCAGTGCAATAAGGGTCGTTATCTGAAGTGTAACAAGCTTGGTCATGAAGCAAAGGATTGTAGGGGTGTATGACCGGCAAATCAGAATCGTCAACAACAGCCACCAGCTCCATAGAATCAGTAGCAGCAACAGCAGGGTAACAGGGGATGCTATCAGTGTGGTGCTGATGGTCGCTTCAAGAGGAACTGCCCCCAGTTGAACCAGAATCAGAACAACAACAATAATCAGGGGAACGGGAAAAATAACGGGGGTAACAATGATGGCAATGGTTCCAGGGGACGTGTTTTCGTTAGTCAAATGCTTAAGCGCACTCCAACACTTTTGAACACCAAGCACACGGTAGAACTAGCAAACGGTAAAAGTCTCAAGGCCACACACATAGTTAAGGGTTGTAATCTCATCTTAGCTGGTCAGACCTTCTCTATCCATCTTATTCCTATCGTTCTTGGTAGTTTCGACGTCGTTATTGAGATGGATTGGCTATCTCAACTTCAAGCGGAGATTATTTGCAAGGAGAAAATCGTCCGTATTCCTCGTTCTGGTGAAGAACCTCTCGTGATTCATGGCGACAAGAGTGGTGCTGTTGTGGGCATCATCTCCTTCCTTAAGGCCCAGAAGTGTTTACGAACGGGCCACACTGCTATTTTAGCCCTTGTTAAAGACACCTCAAAGGAAGAGAAGAAGATAGAATATATTCCGATCGTACGTGACTTCCCTGAAGTATTTCCTGAGGAATTACCTGGTCTTCCGCCTCATCGTCAAGTTGAATTTCAAATCGAGCTAGCCCCTGGAGTAGCACCAATAGCTCATGCACCTTATCGTCTAGCTTCATCTGAATTGGAAGAACTATCCGCACAGTTATAAGAACTCTTGGAAAAGGGTTTCATACGTCCTAGCTCTTCGCCCTGGGGAGCTCCAGTGTTATTTGTGAAGAAGAAAGACGGTACCTTCAGAATGTGTATTGACTACCGCAAACTCAACAAGGTGACTGTGAAGAATCGCTATCCTCTCCCACGCATTGATGATTTATTCGACCAGTTGCGAGGGTCGAGTTTCTACTCTAAGATTGACCTGAGGTCAGGCTACCATCAACTAAGAGTCCGAGACGAGGATATCTCTAAAACAGCATTCTGGACTCGTTATGGGCATTACGAGTTTCTGGTTATGCCTTTCGGATTGACGAATGCACCTGCGGTCTTCATGGATCTCATGAACCGAGTGTGCAAACCTTACCTGGATAAGTTTGTCATAGTTTTCATCGACGACATCCTGATCTATTCGAAGAGTCAGGATGAACACGAGCATCACCTAAGACTTATTTTGGAACTCCTTCGAGCAGAGCAGTTGTATGCCAAATTTTCGAAATGTGACTTCTGGCTTCGTGAAGTCCATTTTCTAGGCCACGTGGTAAACAAAGATGGGATTCATGTTGATCCATCCAAGGTAGACTTGATCAAGAACTGGCCTGCACCCCGTACACCAATAGAAATCCGCCAATTCTTGGGTTTGGCGGGCTACTACAGAAGGTTCATCAAGGATTTCTCCAAGATTGCGCAACCTCTCACCTCACTAACTCAGAAGGGTGTCACCTATCATTGGGGTGATGCACAGGAGTCTGCGTTTCAGCACTTAAAAGATAGACTTTGTAGCGCACCAATTCTCTCCCTGCCTGAAGGCACAGATGATTTCGTGGTTTATTGCGACCCGTCCATCCAAGGACTTGGTTGCTTGCTGATGCAACGTGACAAGGTCATTGCCTATGCATCACGGCAACTTAAAGTTCACGAAAAGAACTACACTACTCACGATCTGGAGCTGGGAGCAGTTGTTTTCGCACTTAAGATATGGAGACATTACCTGTACGGTACCAAGTGTACCATTTACACCGATCACAGGAGTCTCGAGCATATCTTCAAGCAAAAGGAGTTAAACATGCGACAACGTCGATGGGTCGAGCTCTTGAATGATTACGAATGCGCGATCAAGTACCATCCGGGCAAAGCCAATGTTGTAGCCAACGCCCTCAGTCGAAAGGATACTACACCTAAGCGCGTGCGAGCGTTACAACTTACCATCCAATCTAGTCTTCCTACTCAGATAAGAGATGCTCAGGTTGAAGCATTGAAAGCAGAGAATATCAGGGCCGAGTCTCTGTGAGGATCGAGGAAACGGTTAGAACAAAAGGAAGACGGCGCTTACTACATAACAGGACGTATCTGGGTCCCACTTTATGGAAACTTGCGCGAGCTTGTGATGGATGAAGCGCATAATTCTCATTACTCAGTACATCCTGGTTCGGATAAGATGTACCACGACCTAAAGAGTACATACTGGTGGCCTAGCATGAAAGCCAACATAGCAACCTACGTCAGTAAATGTTTGACTTGTGCGAGAGTCAAGATCGAATATCAGAAACCATCAGGCCTACTCCAACAACCAGAGATCCCGACATAGAAATGAGAGCAAATTTCCATGGATTTCGTTACTGGCCTGCCTAGATCTCAACGCGGAAATGACACTATTTGGGTGATAGTGGATCGATTGACTAAGTCTGCACACTTTTTGGCTATTAAAGAAACAGACAAGTTCTCTACTTTAGCAGACGTTTACTTAAAGGAAGTGGTTTCGAGGCACGGGGTGCCAACCTCTATCATATCTGACCGTGATGCACGTTTTACTTCTGAACTGTGGCAAGTAATGCACAAGTCCTTTGGCTCACGTTTAGACTTGAGCACCGCTTATCATCCACAAACGGATGGGCAATCTGAACGCACCATCCAAACCCTTGAAGATATGCTTAGGGCATGTGTGATTGATTTTGGTAACGGCTGGGAACGACATCTACCTTTAGTGGAATTTTCGTATAATAACAGCTACCACACCAGTATCCAGGCCGCTCCGTTTGAGGCATTGTACGGACGTAAATGCCGATCACCTCTTTGTTGGGCAGAAGTTGGTGACAGCCAAATCACAGGCCCAGAACTTGTGGTAGACACAACTAAGAAGATTGCACATATACGACAATGAATGGCGGTAGCTCGTGACCGTCAGAAAAGCTACGCTGATAAGCGCAGGAAACCACTCGAGTTCCAGGTTGGGGATCGAGTGCTACTCAAAGTCTCACCTTGGAAAGGTGTAGTTCGTTTTGGAAAACGAAGCAAACTCAATCCGCGTTATGTCGGACCGTTCGAAATCATTGAGAAAATTGGCAAAGTCGCTCACAAGTTGAATCTACCTGAAGAACTCAGTGGAGTTCACAACGTATTCCATGTGTCAAATCTGAAGAAGTGTCTGTCAGACGACACCCTCATAGTTCCTTTGAAGGAGCTTACAATTGACGATCAGTTGCGATTCGTCGAGGAACCAGTTGAAATCACAGACCGAGACGTTAAGGTTCTCAAGCGCACAAGAATACCTCTTGTTCGAGTTCGTTGGAACTCCTGTCGTGGCCCAGAGTTTACATGGGAACGAGAAGATCAAATGAAACTCAAGTATCCCCAGTTGTTCGAGAAAAGTGCAACCACTGCTGAGGCTGAAGCTACTGCGGAATTTCGGGTTGAAATTCCAAACCAACGGGGGGATGATGTGACACCCCAGGAAAACCAAGAAACAACGCAACACAACTAGCTTCCTCAGTAACCACGTGCTAAATTTCGGGACGAAATTTCTTTCAAGTTGGGGATAATGTGACAACTCGAGTTTCCAAGGTTTCTCCTCTATACGTTACTTGCTTCATACTGTGTTTTGGGGTTCATTGCATTGAAACTGTGCACTATGATTTGTTTATAAGTTGTTATATTGATTTGTTTATAAGTTATTTATAAGTTGCTTTGATATACCCCGACGAAAACACCCCACCCGACGAAAACACCTGTTTTCGTCACCCTCATTTTCGTCGAAGCCCATTAAAGGCCCAACACGGTATGGTTTTCGTATTTAAGGACGAGGGTTACGTGAGTAGTTATTTTCGAAAACCCTAGAGTCCCTATCTCCCTATTTCCTGTGCGACGGCAACTGCAAGTCTTCGAAACCTCTTCGTTTCGATCAACCCGTTATTTCTCCTATCTTGGTTAGTGTTTAATCCGTACATGGTTGATTGTTTGATATCATCGTTATATGTGTAATTGAGATCATGATTCTTTGATACTAAGTAATGCTTGAAATTCATGCTTGACATTCATGTTAGAATAGATCTAATGTTATGAGGGCATTTGTTTAATCCACTGTTCATGATAAGTTTAATGCTTGATGATCATATTAATTGGGTGTTGAATGATTATGTTTTACCGTCTTGAATGTGTGGATGATCTGGTGTAGAATAGTTCATGGTTGAGTTTGATGATTGATAATGCAAACTGTTAATTGAATAATTAAAGTGATTGTATGAATTGATATGATTGAGCAAATGATTGTTGTAGCCGATGTAACTGTTAGACGATCAATAGGGTTTCTGGTTGTGTAACTGTTAGATGATGATTGAAACATTGTACGCTTAAGAATAATGTAATTACTGTAACATCATGTCGACGAAAACACAGGGACCAGACGAAAACTCACTCACGACGAAAACCCTATGTGATTTCGCCATACCTTAAGTTCGACGAAAACCCTTTGGGATTTTGTCGCCCAAGGTATTTCGTCGCCTGGGTGTTTTCGCCGAAGGGTTTTCACCGAGTGTCTTGTCAAGCCGGGAAACAGTAACTCAGTAAAGTCTGTTAAGTCTGTTAATTGATAACTATGTTAGAATAGACTGCGAAATCAATTTTGTTAAGCATGAATTGTATGAACATGAAATAACTGTTATGTGTTACTTGATAATGATTGCCTAAGCACACTTTATGATATAGATTGCATGTGAAACATTACAAACATAAACGGATTGTGTATACGTGCATACTATAGGCTTTGACTGAATTGTTTGTGCTAGTAGATAAGCATACCGAGCAAACCGAGGTGAGTTCACACACTTTCTAAGGCATGGGATTCCCGGTGGTTGGGAATGGGTTAAAGAATTAAAACGGAACCTACATATCCTCCTTGGGTAGGATATGTACCGCCATCCTCCATGGGTAGGATGTCAATATTAATCCTGCGTATTCTCCTTGGGTAGAATACGTACGTTCGTCCTCCTTGGGTAGGACAACAACCTTAAACTTACTAGACAAAACTCTATCATGAAGTCCCTCATTTTTATATCGACTTAATCGCTGGGCCAATGGCGAGCGTGTCATTAGTTCATAGCGCTTTTAGGGTTGACAAGCCTCACACCGTGCCGGTAGGACGGACGTGTACTAATGGATCTGGGCACTTAGTCAATGATGATAGACATTGACGTAGGGCACAACTTACTTTCGTCAGTTGTCGATATGGTAACGGTCTAGTGGTTCACATGGGGAAGCCCCCACTGATTATGGATATGGTTTGGGAACAAAGGAACTGGTTAACTCGTGGTTTACGAAACAACTTTTGGTTTTCAAAATAAGCTGGTAAAACTAAACAACCAACTGTGAACTCGCTCAACTTTGTTGTTGACTCGTTGTTACATGCCTTGCAGGTCGTTAGGTGCTTATGGAGCTTGCACAAGGAGGAGTGATCGTTGTGGGACATGGACTGTTGAGTCCCATGTCAAACATTTAAACTTTATAAACTTATTGCTTATGTTTGTGTTAGTGCATTTATCTGTCTATCGCCTCCGTCAATCTAGTCCGTAGTGGAAAACTGAAGAAAACGAGAGTTATATTGTTATTTTAGAATTAGTTAGTCAAAAAGGCAAGGTGGCATAACTGTAATTAATGAGATTCCTCATTAAATGCCTTGGCCTATAAATAGATCTCTAAGGGCTTCTAGTATAGAACTTTTGCCATTTTCACATCTTGAAGAGCTAGAGGCTAGAGAGAGAAAGTTTATTGTTTGTGATTCAGGTGCTGTACGTTATCAGAATTTATCAAAGAATCATGTTTATATTACGTCATGTGTGTTTAGGTCGCGTTCGTGTACGGATTCCGCACGTTTCACGTTCGTTTCGCAATCGTTTCGGAGTCAAACCGGTCCTAACAAGTGGTATCAGAGCAAGGAGCTCGATTGCACGATCAAACACATCGTGTTCGTACCAGATTTCAGTTGATTCAGATCCGATTTCATAAATTTCTTCATCTTCTACCTATTTCTCATGTTTTTTTCGGAAATTCGTCAAATTGAACGTGATTTCACGGTCCGTTTCGTCTGATTTTGTAGTATGTTGTGCGAAAACTATTGATATATAATCCTACCAAGTTTCAGACTCAAATTCCTTGTCATTTAGTAGATTTTCGAGTTTTTGTGTCCAAATCCGTAACTTTCAGCGAGGTTCGCTTGAAACAGCAAGATTACAGCAAGGTTTCGCTTGAAATTCAAGCGAAATCATTTATCAGTTAGATTTCGCTTCAGTAAAGCTGATGATTTCGCTTCAAGAACTGATCATTTGAGATTTCGCTTGAACAAGTTGATAAGGGCTGATTTCGCTTCAAGTCATAATAGTTGATTTCGCTTCAACTGATTTACTTGGGATTTCGCTTCAGAACTCATCAGTTTGAGATTTCGCTTGAACAAAATAGTTGATTTCGCTTCAAGACTGTTCAACTTGGGATTTCGCTTGAAAATCTGTCAATAGTTGATTTCGCCTCAACTGTTCAACAAAGTGAAATTTTGTGTCGAGATTATTTCACGTCAACTGTGTATCAGTCTGTTTCAGGATATTACTGTGTATACTGATTGTGTTTGTTTGTTTTCTTGTGATTCAGGTGTTGTTTGCATAATGGCTGAGGAATTCTTCAACACGTTTTACAACGCGTTCGCAACCGAATCGTCTGAGGCTACAAATGTTACACCAAAAACCATCACGAAGGCGCTAAATGAAAACATCAAGCATGATAACTTCTACGGAACAAATTCAAAACCACCAGCTCTTGATAGCATTGAGGATTATACCTGGTGGAAAGAACGCTTCATCAACTGGGCAAAGGCGTATGCTCATGAAAGTTGGTTTTGCTTGAAGTATGGGTATGAAAAACCAAAAGACGATAAAGGCGAAGATCTTGTATTCAAGAAGTTTACTAGAGAAGATAAAGCTGAATTTGGAGCTGAACAGAGAATGATAGCATTGATCCAGTCCGCAATCAGAAACGATATTTTTGCTTTACTAACTCATGACGGGTCATCTAAGTCTGTCTGGGAAGCTTTACGTGTTAAAGCTGAAGGGGGTAAACATATTAAAAAGAACAAAATCGCTTTATTAAAGATAGAATTTGATCTATTTGATAACATAAAAGGAGAGTCGGTGAGGCAAATGATTGAGAGATTCTGTCATCTAAAAATTGAATTGGAAAGATTAGAGATAAACAAAACAAGAGAGGAATTGATAGACAAAGTAATTGAAGCGTTACCACGAGCTGATCAGTGGCAAACGTTTGTTTTTATTTTGAAAAATGATGCTTTGTATGATACAATTACTCTTGATGCTTTGTTTGAAAAGATTGAAAGTCATAATCTGGAGCTACAAAAGCAAAACAAGATGACTGATTCTTCACATCAACAGAACGTTGGCTTGTACTACAAAAGCAGTGTGCTTTCTGATAAAGGCGTTGGTTCACCAAAAACAGCATTTAGTGGTGAAAAGATGAAAGAACCATCAACAATGTCAACAAGTCATCATTCTGGATATCATTCATCTTCAAAGACAAATTCTGATGATTCTGATGAAATTCTGTGCAACATTGCTCTTAAACTGAAGAATTCTCCTGCAATGAGCATCAATGCAGCGAAGCAGCAAATGAGTTTCCTTGCATCTGCTCTGGAGTCATATGAAGGTCTAGTAGCTGGAAAAATTGGAAATTCTGAATTGACCAAAGAAGACTACGACCAGATTGATCCGGGAGAGATGGAGCTCATTGACATCCGTTGGTGTTTAGCTAGTTGTATTCGAAGAGCTCAGAGGTATATGGAGATTACTGGAAAACAATCACTTGGAGGTGCTTCAACAAAGCTTGGATTCGACAAATCCAAAGTGACCTGCTTCAAATGCAAGCAAAAGGGTCATTTCAAAAGAGAATGCAGAAATTCTGAAGTTGGTGAAGGAAGTGAACGTCCTTTCAACGATGATTATTATCGAAAGGCGATTTACCATCGAAGTAGAGAAGAACCAAAGTTGATTGAAGATAAACCTAGATCAAGAGCTTGTTTTGTAATTCACGATGATGAAGGATTTGACTGGAGCACAGTTTGTCCAGAAGAAGATCGCTTAGAGAATGTTCGTAAAACAGCTCATGGGAGAGCTATGACAGAAGAAAGAAAGTTTGTTTTTGTTGCTGAGATTCAAGATGAAAACAAAGACAAAGACATTGCTGAAGTCCATGAAGAAAAATTTGAGATCAAAGAGAAAACTCGGGAAGAGATCTTAAGTGAGAAGACTTACAGAGAAAGAAATGTGGTTTACAATAGAATGGATGATATGCAGGAGGAGTATGAGATGGCTGTTGGTAGCAAAAGATGGGATAAAAAGAGAGAATGCTACTATAACAGAGAAGGAGAACCGGTTGTTCCCAAGAAAGACATAATCTTCGATGATGTTCTTCTTGCAGTCCCATTAAGAGCTGAATACTATAGAAGAGTATTGAAAGATGACAAATATGCTAAGCAATATGAAAAGGATATCAGATATGCCATGTTATCGTGTCTGAGAAAAAGGGATGAAGAGAGAATGAAGAAGAATGTTGAAGAAATGGTGAACAATCTGAAGAAAGTTGCTGAAGAGGTTAACACAGAAACTGTTGAAGTTGAAGATGTGAAGGAAATCAAAAGTGAAGAAGTTGTTGTGAATGAAGAGGTTGAGAAAGCTGTTACCGAAGAACAGCAGATTGAGAAAGAGGTGAAGATAGAAGAAAAGAATGAGAATGAGGAAGCTGATAATGTTGATGATGAAGTCGGTGTTGAAGAAAAGCAGAATGTTGCTGAACAGACAGAGGTTGTTGAAAACACCGAAGTGCCAATCACTGAGGTAAATTCTGATTCTGAAAACTTGAAACTGATTGATCAGTGCAAGAAATGCATGGAACCGTGCAGAGCTTGTACTGAAAAAGATGAGCAATTTAGAACAAGAGATCTTGAGTTCACAAAAATTGAAAACATTTTCAAAGAAAAATGCAAAGAGATGTTAGAAAAAGAAAAGGTTTTTAAAGAAAATGATGAAAAACTTTCAGAAACATGTAACAAATTAGAGAAAGAAAATGAAGTTTTGAAAGAAAATGTTTTGAAAATGACAAATGAATGTGAACAAAAGGAAATTGCTTGTCAAGAAATGAAAAAGGAATATGACTCAATGAAATTAGCATATGATATTATGAAAGAGTCATATGACAAAGTGAAAGATGAAATGAAATATGCTCAATCTAGAATGAATTATATGTCTGAAACAACCAAAGAGCTTAAACGAATGTATTCTATAAAACAAGATGTTGTTAATTCCTATATTGAGGATGTTGCTAAGTTAAAGCGACAGATTGCTGATTTAGAACAGGATAACAACAAGTTAAAGAGTTACCACGTGTCGTCATATGTGCTTGAACGAATTTTCAATATAAAACCGGGTGAGGGTGAGTCTGAGCAGAACAAGAAAGGTATTGGTTCAGAATTTCATCAAGTTCCACCACCGGGAAAATTTGCATTTTATGATGAGGAAAAGGTCGAAAAAGCTTTCAACATGGTAGACCAATTGCCACACAACATTGACATAACCTATTCCAAATCTGATGATTCTCATGATTCAGAGGTGGTAGGTAAAGTCGTTGAAAGTGTGTTGAAAGAAGAGTCGGTTGATACAGGTAAATTTGAATCACAGGATGAAGATGAAGGAAATATTCATGATGGTTATCTGAAAAACACAAAATCTGAGAAAAATTTGAATGATGATTCAAAAGGATTGGTTTATACCATGATTGGATCGGACAAACTGTTCTTAGATGTTGTATTCCCGATTCAGAATGTGATTTCAGAAAAGATTGACAAAGTTTTCAAAATGGTTGAGATTGAGAAGTCTGAGATTTCAAAGTTTGTCGGTAAGAGTCATAGAGGTTCGTATAACAAACCTGGTTTCAAAAAGAAGAACATGAAGGCTGGGTTGGGTTATAAGAAGAAACAACATCAAAACAAAAATGAAATGCCGAATTTTCAGACAAAAATGATTTTTGTTCAAGGAGGCAGTTTAGAAAAAGAAAAAGAATTCAAAATGAAACAGTCTAATGATGAATTCTTTGCTAAAAAGAAGAAGCAACAACCACAGGTCAAAGATGTGTCCATAAGAACATGTTTCAAATGTGATCAAAAAGGACATCTTGCACGCAAGTGTCCTAATCTAAAACCTGTGGATGTTGACAAAAAGAAGTTTGATGCTGAGAAACAAAAATCTGAGAATGTGAGACAAAAGTCAACCAGATTTGATTCAAAACAAACTTGGGGGTACAATACAAACAAGTTTGCTTCGAATCAAAACTGGAAATCGGATCCGAATAGGTTCGATTCTAGACAGATCTGGAATTCTCACACACCCAGATTCAGAACAACACAAAGTTGGAAAACCACAGTTGATATGACAAAACCTCAAGAGTTTTGGAAACCAAGAGTTGTTGTTCAAAATCAAAATGTTCAAAAAGTTTCACATTTTTACAAACGAGGAACACCAAAAGGTCAAACATGGAGTGTTAAGAAACATATTGATTTGGTAAAAGATGAGAAAGTTGAAGTTAAAATTAAAAAAAATTTTGTGAAAAATGACAAAGAATTTCCAGCATTGAATGAAAATTATTGTGTTGAAATGCCTAAGGTTCAACAGACCTGGGCTAAATTGTTCAAGTAATTCAGTTAGTTGAATGTGCAGGTGCTCATGGAATCCAAAGATTGTGAAATTGGAGGTTGGAGCAGCCTGACACAACGAGGAGAGGAGGCTGCTGGATCCTGTGTTGGTTGAAACAGGAAGTTTATATGTTTTTCTGTAAATAAATAAACAATATTTTCAAAAACCCTAAAAATTGGAAAATTTGAAAAACCAAAAATATGTTTGTTTTTAATTTTTGTCAAATATTCAAAAATACAAAAATATGTGTTGATTGAATACGCTGAAACCCTCACGGCTGAACAAACATGATTACTTTCATCAGATTGAAAAACGGTTTTCAAACTGTTAAGATCAATGGGTTGTAAATCATGGGGGTACATTATTTTCTGTAAATCAGTACACGATAAGCAGAAAATGGATGGCGAGACAAAGCTATCAGTATTGGTTGTCAAATTTTTTTTAAAATGATTTTGCATTTTAGGGGGAGTAATGTTGTTAGAAAATACAAAAACATTTGAAAATTTGAAAATGACAAAAACATGATAAAATTCAAAAAATTGAGTTTTTGTGTAAAAAGAGGAAATGATAGTACATCAGTAGACAGTTACAGTATGCTAAAGAAATGGAAAGTTTAAATGTGTTAAATGATCTCACCGTGGATGTGTCGGTAGGTTTTTATACATTTAGTAAACTTTTTCGGGATATAAACCTAAATTCAAACTTACTTATTTCGTGGGGAACACTACTTGAATATATAGGTAACCCCTGAAATCTCGTTTGAAAGGTCTCTTAATCTGATATACTAGGTCTTTATACTCAATGATGTCTGGGGTATTATTCCGGGACTTCTGCTGAACGGTAGTTCTGACCTAGTCCCTGGCTAATACTTTCTGCAATGCTTGAAACATAGCATTAAACCCTCAGCATGCCGATGAAACAATAAAATTGATAGTCGCTGCTATTGTAAGCAAAAAGATCCTCTAAAGGGGACATACCGTAAAGTCGAAGCTGATATCTCTCTGCGTATACGGAAGTATCGACCTGAGATCCCTCGGCCCTCGCATACCTAATTTATATACAGATATCATTGTAGTATACTCACCTGTAAGACTGATTATTGGGATTCTGGATACGGGAGTATATTCAAGAGGTGGGACACATGAATGAGTTCAAGTTCTTAAAATACCTAATTCGTATCCTGAATCAGTTGAAGTTTGTATGAAAATTTAAGTGGATAAATATATCGACAATCTAAGTGAATTGTTTAATGCATAATGTGATTTTAAGCTCAACGGTACTTGTGACTTGTCGAAAACTGATATGATCCTCTGACGCATACTCAAACAAAAATATTGTCTGTAAATATGTTTGTACATATTTCTTTACTGCTTTATATTTTCAGAAAAATACAAAAAGATTTTGATTTCTGCTTTATTTTTGACAACTGATGTCTGAGTGCTGAGTTTCAAAATCTAAGTAAGCTGATTGTGTTTCTGAAATTAAAACAAGTTCATTAATTTGATACTTGATTTAAAATCAAAAATTTCAAAAACAGTTTGTGATATCTCCAAGGTCATTAATTTGGACTTGGATGATAAACTGTGAGGGAGTTGGATTCTTTAATATTGCTAAATCTATGAAGTTTGTTGATAGGGGGAGTGGATTAGAGAAGTTGATTGGAATTGCCAGGTTCCGATTCCTGGATAGTCTAAAATGTTGTTACTTATAAAAGTATGAGTGATTGCAGATAGTCCAGACTACGATCCCGGAAGCTGAGTCTAAGGGGGAGTCTGAAGATGAACTCAAAGAAAGGGGGAGCTTGTATATGGAAAGCAAGGTGTCGATCCCAAAGCACGGAAGCTTGACGAAAGGGGGAGCCTGATGAAGAAAAGAGGAAAAGCTGAACCTGAAGACAGATCCACCGGGATTCTGTTCGAGAAAATTCAAAGAGAGAAAGAGAAAGAAAAGTCGCTACGAGCTTGACTACAGATTGACTACAGCAATATCCAAGGGGGAGTCTGTTAGTGCATTTATCTGTCTATCGCCTCCGTCAATCTAGTCCGTAGTGGAAAACTGAAGAAAACGAGAGTTATATTGTTATTTTAGAATTAGTTAGTCAAAAAGGCAAGGTGGCATAACTGTAATTAATGAGATTCCTCATTAAATGCCTTGGCCTATAAATAGATCTCTAAGGGCTTCTAGTATAGAACTTTTGCCATTTTCACATCTTGAAGAGCTAGAGGCTAGAGAGAGAAAGCTAGAGAGAGAAAGTTTATTGTTTGTGATTCAGGTGCTGTACGTTATCAGAATTTATCAAAGAATCACGTTTATATTACGTCATGTGTGTTTAGGTCGCGTTCGTGTACGGATTCCGCACGTTTCACGTTCGTTTCGCAATCGATTTGGAGTCAAACCGGTCCTAACAGTTTGGGTTTTACATTTTATGCTTCCGCTGTTAACTTAAAGTTGGATACTTTCTTTTGGACACCAATTATATTGTGGTTGGTTTTATTTACTTAATTACGTTGTTCAATATGATTGGTGGCTTGATCCTGGTCAGTCACGCCTCCAAGCGGTGATACTCCGCGTGTGGATTTTTGTGGGTGTGACATAAAACGCTAAAAAATACAACGACAGCAAACATCTTTTCATCTATCCTCAGTAATGTTCTGCATAAAGCTTCATTTAATGATTTGTTACGTGAGTGTAGTAAGATTTTGCTGCTTGAGATTGACAAAATTGACAAAAGAGGGACTGATGACACCCATATGTCATACTGTCATCTTTGTTCCTGAAGGAGGTTTGGATGATAAGAAGAGACCTATACCAGTGTAAATGCTACTTTGGCCTCGATGATTATAATGAAGACGACAGGCAGATAGCATCCACCCACACGGGGTCGATCTATGTCTCCAACATCCAGAAAGACACTTCAACACATGAACAAAGAAAATAAACAACGCCAAACCCAAAACGCCATTTATTTGTCACATTCCTTGTAGTTTTAAAAGGAAAAAGAGACTGGTGACACTGAAGATTTAAAATCATAAATTGCTTCTACTTTGTTTTTTTTTTAATTTTCTTTATCTATTGTTTGTTTTGTAATGTCAGTTAATAAACAACAAAAGAATATTAATGCTATAATGAAAAATATAATAAGACGCCAAAATTAGCAAATACGTGTAAAACGCCATAATGACATAAAAACACCACCCAAAAAACTACCAAACTATAATAAAATTAATATGAACAACTAATATTTTAAAAAAAACGTGAAACAATGTGCAAAGAATATAAAACTAAAGAAGTCCAATAGTTATCTAACCGCCATTGGAAAACAAAACGCCATAATTACAGCCCTCAAAAGATTTGACGTGTTACCCCATTAAAACAGTTGAGTCTGAAAACAAAACACGGTAAATTGCAAAAAACAGTAAAATGAAACGACGGAAAACATAATTACTAACATTTATTATATTTGTTTATCTTTTTCAAAACGCCGTAATTACCTGTCATACGTGGGAAAAAAAGTCAATATAAAAGAAGACCATGAGAACCCAAGCTCAAACACGCCAAAAATTTTGACTAAAACGCCACATATTCTGCAAAACGCCAAAAAATTTAAAAATGGCCAACGTTATTGCTCGGAGGTTTGAAAGGAAAGAGAAACGATTCATCATAAAGTTCTCTGACAGGAGAAGGGTAAAGGTAAGGACAATCAAAGCCATGCTGGGAATGAATGAAAATGTTCAGAAGGATATCCTGGCCCTTGGGGTTCCAATAGACAACGATTGTGAAAGAACGAGAACTGTAATAAAAAGACTGGAGAGAAAATTTCCAGCAAAAGATGATGAAGATGATGATGATATTGAAGATACTTAAATACCAAAACTTAGCAGTTGGGTATTGCATGAGGAAGAAGGAACACTTGAAGTGACTTATAAAAACGGGGTGCAATATTCAAGGCCAATGGAAGAAATGTTGAAGACAGGGTTGCTATCTATCATTGAACAACTCTGTGATTTAACACCTTCAAACGATCCAAAATCCAAGGATGCAGTGATATTCAAGAATAGGCTGCAGCAAAGAAGAGACGAGCTAATGGTGTTGTACGCAAAAATGAAATTTGATGATTAAGAATCTGAAGAAAGTGATGAACAAAGCGATGGGTACATCTCTGATGTAATCCCACCTACGGAAGACTATTAGTTTATTTTGATTTTAGTGATATTGTAGTTTTATAAAATATTAATGTATGGTAATCAATTATCAACAAAAAGATACAAAATGACAAAAATGACATGGAAAAAGCCATAACGCCAAAAAAATTAACTATGTGACACAAAAAGAATTAATTCAACGAGAAGAAATCTGAGAAAAACAGTAAAACGCCAAATAATTAATAATTCTACATAACGCCAAAATTATCTTGCACACAAAAAATAAAGAAGCATGTCAAACGCGAAAATCGTGAAAGGAGAAGAATACTAAAAAGACAAAAAAACCCCTCGGACCCTGATCATGCCCCACGCCACGTGTTCGGCCATGATGCGTTCTCACCGTTCTCACACTTTTTGCCGTTTTCTCCTGATCCCGTTTATATATATATATATATACAGAGAGAGAGAGAGAGAGAGGCCGGTTATCATACAAATACACTAATCGTACATTATGTACGCTACATTCACGGCCGTCAGATCATCTCATTTAAACCGCGTATTTAACTATTAAATTAATCAAATTAAAATTAATAAAAAGAAACCGCCAAGGTTAAAATCGTCCTATGCGAGATCAAAATCCCTGATAATCAGCACAATAACTCACAAACATACCGTAAAACCCAAAATCAACGAAGCAAAGCAAAGCAAACAACTAAGATTCATCCTGCTACTCTCCGTTGCGATTCAACTAAGATTCACGAGTTTTGAGAAACGAAGCAAAGCAAACAATGACAGACCACAAGCGAAGAAGATGAATCGAGGTATCGATTGACATTTGCGATTTTATAATGGAATATACAGGGACTTTAATGTCAAATGCGATTTTGTTTGTTTATTAAGCTTTTAGACTGAAACATATAGTTTTATAAGATTAGGTATTGTTCATAACTACAATTTTGTTATGGTTTATGACTAGTATGGTTATTTATTAGGTTTAGCATGATTATGCAGTTTTCTAAATGATAAACTGATATATGTGCGATATTATATAGGGTTTTGTGAGGGTTTTGTATTACAAATGCGATTTTATAGCTAAAGTTTTGCTTGTAAAAGGTTTTTGTATTAGCTTAGGTTGAACATGCGAATTGATAAAAACCTCCTGCGATTTCATATGATTAGTTGGTTTTAGGGGATTATGATTAAATTATACATGCGATATTATATAGGGGTTTGAGAGGGTTTTGAATTACAAATGCGATTTTATAGGTAAAGTTTTATTTGTAGAAGTTTTTTGTCTTAGCTTAGGTTGAGCATGCGAATTGATAAAAACCTCATGCGATTTCATATGATTAGTTAGTTTTAGGGGATTATGATTAAATTATACATGCGATTTTATATTTTTTTAGTTGCTTAAAGCATGCGATTTATAAAGATTGGCTAGTTTTTGGTAATGCTTAACTAAGACATGCGAATTGATAACTCATTCATGCGATTTTATCACTTAATGACTTAGTGTACATGATTAACTGATAAATGCGATTTTATAAAGGTTTTTGACTGATAGCATGCGATTTTGTAGAAATAGATTCTGATGATGACTTTGAAGGCCCAATATCAACACTGATAAAAGTTAACAAAAATAGAAAAAGAAGAATAGTTGAAGAAAGTTCTGAAGAGGATGACTTCGTTAAGCCACTCCCAAAAAAGAAAAAAGATGACAGGAAATCTAAGATACAGACAAAAAAACATTCAAAAAAGGTGGAACCACCTAAAACAGAACATAGGGAATTCTTCAAATACAGCAACGAAGCAATACTGCTGAGATGCCAACCTAACTCATACATGGATACTGTGAAGAAATTTTCAAAAAAAAAAAAAAATAGGTTGAAGAGGTGAGGAATATGGGATTTGGTGCTATTCTAGATATCAATATCAACCATATTTCGACACGATTGGCATATTGGCTAGCCAGAAACTTTGACGAGAACTTCGATACGCTAAACGTAGGAAAACTCCAAATAAAGATAACATCGGACACAGTTTATGAGGTATTTGGAATACCAAAGGGGCCAAAGCAGGTTGAAATAATAGCCGATAAGAGAAAAGTTAAAAAGCAAGAAAAAATTCAAAAGACTAAAGAACCAGGAAATGCTGTGAGGGATACATTCATCAGCCAGTGGGGGGAAAACACGAGAATTACCCATGGCTTAATTGCAAATACAATGGAAAATCAAAGAGATGGGGGGAGCCTGTTTAGATTAAATTTCCTGGTGTACTGGATGACCTTCTTTGCGAAGATTACAAAGGCAACAACTGCAAATGATAGATGTTTGCTTGGTGTAGAGGCTGTTGAGGAAATACAGAATCTAGATTGGTGCACATTTGTACTTGACACTTTGCGACGTACACGAGCGGGCTGGAAGAACTATAAAATACAGTTCGTGGGACCTGTTGCCTTTCTTACGTTATGCATTAATACATTTCATAACATATTTAAAATACTAGTTTGTTTTGTCATATAATTAAATGATCTTGCGATTTATACAGCTTCTATACACGCATGAGTACAACAAGAAGCTTAAACTGTTTGAGAAAGTCGTGGAAATACCAATTATTCGTTATATCACATCTTCGGAGATTGATAAAGTCGAAGAGCATATTTTGGATAACGGACCTCTGTGGACATCAAGTGAGAATGAAGAAGAAGAAGAAAATGAAGAAGAAGAGGGTCGTTCAACGGAGGATTATACACTACGACCACCGGTTGACACCACAATAAGCTACAAAAGAAGGACTGCACGTGCGGTACAAAACATAGAAACCGGGGAAGAGCCAAACGATAACGAGAACATTGATGATTTCATGGATTTCGGTTTTGAAATACATGAAATGTCTCAGTTGAACCTTGAGATGGGAGTTGGAACACAGACACAGAAATTGATGGATTATTGCAACACTCCTGTTCAACTTTCACCATCGGTAATCTACGACACAGCCCATGAACGAGAACGAGAGGCTTCAAGAATCAACAAAAAGGTAAGCGGAAAAAAATATTAATTTCACTTAATTTTTATTATATTTAACATTTGAATTGATAGTATCTTAACTCGAAAAAAATTACAGAACCTGTTGAAAAAAATGAAAGTAAATGTCAAAAAATACATTAAAATGGTCCAAGATGTTCAAGGGATGAACAACTTAGTTTCAGAAGTAAAAACTAAGTGTTTTTGGGATCTGAAGATTATAGAGGCCTGTAAGCAGTGGGATGAGACGCTTCGGAATAATCCCATTTGTGTGCCGCCTGATTCGGTTCAAGAGCATGAAACTTCACCCTCTCATGTCCATCAAGAGCCTGAAAATCCAGCTTCTGAAGTTCACCATGAAGTTACTACAAACGAAGAAGGTAGACAGGATGAAGAAGCTCAAAAAGTAATATCCAATGTTTTGGTACAAATGGCATCAGAAGGTAAAACATGCGAATTCAATATTAACACATGCGAAATTATGTAAAAAAATCACTATTTTTTATGCACATGCGAAACCTAAAAAAACACATGCGATTTCTGCCAAAACACTTCAAATTTGATTTCGAATGCAATGTCATGTATACCCCTGCGATTTTGATTCTGATGTATTAAAATTCAATAATTTGTATCTATAGGGGTACTGCAGCCAGATGATGAAGGACTGACAAATAAAGATGAGGAGGAGTAACAGACACCCTTATTGCAAACATTCAAACTGTCGAAACGGGTGTATACGCTTACAACCCACCTGCCAAAGGTAAAAAAACACTTTATATTAGGAAAAAAAATTAAAAAGCACAAATTATTATATTTCTTAACTTACTCTGGCCTGCAGAAAGTGGTGAAAATGATACTGTTATCGAAGAAACAGTGAACTTGGCAGAATCTACACAAAACATTCAACAAAAAGTTCAAGAAAAAGTGCCAGAAGTGGAAGCAGCTTCTTTAGGAGAAACTACACAAAAAGACCCTCAACAACCCGATTCGGGAATCGAAGTTGAGAAGGAACCGGAAGTTGAATGCCCTCAGGTGACGGCTGAGGAATTGCAGTCAGTTGAGTTGCTTTTGAGCCTGGGACCCATCCTGGAAGAAAATAAATGAAAAAAACCAACTAGGGGGAGAAAAAACTCAAAGCCAAAGCAAGTTCCACAACAAGTTCTACCAAAGGGGTTAAATGAACTCCTTTATAAGACAATAGAAGCAGCCAAAATTCGAGCTGAGAAAAGATGTGCAAAGCTTGGAGACAAATTTTGTTCCCCTTACTGCAACAGAGTGGTAAACATGCACGAAGCACTCTTGAATCAAGAATTGAGTGTGATCCGATATACATTTGCTACATTTGCAGACATAGAGTAAGTAAAATAGTTATATCAACTAACAAAGATCTAAAATATATACACACAACAATATTAATTATTTATTTTTTGCCTGGAAGAGATGAATTTTACCGATAAAAAACTGGGGTTTACACATTCAAAGCTATATTTGAAAGCTTCTACAGGGGTCAGTACGTAGCATCAAACGGAATAGATGCATTTGTGGGTGTTCTAAACCTTGAAGAGAAAAAGAGGGATAGAAAATCATCACCATACAGACTCTTCTTGTTTAGCACAATGATGGTATGTTTTCATAAACATTTTGGCATTTGAAATTATAACAGTAAATGCATATTCAATGATTTCGCATGCTAATTATAGCTAAATCGCATGTAGAATAGGAGAAAGTTTTCCTGTGAAAACAAAAAAACAACATTTCTCATACTGTTGTAATTTCGCATGTGGTATACATACTATTTGCATGTGAAAAAATCCATTGTTTATATAACTTTTAATACAATACTTAACTTTGATTCTAATTACATAACATACAGCCGGATATCTTTTACGACGAGAAGAAATACATAGACGACCAACGACTAAACATATTTGCCTCAAATTTGGAAAACATCATACTAAAATATGAGGTAAAAAAACTTGATTCGGTTGACCTGGTGTTTATTCTGGTACTTCAAGTTGACCACTTCTATGTCTTGTGCTTCCACTTGAAAACCGGCAAAATTGAGCTGATTGACAATTCAGCAGCTGAACAAGAGTTTCAGGAAAGATACAAGGGGCTTCCAGACACACTGGTAATACAAAAAACTTATACATATAAATGTTATATATTATGTAAAAGCTATTAACACAATGTTGCTATGTTACAGAGAAGGGTATTGGTTTTATACCTTCGAAAGGCTTTAAAACCAACACCGGCTATAGAAGTACTTGCAACCTCAGTTATAGAAAGAAAAGAGATGGATTGGAGGACGAAGAATAATGGCGTAGATTGTGGAATGTTTACGATGCGTCACATGGAAACATACAAAGGAGAGAAAACACCATGGGTGACTGGATTTGTGAAAGAAGATGAAGTAAACAACAGACAGAATTCACAACTTCATCTCCTACGGCACATATATCTCAGTAAAATCATTCTATCCGATCACAATATGCATCGTGAACTAATAATTAAAAAGGCAAATGCTTTCGATAAAAGGCCAGACAAATAAAGGTATATGAGAGATTTGGAGAAGATAATCCCAGATAGGATGAGTAGATATTTTGGAAAGCCAAAGTAAACTTGTTTGATGTTGGATTTATGTTAAATATTTAGACTTGTTATATAACATTAGTGTTTTTAATTTCGCATATATTAAGTTTAAAATCACATATTTAACATTGAATTGCTTAAAATTTGAAAAATAGGGGAATATACACATGCGAAATAAAAAATCCATCCCATAACACAATATGCGAATTTATTGAAAAATGCAAAACTTAGATATTTTATTAAAACAAAGCACTAAAATAAACAAAAGTTCATTCAAAAGATGAAAGAAACTCCATTTTCATCTTCATCGAGCATCTTAAGACAGTTATTGCATCCGCCAACTCTTTCAACTGTTTCTCATCCCTCTCACGCAAATCCACCATAAACATAACAACAATTTCTTTAAGACTACTCACTTGCATCTGAGATAGCAAGTTCAGAATTTCTTGTCTTCTCTTCATGTTTTCTGTTACACGAGAAATGTTGGTCTCCAACATCTCTTGACATGATCGATCCTCTTGAATTTGTTCCTGAATCCTTTTCCTCAAAGCCTGCTTGATACTTGATTCAGAAGAAGAGGATGTTGGTAGATCTGCCATTTTTAATAGGCTGTTTGAAATAGTGATAAAAAGATAAAATATATAATAAAAGAAAAATTATTGATATGAATTATTGAAATCAATTATTGAACTGAATTATTTGATATCAATTATTGAACATAATTATGAAACACACTATGCGAAAATAAATCTAATTATTTTTAAAGCATGCGAAATAAATAGCTCTATCTGTTAAATACTCTCTAGTTTGCGAAATCTCGAACTAAAACATGCGAAATTAAATATTAAACTTCAATGTGTGCGAAATGTCTAACTTAAACATGCGAAATTATACAAATGATCCAATCTTAACTACCTGGACTATGTTAAAAACACCACATGCGATATATCAAACAACACATGCGATATCATAAACTCAACTAATAAAACCAGAAACAACTTATCTTCAACCTCAAACCTATTATGAAAATCCAAAAACAAAACATCCTAAATGACGAATCCAGCATTTTCGAAAATCGCCAATCTGTGTTCGGTCAGGAATCAATAAAAAACCTACAAATAGAATTAAAACGAACAATAATTAAATGGACGGTTACGAAACGAACTCCATATCTGCTTCCTAGTTGACGGAATTCCCTGATTAGCCCTCAGATGTTCGAATAGAATGTCTGAAATACCCTTATTTAATAAAATTGAATCAGGACACGTGTATGGCTGTGGGTAGCGCGTACAAAATGTACGATAAGAAGATTTGTACCCTACCCGTTACAAATATATATATATATATATATATATATATATATATGCCAATGACCCACAGACCAATTGGTTTGCGGAGAGGTGGGAAGGTTTTCCCTTCGGGGTTCCTGCCCGGGTGACGCCGGTTCGAAACGCGGGACATGCAAATTTATGCACAACCTTCGGGCGAAGGGTCGAAACAGCCCGCATGCGTGTGGATTTGAACTCGGGGGGGGGGGGGGGGTTAGGTTGCAGGTTGCGGTCATAGCTAGCTGAGATGTTTGCCGTCCAAATTTTTTTTTTCATGCTATAAGTTCGACTGATAAATGAAGATTGTTTTCTCATCAACTTGCATTTTCATTATCACAAAATAAATATGCTATAATACATGCTATAAGTGCCAATGGCCCACAGACCAATTGGTATGTGGAGAGGTGGGAAGGTTTTCCCTTCGGGGTTCCTGCCCGGGTGATGCCGGTTCGAAACGCGGGGCATGCAAATTTATGCAAAGCCTCCGGGCGAAGGGTCGAAACAGCTCACATGCGCGTGGATTCGAACTTGGGGGGGCTAGGTCGCAGGCCGCGGTCCTGGCCAGGTGAGCTGTTTGCTGTCAAAAAAAAAATTAAAAAAAATACATGCTGTAAGTACAACTGATAAATGAAGATTGTTTCCTCATCAACTTGCATTTTCATTATGACAACTTTTTTTTCAGTAGTTATGATTATTACATGGGCTTTGATCACACATTTTTTTTTATTTTCTAAAAAACACATAAAATATGCATAATATGTAAGCGATTTAATGACTAAATATGGTAAATGGAAGATAGAATTGTAGATGCTACTAATGATATACCAACTTGATTAGTCTTTCAACCATAAATGAAGCTGTAGTTTTCAAAGACCCCCAAAAAATAAGTACGGGGAATGTAATTAAAAGAAAAAACATGGGGCAGATGAAATGATTTAAAGAGAGAAAATGCTTTACATAACGGATGATTCTATTCCATTAAACAACCAAACAGGGTTTAATACAAATTTATAATTTTATATTCAATTTGAAATTCGAATTAAAATGATACACATTTATTTATTATTTTTATATATAATTGTATATAACTTTTGTTGGCCTATGATATAAATTAATTTCTAAAGTCATCCAACCCTTACGTTTTCGGTACCGGTGTTTTCGGTAAGGTACGAGTGCCGGTGCCAATCTTTGGCGATATGTTGGTCGATCAAATAGACAAATCGTTTTGCCAAAGTAACATTGAACTAGAAATATGGTTTGGTAAAATTATCATTGAGTTAGCTGAGCATCTGTAATCAGCTTTTATTTTGAAGGTCATTGAGTTATATGTGTCATGCAAGACAACATAACGGTCCCTATTGAAAGCTGAGCATTTAAATCGATTTTTATTTTAATTTTTCTGAATTTTTATTAAAATTAGTTTTCAGTTTTGAAAGACAACCCTATCATGCTTTATTTATTAATGCTTTATTGTATCTTATCGAGTCTTAGCTATGCAATTGTGGGTTAAGGTATCTATGATAAAGTGTTCATATGTGTATATATAGATGTTAGTCATATTATATTACCATAAACCTATAGTTGTTATAACTGTTAATAAATAAGCTATATTGTACGGGGATTCGGAGTTTACATACAAAATATTTTTGAAATGGTTACACAACAAAATCAATAAAAAAACTCATTATGAATGTTATAAACACCAATATATATATGCCAATGACCCACAGACCAATTGGTTTGTGGAGAGGTGGGAAGGTTTTCTACAACAACCCTACAAAATATTTTTTTTCGACACCCTAATATATTTTAAAATACCCTTATATGTCTTAAAATACACCCCGTATGCAAAAACAGATCCCAAAATACGATATAACATTAAAAATTAAATAAAAACAAAATTTTTAGGTCGCTCGCGGGGCGCGTAGCCTTTGACTACTGCTTACGCGGGGCGCGACAGCCCTGCAACGAGGCGCAGCCCTGAGCCGACACGTGTCACGATCGTGTCGAAGCTAGTGGTGATGACCAATCAGAGCTAAGGTCTACACCCCTACTACGCGGGTCGTGTTAGCCTTAACCTAAGCTTACGCGGGGTGCGAGGGACTCGATTTCAGGCCCTATAAATTGCAACGAAAGCCTTCAGTCCCAAATCGCTCACACCTCACTTTCTCTCTCAAATTTCTTTATAGTAGGCATAATCTCGGGTATAATATCCCCCTAATTAACGAATTTCTGCCCCGTTGTAAGTATTATAACCCCGGTTATGTATTAGATACGCTGCCCGATTGATCCAGGGTTCCATAACGGCTGTCGAGGTTTTGCCCGACGAAGTCGTTGGAGTGCCGTCTCGGGGAGAGTATTACTAATGTAAATGTTGGGTTATTATACTAACACGTGCGCATTTGTGTAAATTATAGATAATCACCAGTAAACCCTTACAGAAAACCTAAGACAGCAATGTGAGTAATCTCCTTTTTCTAAAATGTTTTTACAAAACCTTAAATATTTTACAATATGATTAAGCAGTGATTGAGTCTTTGTAGTTCTTCAATTACTGCCGGTATGTTGGGGCTTTGTATACAAAATGTGGAACACGTTACCATTGGACAAAAAGTTAGCCAATGTGTAATATGACCCACCAGTCAGGATTGACAGTACCGAATGAGTAATTGTGTAGACATAAACATTGTAATCGCTCTTAATACTGTGTTAATTGATAAAACTCTTCTTGATTAAACTGGGATTCACTCACCAGTATTTCCCACTGACAAAATATTTTTTAAACGCGTTTCAGGTAACAAAATGTGAAAGCTAACTAGAAGCCAGCTGGACAGCACTGAAGGCTTGGAAAGTGGCTATAACAGTTACCTAAATAAAAGAAGATCTTTTATTCAATAAAATAGGGATTTTCCCTATGAAAAATGTTTGTAATGAAAACTTGGGTTTTATCCCAATATGTTTAATATTATAAAAGTGTGGTATTTACTCTGATAAATATTTCCTAACTACGGTCCTGATGAAATTTCCACTGCCAAATTGATAAACAAATGATACCACCAAAACTGGTCTCGCGACCGCCCGTTCCCGGGACAGATAGGGGGCGGGGGTTGCGACAGATGGTGGTATCAGAGCTAAGCCACTGATTCAGCCACAGAAGTGTTCTGCTGACACCAAAATATTATTTAAATTGTTAGGAAATTAATTATGGAAATACGTGCATATCTGTATTTTATTGTTATGTGTTATTTGACTATTTGTTAGTTTACAGTATGAGTGATCAAGGATCCTCAGACGTTTATCGTCAGTTGTCCGATTCACCTAGGAGTGAAGGTACCTCTTCACAGCCTGCCCTCTCTGGGTATGCAACTGATAATGAAGAAGGAATGTTTGTATTTAAGGCTCAGTCTGAAGAGCCATTCCCTCAGAAAAAGAGAGGATGGTTCAGTAAGGGAGCACACGAGCGTAGGAAAAGAATGCGAAAGTTGCAATAGCAGAGAGTCCTAGCAGCCGCTAAGCGAGAGACAGATGCCCATACACAGGATATGCTTAATAGGAGCTTAGCCAATTTTCATATCCTAGCAACCACCGCTGCCGACCCAAATCTGGAACAACTAGTAGCCCCACAACCCTTACCTTTGTTTCCCACGCAGCCGATGGAGATAGAAAACAACCCCGAAAACCAAGTCCAAATGCATGATTTCAACCCTGAGGAGATACCTAGGATACCAGCCCCTACTCCCTTAGACCCAGACTACGATCCGTGGTTTGATAATCACAGGGATTATGTGCCATGCTACCACCTAAACGACGAACCCATGCCAAACTTATCAGCCTTTCCAGGTCTGGACCCTCTAGATCCCTACTACGATAACGATGAATACATTAGAGAGATCTTAGAGAATCCATACCCTCAGGAGGAGCCCATGCCCCAGTACCCAGACCCAGTACCAACACCTGCACCCCAATGAGTGAAGAAAATGTGGAAGAGCTCCGAACTTTCGGAGAAGAGATTTTAGAGAATAGCGAGAGGATGAGGCAGGTAGGAGAGCGACTCGTCTGGAAGTACGACGAGCGCCATATGGATTTCTGGATGAATCCATATCCATGAAGGTGATGGAGGAGATAATAATATATATATATATATATATATATAATATGTTTAAAGAAATATATATATGTGTAATAATAATATATGTTGTAGTATAGACCACTTCGTGGTTAATAATGCATAGTAGTATTGTAATTTTAATTCCAGTCTCAGTGTGTATTAGACGCATACTATAATAGAAAAGATTAAGTCGCAATGATCGACGCTTTTGACCAATATGTGTGTTGTGTGATTGTTGCCTAAATTATTAATTATTTTGTGATATTAATAATTGGCAAATGTTTAAAATTCTGATGGACAACGAAGTGAACCAGGAAAACCAGAATAATGATAACCAGAGTAACAATAACTCGGATAATGAAAACCCGAACAATAACAATAATGGAAACCAAGTGGATAACAGTGCCATGCAACACATAGTGGCACAAGGGATAATAGATGCGATGCCATATATTATCAAAACGATTAGGGAAGTAGAAAATAAAAGTAAACATGATAGTAAACGACCTTCTGAACCTGAAAACAGCGTGAACAATGGACCCGTACTTCAAGTGACCATTCCCAAAAGAAGAAGATGTGACAACTGTTAAAAATCCAGGTATCCGTACAATTAATTAATCATTATTAGTGCTTAATAACTGTGCTGAATTTACAATTAACTGCTTTCTGATTACTGCATTATATTTACCTGTGCATCACTTATTGCATAATGTCATTTCATTACTGCATGCAAATATATTGACATGAATGCATTAAGTACAGTTAGCACAGTGAGCGGAAAAATCAGTAAAATGCTTACAGGACTCAGCACATAGGCAAACAGTGTTTTAAGACCTAGTATAAGCCAGAAACTATGTACTGCACTTGCATAGTGTGTAGGAAAGTAAGGATCCCAAAACTGCCTTTCTAAGTGATAGTTTAAGTGCCAGAAAGTGCCTAAAACTCACCCAAAGTGCTGAATTCAGCAAAATTCAGCATAAATCAGTATTTAAACAATCTAATTTCATGCAAAAATATGCTTAAATGGTCCTGAATGCTTTCCTAAGTGTCGGGAATTAAAAGTGTCACAAAAGGGTACATAAAGAACACTAAACTGTACAATTTAGCACTTTAACGAACCAGTATCTAACCGAACAACCGAACTTTACCTAAAACATCAAAATTACACTAGAAGCACTGTTTTAACATTACTAAACTAGTTATGGTCCCCGAACACCATGACACCTCCTAAAAATATCTAATGACCATATCATGTAACTAACACTTGAAAATGAACTAAATTGTAACTAAACTTGTTAGAACCTATGCTAGACCCCCACCCCCCACCTATTTTCGGCCAACACATGGCCCACCTAATAGATTTTATTTCATGATAAAATTTGATCTTGTTCCCCCATAATAAGCATAATATCCAAGGGTTTAAAATGCTAAAATGGTTTATAAGAGAACACATGAGATCAAGAGTTCATTCTCACACACACACTTCACCCACAAACTCTCCCTTTCCTCTCTTGTGCTCTCGGCCGTAACTCACCACACCCACAACCATCATCAATCATTCATCTCCATACAATCTACACATATACAAGGGAGCTAGAAGCAAGACAAGGAAGCTTGGTGGCTTTGGATCTTGAAGGACCTCTCTTATTTTCTTTTATCCTCTTCATTTCTTCACTTGAATCATCCCTGGCCTTGAGCTAGTGGGAAGAACCTTGTATACTCTATTTCACATCTATCTTAAGTGGTTAATGATGAATCATGATCGAAAATTTGAAGAACACTAAAGATCATAAGAAGTGAAACATGAATATAAGCTTGCTAAATCAAGATATCTTGATGAAAATAAGTTGATATGCTTGTTAATCATTGATTGTTGGTAGAAATGATGTTGATCATCATATGATCTTGCTAGATCATGATTAAAAACATAATCTAGCAAGATGTAAGAATAGAAATTGTTGTAGGATGATGGATCATCCACACTTAAAGCATGAACTTGAAGGAAAATAATGTTTTCTTGAAAAACCATGATCAAGTAAGTTGGTAATCATATTGATCTAAATATTTATGAATGAATTTTAAAGAAACCAAGTTAAAAAAAAAAGTTTCATTAAATCTTGGTTCTTTCATACACAAATCCTATTTTTAGTGGTTAAACAAGTGTAAGAACACTTGTGAAACAAGAAGATTGCATAAAGAAATATTTTTAGAAAATATGTTTTGAATTTGTAAACATCCAACTTCTTTGAAAATGAAGTTTTTAAAGAAGTAAACACATTTTAAAGGGTAACAAGACTTACTAAGAATACTAGTAAGATACTACAAATTTTTACAAATATTCAAGTTCATGAAGTAGTGGAATATGCATGATTTTGGCAAGATTGATAAGTAAGGGTTGTTTGTTGATGATTGTAAATTGATTGTGATGATTTTTACAAAAGAAAATGATATGCTTGAAAGCATGGAAACCTCCATTTTTAGGGGAAACTATGACAAAATTTTCTAAAAATATAAACACTTAGAAAAATATTTTTAAACAAATATTTACAAGTATATTGTAAACCACAAATTGTTACATACTTTGCCATAATTTTTTGTTACAAAAATACAAATATTGGAGGTTGGTTTTTATAAATAAAAGTGACTAAGTATGTATTTAGAAAGTATATAATTAGAAGACACATATGTGTGATTATTTGTATACTTTGTGTATTAGCTATATTATTTTAGGACTTGAAATATTATAACTCACAAAATACCAAGAAATTACTATCCAAAATATTACCAAAATTCCAAAGAATAAATATACAAGCTTACACGAAAATATTGGAGAACCGAACTATGAAAATAAGACTTACAAAATATTCCGGGAGATTTATTCACAAAGAATAATTTTGGTAAATAATATTTTGGACACCAAAGAAGTAAAAATATAATTTTTATAATTACTACAAGAATATATCATATTTTTGGCGAGTATGAAATATATATTTTCTTGAAATTTTTAGAAGATATATTATTTTTAAGAAATATATATTTTCTTACACAAACATGAGATACAATATTTTTGGGAAAAATGAGCTTATATATATATATTTTCCAAGTGGACTTGAAAATATATTATTTTTGGAATTTATAAGGGAATACAAATATTTTTGCCAAAGAAAAATTATAAATAATTTTTCTAAGTAATATTCCTTAAAGTATATATTTTGGAAATATATATATATAGGATTCTTATTAGGGATACTATTCCGGAAAATTTAATACAAAATTAAGTATAAAGAATACTTAACGAATACAATAAAAATACGTATCCTCATACGTATAACCACACACCGGAAACATGGAAAAATACACATGTATAAGATACCCCCATCATTGGGAAGGAAATACAAGTATAAATACTTGGGAAGTATTATTACAATAATATTGGTTAACAATTATTCAAAAATTTATAAATGTAATTTAAGTTAAAACATTAATTATTTTAACAAATAATTATGTGACTTGGAATAATATCGAAGACACAAAAAAACGTAACTCAAGAATATTAATACTAAGTCAAGGCACGGCCCGTTTGTCTAATAGACATTAGTACGTTGTAGGTAGTCGTGTTCACCAAAGAAACTAGAGTTACAATTGCTGAAGACGCAAGACTGTGAGTTCATGTCCCCCTTTTCTTTTAACTGTTTTCGTTTTACGACTTCGGGGGTGAAGTACATGTTACAAATGATTTACAAATGAAATGAACTGCTAGATCATGTGAAAGGGTAGGCGTTAGCTTGAGACCATTAATCCTTTAGAAGGACCGAGGGGTATGAGTGATAGATCTATTTGGGTGTTGCGAGCCCCACCCATGAGTCCGCGAGTTGGCTCATGTGGTGACTATGTCGATCCAGCCGGGAGGCCCGGTGCGAAATACGCAAAGGATTGAGCCTTCCTACACCGGTTCACACATGTTAATATATTAGCTACACATTAATTGATCCGTTCTTTTTCACAAACATACTTACAAATGATTCAAAGGTTTATTCACAAACACACACATGAACTCGCTCAACTTTTGTTGATGTTTTCAAAATACATGTATTTCAGGGAATTAAGGTGGATCTGGCGGGATTTCGAAAGTTTCAAGTGTTGTAAGAATAAAAGATGTCATCCATGGTCATGAGATTTGGTTTGGGTGTCCTATCCTAGTCAAGACACCACTCCCAAATCTTGGTTTTTATTTAGAGTCTTTTGATGAGTCCTTGTGAACTCTTAAACAATTTGCATGGGTTGTAAAACTTGAATTTGGATTCTTGTTTAAACAATGATGTTTGTGATGTTTTCGAATATATTTAATGGATGACGGTCTATGGTTTTATCATATAGATGTTGTTATGATTGAATGCGATGGTATTAAGAAAGTCACACCATAATCACGCTTCCGCAATATTCAGGGTGTGACAGAAGAACCGTGTCTTACGGTTGTTCTTATAAAGAATTCTGGTCTTATAAACCAATGGAATTCTTGGGCAATGAAGGGGCCGTTGCATCTCTACGCTGGATAGAAAAGACTGAGGCAGTCTTAAGAATAAGTAAATGTGCAGAAGAGGATAAGATAATGTTTGCTTCCAACCTGTTTAAGAATTCAGCACTAGAATGGTGGAACACTATCCTCCAGTGGGAAGTGATAGAACTTACAATATGGAATGGGAGGAATTTAAAAACATGGTAGAAATGAAATTCTGTCCTCCTAATGAAAAGGAACAGATAGCAAACAAATTCCTAAATCTTAGGATGATTGGGGTAGATAGTAAGGGTTATACTACATTATTCTTTGAATATGCCCGAATAGTACCAACCCTTGCATCACCTGAACCAGTATTAATCTCCCGCTACATCAGGGGATTAATTGGAGAGATAAGGCATGTAGTCAAGGCAGCTAGACCTCAAACCATAGAAGAAACTATAGAACTAGAAAACACCTTGACAGATGAATTAGTCCATACACGAGAAGAGGATCAAAGGAGGAACCTAACCCAGAAGCTTACCCAAGAATTCCGTTCTGGAAATTCTAACCGAGGGAAAAATGTAGGTTCTACCTCTGCACCCTACTGTAAGTACTGCAAAAGGAAACATTCAGGAAGATGCTCCATATACTGTAACTTTTGCAAAATGTTTGGACACAAGGAGGAAGATTGCAGGAAGAAGCCTAACAACAGGATATGTTACAACTGTGGAGAACAAGGTCATATCAAGCCTAACTGTCCAAAGCTAGCTCCAGCCATGAACACCAAGAATACTAAAAATGCTAGAGCATTTGTTCTGACTGCAGAAGAAGCAAAAATGATCCCGGATGTGATCACCGGTACGTTTTTAGTTAATGATGTTTTTACTAAAGTATTATTTGACTCCGGTGCGAACCAAAGTTTTATTAATACTTCATTTTGAAAATTTCTTAATCAATTATTAACTAAACTCCCACAAGAATGCCTAGTAGAAACAGCAAATGGGAAAACCATTAAGATTTATGAGATCTTGTAGGGAGCAAGAATAGAAATTCTAAATCAGAAATTTATTGCAAATCTTTACCCCATGAATCTGGCAGGATTTGATGTTGTGTTAGGAATGGATTGGTTAATAGCTAATAAAGCTAGTATTTTATGTGATCAAAAGTCAATCCAAGTAAATTCATCCAGGGGTGAAAAGATCATAATTAAAGGAAATAAAATCTCTAGATCCACAAAATTCATCTCTGTGATGAAAACAACAAGTTATATAAGAAAAGGATCATTAGTGTATTTGATTTCCATAATCACTAACACTAAATGAAAGGAACTAAAGGATATTCCAGTAGTATCCCAGTTTTCAGATGTATTTCCAGAAGAGCAACCAGGGCAACCCCCAGATAGAGAAGTTGAATTCAGAATCCATTTTATACTGGGAACCGCACCAATTGCCAAAGCACCTTACCGTCTGGCACCCGCAGAAATGAAGGAACTAAAGAAACAGTTAGACAAATTGTTGGAGAAAAGATTCATTCAGCCAAGCTCATCGCCATGGGGAGCACCGCTTTTATTCGTTAAAAAGAAGGACGGATCAATGCGTATGTGCATTGACTACCGTGAATTGAACAAAGTCACGATCAAGAATCGGTATCCATCACCAAGAATCGATGATCTGTTTGACCAGCTACAAGGAGCACGATTTTTCTCAAAAATCGATTTAAGGTCAGGATATCATCAATTAAAGGTACACGAAGAGGACATTCCTAAGACCGCTTTCAAAACAAGGTATGGCCATTATGAATTTACTGTCATGCCATTTGGTTTAACTAATGCCCCAGCTGCATTCGTGGATATGATGAACCGAATATGTAAGCCATATTTGGATAAATTCATAATTGTCTTTATAGATGATATTCTTATTTATTCTAAAAGCAAAGGGGAAAATGCAAAGCATCTGCACACACTTCTAAGTTTATTAAGAAAAGAAAAGCTCTATGCTAAGTTTTCAAAGTGTGAGTGTTGGTTAGAACAGGTACAATTTCTTGGACATCTAGTTGATTATGAAGGAATTCATGTAGATCCCACCAAAATTGAGACAATTACCAAATGGAAAACCCCTAAGTCACCAACCGAGGTTAGAAGTTTCTTAGGATAGGCTGGTTATTATAGAAGATTTATTCGAGATTTTTCTAGAATAGCCATTCCCTTAACTAAGTTAACCTGTAAATCCGTTAAATTCGAATGGGGACCAAAACAAGAAGAAGCCTTTAGAATTCTTAAGCAAAGATTAACCCACGCACCTATACTAGCGTTACCAGAAGGAACTGAAGACTTTGTAGTCTATTGTGACGCTTCTAAGTTAGGTTATGGATGTGTGTTGATGCAACGTCAAAAGGTTATAGCTTATGCATCCAGACAACTTAAGAATCATTAAGAGAATTATTCGACCCATGATCTAGAGTTAGGAGCTATAATTTTTGCCCTTAAAATTTGGAGACATTCCCTATACGGTAGTAAGTTTAACATTTTCACCGACCATAAGAGTTTAAGATATGTTATTGGGCAAAAGGAATTGAATATGAGACAAAGACGCTGGATGGAGATACTTAGTGATTATGATTGTAATATCCAGTATCATGCAGGAAAAGCAAATGTAGTAGCTGATGCTTTAAGCCGAAAGTATCATGAAAAGCCAAAAAGAGTACGTTCTCTTAAGTTAAATCTGCAAGTAGATTTAAATGATCAAATTAGAAAGGCACAAGAATCAGTAATCAAGGATGATACTGAAAAACTAAAAGGAATGATTAAGGAATTAGAACAAGGAACAGATGGAATTTGGAAATTCCATAAGAAAAGAATGTGGATACCTAAATTAGGAAATCTACGCCATCGTATATTAGAAGAAGCCCATAAGTCTAAGTATACGATGCATCCTGGAAGTGATAAGATGTATCAGGACTTAAGAAAGAATTTTTTGGTGGATAGGAATGAAAAAGGATATAGCAGCATATGTCGCAAAGTGTTTAACCTGTTCACAAGTCAAAGCTGAACATCAGAAACCTTCAGGTTTGTTGCAACAGTTAGAAATGCCTGTATGGAAATGGGAATTAATAACAATGGATTTTGTTACTAAATTACCCAAAACAAGAAAAGGTAATGATACAATCTGGGTGATTGTAGACAGGCTAACCAAGTCAGCTCATTTCCTACCCATGAAAGAAACTTTCAGTATGGAACAATTAGCTAAATTATATGTAAATGAAATAGTTTCATTACATGGAATTCCTCTATTAATTGTGTCTGACAGAGATAGTCGCTTTACCTCTCATTTTTGGATAAGTTTCCAAAAAGCAATGGGAACCAAGTTGAATCTAAGCATCGCTTATCATCCTCAAATGGACGGACAAAGCGAAAGGACAATTCAGACAATGGAAGACATGCTTAGAGCTTGTGTAATTGATTTCAGAGGTAATTGGGATGATCATTTACCATTGATAGAATTTTCTTATAACAACAGTTATCACACAAGTATCAATGCTACACCATTCGAAGCACTTTATGGACGAAAGTGCCAAACGCCTGTCTGTTGGGCAGAAATTGGAGAAAAGCAACTATCTGGACCTGAGATAGTACAAGAAACAACAGACAAGATCATTCAAGTCAAGGAACGACTGAAAGCAGCACGTGACCGGCAAAAGAGTTATGCTGGTAACCGACGAAAACCATTGGAATTTCAAGTAGGAGATAAGGTGTTATTGAAAGTCTCTCCTTGGAAAGGAGTGGTAAGATACATCAAAAGGGGAAAGCTAAGCCCCAGGTATGTTGGACATTTTGAGATTATTAGAAGAATAGGACCTGTAGCCTATCAGCTACAATTGCCAGAGGAAGTGGCAGGAATACATGATGTATTTCATGTATCTAATCTCAAGAAGTGTTTAGCTGATGAATCACTGGATGTGCCTCTTAAGGATATAGAGGTAAATGAACAATTAAAGTTTGTAGAAAGACCTCTACAGATTGAAGACAGGAAAGTTAAGAACCTCAAGCACAAGAGATTAGTTCTGGTCAAAGTGAAATGGGATTCCAAAAGAGGACCCGAATACACATGGGAGCTTGAATCAGAAATGCAAAGGAAATATCCACAATTGTTCCAGTAGATCTCGAGGACGAGCTCTAAAACAAGGTGGGGAGGATATAACAACCCTCTAAATTTTTTTTTTTCGACACCCTAATATATTTTAAAATACCCTTATATGTCTTAAAATACACCCCGTATGCAAAAACCGAGCCCAAAATACAATATAACATTAAAAATTAAATAAAAACAAAATTTTTAGGTCGCTCACGGGGCGCGTAGCCTTTGGCTACTGCTCACGCGGGGCGCGACAGCCCTGCAACGAGGCGCAGCCCTGAGCCGTCACGTGTCACGATCGTGTCGAAGCTAGTGTATTCGGGTAAGCCTTAAGCCTTAACCTAGGCTTACGCGTAAAAATTACCTGAAGCCAGCTGGACAACACTGAAGGCTTAAGCTAGTGTTCACGAAATGTTTGTAACAAAATGTGAAAGCCAACTAGAAGCCAGCTGGACAACACTGAAGGCTTGGATAAAGTGGCTATAAAAATTACCTAAATAAAAGAAGATGTTTTATTCAATAAAATAGAGATTTACCCTATGAAAATGTTTGTAATGAAACTTGGGTTTTATCCCAATATGTTTAATATTATAAAAGCGTGGTATTTACTCTGATAAATATTTCCTAACTATGGTCCTGATGAAATTTCCGCTGCCAAATTGATAAACAAATGATACCACCAAAACTGGTCCCGTGGCCGCCCGTTCCCGGGACAGATAGGGGGCGGGGGTTGCGACATTTTCCCTTCGGGGTTCCTGCCCGGGTGACGCGGGACATGCAAATTTATGCACAGCCTTCGGGCGAAGGGTCGAAACAGCCTGTATGCGCGTGGATTCAAACTCGGGAGGGGGGGGGGGGTTAGGTCGCAGGTTGCGGCCGTAGCTAGCTGAGATGTTTTCCGTCCAAATTTTTTTTTTCATGCTATAAGTTCGACTGATAAATGAAGATTGTTTTCTCATCAACTTTCATTTTCATTATCACAAAATAAATATGCTATAATACATGCTATAAGTGCCAATGGCCCACAGACCAATTGGTTTGTGGAGAGGTGGGAAGGTTTTCCCTTCGGGGTTCCTGCCCGGGTGACGCCGGTTCGAAACGCGGGGAATGCAAATTTATGCAAAGCATCCGGGCGAAGGGTCGAAACAGCCCGCATGCGCGTGGATTCGAACTCGTGGGGGCTAGGTCGCAGGCCGCGGTCCTAGCCAGGTCAGCTGTTTGCTGTCCAAAAAACAAAAAAAAACATGCTGTAAGTACAACTGATAAATGAAGATTGTTTCCTCATCAACTTGCATTTTCATGCTGACAACTTTTTTTTCAGTAGTTATGATTATTACATGGGCTTTGATCACACACATGTTTGATTATTTTCTTAAAAAACACATAAAATATGCATAATATGTAAGAGATTTAATGACTAATATGGTAAATGGAAGATAGAATTGTAGATGCTACTAATGATATACCAACTTGATTAGTCTTTCAACCATAAATGAAGCTGTAGTTTTCAAAGACCCCCAAAAAATAAGTACGGGGAATGTAATTAAAAGAAAAAACATGGGGCGTATGAAATGATTTAAAGAGAGTAAAATGCTTTACATAACGGATGATTCTATTCCATTAAACAACCAAACAGGGTTTAATACAAATTTATAATTTTATATTCGATTTGAAATTCGAATTAAAATGATACACATTTATTTATTATTTTTATATATAATTGTATATAACTTTTGTTGGCCTATGATATAAATTAATTTCTAAAGTTATCCAACCCTTACGTTTTCGGTACCCGTGTTTTCGGTAAGGTACGGGTGCCGGTGCCGATCTTTGGCGATTTTCGGTACGGGTATTTTATATATAGTTTCTTTAATTTAATTAAATTTTTCTTCATTTGCTTTTTAATTCCTTCTTTAACTGGCCTAGCTAAATAAATGTATTAATATTTAGGAATATCTCTGTATAAACTGATAATTTGCCATTATCTTGTGCAGGGTCTATACGCATTTTCTTGATTCACCAGAGGTTATTTTAAGTCGTTTGATGCAGGTATGTTAAGTAAGATACATTGAGTAGTGATAATTATTATTACTTGAATAACAATCATATATCGGAACCAAAAAAATTAAATCATACCACCATATACGGCACTGTGAGGAAAGAGATCAAGTATGAGGAAAGAGAGAACATATTTGAACGGTACTGTGAGGAGGATAATGGAACCGAACAAAAGCACCATAGCCACTTCTGTTGTTATCTGAGAAGAGTAGAAACAAAATTTTAGATATTTAACCTAAAACAATTTGGGTCAAAAATTATGGTCAGTAGGAGTTTTATAGGTAAAAGCAACCAAAGGAATAAATAAATTACAAAAGGTTTACTTCATAAATAGGTTAATGTGTATGAAAAATGAGAGCGACGCAAATATTGGTTATAAATAAAGCTTATTTGGTTGCACATAGACGCGCGCCTCATGTATGTGATAAGAATATCTCTATATAAACTGATAATTTGCCATTGTCTTGTGCAGGCTCTATACGTATTTCCTTGATACACCAGAGGTTATTTTAAGTCGTTTGATGCAGGTATGTAAAGTAAGATACATTGAGTAGTGATAATTATTACTTGAATAATAATCATATGTCGGAACCAAAAAAAATGAATCATACCATCATATACAGCTTCTAAAATACATCGTTTGAACTCGAAGAACTTTGATGCAATTGGCCGCAGCGAGTTGTAACCTTTATATGGACTTTGATCACACAAATCTCTGTTTATTTTCCTAAAAACACATAAAATACGCATAATATGTAAGCGAATTAATGACTAAATATGGTAAATGGAAGATAGAATTGTATATGCTACTAATTATATACCAACTTGATTAGTCTTTCAACCATAAATGAAGCAACTGTTTTCAAAAACCCCACCAAAAAAAACCAATACCTGCATCAAGAGTAGAGGGGATGTAATTAAAAGAAAAACATGGGGCGGACGAAATTATTTTAAGAGAGTAAAATACAAATTTATAATTTTAAATTCGATTTGAAATTCGAATTAAAATGATACATATTTACTTATTATTTATATATATAATTGTATATAACTTTTGTTGGCCTATAGTATAAATTAATTTCATGTATTCCCACTTGAATCAGCCCGAATACACAGGTAACAAAATGTGAAAGCCAACTAGAAGCCAGCTGGACAACACTGAAGGCTTGGATAAAGTGGCTATAAAAATTACCTAAATAAAAGAAGATGTTTTATTCAATAAAATAGGGATTTACCCTATGAAAATGTTTGTAATGAAACTTGGGTTTTATCCCAATATGTTTAATATTATAAAAGCGTGGTATTTACTCTGATAAATATTTCCTAACTACGGTCCTGATGAAATTTCCGCTGCCAAATTGATAAACAAATGATACCACCAAAACTGGTCCCGTGGCCGCCCGTTCCCGGGACAGATAGGGGGCGGGGGTTGCGACATTTTCCCTCGGGGTTCCTGCCCGGGTGACGCAAGTTCGAAACGCGGGACATGCAAATTTATGCACAGCCTTCGGGCGAAGGGTCGAAACAGCCTGTATGCGCGTGGATTCGAACTCGGGAGGGGGGGGGGGGTTAGGTCGCAGGTTGCGGTCGTAGCTAGCTGAGATGTTTTCCGTCCAAATTTTTTTTTTTCATGCTATAAGTTCGACTGATAAATGAAGATTGTTTTCTCATCAACTTTCATTTTCATTATCACAAAATAAATATGCTATAATACATGCTATAAGTGCCAATGGCCCACAGACCAATTGGTTTGTGGAGAGGTGGGAAGGTTTTCCCTTCGGGGTTCCTGCCCGGGTGACGCCGGTTCGAAACGCGGGGAATGCAAATTTATGCAAAGCCTCCGGGCGAAGGGTCGAAACAGCCCGCATGCGCGTGGATTCGAACGCGTGGGGGCTAGGTCGCAGGCCGCGGTCCTAGCCAGGTGAGCTGTTTGCTGTCCAAAAAACAAAAAAAAACATGCTGTAAGTACAACTGATAAATGAAGATTGTTTCCTCATCAACTTGCATTTTCATGCTGACAACTTTTTTTTCAGTAGTTATGATTATTACATGGGCTTTGATCACACACATTTTTGATTATTTTCTTAAAAAACACATAAAATATGCATAATATGTAAGCGATTTAATGACTAATATGGTAAATGGAAGATAGAATTGTAGATGCTACTAATGATATACCAACTTGATTAGTCTTTCAACCATAAATGAAGCTGTAGTTTTCAAAGACCCCCAAAAAATAAGTACGAGGAATGTAATTAAAAGAAAAAACATGGGGCGTATGAAATGATTTAAAGAGAGTAAAATGCTTTACATAACGGATGATTCTATTCCATTAAACAACCAAACAGGGTTTAATACAAATTTATAATTTTATATTCGATTTGAAATTCGAATTAAAATGATACACATTTATTTATTATTTTTATATATAATTGTATATAACTTTTGTTGGCCTATGATATAAATTAATTTCTAAAGTTATCCAACCCTTACGTTTTCGGTACCCGTGTTTTCGGTAAGGTACGGGTGCCGGTGCCGATCTTTGGCGATTTTCGGTACGGGTATTTTATATATAGTTTCTTTAATTTAATTAAATTTTTCTTCATTTGCTTTTTAATTCCTTCTTTAACTGGCCTAGCTAAATAAATGTATTAATATTTAGGAATATCTCTGTATAAACTGATAATTTGCCATTATCTTGTGCAGGGTCTATACGCATTTTCTTGATTCACCAGAGGTTATTTTAAGTCGTTTGATGCAGGTATGTTAAGTAAGATACATTGAGTAGTGATAATTATTATTACTTGAATAACAATCATATATCGGAACCAAAAAAATTAAATCATACCACCATATACGGCACTGTGAGGAAAGAGATCAAGTATGAGGAAAGAGAGAACATATTTGAACGGTACTGTGAGGAGGATAATGGAACCGAACAAAAGCACCATAGCCACTTCTGTTGTTATCTGAGAAGAGTAGAAACAAAATTTTAGATATTTAACCTAAAACAATTTGGGTCAAAATTATGGTCAGTAGGTGTTTTATAGGTAAAAGCAACCAAAGGAATAAATAAATTACAAAAGGTTTACTTCATAAATAGGTTAATGTGTATGAGAAATGAGAGCGACGCAAATATTGGTTATAAATAAAGCTTATTTGGTTGCACATAGACGCGCGCCTCATGTATGTGATAAGAATATCTCTATATAAACTGATAATTTGCCATTGTCTTGTGCAGGCTCTATACGTATTTCCTTGATACACCAGAGGTTATTTTAAGTCGTTTGATGCAGGTATGTAAAGTAAGATACATTGAGTAGTGATAATTATTACTTGAATAATAATCATATGTCGGAACCAAAAAAAATAAATCATACCATCATATACAGCTTCTAAAATACATCGTTTGAACTCGAAGAACTTTGATGCAACTGGCCGCAGCGAGTTGTAACCTTTACATGGACTTTGAGCACACAAATCTCTGTTTATTTTCCTAAAAACACATAAAATACGCATAATATGTAAGCGAATTAATGACTAAATATGGTAAATGGAAGATAGAATTGTATATGCTACTAATTATATACCAACTTGATTAGTCTTTCAACCATAAATGAAGCAACTGTTTTCAAAAACCCCACCAAAAAAAACCAATACCTGCATCAAGAGTAGAGGGGATGTAATTAAAAGAAAAACATGGGGCGGATGAAATTATTTTAAGAGAGTAAAATACAAATTTATAATTTTAAATTCGATTTGAAATTCGAATTAAAATGATACATATTTACTTATTATTTATATATATAATTGTATATAACTTTTGTTGGCCTATAGTATAAATTAATTTCTAAAGTTATCCAACCCTTACGTTTTTGGTACCGGTGTTTTTGGTTCGGTACGGGTGCCGCTGCAGATATTTGGCGATTTTCGGTACGACTATTTTATATATAGTTTCTTTAATTTATTTTTATTTTTTTCATATGCTTTTTAATTCCTTCTTTAACTGGCATAGCTAAATAAATGCATTAATATTTACAAATATCGCTATTTAAACTGATAATTTGTTATTATCTTATACAGGTTATGTACGCATTTTCTTAATACACTAGAGGTTCTTATAAGTCGTTTGATGCAGGTATGTTAAGTAAGATACATTGTTCGCTTTTACCTTGTAGAAAAAAAATATACATACATTTTTGAATGTTTATTAGGGGTGTTCCTATGTTTTGAGGCATTGTATGGTCACTTTTGACATCTATTTATCGTCCCAGTATCCACGTTCCAAACAACCACGCCTTGTGTCGTCTTCAGCAGATATTGCATCTTCTTCTAATGCATGTTTTAATGCTTCCTCGACGTCTCGTCGGCATACATCTCATCGAAGCGCAATGCTGTGTTCTAGGGCTGCAATGGCAGCTGTTGATTCTGCTGGTTTCCCAGCTTCTGCTTTACAGTCCCCAGATTACATTGACATGGGATTGTGTACAGAAGTGTGCGAGTATTATGGAGCTCTTTTTTGGTTCCAGGAACGACTAACATCGTTTCCAATAAGTGCTCGTCCACGTTATAATCGTTGTTGTCGAGGTGGCAAAATTAAATTGCAATACCCATCTCAACCACCAGATTTATTGAAATCTTTGTTTTCGGATTCTCAATTTATGCTAAAATTCGTGCATACAACGCTATGTTTTGCATGACATCCTTTGGGGCTGTTGTAGATGATGCAATAAACCAGGGTGGTGGCCCCTATGTGTTCAAGGTTGCCGGCCAGGTTTCACACTGGTTGGGTTCTGTATGCCCTTCTTCTGGTGATAGTCCCCGCTTTTTGCAAGTGTATGTTTACGATAGTGAACATGAGATTGCAAAGAGGCTATGTTTTTTCCCAACTATTGACTCAGATCATACTGCAGCAGAAACTGTTGTTGCCCTCGCTCGCATGTTAGATGATGTAAACCCGTATGTACGGTTGTTTAGATCTGCTAGGGAATTGTGTTCTCATGCCGACATTCCGGATTTTGAAATCAGACTTCACAATCGTGTTCGTGACAATCATTATTCTACCCCTGCTTCGCACACTCTTGGTGTCATAGTCTGTGACAACAGCCAATTATTGGCAGATTTTGATGTCGTCATTAAAAGTAAAGATAACACTCCTCATAGGGTAAACAAGCTTCACTCACCTTATATGCCTTTGCAATACCCACTCCTTTTTCCGCGTGACGAACAAGGTTGGTCGCCAGATCTTAAACTGACTGGAACTCAACCTACAACGGCTGATGAAGAAGTGCCTAATGACCGGAATTTAACACCTATAATGTTCTATGGTTATCAAATGCATGATCGCGAGAATGTGTACACTCATATACTGAGGGCATCCAAGTTGTTACAACAGTATTTGGTAGATGCCTTCATTTGTGTTGAACATTGTCGTTTGGAATACTTTAGGGCGAACCAAGATGAATTCTGATGTGAGTTTTTCCAAGGTGTTCAGGACGCAGTTTCTAGAGGGGATACTGACGCGAGCACCATAGGAAAGCATGTCATATTACCTTCTTCATTTACGGGTGGGCCAAGGTATATGTATAATCATTATCAAGATACGCTTGCAATATGTCGTGTACAGGGTAATCCTCAGTATTTCATCACGTTTACATGCAATGTTCGTTGGCCTGAGATAACAAGGGAAATTAGTCACGTGGGTGCTGCTAATGCGCAAGATAGGCCTGACATCATCGCTAGGGTCTTCTAGATGAAGGTGCGTGAATTTATCAAGCACTTGCGAAATAGGAAACCATTTGGAGATGTCATTGCAGGTAACTATAAATATAAACTTTGTTTATAGTTTAGACCTGTTATGTGGCTTACATACTGTGGTATTCCCTCTTTGGGCAGATTTATACACAATTGACTTTCAAAAAAGAGGTCTACCACATTGTCACACGCTTTTATGGGTGTCTGATGCGTATAGTATACGCAATGCTGAACAGGTGGATCACTATATATCGGCTGAACTACCCGATCCCGTTCTCAAACCTGTTCTACACAGGATTGTGATGGATTGTATGTTGCACGGTCCATGCGGTTTAGCACACATGGGTTCTCCTTGCATGAAAGATGGAGTTTGCAAAAAGAATTTTCCTAAGCCATATGAGGATGTGACACGTTTTGATAATGCGGGTTATGTACATTATAAGAGATCGTCAACATCTGCACCGTTTCTAAAAAAATGGTGTTCCTTTAGACAACGGGTACGTTGTTCCATACAACGCAAATTTGTTAATGCACTTTGAAGCACATATAAATGTAGAATACTATGGCTGGACTATGCTGATCAAATACTTATTCAAATACATCTCCAAAGGTACTGATGGTATTCAGTTTGCGTTAACACGTGATAGACAAGCTGGAGAGCCAGCTGATATCCCGGAGGTCATAGACGAGATAAAAAATTATACAGATGGCCGATTCATATGTCTACATGAAGCAGTGTGGAGGATATTCAGTTTTCTAATACATCATAGGAATCCCCCAGTTCAACTTTTAGCTGTTCACTTGAAAGGAAAGCAGAACCTTACTTTTAAACAGTCACAACGGCATTCGGATATTACTAGCAATTCAAATATTGGTAAAACAACCTTAACAGAATGGTTTGTGAATAATACCAATGTGATATCCAACGAAAATAACTCTGGTTTGTCAGGAGTTAACCTTCGGTACATTGATTACTTATCGATGTACCGTTGGGATATGTCCTTAAAAAAATGGATACGAAGAAGAAGTAAAAGGGAGCCAACAATCGGTAGGCTTACATGTGTGCATCCAACATGTGGAGAACTCTTTTATTTAAGGCTTCTACTCAATTTTCAAAGAGGATGTTGTTCTTTCGCAGATGTACGTACAGTATCAGGGACTGTAATGCCAACATTTAGAGAAGCGTGTGAAAGGCTTGGTTTAATCGGAGACAACAAAGAATGGGCCACCACTATTGAAGAGGCTGCCGAGTGGGCTACAGCTGCTGAACTAAGATATCTCTTTACTTGCATACTCCTTCACTATGATGTTTCAAATCCTCGAAGGTTGGGGGAGGCAAATTGGAAATGTATGTCAGATGACATAAACCGTAGTATAGGCCTTGCAATTACCACTCATTCAGCGGCTATAGCCGATCAAGATCTACAACAGTATGTACTACGGGAATTGGAAACTCTTCTTAATACGAACTCAACTTCACGTTCATTGGTTAAGTACGGTCTACCGATGCCAGATGCTTCTGTGGTTTCAGCGCTTGGGAATAGCCTTCTTTTAGAAGAGAAAAGCTATGACAGAGACGCCTTACGCATTGAACACATGAGTCTTCACGAGGGCCTTCGACCAGGTCAGCTAGCTGTACACAACGCAGTCATGTCTTCATTTGAAAATGGAACCCAATGTTTACTTTTTGTCTACGGTCATGGTGGAACAGGAAAGACATATTATGGAAAACGATCATTGCACGTCTTAGATGAAGAGGTGAGGTTGTACTTGCTGTTGCAGCATCAGGTATCGCATCACTATTGCTTCCATCTGGTAGGACTGCACACTCTAGATTTAAAATCCCATTGGAAATAAATGAAGAATCCATCTGTTACATAAAGAAGAAGTCAAACCTATGTAATTTGCTTTTGCAAACCACTTTAATAATATGGGACGAGGCTCCAATGATTGATCTCAGATGTTTTGAATCCTTGGATAAGACACTTAAGGATTTAACATCAAACACTTCGCAATATTTTGGCGGAAAATCAGTTTTACTAGGAGGCGACTTCAGGCAAACATTACCAGTAAAACCTAAAAGCACAAAAGCTGAGGTTATTGCAGCTTGCCTACCCAATTCATACTTATGGAAACATCTTACTATGTATAGGCTCACTGAAAACATGCGCATAGAATCTCTTTCAACAACCTCAGCTACAAGAGCACGGTTGCAAAATTTTTCAGAATGGCTCCTAAGAATAGGGGATGGGAAGGAAGGTGTCGTCGTGGATTTTGCAGAACCTAACATCAGAAAGATTGAAATACCACCCGAGTTCATATTGAAGGAACCGAATGATGGCCTTCAAAAACTGATTTCTTTCATTTATGATGCTCAACTATTAGCAAACCCATCACCAGCTGCAATATCAGAACGTGCTATTATATGCCCAAAGAAAAAAAATTATCATGTCTACTAAATCATGGATTTAAATCGTTGTTAGGTCATCTCTCAATCGAACATTCATCAGTATATTATTTAATCATCTCTATACGCTTGCAAAAAATAATGAAAACAACTATGTCTTGCGTACTTACCTATTTGCATATTATTTACTTATGTGTATATACCCGCAACAGAATTAGATATGTAGATTCTAAATTTTATTATGTTTCCCTACAAAAAATTGGCAGGGAATGGGGATCCAGGCTTTTGTGAAAGGAAAATGCTGCAAAACTCTAGACTCAAAACTATGCCTACAAACATGCTATGAAATAAAAGGTTATGGATGCACAAAACCAGACAACTTTACAAACACATTGACCCACCCGACTATAATGAACCTTGGAAACGCCACTGTCATCACCTCAGTTCCAAACAATGAAAACATACCAAAGCAATTCTTCGACCTAGCCACACGCAGAAGAGCAAAATTCCAAGCAAAAACAGAAGGGATTGTAGGTACGCGTTAAACGATCTGTTAACAACATATTAGTAAACAAGTACCACAATTTATGTAACCATTTATACAAACAACTTGATAACAGATTACATCGGGCTGCTGGTAATGTGAATTGAGGACAAAAAAACCAACAACAATAAACCCTATGTTGTTTTAGCATTCATAGACTGCAGGTAAGCTACAAACAACTTATCTAATACTTTTAAAACATTGTCACCAAAACACTTATATCGGGATGCATTTAACAGCAATCAAGACATTACGGTTGCACTCTGGGAAGAAATAGCCATAGACAAAACTCGATTCAACAGGGCTGAAATAGAGGCTGCATCAGCACCTATAATACTAGCGATGACAGGATTAAAAACAAAGACATGTTATGGTCGTGGAAGCACAGGAACACTACAGCTATCTTCAACAAGTGCTACACATGTCTACCTAAATCCACAAACAGTAGAAACTGAGCTTTTAAAAGAAATGTAAGAATAGCTGTAACAATTCAGGAATGAAATTAATGCTTATTAACAACACATAACACCCTATCTCCATGCTAAACAGGTAAATAAAATCGGACATGCAAAACTGGTCAATCACTACGACAACAGACCTAGAGGTTCCAATTTCACACCTACTTCAAAGCAATGCCGGGATAATTGTAAGCACCTTACAAAAACCATATCTATATACAAGTTCAGATATAAATAATGTATTTAAAAAACGCAGGGCAAGCGTTTCACAATAAAGGGAAAAATAACAAAAGTCATGTCAGACAAGAGTTGGCACTACAATGCTTGCCCTAAATGTCGTCAAACACTAATACAAACAGGTTCCGAATGGTTCTATGTAGATGATGGAACTTATGACAAGGCAGTTTAGATGTGGGTTTCTATTAAACTCAGTTCTATAAGTAAATCACAAGACACTAACACGAAACGAAATGCAGGTACCGGATACTAGTCAAAATCTTAGACAACACAGGAACTATCAACACCGTCTTTGATTAGGCAGCCAATCAACTTCTGCAACAAACATGTAAAGAGACACTAACCAAAGAGAACCAAACCCAGCTACTCCAATCAATGAAAAACAGGGAAGCACAGTTCCAGATTCAGGCCGAACAAGATCTCAAAAACCGTTCAATATGCTGCACTGTCAACAGCGCAAACTACCTTCAGCCACAAACAAACTACACCTCTACCAGCACACCTCCTATACCAACCCCAAAACCAGTAACACCGCCACCAAAAATACAAAACACATCCTCTGCAAAGCGTTCGCTGAACATGCTCGAATATACACAAATTTCAGCAGCTTTTTCATAATATAATGCAATGCCAGTTGACTTGGTAAACTATAGTTTAATAGATTTACCCATGAACCATTAAGGGTGTTCATCTGGTTATTTCTTCAAGTTTCGGGTTTTCCGGGTCAGGTAGTTCGCGTTTATCTCTGGGAAAAATTGACCCGATAACCAACCCTTTTTAAAGTTCGAGTTTGTCGGGTTTGGGTAATTCAGGTTCGGGTTAGTTAGGGTCGAGTTATTCGGTTTCCGGGTTTAGATGTAAAATGAAATAAATGTTTTTTTTTCCCAAAATATTATCAAAATTGTTATTATTACTTTAAAAACATCATCAAAGTATTTAAAAGTCTCAAAACTTGTGTTCCATCTATTAAAAACTCCAAATCTTAACAATTTTATAAGAAAAAAAAACAATAAATGTTCGGCTTCTTTTCGGGTTTCGTTTTTCGGGTTTTTCAAGTCGGGTTGTTCAGGTTTTTGGCCTGGAAAAACTGTCCCGGTAACCGAACCATTTAAAGTTCGCGTTAGTCGAGTTCGGGTTTTTCGGGGATTCGCTAATTCGGGTTCGGCCGGCCTTAAATTTGGGTCGGGTTTCGGGTTTTGGCTGAAAATAAACAGCCCTATGAACCATTTTCATAATTCCACAATTCATTTTTAGCTACACCCACATATAATGCAATGCTGGTAGAATTCGCAAAACTATAGTCATTGTCGTATTGATTCAGTTTTATCTCCACATAACAACATACAATAAAATACGACAAATTAACTTATAAAAACATGCTTATACTCTCATCAAACATCATGTCTAAACCATTACTAACTACAGGTCCTGAAGCTATGCCGTCGAAGAACACACGAGGTGATGACACAACCAACTGAAGAACTAAGTCACCAATGAAAGCATGGGGAGTCGAACAAAGCAAATGAACTCGTTTTCCATTTTGCATAAAAAGCCTTAGTATGTACACAAGTCTGATATGTAGGCCGTTTACCGTTTTGTGTAGTATGTAAACAAATCTAATAAGTAGTAAATGCCTGGACTTTCGTTTAGTGTAAACAACTTTCTCTGTACTCTCTCTTCTCTTTTGGAGTTCCCACTTTTCCTTACGCGGTGGATCTTCTCTTATAAGGTCTACTCACGTGAAGGTCTTCCGGCATCTAAATATTGGAAGCGCCATCGTCTCTTAATATTTTCGATGACTGACTTTACCATTAAGGTTTTGGCTAGCATTTCCAGATTTGGGAGTGTTGACTGTAAAGCAGTATGGAATGATAAGGGCTTGATCAGATTTAAAAAACAAAAACATCTAACGCGCAACGCGCGGAATCTAAAGCACTAGTTATAGGTAAAATCATTTAAAATATAACCTCTTACTTTAGCATTATATTGTGTATAACATAAAACAAAGACACATCTACATTAAACTTATTTTAATATCAATTTATTTTTTAACCATTAAGTTTTTAATTATTTTGTTAATTTATTTATAACTTTTAATTTTATTATAGTTAACTTTAAACATACTTTATCACTTTTAAGCTTAAGATGCGATATATTATAAAATATCAAATATGTTATTGCGACGTATCTATTTTTTTTTTAGTTTGGACATAGACTTTTTTTTTATAGAAACCAGGTTGCGAATGTTAATATACACATAATTGAAACACATACATACATGTTACCAGGGGCGTATCTAGAGCTAATTAGGGGGTTCCCAGGAACCCGTTCGGTTCGTAATTTATAGTGTTAAGTTATATAGAAAATTATGAAGGAACCCTTTAATATTTTGTAGGGGAACCTATAACAAAATGTATAAAATGGTACACTGGTTCAACGCATGCTTGTTAAACTTTTTGTCTTGAGTTCTAGTATCGTAAGGGCTTTGTTCCGATTTTTTTTTATTTCATGTCTCATTTGGATTATATGTTTGGAAGTTGCTGAGATTCCTATCCTTAAAAGTTGGTAATTTGACATTAGTTAAAATCAAGGGTCTTTTTCTTTGTTGCATTTTAAGAAATAACAGGTTATTCAGAAAAAAATGTCCTAAAGAACTATGTATGACTACAAGTTCAACTATTTAGATACGAAAAGGAACGCAAAGCCTTCTAAAGTTAGTTAATGTGCCAAATTCCGATAGATGGTTTCTTGAAAAGGATTGTTAGTGCAGACTTAAGCAAACATGCTAGGTTGGATCAATACATTTTTTAACCAAGATATTTTCCATTCGTCCTCTATGTTTGTGTGACAAATGGCAAATTACCGGTAATTTCGTACAATCTAATCACTATTTTTATTTAATAATCTCAAGCATTTAGCGTAATTTAATTACGTAACTTTGTCGTACATTAGATAACAGTGTTAGGACAATAAAACAATGCTATAACATATGTTGGTTTTCGTCGTGTCGCGAAACCAATTAAACTATGTCCTAAAAATGTTGGTAGAAAATGTTGTGTGCACTATTCACGGTCACATTATTCATTACAACAAAACCGTGAAAACAAAACGAAACGATGAAAAATGACATACGAATGACATAACTGAGTCCATATATATAAGAAAACACTAATGTGGAAACACATCTTGCAAAAATACATACCTTTCCGGTACGACGCCCTAATTACAAAATCGTCCGTTCGGCTAAAAATATAACAATTTTAACTCGTCCGAACTAATAATTTAGCATTTCCGAGACTCTGGAATTATGACGAATGATAACAAACACATGAAAAAAATATGACGATATCAATGGGGTGTCCGAAACATAAGCTTTCGGTGCTACGACGCAACCCCCATAACTTGTCCGTTATTGAACCGACAAGCTAGTAAACCATATTTCCGTCGCCAAAACAACCAAACGGACAACTTGGTGAACTAGTTAAGCTTATTTTGGGATTCGAAATCACTTCATACATCGCTTGGTTGCGGAATAACGACTCGCGGCAAACCTTCGTCGGTACGAAATAAAAGTGCCGTTAACTAGCCGACGCCTAAACGGAAAGCATTTAAGGTATCAAAATAAATTTTCTACTAGTCTAGTGAACTAGTTAATGATGATTAACATTCTGAATCCCTAATTACCCCTCTAGAAATTTATAACTTTTATAAAAAAAATACATATATATCCCCCACCCTCATATTGACGATTTCAAGTGGGTCCCACCCCCACTTAATTTTGGTTGAATTTTTGCAAAGATATGAGGTGTGGTTATGGAAGATTTGTTGTTGAAATCTTGTGCTTATACCATCATTCTTATCCGTCTTGAACCATACCACATCCTATCATCTTTTCAAAAGTGATCAAGACTCAAAACACCCTCTTGTGCTCCTTCTTGCTCACGGCTCCAAGAACCACCACAAAACCCACCATAAATCACCCTAAATCACCCTAAGTTACTCACTTTCTAAGCCTTTTATGATCATCTAAGCATGGATTAAGCATGGGGAAGCATTAGGGAGTTCTTTGGGAGCTTAATCTCTTCTTAATCACCTTGTTTAGCTTGTGCAAAGTTGTAAGCCTCCTTTTAACCATATTTAAGCTTCTTGTTAGTATAGATTACAAAAGTACAAGTTTATTATCTTGAAATTTAAGAAAAAGTTAACCAAAAACCCTAATCTCAAACATAATAATCTATAAATCATAACTTATTATGTGATTATTTGTGTAGATTAGTGTAACTAGTAATCTTGTTGATTATGTTGATTTTGTTAAGATTAGTGGGTTAAAGATGAGGTTTATGATGATCTTCATGTTTATTTATTGTAGTATTTTATAGATATGTTAATCTAGCCATAATAAACTTAAAGATGAGATTTAAACATGTATATCTATAAATCACACAAGATCATCACCTTCAAAATCATGAGTATTACATGTATGTAAACTTGAATATGGTTCTTGAAAGATAAAACATAGAATGAGCATGAATCAAGGATTTAAAAACACTAGTGAACTTGGTTTTTACATAAAACAAGTTTATATAATATTGTTTAGAAAAAGTGTGATATAAAAAGTCTTAGTAATTTTTAGTAAACTTGAAAAATATAAGACTTGAAGATTTCTAAAAGGGTAAAACAAGCATAATCAAGTTTATGAAAATGATTAACTTGAAAAGTGATTAACATTAAAGTCTTGAAGTTTAACATAAGTAATGCTTAGGGTGTAAACGAACCGATCATTCAGCGAACAGTTCGTGAACTGTTCGGCGGGAAGTTCGTTTATGTTCGTTCAATTAGCTAAACGAACGAACACGAACAAAAAAATTCGTTCAGTTAGCTTAGCGAACGGACATGAACATAGGTCTCGTTCGTTCGACTGCATTCATGAACGTTCGGTAATATGTTCGGTTACGTTCGTCCGTGTTCGTTTGATTATATTAAAAAATAATAAATAACAAACCTTTTATCTAAACATATTGAAAACTTAAAACCTTATTTTTTTCTAAGTTAGCTAAAATTTGGACATGCTAAGACATTTTTGGGATAATTATGTTTAAGTTAGTTAAAGTTGATTCATCGTTTGGTGATGTATTAGACTTCTTGTGTTTTGATATATCATTTGAACAAATGATTGTATTTAACTACTTATATCCAATGTTTAAGGATAACAATTTTTTTTCAAGTTAAATGTTCGTTTGCATTCTTTTTTATTTGCTTGCGTTCGTTTGTGTTCGCTTGCATTCGTTTGTGTTCGAGACCAGTGTTCACGAACTGTTCGTGAACAACTGAATTTCCTTAACGAACAAACATGAACATAAACTTATGTTCGGTATGCGTTCGTGAACAGTTCGCGAACATGTTAATTTCCTTAACGAACGAACACGAACATGGCCTTGTTCGTGTTCGTTCGGTTCGTTTACAGCCCTAATGCTCATGAAGGTTTGAAGGAAAAAGTGTGTGATTTTTGTGGTAAATGATATTTGGTAAAACCTGGTAAATAATGGTGATTTGGAAAATTGATTTGATGATTTCAACGCGTTTTGAAAACGTGGGAAACGTCATAGTTTAGGGGAAGCTATGGCGAACTTTTCTAAAATTATAATCATGATTAAATGGGGGTTAAAGTATGATAAACCAAAAAAACAGAACACAACTATTGAATTGATGATGCAAACTAAACCGAACAATTTTAACAAATAAAAATAGATAGAAAAGAAATACGTGATTTAGTATTTTGTGGAGCTACTTGAACATTAGATTCCATCTCCAATACTTATAAATAATCACTATGTTTAAAAGATGAACTCAAATTATGAAACAAAAAATAGGGTTATTGGATTTTAATAATCCTAAGTTTCATCAGTTGCCCGATAATAATCCCAAATTTAAAAATTCCCTCAAATAATCCCAACTTGTAAAAGTTTGGCCGCCATTGATCATTTTCAAACATATAAGAATTTGGTCTACTCAATAGATTCAATTACACCTAGAGACTCCTTAATTGATTTAAGTGCACCTATGTTAGAAAAGGATCAATGGCGGTCAAACTTTTACAAGTTAGGATTATTGGAGGGAATTTTTAAAGTTGGGATTATTATCGCCCAACTGGTGAAACTTAGGATTATTAAAATCCAATAACCCCAAAAAATAATCTAGAAAGAGCCCCATCAACATTAACCAAAACCATTAACCTTTGAAATTAGTCCCAAACCAGAACAATATCTGCAAATGAAACCATATTTTAGGCCTAGGTCCTAGGAGGGGCCTCTCTAGTAAAAAAACAAAAAAAAAAACGTTGAAAGTTGTATTGCTGGGACTCAAACTCAACTATCTACCTAGAAAAACAAACAAATTTTCAGTAAACTACATCAATCATATATGTCAATGCAATCAAATTAATACTGTTATGCACAATATATAAAAATTACTTGTCCAATAGAAGCCCTAAAATTTTGGAGGCCTAAACACTAGCCTTGGGTCAATACACTATTGGGCCGACCTTAGTCAATGACATATATTATTTTGTTCTGCCCCAATAGTACTTCAAATATTTGTTAATGTTCTGAAATTATATTATGAAACTATATCCATTCTAAACGGCCATTGTTTCACTTGGTGTTTTCAAGAAAACAGCTAGCGCATCGGATTCTCCAATGTTGTGAAAACTTAAAACCAATAAAAAGTACACACGCCCGTTGGCCCGATTCATAACATTATTCGTCATGTAATGTTGGTAAATGTGGGTCACGTTGGTGATACTCCGTTGGTAAACAGGTCATGGGTACTTCATATTCTAACGGAATTAACCGACGGACTGTGTTAGTGACTCCCGATGGATAGTATAGCGACGGATTACCGACAGATAATATTAGAGACGGAATACCAACGAACAATATAAGCGACGGATTGCCGATGGATAATATTGTGACGAATAATATAAGTGACGGATTACCGACAGGTTTTATCATTTATTCTAAACGAAACCACATACAATTAGGGAACATTCAAGTAGGGAAGCTTCATATATAACCGAAATAAAACTACATACAATAAAGTTATTAAAGTTGTTCAAAGAACTAAACTTACGAAATCAACCCTTCAAAAACAGATTGTAAGATTTCCTGTGCCACAGCACCAGTAACACCTTGAACCGCATTTCCAACTATAGTATTCGTGACACTTGGCTGTCTTTGATACTGCGCATACTGGGGAATACCCATCGCGGGTGCCACCTGGGAGTAATACGGTTGGGCGGGTGGCGGGGGCGGTGGTGGTGGTTGTGCGGGTTGTGGCGCATAATGATGAGTCTCATAAGTAGGAAAACTAGTAGACTTAGTTAGTACTTGAGGACTTTGCGTCACGGGCACCGAGTAAAATATCTTTATCGATGGTTGCGGGGGCGGAGGCGCAGGAGGAGACGGAGTTGCGGGACTTCGTGGTATCGCTTTCGCAACGCTTGTTCTAGCCGTGACACACTTCATATGGACATCAAAATCGCACAAATCACACCGGTATAGCCAGTGGTTTGAGCCAGGTTGCGAACAAATGTCACAACTAAACCCTTGGTTTTCATACGGCGGTGTAAAACAAAGACCGAGTTTATGACCATGGGCCGCGTGGTCTACCGAGGGTGGCATGGAAGCGCAAACCACGTGTAAATCAAGTTGACATTCGGGACAGTGGTACGAAAACCCTGCCCCGTTGGAGTCACAGGCGTTACATCTGAACACGCCTTCCGGGTATGCTGGAGACGATAAAAGAACAAGATCATGTGTTTGATCACTTTGATGTTTTAAGGTACGAGGTAGGTTGGAACATGTTTTATGAAGGTAGAAATTGCATGAAACACAAGCATAATATAGGGAGCCAGATAAACTCCTACTACAAGCTAAACATGTGGCTTTAGTGACCGAATTTTGAAGCTTTAAAGGATGTTCGTGACCAAAATGGTTTATGGAGGAATTATCCTCAAGTTTTCCCATTTTTGAAGGTGTATTATGAACTCGAATGAAGTGTATATATAGCCAAATGCGGTTTTTAATATTCATATTTTGTATTAAATATTAAATGGTGAAATTTCCTAGCATGTGCGACGGGAATTTAGTATATACTCAATACATAAAATACAATATAGTATACAATATTATACCTAAATATATAAATAATAATTTAAATAATAAATGACAAAAACCAAAAACTATAAAAATAAGTACCAGTACCGATGTTATTCTATCGTAATGGGTCTGGTTTCGATACTAGTGTCGTATTCGGTATAGATTATACTACCGAACTAAAAATATTTTATTATGAATACATCTTTATTTTCAATATAATTTATATTGTGTTGAAAAGAAATATTAAACATAACTTATTTAGAATTTTCAAAAAGGTTAACAAACGATAACTATTCGAAAAAAAATCAAATTAAATGATAAACAATTTTTTTTTTCTAATTAAATCATTGTTTCTTTTTAATGAATACATAATTTAAAATGTGTTCGATAATCAAAACGATGTAACTTATTACATATATGTTATTTTAAAGCTGGTTTTTGAAGCGTTCACATGCGTGATAGATAAGTTTATAATATCAGTTTCAACGAGAATGAGATGTTTATCGTCTACTAGTTGTCGTATCTGCGATGATATAGTGATTGAAAGATAACCAAATTAAAATAGAAATAGAGATTTGATCAGTTATTCTGCATTGATAATTATCTTATCATTTCTTTAAACGAAAACACAAACATCCAAAAGTATGACTAAGTTTACATAGGCATGGCCGGTCGTTATTGTTTGATCTCTTAACTTGCATTGGTTTTGTTCTTGAAAAAATCGACTACATGATTAATTAATGAGTTGATATCTTAATGTGTAGTTGATATTGTTTACATATATTTCAATACATTGTTACACCACCACAGTCACGAAAGGAAACCAAAACATTTAAACTTAAGTGAATTCATGTGTAGTGTGACATATGACATATGAGACATTATGGTAGGTGAAGTTCAAAGGTGGTGGTGTGTGTATATAATGCCTATAATGGTTCAACAATGATTACCTAAATATTTAATTTAATCTCTTCTTTTTCTGTAATTTCCCATCGGACAAGTCAACAAACACAACATACACTAGGCGTTTTCACCAAAACGCCTAACACAAATTTTGGACAAAACGCCCTGAGAGCGATGTATAGGGCATTATGGGGCCAAAACACGCCCAAACTACTCACCACTACGGGTGTTCTATATGATACATAAATAGGAAACTATTTATATTGTTTCTACTCCATTCAAAATACAACTGTGTGTTAGTCTAATCTTGTGTAAGTTCGGGTAAAAAGTGACCGACTTACAAAGCTCGGGTAAAAAGTGACCGAGTCACAAACTTAGGTTTTTTTTGAGTTAGTTTTTTAATCCTAATTTGAGTCAAAATAGGTTTCTTGTTTAGGTTATATATAAGGCAATTTATGTAACCAGATGTAATCAATTTAATAACAAGATCGAGTTTTGATTCAATACTTACTGTACCAATTTCTATCAAATTGGTATCAGAGCGCAAGGGAGATCGATCAAGAATCAAGATCATCAGTGAAGAGAGTCCGGCAAGAAATCGATTCGCAAAGGACTAACGATCGATTACTTGCGACGGGTTCAAGAAGGCACCAGCGATCAGGCGGGTTCAAGGAAGTACCAGCAATCAAAGGGTGTTGGTCTTGAACAAGACTGTTGTGATCAGAATCACATGTGGCTGGAATTCTCGTGAAGAACAAAAGAGGAACATAAGGATAATTGGCATTTTTTTCAAGGCTGCCATTGTTTCCAAAAGTTAAAAGGAGCTGCTGCGATTAAAGAAAAAACACAGAGAATAGGTTTTGTTCTTTTTTTTTTTTTTTTTTTTGAGTTGTGTTTCATAAATAACAAAGTAAACAGGAGACTATTCTTTGTTTAAAGACTTTTTTATTTTTGGGTTTATAAAATTGCTTCAAGTCCGAGTACCCCTCTTACTTACAACAGACGAAACTGAAGGATGGGTGATAACGTGAATCGGGTTCCTCCCGCAAAGGAACATCTGCCTAGTCTTCCATGTCCAATGCTTACGAGTACGAATTACGCTGTTTGGGCTATGAAGATGAAGTCTATCTTCAAGGTTTATAAGGTTTGGGAGGTTATTAATCCAGGAACGACAGTAGATGAGAACAAGGACTCAATTGCAACTGCCTTACTATTCCAAGCGTTACCCGAAGAGCTAACTTTGCAAATCGGTAACAGTGATTCAGCAAAAGAGATGTGGGAAACCGTTAAGTCCCGCAATCAAGGAGCTGATCGAGTAAAAGAAGCGAGACTTCAAACCTTGATGTCTGAGTTTGAAGCCTTAAAGATGAAGGAACCTAGCACCGTTGCTGACTTCGCAGGAAAGATTTCAGGGATGGCTTCTAGATCTGCTTCTCTTGGAACGGTGATTGAAGAAGAGAAACTGGTTAAAAGGTTTCTACATGGCTTACCGAAAAGGTTTATTCATATGGTTGCTTCTCTCGAGCAATCTCTTAACCTTAAGATAGTTGGATTCGACGATGTCGTGGGTCGTCTTATAGCCTACGAGGAACGGGTTAAACTTGAAGAAAATGATCAACCAACTAAAGGTGATCAATTACTTCTTACTTACGAAGAGTGGGAGGCAAAGAAGAAAAAGGAAAAGGGTTATGGGAGGGGTAAAACGGGAGCCGAAACTAGTCAAGGTGGTCGAGGACGGGGGTGTGGTAAATCTGGGTGGCGGGGAAAGGGCAAGGAACCGGAACAAAAGCAACAAATCAAGACATAATTGATTTCAAGAAACAAATGGAAGCTCGCTTTGAAATGAGTGATCTTGGTTTACTCCATTATTATCTCGGGATCGAAGTTAATCAAGGTGTTCGTGGAATCAGCATCAAGGAATCCGGGTATGCAACTAAAGTTTTAAAACAGTTTGGTTTATGGGAAAGTAACTCGACCCAGTTCCCACTTGATCCTGGATTAAAGTTGACGAAAAAGGATGAAGCCAAGAAGATTGATCCAATTGAGTATCGGAAGGTTGTTGGATGCCTACGCTACTTAACCCACACACGACCGGACTTGTGTTATTCGGTCGGTTATGTTAGTCGTTTTATGCAAGAGCCAACACAGACTCATGCTCAAGCCATGAAGCAAATCTTGAGGTACTTGAAGGGGAGCATCGACCTCGGTATTTTCTATCTAAAAGGTGGAACCAAGACGTTACATGGGTTTAGTGATAGTAGTCACTCGGTGGATGACGACGATGGGCGAAGCACAACAGGAATAGTCTTTTATTATGGTGATGCACCTATAACGTGGAGTTCTCAAAAACAAAACATTGTTGCATTATCATCTTGCGAGGCGGAGTTCATGGCAGCTACCTCAGCCGCGTGTCAAGCGTTGTGGCTTCGAGGATTGCTATCGGAGATAACCGGTGAAACGGAGAAGGTGGTGACACTAAGGGTGGATAATTTATCGGCTATTGCTTTGATGAAAAATCTGGTATTTCACAGAAGGAGTAAGCATATACATACGCGTTACCACTTTATACGGGAATGCGTTGAACGGGAGCAAATTAAAGTGGAACACGTGAGCGGGGATTTACAACGGGCCGACATCCTTAGTAAAGTCTTGGGACGGTTGAAGTTCATCGAGATGAGAGGACTCATTGGTGTCACAAGATTAGGGGGTGATTGTTAGTCTAATCTTATGTAAGTTCAGGTAAAAAGTGACCGACTTACAAAGCTCGGGTAAAAAGTGACCGAGTCACAAACTTAGGGTTTTTTTTGAGTTAGTTTTTTAATCCTAATTTGAGTCAAAATAGGTTTCTTGTTTAGGTTATATATAAGGGAATTTATGTAACCAGATGTAATCAATTTAATAACAAGATCGAGTTTTGATTCAATACCTACAGTACCAATTTCTATCACTGTGTACACCTATGAGGTTGTATCTCTGCATCCCAATGACCCATTTCCAATTTTTACGAAACAAATCTACTAATTGTTTTATTCTAATTAGTAAGAGGGAACTTAAACTAAAAATAGACCTTAAAAGATTAAAAAAAACATATTCAAAACAACTGAAATAATCAAATTCATTAATATTCCTGGTATAGTAGACGCTCCTACGCATACAACTCTACTCATTTTGATGGAAATTGTTTGATCTTAAAGGGGATCTTCCATTATTTCGCACGTGAAAGGTTCTTTCTAATTGGTTTCGTCGAGTCATAACTTGATTATTTTTAGATAATGTTAAAAAAATAATATGTCAATTTTACAATCCAAAATTTATATTTTAGTTCTCTAATAATTGTGTCCTTTGTTTTTGTAACACCCCGAAAACGGGTTTGGTAATCAAACCACGTTAACATTTATGAACGGGTAAAATACCGTTAGTGGTAAAAATTAACCCGGTAAATATTAGGATTGAAATAAATAAACTTGATATTAATTAACAGGAGGATAAATATTATGAGAAAACAAAGTATGTAAAAGGCCCGAATTAACGGGACTTAAAACAAAACGGGTTAAATTTTTCCGTAAGCTGCAGTCAGAAGTGACGAATCTGATTGCAGCTTAGTAAATGAATTTTTACGAATTTTTTGTAAAGAGTTAGATCTTGAAATTTTAACACAAGGCCTAACCCTCCGAGAGGTACGCCACATAAAAAAAATCATAATTTTTGAAGACTTGTAAACAGGTTAAACAAGTCACCAAAAACAGCCCATTTTCAGTGATATGAAATGCCTAATTGAAATCGCAACGTGATTATATTAAGTGTTCGGATGAATGCATAGAAATGTGTAAGGTGGAAGATCATATTAAATTATCGTTAATCTAACCACCTTGTGAACATTGGATAATAGTTGGCGCTTAACAAGCTAGGTGGAAGCTTGTGGATGAAGCGGGTCAAACGGAGCGAGTATGGAAAGAAAAGCGTGGCATGGATGCAAGGTAAGTGAATCTTACACCCTTTTATCTTAGAATGCGTAATGATTATAAAGGTTATGAAAATGATAAGCTAATATTTGAAATGTGATGTTCCGACGTAAATTGAAATGGGTCGGAATAAGCGAAAGTGATGAAAACCATAATGAATGGTAAAAATGGGTAATATTAGGCATATATGCCAAACAGGTCGAATGGTGGTGACAATGCCATTTGACAATAGCGACTAATGTGGTTGTCAAGTCTTATATTGACAGGAGCGATTAGCAAATCGGATAATTGCGTCGCCATAGATTGTGTGATGATTAAAGCGAGGTATAAATCGGGTCTATTTGTTGACCCGGGACAGGTACGCATATATATAGACTTATAGTTAAAAGTGCATTTTTTGGTTAAATAATTAGTTAAAGTCCTTCGTCGTAAAATAAGAGACTAGAATTGACCGAAAAGCCCTTAATGGGTAAAACGAGCAAAGGACCCCTAGAGGCCGTTTAGAAACTTGCTTTGTAATTATGTAACCCTTAGATACATGTAAGAGTTGTAGGCATAAACTTCGTAGTTCAAATGCCTAAAAAATGGTCATTTGCGTAAAATGACTAGTTGAAGGGTAGAATTGAGGAAAAGGGGTTCGTTATGTTAAATCCACCACAAAATAGTTGTGGTGGATTATATATAGTTATTTAGATATGGAAATATTGTAGTGTCAAAAAGAAAAGAGCAAGTTTTAGACTAAATTGCTTAAATTCCCTAAACGGGTCAAAACAGTTTATGCACATAGCTTGCGTACTAGTCGCGCAAATTATAGCAAATACGAACCCGAGCTAAATATTTTGTGTTAAATACATTGGAACATGTATTTTGATTAGTTAGAAACAAGTTGGTGGTTTTAAATACAAACGGGTCAAAATGTTGATTTTGAATAATAAGCCGAATGCTTAGAAATTTGGAATTTTATTAGTTTGAATGCTGAATTTTAACTCCATGAAATGGAGAACTAAATTACCGTCGCGTAGGAAAAAGAATCACGCGAATCGGATAAGTAGAACAAAAGTTATGACATTTTAAAGTTAAATTTCGATTAAACTTATAGCTGGGCAAATGCAGGTTTCAGCAACAAACCCGCTGGAAATTGGTTTACCCCGCGCCACGGGACGGGTCACAATGTGTGGGGCGCGACACGCAACAGACGTCGCGCCACGCGACAAGTTTGTCAGAGTCTCTCGCGACACGCGAGAGACATAAAAGCTGGAAAAATTATTTTTAATTATCATTTGACGCGTAGAACTTGTTTAGACTTATATTTTGGTTATCAAAACTAACTTTTACGTTGGTTTTGATCATATGTGATATCAAGTGTACCCGAATGGAGATCAAGCAATGGCAAAGGACCGAACACACGAAAAATGAAGCTTCCGCAAGTTGTTTCGTCGTTATTCTAAAACGATGAATTAAATCACATTATGTTGTATTACTTTAAATTGTAAAAGTTTTTAATAAACCCTTATTTTTCATTGTAATTGTAACCGTAATTACATGATTATGGACTTAAATTATACGAAAATCGTTAAATAATAGCAAGGGTGTTACAAGTTGGTAATCAGAGCTCATGGTTAAAGAATAAAGTGTGTTCGGTTCGAGGCTTGATCGCAAATCCGGTAAGTACATGTATGTTAATAGTTTAGCAGGATTAAAGTGTTGTGAACAACACATAGGGTATCGTGTAATACACGTTACACCAACGAAAATGATTAGTATAGTTAACGAAATCACGTGCAGTAAAAAGCCTTGTATTACAATACGTGCATTTATTAATGTTGAAATTACTAACTTTTGTAAATGTTTAGTTGAAGGATATTCGCATCTGAAGATGACGAGAGTTGACGAATTGTGGATATGACGGTGGAACGGTCCGAGGTATGACAAGCAGAGCATACTCATCAAGGACCTAAATCGCGTGACGATCGCGAACAAGGTTAATGACATGGAAAGCCCGATAGGGCAAGCATTTACAGGTGCACATTTTAAATTTATTGCACGAATAGTAATATGCAACAAATACGTAGAGACTGACCGTTGCATATGTAATTAAAAACTTGGAAAACGCCTGAATAGAATACCTATCTAGGATATTATTTCCAAGAAAACTAAATAGAGGCGTTACTTACATGGGATGTAATGTGAAAATTATAAAAGGGCATGTATATCAAGTGTTGAACGCTTACTCTGGCCAAGTAAGTAGTGAACACGTGGTACCATGAACTTTTATGATGGACACATTTACGTCCGATGTAGTAAGGATGGGGTGAATGGGACTAACGTAAATGGTACCCAAATGAGTCAAACAAGTAAGATGTTTGATAATAAACGTAAACGCAAGTCGGATGACAGGGAGCGTATTACATTAGAATAACGAGCCCAAGAGAAGGGACAAAGATTAAAGTAAATGAAAATACAGACCAACTAATGAGAATGCTAAGGCATAAAGATAAAGTTTGACTGTCATAAGTGATGAAATTCACACAGACAAGTCAAAGGGGTAGAATAAAAGAATAAAAGACTTGACTAAATAAAAGCAATGGATTTCGCTAAGACGATCAAATAAATTAAGATGATGTCTAAAACCATATAAGAATGGTTACTTGATGATAACTTCGGTAAAGATACCCGATAGATGGGTAGGATTTTGAAAGCATGCGTAAACCAAGATACGGGTACGCGAAATAGAAAGTCAAAGGACTCGGATTAAGAGTAATGACTAAAAGACGATGGGAATTTGCAAACATAAATTTTGATAACTACGTTCAACTATTCTAAAGTTGAACGGGTCGAATAAAGAATGAAGTTTGACGTTCATGAGTAATGAAATCTCACACGAATAAGTCAAACGGGATAAATAAAGTATAAAAGCTTGGTAGTGCAAGTAAGCACAACCGAATAATGGAAGCGCGAAATAATAAAGAACCCGGGTAACGGGTCGTAAAGAAGTATAATTATGAACCGGGGAAACGGTGAGCGTAGAACAAACCGACGTGTAAATGACGTAAAGAGCCATAAAGTCGGAAGATTAGTCCAAGAGTAAACGAACGAAGCTTTAGACTACGGTCAAGGCCAACTAAAGTTCAAAAGCGAAAATAAACGATTCCAAACATAATAAGAGATGCTTTGAAGCTATATATGTATATATACATTTGAATATAGACATGGATAAAAGACGATCTACGGGATCATCATAACCTACGAGATTATAAATAGTGTTAAAGTCTACGGGACCAAAAAGACCTTTGGGTCACAAATAGAAAGAAACGAATTGTTGGGGTTCTCACCTTAAAAAGGTGAAAATCTAAAGAAAAAGCTTACGAGGCTAAGTAAAAGAACTTGCGGGTCACTTGGATAAAGCGTGGAAAACTTGTTACAATTATCCATGTAAAATAATAATGGTCAGGAATAAAACTTAGACAGAAATTCCTAGACATGAGGAAAAGACATAAGACAGAGAAAACGTAAACAAAAAAATTTAGTTTTAGTCAAAAGCAATGTTTTAACAAACATAAGTAGTATAAGGTGGTTTAGAAAATCTTAAACACACATAAGGCTAGAGATGGCAAAGTAGTATACCCGGGTGACGGGGTATGAAGTGATGGCGACTAATTAGTCTAGCCGGTAAAACTTTTCAAAGTCAAGAAAACGTTATGACAAATACAAAGAGCTTGTTAATATAAGACAAGCGCGGAATAAACTTGTTAACAGACTGACGCGACTGAGTGGTCAAGCGACAACTCGGTCAAATAGGTGACAAGATAAGAAATATAAGAAGAAAGTTACGGTTCGTAAGGACTTACACATGAGAGACATACATGTCAATCCGAACGATAAATATTTACCAAAAGGAATGAATGCTTTAAAAAGAAACCAAGTCCGTTTGGTTTAAACCAAAGAACTACGCAAATAAGGTTTCGGGGACGAAACCTCTTTAAGGGGGTAGACTTGTAACACCCCAAAAACGGGTTTGGTAATCAAACCACGTTAACATTTATGAACGGGTAAAATACTGTTAGTGGTAAAAATTAACTCGGTAAATATTAGGATTGAAATAAATAAACTTGATATTAATTAACAGGAGGATAAATACTTTGAGAAAACAAAGTATCTAAAAGGCCCGAATTAACGGGACTTAAAACAAAACGGGTTATGACTTCCCGAACCCATCAAGTTAACTAGGAATAATTAACCTAGTTAATAAGAAGGAATGTTACTAGAAATAAGTAGGCTGTGGCCTACTTAATATCAAAACAAAACATGAGGGACTAAAGGTGGGTAAACAGGAAAATGTTTTAATTAAAACATTTATAAAAGAAAAATTTAAAACACACACACACCAGTGTGTGTTCTAGTTCGATCGACCATGGGAGAAACAAAAGGGGTATAACCCTAATTTCAACAAAAGCATCAAATTGAAGGTCCAAATCAATCCCAAATCAAAATCTGAGCACGAATTAGTGATCTTCACTGAAAAAGGAGTCACAAGGTATGTAAATTTCATGAGAAATCTCTAGTTGAATTTCTAAGTAAACCTAGAGAATTCAAAACTTGTTGATGCATGCTTGTTATATGGATGAAATAGGAACATTGTAGTGTTTAGGAGTAAACCCTAGACAAGTATATATTGAAATCATGCCTAGCTCAAGTAAATTCAGATTTTGTTGATGCTAAATTCATGTATGAGATGTTTTTAGGGTTTTGATTGCTAAAAAAATAGTGTTATGATGTTAAGAAAATGCTTTAATTGAAAGCTGAATTCAAACACCTCCTGATAAGAATTTACAGCCGACTTGTATTGGCTGTAACATGGACAAAATATGACAAAAACGTGTGTTTCTTGAGTCTAAAATATAATTCCAGGAAATATCTTCAAAACCCCACTGGAATCGCATTTTTTCGACGAAAATTGAGTGTTTTATGAATTTTTCCGTATCGAAGGTTCAAGCTGCGTTTTCTGGCAGAATTTGCAGCCCATTACGAATGTCATAACTCAATTTAGGAATTTAGTTATGGTCTCAAATTTTTACTGTAGATATTTTTAAGTGATTAAAAGAATCTTCAATTGGAATTTCGTCAATCGGATAAACGAGGAATTTTAAATAAATTTTTCCGTAAGCTGCAGTCAGAAGAGACGAATCTGATTGCAGCTTAGTAATGAATTTTTACGAATTTTTGGTAAAGAGTTAGATCCTGAAATTTTAACACAAGGCCTAACCCTCCGAGAGGTACGCCACATAAAAAAATCATAATTTTTGAAGACTTGTAAACAGGTTAAACAAGTCACAAAAAACAACCCATTTTCAGTGATATGAAATGCCTAAATGAAATCGCGGTCTACTTGGTTGTGTGTAAAATGTGATTATATTAAGTGTTCGGATGAATGCATAGAAATGTGTAAGGTGGAAGATCATATTAAATTATCGTTAATCTAACCACCTTGTGAACATTGGATAATAGTTAGCGCTTAACAAGCTAGGTGGAAGCTTGTGGATGAAGCGGGTCAAACGAAGCGAGTATGGAAAGAAAAGCGTGGCATGGATGCAAGGTAAGTGAATCTTACACCCTTTTATCTTAGAATGCGTAATGATTATAAAGGTTATGAAAATGATAAGCTTATATTTGAAATGTGATGTTCCGACGTAAATTGAAATGGGTCGGAATAAGCGAAAGTGATGAAAACCATAATGAATGGTAAAAATGGGTAATATTAGGCATATATGCCAAACAGGTCGAATGGTGGTGACAACACCATTTGACAATAGCGACTAATGTGGTTGTCAAGTCTTATATTGACAGGAGCGATTAGCAAATCGGATAATTGCGTCGCCATAGATTGTGTGATGATTAAAGCGAGGTATAAATCGGGTCTATTTGTTGACCCGGGACAGGTACGCATATATATAGACTTATAGTTAAAAGTGCATTTTTTGGTTAAATAATTAGTTAAAGTCCTTCGTCGTAAAATAAGAGACTAGAATTGACTGAAAAGCCGTTAATGGGTAAAACGAGCAAACGACCCCTAGAGGCCGTTTAGAAACTTGCATTGTAATTATGTAACCCTTAGATACATGTAAGAGTTGTAGGCATAAACTTTGTAGTTCAAATGCCTAAAAAATGGTTATTTGCGTAAAATGACTAGTTGAAGGGTAGAATTGAGGAAAAGGGGTTCGTTATGTTAAATCCACCACAAAATAGTTGTGGTGGATTATATATAGTTATTTAGATATGGAAATATTGTAGTGTCAAAAAGAAAAGAGCAAGTTTAAGACTAAATTGCTTAAATTCCCTAAACGGGTCAAAACAGTTTATGCACATAGCTTGCGTACTAGTCGTGCAAATTATAGCAAATACGAACCCGAGCTAAATATTTTGTGTTAAATACATTGGAACATGTATTTTGATTAGTTAGAAACAAGTTGGTGGTTTTAAATACAAACAGGTCAAAATGTTGATTTTGAATAATAATCCGAATGCTTAGAAATTTGGAATTTTATTAGTTTGAATGCTGAATTTTAACTCCATGAAATGGAGAACTAAATTACGGTCGCGTAGGAAAAAGAATCACGCGAATCGGATAAGTAGAACAAAAGTTATGACATTTTAAAGTTAAATTTCGATTAAACTTATAGCTGGGCAAATGCAGGTTTCAGCAACAAGCCCGCTGGAAATTGGTTTCCCCTGCGCCACGCGACGGGTCACAATGTGTGGGGCGCGACACGCGACAGACGTCGCACCACGCGACAAGTTTGTTAGAGTCTCTCGCGACACGCGAGAGACATAAAAGCTAGAAAAATTATTTTTAATTATCATTTGATGCGTAGAACTTGTTTAGACTTATATTTTGGTTATCAAAACTAAATTTTACGTTGGTTTTGATCATAGGTGATATCAAGTGTACCCGAATGGAGATCAAGCAATGGCAAAGGACCGAACACACGAAAAATGAAGCTTCCGCAAGTTGTTTCGTCGTTATTCTAAAACGATGAATTAAATCACATTATGTTGTATTACTTTAAATTGTAAAATTTTTTAATAAACCCTTATTTTTCATTGTAATTGTAACCGTAATTACATGATTATGGACTTAAATTATACGAAAATCGTTAAATAATAGCAAGGGTGTTACAGTTTTGTGGGCTCATGTCTTCTGGAGTGCGTGTTTGGGTTGGAGTTCATCTTGGGCTTACTTGGTTTTGGGTTAACTGGAGATCCGCGTTCTCCTTCCTATTGTTACACCCCAACCGATGGTGGAAACATCAGAGTGAGATGAAAACGAGATTACTAGAGACTTCATAACACTAATTTTTGACAATATTTAATAACTCAAATTTCATTTCATTAATAAACTTTCAAGTACAACGTTTGAAACAGAAATACAACATGATTTGTGAAACAAATACAACAAGTACATAAAACGATTACAACCACAGTACTAAATTTCTAGTGTGAGTTTCTAGTCCATCCTACTAGATTTCATCATCATCATCATCATCATCATCATCATCATCATCATCATCATCATCATCATTATCGTCGTCCTCGTCGTCGTCGTCATCAAATTCCTGCAACACGTTTCAAAGTATAGTTCAATACAAAAGTATTGGCGAACATACACGTTTGAGTACTAGCATATGTATAAAAGGTTGAACAATCCACATGACATAATTGTTATAAAAAATTAACGTATAACTGGCATGCAACTATAAATGTCAACCCAAAGATTACCGCTAGCGTAATCTTATCGTAGCAACAATAAGACCGTTCTGTGTTTAACTTAACATGACCTCAAGAATACGGGCGATGCGTTACTCCTATAGCGCTATACATGTTAGGGGGGGCTTGTACGAAGTTAATGACAAGTATACCACATAAGAATGTCCTAGTAAACATGAATTCAAGCATAACGTATTAAGAATGTATATTGGATTATTTTGTTTGTGATTTAAGCATAAAGTATATGTGACTATGTGTGTTTAATAGCATAAATGTATGGCACCCAAAAGTGTAAAAAGTAAAAAGGGTCATGTATACTCACAGTTTTGCAAATCTTTCCGGTATATCTCGTCTATGCACTCGCTTTGACACTAAGTTTATGTGGTTTCATGGATCCTGATTTGCCCATTAGAATCAGAAACTAGGAACACAAAACACAGATAAACGATAACCGGATGTTCACAACACTGTTCGTGCGAATAGAAGATCCATTTGTGCGAGCAGGTGTCTGTTCTTGCGAATGGGACCAGTTCTTTCGAACAGAATGTCTTTTCGTGCGAATGGAACCTGTTCGAGACACTTAACCATTAACCGGTTAACGTTCTGATTTTGGATAGGATTCATACATTATATTATATCTTATAGTATGTTATTAACAGTCCACTAATGTCAGATAGTTCATGATTGTCAAGCATGGAGGCAAGAATTCCTCGATGTATCATTCACCAAAGCTCAAAGTTTACTAACATAGTTAATAAACCCGGTTGGTCATGAATATAACAGAAATAAATGAATACACATATCCAAACAGCCAAATAAGGACAACTCGGGCGTGTCAGTCCTAACATGGCAAGTGTTGGAGGCGAGGCGGGGTTAACTTATTCTAAGTCTTGGAGACTGCTTGGGTGTTCGTTAGCAAGGTACAAGTGAGGCAGTGGAACTAGTTTGGAAAGCCAAGGCTCCCACTGTTCACACTTTACCAGAACACAGGTTCATCCATATTGAGAATGGGAAATCCTCGATGGTGTCAACACTTGAAAGTTTGCATGAACGGAAACGTAACAGAAAGTCCCTCCGCGTGAAGGAGCTCACGCTCGAATGGACCACTCAGTCGTGCGAATCGGTTCTGTTGTACAGTGGGTTCTGTTTTGTTTGAACAGACTCGTTTCTTGGCTGAAATCAACTTCAACTCTAACCCACAACTATGGATTTAACCGTGAGCTTGGTGGGTTCCAGATTATGCCAAGTTTCAGAACAGGAAAGTATTTTAAAAGTTTGCATAAAATCGAAATGTAAAGTCTTCATTCTTGGCCTCAAAGTGATGAGTTTCTTGTCTTAGACTGTCAAGGCAAGTCCGTGAAAGCATCCAAGAGGCCATCCAAGCTATGGAGATTTGGAGAAAATGTAGAAGAAGTGGAAGGAATCCAATAGAAATGATAAGTAAGTGAGCTAGAACTCACTTACAAGTTTCTGATGTGCCTTGTCTGAATTATGAGTGTATAGTAAGTTTGAGAGAGTTTAGAGTGGCTGGAAGGGGTGAAGTGAGGAAGTGGGTTTGTATTTATAGATGCGGAGGGTGTTTGGTGCGAGTGAGATTGGGGTGAAGGGGGCCTCTTCGCACGAATAGGATTCCATTCGCACGAAGGGTCCAGTCGTGTGAAGGGTTGAGTTTTGGTTGGTTTCACGTATTTTCAGCCGGTTTTAAGTATTCCAAGTATAAAAGTGCAATGTATAACATAAGTATGTATATAATAATGGAGTTTTATTATGATCAAAGTCTCGGATCATAATGTTTGGAAAAGAAATACGGATAATAGTTTCTAAAAATAGAGTTTCGAATATGCTTTCTAAATAAGGAAGCTTTGGAAAAATGAGGCGTTACAGTCTCCTCTACTTTAGGAAATTTCATCCCGAAATTTATTCAAGAGGAAGACTTAGGAAATGCATTTTGGTTAAATCGTTAGGCTAAATTCACAATTTTGTTGTTAAAAGTTTATGTGTAGTTTATGTGCAATCATGTTAAAATGCATTGAAATTTTGAGGGATGAAAAGGTAGGTTCGTAAAATTAGTTCGTTTGACTAAAGTGGTTTGAGGCATCCATTGCAAGTATGAGTAAAACGTGTAGGTGTGTGTAGATAAGTGTGTTCGATTGATGTGTGTGCGAGTGTGTGTAAATTTTTGATATATTTTAAGCACTTTTTACTCGTGGATCAAGCTTTAAATTTATAAAACACGATACAATGTTACCACTCTACACATGTTAGGGCAAGTTCATCCATCGTGGACGTAGTATAGTGATGGTAAGATACCGAGGTCGTCCAAGGACACAAGAGCTTTTAATACCGGCTTATCGTTAACGTCTAATCTAACCAAATTTTGATAAAAGTTTTGAAAGTTTTAAAAGATAAACTAGAAATAAAAATGTAAATGAAAGGAAAAACAAATAGACAAGAATGAATTACTTGGTTCCAACTCCTCTTTTATATATCCTTTGATGATTTATGCACTTTGGGCTTTTTAAGAGATTATATTAGTTATAGTGGTAGGCCCCTCTTGTGAAGGCGACGTTGCCCTCAACACTATTGGTCTGAGTCAGCAGGGATACAGACCCCAAGGTCGGATTATTGAAAGATAATTAAATAAGTTATTAATGCAAAAAGTGGTCGACCCCTCTTGTGAAGACGACGTTACCCTCGGCCATATTGGTCTGAGTCAGCAGGGATACAGTCCCGCAAGGCCGGCTAAATTTTTAATAGTAGTTAATTTATAAGGGATTACAAGCCGTTCTTACTTCCCCCGCTTTGATGCTATCTGCCTCAAGGAAAGTCTTAATAAGCTTGAATTAGGTCCTCGCGGGATCTATACACTGAACGAGGCAATAACTTTACCCAACCACCCTTCTAACCCCCTTCCAGGCAGTTAACGCACTTTATATAGACCGTAAAGACACGAATGGTGAATCAACAAAACCTGAAATGATTAAATAACGTTCACCTTCAATATAAAAAACTAGTTATTAACGTCATTAATACATAACCAATTAAAAAGTTGCCAAAGATTGGAAATCAAAAGTAATACATAAAAGATTTGTCTTCACCAAGTGATGTAAGAGATTAGCCAAGCATGGCCTTTGATTGGCAAGAACTCTTACAATCGATCTTGGATCTTGAGACTACTACACACTCTAAAAGATGAAAGATGGATGATGGTGGTGGGTGTTGGTGATGTAGTGGTGGTGGACTGATGGCAAGTGTGAGAGAAGTGGTTTGCCAAGGGATGCCTTTCACTTGAACCAAGTACCTCTATTTATAGTTGAAAACAAAGGTTTGGCAAGGCCCCGTGCCCTCCTGGCATGGCCCCATGGTCTTCTCTTTCTCCCCCTTTCATTAACTACAGATGTCAGGTCTTTGTACTAAGATGCCCCATGGTGACAAAGCACGACCCCGTGGTGAATGTACTTACTGTACTCTCTCAGATTCTGCGAATACTAGAGTTGACCATGACCCATGTTGAGTTGGCATGGCCCCGTGTTGGTTTGTCTTTTGCTGTTGTCTTTTTCTGCAGGGAATCTTGACTAGGCACGACCCCATGCCTGGTGGGCACGGCCCTGTGATTTGTTCCTTTTATACGTTTAAGCTCTTTTGATCCTGTAAATTAAAAGTAAACAAAGAAACATACTTTTTCCAACATTAGTACCAAAAAATGGTCGATTTTATGCCTCGTTTAATGTAATTTATATTTTTCATTTTGCGCACATCAAATACCCCCGCACTTGAATCTTTGCTTGTCTTCAAGCAAAACTCTATAATGTGGCTTACACACCCAAACGTAATTGGTAGAAGAGAAGTTTTGGGTTTATCTTTAGAGTGTCAGGAATCCAAGTTTTAAATTTATTTTGTTTTTATTTTATTTACAATATTATTCGTCATGATTTATTTAAAACACATTTTACGAAAAAATATTTTTTTGGGCATAACATGCCTTTATAAAATTCTATTTAGTTATATACAAATTTACACACCTCATAAGTGGTCACTCAACACTTGGCCGAAGATGTTTAAGTGAAAGCGCTCGGACCCGGTGTGGAACTTACTCCTACTATAGGCTTGACAAAGAATCAAACCTCCTCCTTTTTGACGTTTAATCCTCGTAAATATCAAGAGGGCTTTTAAAAGGGTAGGTTTTGGCTTGGGTATGTGTTTTTAGGTAAAACGGTGAAAAGCGTAAAAAGTGTGGGTTTTTCCATTGCTTTGTGGCTTAGCAAAAAAGACTTTAGCTAATGTCTTTTTTAATTAATCAAAGTTGAAACTAAGCCCTACTTGTAATTCTATAACCGAACTTTTTACAAAAATAAAGGGTGTAAATAAAATTTTTGTGGATGTGGGTGGTTGTTTTTGCAAAAGTTTATATTTTTGTGGGTTTAGAAACGAAAGGGTAAAGGCTCAAAGGGGTTTAACTACGGGGATATTTTTCGTAAGGGATGAAAAGAAAAACAAACGTTTAGAATGAAAAATGGGTTTTAGTTCAAATGTCTCTATCATTTACTTACTTGGATTTATGTCGGTAAGGATTTGGAACGTATTGTTTTGGCAAGTTCTAGATTTGTAAGAACCAAACGGGCTATTCACACAAGAAACGAAAAATTAAGAAATTAGTATAGATATGTATTTGTATGCTCGGTAAAGGCTCAAAACTCACTTTTTGTGGGAAAAGGGTATAATGTAAAAGTGTACATATAATCAAATTTTACAAAGATTTGTTATGCCCGTTTTTAGAATTTTCTTAATTGGTTCTTTTTATCATGACGCTATCAGGTGTAAATTAGTAAAAACATAATTTTTAAAACTTATTTTTCCCAACTAAACCAAGATAAGTAAAGAAATAAAAAAAATTCAACAAAAAGGTTTGGGGTGATTAGCGGTTTTCCAAGGCGAGTTTTGTGTAAGGATTGTTTTTAGGACAAAAGATTCAAGGTTTTAACACCACCCCTCACACTTAAATTACACATTGTCCTCAATGTGTCCCAAATAGGATTTGTTTGGATTAAATGTGCAAAAAGTGGGAAAAATAACAATTTTTTTGGTTACTTGTCACTGGGCACGGGGGCGTGCCTTGTGGACACGGCCCCGTGGTCAAATTGCCAGTAACAAGGTTAACAGAAAACTTACAGTATGGTGGACACAGGGGCGTGCTTGGTGGGCATGGCCAGTGCCACATTCTCTACAGAAAATTTTTAACATCAGACAATTGGGCACGGGGGTGTGCCTAGTGGGCATGACCCCATGCTGCAGATTCTGCTTTGTAGTTTTTGAAGCGGGAGGCTCTGGTTTACGTGCATGGGGTCCGTTTTTCAACGTTCCTTTGGCTTTTTCATCATCTTTCGAGTGTGGTTTATTCCAACAAAGATAAATCTTAAAAGAAAAACCATTAAACTAAAGATTACACTAAGATTTAAGCTACTTAACTAATGGATAGTCCATGGAATGCCTCCATAGTGCGCCACGTTTATAAGGGTCCTTGGCTAGACCTAAAGTCAGTCAAATGTTACCCGAGCGGGATGACTAGCATCCCAAGTTGCATTATCAGAAGGCGTAGTCTAAGCTTGAGTCTATTGCCTTGATGTAGCTGGCCGGATCATCCTCTGCTCGTTATCCCACCTCAAACTTGATCTCCTTGTCACCAACCCTCAATGTTAATCTTCCATTGCTCATATCCACCATGGCCCGTGCGGTGGTAAGGAAAGGTCTTCCTAATATGAGCGGGATTTCGGTGTCTTCTTCCATTTCTAGGATTACAAAGTCGGCCGGGAAAACAAATTCTCCAACCTTTACCAATAAATTTTCTATGACACCGTGAGGGTATTTTACCGACCTATCCGCAAGTTGTATGCTCATCCTCGTAGGGTGTGGCTTGCCTAGCCCAAGTCGATTGAACATATAGGTGGGCATTAGATTAATGCTAGCCCCCAAGTTGGCTAGTGCATTGATTTCGGTGATTCTCCAATAGAGCAAGGAATGGCGAAGCTTCCGGGATCAATTTTCTTTTAGGGGAGCTTGTTGAGTAGTACCGCCGAGCATTCTTCACTTAAGTTGACTTGTTGAATGGATTCAATCTTCCTTTTGTGAGTGAGGAAATCTCTCATAACTTGGAGTATTTTGGCATTTGAGTGAGAACTTCCACAAAAGGGAGATTGATGTGAAGTTGTTTAAGCAAGCTTATGTACTTAGTGAATTGCTCATTGATCTTTTGCCGTAGTAAATGACCAGGGTAAGGGACCGGGGGTGGTTTGGTTGTTTTGACATTTTGGGTTTGAGTATTTTCTTGGTTATTGGTAATTGGGCGTTTTTATAGGGAGTGAATCGGGTTGTTGCGGTGTTGGTTCGATTTCGGGTCCTACCTTCCGATTTCTTAAGTTGATTACGTTTACTTAGGCTTTTGGGTTTGTTTCGGTGTTACTAGGTAAGGCTCCTTGTGGTCTCTTGGCAAAATTTTGGACAAGTTGTCTTACTTGTTTTTCAATATTTTGCATGCTAGCCCATTGGTTTCTAATTTTGGCTTCAGTTTGTAGGAACCTTTCCGAATACTTTTTATCAGATTCAGAGAAAAGGCAAGTGATGAGGTCCTCAAGCCTTTCTCTTCCTCCTTGTTGTTGTGGTTGGAAGCCTATTTGCTCGTTTCGGGGTTGTTGAAAGTTAGGTCGTCGGTTTTGATTTTGTTGGTTACTACCCCCCGAATCCCTCCAACTAAAGTTGGATTGATTTCGCCAGTTGGGGTTGAAGGTGTTACCTTAACTACCCGGTAGACGACGGTGATTATTAAGGTAGTTTACCATTTCTGTTTGATTTTCCCCATCTGTCATACAACTCCAATTTTCATGTGGCCCACCGCACCCTTCACAAGCCATAACCGAAGCACTTTTTGCTAATTCTAATTTTTTTATTTTTGAAGTTAGAGCTTCGATTTGGGCTTGTAAAGAAGTATTTTCGTCCACTTTATGGGCTCCTAGGGCTATGGATTTTGAGCCCCGAGGGGCGTGCCATTGAAAATTGTTTTGAGCAATTTATTCAGTTTGATTATAAATTTCGGTGGGACGACGATTACCAAGGAGGCCCCCGGAGTTTGAGTCAAGGATTTTTCTTGTGTGTGGCAAAAGTCTATTATAGAATGTGGAGACTTGTTACCACACTTCTAAACCGTGATAGGGGCATTTCCTTAACACCTCTTTTAACTTTTCCTTAGTTTCATACAAAGATTCCCCATCCTCTTAAAATACGAATTAATTTCAGTCATTAATTTAGCCTTTTTAGTGGGAGGGAAATATTTGTATAGAAATTTTGGTCAAGTTCATCCCAAGTGTGGACGGATCCAATTGGGAAGGTATTGAGCCAGGCCTTGGCTCGGTCTTTCAATGAAAATGGGAATATACGGAGCCAGATTGCATCATTGGAGGCCCCGTTAATCCGAAAGGTGTCACATACTTCCAAGAAATTGGTATTATGTAGATGGGAATCTTCATCAGGTATGCCGTGAAAGGTGGCGGAATTTTGGAGCATTTGAATTAGATAGGGTCGAATCTTAAAGTTGTTAGCATCGACATTTGGTGGGTTAATAACGGCTCTAAGACTATCGACCGTAGGCCGTAAGTAATCCATTAAAGTACGTTGGTCCACCATGGGAGGGTTTTGGTCCGAGGATTTTTGTTGGTTTTTAGCTTTTAGTCTTTTTCTTAAAGAGCGCTCGGGTTCCTCTAGTGGTTCTTTTATGTCTTTGTCGGAGCTGGAGCTCATGGACCAAGTTGAGTTGTGAGCTATGTGACTGAGTCCTGGTTCCTGCGATAAAAAACACAAAATTCTTGTTCATCAGATGGTTCGACACGACCTCGTGTTGGGTTAAAGTTTTTCTGTTTTCAAGATCACCAGCTACTGGACGTCGGGCACGACCCCGTATTGTACCTCCATGGCCCTGTGTCTGTCTCTCTGTAGCTCAGAAAACAAAAACTTTTCTTGTTTTAAATCTGGGCCTGGCCCGTGTCTAATCTGGCACGGCCCCATGCTGTAGTTTGCAGAAAAATGCAGAAAATGCAAAAACAAAGAGAAATCCTAATAATTAAAAGAAAAGAAGATAAAGATTGATTAGGCCGTTAATTTTAAGGTTTTTAAAATCCTTGTGTCCCCGGCAACAGTTCCAAAAACTTGACGTGCGTGCGAGTGTGTGTAAATTTTAGATATATTTAAAGCACTTTTTGCTCGTGGATCAAGCTTTAAATTTATAAAACACGATACAATACTACCACTCTACACACGTTAGGGCAAGTGCACCCATCGTGGACGTAGTATAGTGACGGTAAGATACCGACGTCGTCCAAGGACACAAGAGCTTTTAATATCGGTTTATCGTTAACGTCTAATCTAACCAAATTTTGATAAAATTTTTGAAAGTTTTAAAATATAAACTAGAAACAAAAATGTAAATGAAAGGAAAAACAAATAAACATGAAGGAATCACTTGGTTCCAACTCCTCTTTTATGTATCCATTGCTGATTTCCGCACTTTGGGCTTTTTAAGAGATTATATTAGTTATAGTGTTAGGCCATTCTTGTGAAGGCGACATTACCCTCAAAACTATCGGTCTGAGTCAGCAGGGATATAGTCCCTAAGGTCGGATTATTGAAAGATAATTAAATAAGTTATTAATGCAAAAAGTGGTAGTCCCCTCTTGTGAAAGCGACGTTACCCTCGGCCATATTGGTCTGAGTCAGCAGGGATATAGTCCCGCAAGGCTGGATAAAGTTTTAATAGTAGTTAATTTTTAAGGGATTACAAGCCGGTCTTACTTCCCCCGATTGGATGTTATCTGCCTCAAGGGAAGTCCTAATAAGTTTGAATCAGGTCCTCGCAGGATCTATACACTGAGCAAGGCAAGAACTTTACCCAACCACCCTTCTAACCCCATTCTAGGCAGTTAACGCGCTTTATATAGACCGTAAAGACACAAATGAGTGAATCAACAAAACATGAATAAATGATTAAATCAAGTTCACCATCAATATAAAAAAACTAGTTATTAAAGTCATTAATACATACCCAATTAAAAGGTTGCCAAAGATTGGAAATAAAAAGTAATAAATAAAACATTTGTCTTCACCAAGTGATGTAAGAGATTAGCCAAGCATGGCCTTTGATTAACAAAAACTCTTACAATCGATCTTGGATCTCGAGACTACTACACACTCTAAAAGATGAAAGATGGATGATGGTGGTGGGTGTTGGTGTTGTAGTGGTGGTTGACTGATGACAAGTGTGAGAGAAGTGGTTTGCGAAGGGATGCCTTTTACTTGAACCAAGCACCTCTATTTATAGTTGAAAACAGAGGTTTGGCATGGCCCCGTGGTCTTCTCTTTCTCTCCCTTCATTAACTGCAGATGTCAGGTCTTTGTACTAACACGCCCCATGGTGACAGAGCATGACCCCATGGTGAATGTACTTGCTATACTATCTCAGATTCTGCGAATCCTAGAGTTGACCACGACCCATGTTGAGTTGGCACGGCCCTGCGTTGGTTTGTCTTTTGCTGTTGTCTTTTTCTGTAGGGAATCTTGACTGGGCATGTGTCACGGCCCCAGCCCCCGTTTGACCCGGTTAGGAGCCGCGGGACAGGAACCCGTGGTATTTATAATGCGACAGCGGAAGATTTTTAACAGGATCTTTAAAAACTTAAAAATGCCCGATTATTTTATTTCATAATTCGGGATAAACCCCGTATTTTACAATAGAGGAATTTTACTAGGAAATTCACTGATTTATTAAAACATGTTTATTCATTTTAACTGAGCCACCTCTTCAAGCTGGTTAGTGCTCCGTAGCACGTGTTCCTTGATTTACAGCAGGTCGCCAGAAACATGTTTTAAAAATATTTTTGTCAGCGGGGAAATACTGGTGAATCATTCAATTTGACAAAATGACACGTAGTTATAAATTACAGCATAAGAGCGATTACAATGGCTTCTATCTTATTTTTATCTGGCGCCTTGTCACCCGTGTGACGATGGTCATACCACTATTGGGTCCTTCCCCAAGTAGTGACGTTTATCACGGTGAGGATTTATTAGCCTAACCCGTGAGAAATTAGTAATGTGCACAATACCCCACTAGCCAGTGATTTAAGATAACCACGACTGAATCCCTGTAATTATAACATTTTAAAATGGAGTATTGTAAAAATACTTTTGATAAAAGAGAATGACTCACATTGCAGATTTAATAGGGGCAGAGTCTAGCCTACTGATTAGCCTTGTAACCTAATTAAAATATCAATGCACACAAACTAGGTCAGTAACTAATACAACATTTACGATAACTCACGAGATTAAAATCCTCACAACGAATGACAAAGTGCGATACTTAAACATCCATCGAATTCACGACGAATGACAAAGCATAACCCTAATTTGGGCAGCACTTAAACATCCATTGGATTGATTTCTATCGATCGGACATTAAATCGTATCAGCGATCGAGTTATTACCCTGTATTGCGGCAGTGTTTTGTGCTGTGTGTGTTTTTTGTAGTAATCAGACTATAACTCAGTGTGTATAACGAATTTTTTCGTCGAACAAGTACCATAATTCAAGTCCCACACCCCTCTATTTATACTTAAAATTTGACCCCCTCGCGTGACGCGAGGGGTCCATGTGGGGGCGTCGCATGACGTGAGGGGCCACACTCTACCATAGAGTAGCCACGTCCCTCACTAGCTTAGCTGAGTTGACGGAATGTCAAAATTCAATTTTGACAGCAAATTTTGTGGATAATCGTAACTAGGGAATACCCCCCCCCCCCCCCCCCGAGTTTTAGGGGCCCTGATCCTGATTCTGATTGTTCTGAAAATTTTAGGGTTTATGCAGAATCACTTGGGGGTCTCAATTAGGGTTTCCTTTTGGACAAAATAAAATAATAATTAGGACTTTTGATGAGAGTTGTTACATCCTCCCCACCTTAATAAAAATCTCATCCTCGAGATTTACTGGAATAATTGAGGAAATTTCCGCTTCATTTCTGATTCCAGCTCCCAAGTATATTCAGGTCCTCTCTTTGAATCCCACTTGATTTTGACTAGCACCAATCGCTTGTGCTTGAGAAACTTAACCTTTCTGTCTTTTATTTGTAGTGGTTTCTCAACAAATTTTAACTTTTCATTTACCTCGACATCTTGAAGAGGTACTACCAGGGATTTGTCAGATAGACATTTTTTGAGATTGGATATATGAAATACGTCATGTACTCCAGCTAGCTCTTCTGGTAGTTGTAAACGATAAGCAACTGGTCCTATACGTTGGATCACTGAAAACGGTCCTACGTATCGTGGACTTAGCTTTCCTTTCTTACCGAACCGAACTAGTCCTTTCCAAGGAGAAACTTTTAAAAGTACCTTATCTCCGACTTGAAATTCCAACGGCTTCCGTCTATTGTCTGCATAACTCTTCTGGCGATCTCGAGCCGTTTTCAGTCTTTCTTTGATCTAAGTGATCTTGTCGGTAGTTTCTTGTACAATTTCAGGACCTGATAACTGATTTTCTCCTATTTTTGCCCAACAAACTGGAGTTCTGCACTTTCGTCCATACAGTGCTTCAAATGGGGCAGCTTCAATGCTTGCATGATAACTATTATTATAGGAGAATTCAATTAAGGGTAGGTGGTCGTCCCAGTTTCCACCAAAATCTATTACACATGCCCTAAGCATGTCTTCCAGGGTTTGAATCGTCCTTTCACTTTGCCCGTCTGTTTGTGGATGATATGCCGTACTTAAATTTAATCGGGTTCCCATTGCTTCCTGGAAACTTTTCCAGAAGTGGGAAGTGAAACGACTATCCCTATCCGATATAATGGAGAGTGGAACTCCATGTAAGGATACTACTTCGTCTACATACAACTTGGCTAACCTTTCCATGCTAAAGGTTTCCTTCATGGGTAGAAAATGAGCTGATTTGGTTAATCGATCTACAATTACCCAAATCGCATCATTACCTTTTCTGGTTTTGGGTAACTTAGTAACAAAATCCATTGTTATGAGTTCCCATTTCCATACAGGCATTTCTAATTGTTGTAGTAGACCTGATGGTTTCTGGTGTTCTGCCTTAACTTGTGAATAAGTAAGACATTTAGAAACATATCTAGCTATGTCTTTTTTCATTCCTATCCACTAGAAATTACTTCTTAAATCTTGGTACATTTTATTGTTACCTGGATGCATGGTATACCTAGATTTATGAGCTTCTTCTAAAATCTTATTTCTTAATTCTCCTTGTTTAGGTACCCAAATTCTTTTCTTATAGAATCTCCAAATTCCATCAGCTCCTTGCTCCATTTCCTTTATTCTTCCTTTCATTCCTTCAGCATCATCCTTGATTGCTGTTTCCTGAACATGCTTCAGTTGTTCCATTAAATCTACTTGTAGATTTAATCTAAGAGCACGAACTCGCTTTTGTTTTTCATGATATTTACGACTTAAGGCATCTGCAACTACGTTTGCTTTTCCTTCGTGATATTGAATATCACAGTCGTAATCACTCAGGATTTCCATCCATCTCCTTTGCCTCATGTTTAATTCTTTTTGCCCAAATATGTATCTTAAGCTTTTATGATCCGTATAGACAGTAAACTTACTTCCATACAGATAATGTCTCCAAATTTTAAGGTCAAAATTATGGCTCCTAACTCTAAATCATGAGTCGTATAGTTTTCCTCGTGCTTTTTCAATTGTCTTGATGCATATGCAATCACCTTTTTGCGTTGCATTAGCACACATCCTAATCCTAGCTTGGAGGCATCACAATATACTTCAAAATCTTCAGTTCCTTCTGGTAAGGCTAGAATTGGAGCGTTTGTTAGCTTTTGCTTCAGAATCCTAAAGGCTTCTTCTTGTCTAGGTCCCCATTCAAACTTAACTGCTTTACAGGTTAGCTTAGTTAATGGTACAACTATCTTGGAAAAATCCTTAATAAAGCGCCTCTAGTATCCAGCTAATCCTAAAAAGCTTCTAATTTCCATGGCTGTTTGTGGAACCTTCCATTTGGTGATCGCTTCTATCTTAGTAGGATCTACGTAAATACCTTCGTGATTCACCACGTGTCCTAAAAATTGCACTTCCTGTAGCCAAAATTCACACTTCGAGAACTTGGCGTAAAGCTTTTCTTTTCTTAACAATGTTAAGAGTGCATGCAGGTGCTGACAGTGTTCATCCTGACTTTTGGAATAAATAAGTATATCGTCGATGAAGACAATTACAAATTTATCCAAGTACGGTTTACAGATTCTATTCATCATGTCCATGAATGCTGCAGGTGCATTCGTTAGTCCGAAGGGCATGACTGTAAACTCGTAATGACCATACCTAGTTCTGAAAGCAGTTTTAGGTATGTCTTCTTCTTGTACCTTCAATTGATAATATCCAGAGCGTAAGTCGATCTTAGAAAAGTACCTAGCTCCTTGAAGTTGATCGAAAAGATCATCAATCCTAGGTAATGGGTATCGATTCTTAATTGTAACCTTATTCAGTTCTCTATAATCGATACACATTCTCATCGAACCATCTTTCTTTTTCACAAACAATACTGGTGCTCCCCACGGGGATGAACTAGGTTGTATAAATCCTTTACTTAGTAATTCATCTAATTGTTTCTTCAATTCTAACATTTCGGTGGGTGCTAACCGGTAAGGTGCCTTGGCTATCGGTGTAGTTCCCGGAATTAGATGAATCCTAAATTCTACTTCCCTGTTGGGTGGTAATCCAGGTAGTTCTTCCGGAAAGACATCTGGGTATTCTGATACTACTAGAATTTCTTAAGTTCCGTACCTTTAGTGTTAATGATTACTGAAATCATATACACTACTCCTTGCTTTCGTTCATAACTAGCAATTTTCATTACTGAAATGAACTTTAGTGGCTTTCGTGGCTTATCTCCTGTAATTACTACTAATTCTCCTATGGGTGCATGAATTTCTATGGAGTTTTTATCACAGAGAATTCGAGCATGGTTGGCTACTAACCAATCCATTCCTAATACCACATCGAATTCGGCTAACTTCATAGGTAACAGGTTTGCAGAGAATTTATGACCTGAAAGTTTTATATTTCCTTCTCGCAAAACCTTATCTATTTTAACAGAATTCCCATCCACCGTTTCGACTGTAAAAATTTGCCTAAGGTTGGTTAAAGGTAAATTAAGAGCTTGGCAGAATGAAGTATTTATAAAACTTTGGTTTGCACCAGAGTTAAATAATACTTTTGCATAGACGTCGTGAACTAGGAACGTACCAGCTATCACATCAGGAATTAATTCTGCTTCCTGAGTAGTCAACTTGAAGGCTCTTGCGTTTTTCTTGGTAGCTCCTTCTGCAGGTTTGGCTTTGTTATCAGCTGGTTTGACCAGTTTTGGGCAATCTGGCCTAAAGTGTCCAGCTTCTCCACAATTGTAGCAGACTGTTGCTTTCAACTTTCTGCAATCTTCTTCTTGATGCCCCAGAATTTTGCAGAAATTGCAATATCCTTTGCATTTTCCAAAATGCTTTCTTTTACAGGCATTGCAGAATGGAACAGTGGAAGATTGCCCGATTCCTTTTCTCTTGAAATTACTACGGTTACCCATACGGAATCCTTGGGTAATCTTTTGGGCTACTTCCTTTTTACGGTTTTCTTCACTTGTGCGTACCAATTCATCAGTTAGGGTGTTAGCTAATTCTACCGCATCGTCAATAGTGCGAGGTCTCGCAACTTTAATGATATTACGGATTTCACCAATTAATCCCCAAGTATAGCGGGAAATGAGCACCGGTTCTGGCGAAGCCAGTGTTGGTACCACTCTAGCATATTCGAAAAATGTCGAAGTATATCCTCGACAATCTACACCCAGCATCCGATGATTCAGGAACTTATTTGCCATTTGTTCCTTTTCATATTCGGGACAGAATTTTCTTTCCATTATCTGCTTAAATTCTTCCCAACTCATGGCATATGCCATATTTCTTCCTTTGGCTTGAAGTACCGTATTCCACCATTCTAGCGCCCCTTCTTTAAAGAGATGTGACGCATACATGACCTTGTCTTCTTCAGCACATTTACTTATCATGAGTATTGCTTCGGTTTTCTCCAACCAACGCAGTGCCACGGTAGCCCCTTCATTGCCTGCGAATTCAGCAGGTTTACAGGCAAGGAATTCTTTGTAAGTGCAACCAGACGTTGCAGCTTTCATTTTCTTAGGGAGCGGGGCCTGCTGTGGGTCATTATCGTTGTTAGTATGATTACCGCCTCCGTGTACGCTATTACTGAAGTTATCTTCAGAAGTACGTTTACTAGGAATAATTTGTTGAGGCTCAACAGGTTTCTGGGCAGCAGCAAGGATTGCTGGAATAGCATTGGCTATTCCTTGAGCAACGATATTCTCGATATCTTGCCTAGTCATAAATTGATCCTCCTGGTGTTGCTCAGATCGGTTAACCTCGTTAACTGGTTCATTATTAGCGTTTTCCATCTGATAATTAATATATATAATTATTAGTATAGAGTAAATAACAATTATACATAAAATAATTATGCAATTTCACAACACACATATAGCCAAAATTATTGATTTCTCGATTCCCATTTTATATATATATTATGTATCATTACACACCGTTATCTTACAAAGTTTTTATTTATAGGTTATTTTACAGACTTATTTTATTATTACTATTACTATTATATAATCACAGCTTTACAACCATCCTATCCCTGGGCACCTTAGAAGCGACGTTCCTTCTCGTCGTATTTCCAGGAGATTTGTTCTCCCACCTCCCGGATCCTATTCCCTGCACCTATCAGCTCCTCACCAAAATGGCGGAGTTCAGCTAAGTTTTCATTGCTCATTGGTGGGTTTGGTATAGGTTCTGGGTCGAACTGAGGGAAAAAGGTATAAGGATTATTGAGGAGGTTTTGAAACTGCCAGTCATTACTCCACCACTCGTCCATTCCTAGAGGTTGAGTATGGATTAAAGGTTCTGTGATGGCTGGTTCCAAATTTATTGGAAGTTGAGTTTCGGCAGGATAAGGGTAAAGGTTGGTATTGATAGGTCTAATAATATCACAACTTGCCAATATGCGATCCAACTCCTCTTGTAATGGCAACTCCTCGACTTGTTTAGAACTCTCCCCAAATTTCCATTTATGTTTGCCTAACACCTTCCCCGATCTCAATCTCTTTTCCTTTATCTATGGGATTCTCTATTTTGGGAATTTTCCTAGTTGCTGGTTTCCTTCTGCGTACACGCCTCCATCCTACAAATCTTTTCCTTTTCTTAGGCTTTGTTTTCTCCATGGGTGAAGCGTTGAATTCCATATGTTCTTCTATATCGGGTATGTAACCAGTAAAGTCTCTGGAAACTTCTATTTTTACCGGATAAAGATTGAGATTCTGAAGGGCTTCAGATAAATCATTCATGTTGTTTAGCATATATGCAAAATGCACACAAAATGCTAAGTTAAAATTTTATAATAAAATTTTCACAGATAAACATTCAAGTATTATTGCATACCGTACGACTAATTTAATACAAAGGACAACTGAAAATTAAAACATACTAGGGTTTATTGTAACTTATTTATTTACTGGATAAAATTTTCTTTAGAGTTTCTGACTTGTAGATGATATGGGTGCTAATACTAGGTCAGAGTATTTTAAAATTTTGCATTTACTGCTACAGTGGCTAACATATAAAGATCAACCCATTTTTCATCTAATTCGTCTTCCCATGGTGGGTGATTGTCTAGTTTCTGGGTTTCCTGGTTAACCCTCACTTCTTTTGGTTGTGGTTTCTTTATTTTCTCCTGACTTTTCCTAATAATTAAACTTCTTTTATTAGGAGAAAGTGGTTCCTCATATTGTGCATTTCTAACAAATATTCCTTCCTCAGTATTTGTTGGGCATTTTGAGGATGAAGTTCTTCTTTCTTTTGGTGAAGTATCTAATTTATGATAGATATCCGAAACTCTTTGCTTACCCATACTGTAAACACTTATTCAAATAATAAAACACGTAATCACCAAAATAGCAATTAATAAAATTAAGTATTTTCTAAATACTTAATTGGCTTAAATCAGTGGCTCTGATACCACCTTTTCCTGTCACGGCCCCAGCCCCGGTTTGACCCGGTCAGGAGCCGCGGGACAGGAACCCGTGGTATTTATAATGCGACAGCGGAAGATTTTTAACAGGATCTTTAAAAACTTGAAAATGACCGATTATTTTATTTCATAATTCGGGATAAACCCCGTATTTTACAATAGAGGAATTTTACTAGGAAATTCCCTGATTTATTAAAACATGTTTATTCATTTTAACTGAGCCACCTCTTCAAGCTGGTTAGTGCTCCGTAGCACGTTTTCCTTGATTTACAGCAGGTCGCCTGAAACATGTTTTAAAAATATTTTTGTCAGCGGGGAAATACTGGTGAATCATTCATTTTGACAAAATGACACGTAGTTATAAATTACAGCATAAGAGCGATTACAATGGCTTCTATCTTATTTTTTTCTGGCGCCTTGTCACCCGTGTGACGATGGTCATACCACTATTGGGTCCTTCCCCAAGTAGTGACGTTTATCACGGTGAGGATTTATTAGCCTAACCCGTGAGAAATTAGTAATGTGCACAATACCCCACTAGCCAGTGATATAAGATAACCACGACTTAATCCCTGTAATTATAACATTTGAAAATGGAGTATTGTAAAAATACTTTTGATAAAAGAGAATGACTCACATTGCAGATTTAATACGGGCAGAGTCTAGCCTACTGATTAGCCTTGTAACCTAATTAAAATATCAATGCACACAAACTAGGTCAGTAACTAATACAACATTTACGATAACTCACGAGATTAAAATCCTCACAACGAATGACAATGTGCGATACTTAAACATCCATCGAATTCACGACGAATGACAAAGCATAACCCTAATTTGGGCAGCACTTAAACATCCATTGGATTGATTTCTATCGATCGGACATTAAATCGTATCAGCGATCGAGTTATTACCCTGTATTGCGGCAGCGTTTTGTGCTGTGTGTGTGTTTTGTATTAATCAGACCATAACTCAGTGTGTATAACGAATTTTTTCATCGAACAAGTACCAGAATTCAAGTCCCACACCCCTCTATTTACACTTAAAATTGGACCCCCTCGCGTGACGCGAGGGGTCCATGTGGGGGCGTCGCGTGATGCGAGGGGCCACACTCTACCATAGAGTAGCCACGTCCCTAACTAGCTTAGCTGAGTTGACGGAATGTCAAAATTCGATTTTGACAGCAAATTTTGTGGATAATCGTAACTAGGGAATCCCCCCCCCCCCTGAGTTTTAGAGGCCCTGATCCTGATTCTGATTGTTCTGAAAATTTTAGGGTTTATGCAGAATCACTTGGGGGTCTCAATTAGGGTTTCCTTTTGGACAAAATAAAATAATAATTAGGACTTTTGATGAGAGTTGTTACAGCATGGCCCCATGCCTGGTGGGCACGACCCCGTGCTTAAGCTTTTGTTTTTGTTATTTTTGTTATTTTGGATGTGGATGGGGGTTCAGCAGGTCATATCAATCCTTCTTCTTTGTATTTGCGTCGGTTTCTGCTGTTAATTTGTTCCTTTTATCCGTTTAAGCTCTTTTGATTCTGTAAATTAAAAGTAAACAAAGAAACATGCTTTTTCCAACATTATTACCAAAAAGGGTCGATTTTATGCCTCGTTTGATGTAATTTATATGTTGCATTTTGCGCACCACATCGACCAAGTTTGAATAACTCGATGGAAGGAATGTTTTAAAAGAGTTGACCTAGGAGGAAAAGTTTTAGCATAACATGGAATGTAATTTGATGAAATGGCGGCCTACACCGTAGGTTGTGAGGAAAGTTTTATTGGTTCTCAAGCATATTAGTAAAATCATATGTTTGTAGGAAAATGTTTATTTACGAGAAACTAGAATGGTAAATGTTTTTGGTTTCAAAAGGTTTTGGCGGTAATGGACCGACTAGTTAAAACTTGCATGTAATAAAGAGTTAAAGGTAGTTTTAAAAGAAAAAGGAATATTTAGACTGAACTGAGCTGGTGTGGATGTTTGTTAAAAAGGATAGGACGTTTAAACCGACTGGTTATAAACAAGGTTTGGATAAAGCGTGTAAGGGAATAATTAGGAATAATCGTGATATGAAGGTGAACGAATGATTTGGTAGGTGTACGCGAGGGGTAAGAATGGTATGGATGACGGATAAAATGCGAACATGAAGCGTTGCGAGATGCTAGTTATAGTTTTAGTTGTTGCGACTTAACGATTTTGAACATGAGGTTTCGTCATGGATAATCGGATATCAGGCGTTGCGTAATGTATTTTGTGAGTTACTAGAGTTTGTTTAATCGCTTTTAATAAGGTCCGGGAAAACACCGAATTTCGTATGGCACGTTTTACGAAAGTTTGGTAACATGGTAGGAACACTTATATATAGGAAGTACCAGCGGCGTATCCACCATGTTCTAACCATGTTACGTTCGTTTCGCTATTCGGTGTCATGTTACGTTTCCTTGATTGCGTTGCACAGTAGAATGAACTATCGTTTTCATGTGCCTACCACTATAAACCCGCGTGCACCCGTGAGTATTTTGGTCCTTGCATGATCCGCATAGTTTGTACTAGCAGTGTATGGGTCAGGGTATGTTGTAACACTAAAAGTGAGTATGTACGCATGTGACAGCGTATAAAAATTTAGCATGTAAGCATGATTGTATTTAAGTATGCGTGTGTCTAACGTAAGCGAACCACTCGGGTCATGCCCACATATAGGTTTCAAGTATGACTACCAGGTAGTCCGAATGTATGAATTCGATTGAAGATATGTATAAGTTTAGCATGTAATGTAGTGCATAAAGTCAAAGTATAATGAGATTATGCATATATGAGTTACCATGTAGTTTTTGAGTGTGTAAATATGAAGTGCAAATGATAACATGTGTAGGATTGCCATGAAATATTTAATGCATAAGTTGAAACGTGTAAAAATGCTATGCATGTACGAATTGTTGTTTTGAACAAATCATTGAGTTTGTTGAACCAATTAAATTCGGTCCCTTAGGAATGGAGACTTGTGAATATCGAGAGAATATTTGAGAAAAGTATTGATGGCTATGCAAGATGTGGTTTGTAAAAAGAAATGCTACTTTTATTTCAAAATTCGGGGTTCGCGTATGAAGTAGTTTACCCGTCTCTATGAAATTTTCATGCCCACATGCTTAGCTTTAGAATTGCATATTAGCGATGTTTGTAATGGTTTTGAAATAGTGAGTTTGATTTATTGAAAGTATCTTATATTGAAATAAGGAAAGTTGTGTTTCAAAAATTCTTGTGAAAAAACTTTGGTTTTGAAATGAATTTTGCAAAATGAACTTATAGATAGTTGAACTTCGTTGGCATAGGTGTGCAGGTTTGGGGTTACTTTGTCTAGTGTATGTATTGGGAGTGAGTTTGACCGAAGATTGTGATAAGTTGATTGAATGGAAGTTTGATGGTAAGGTGCTATGTTACGACTAAACGCTTACAGGTTCGTCTCTTTGGTGTTCGTGGCACGGTGTACGAGTAAGTTACCGATCATGGATATTGGGAGTTTCTCTAGGTATGGTTCGTATCAGGTTTCTTGGGTTGTGAGTATAGGCGAGGGTTGTAAGAGATTCATTCTTGTTCTAAGGCATTGATGAAGTTTCTGATAGAAGGGCTAGCTCTAAGTTAGGATCTACTGTCGGAAATCGAAGTCTCGAGGGTGTATGGATAGACTATTTGCATTTGTTGGTTGGGTTCACTACGGATCGATCTATCAACTGAGGGAAGCTAACGAAGCGACATCTATAAGATTTGTACGTATATGAGTGAAAATTTCCTTGGTTACTTGTTGGGAACAAAATGTTTTTGAGATAATAGTATAATTTGAGTATGTTTTAGTGTTTGGACAAGATATGAAAATTGTGGGCAAGAGGTTCATTGGACCGTCTAGATTGATGGGTAGCATTTCATAAAATTTTTGAAAATCGGGTAAGAAAAAGTTTAAAGTATGACTAGGGATTTCGTGTATGTAATTTACGTAAATAGATTGTAAGGTAAGAAACTCGTTTGACAAAATAATCAAGGTTCGAGATTTATGCATAAATGAGAAGATGACATAATGATAAAAGGTTTAAGCATAAGTTTCAAATCGGCTGGTTGTCATGAAAGTGGTCAAGTTGCGATTAAATATCTTCATTGAGATGTGGATACCACTCTTAACTCAAAGATGAGATTTCCTTGAGAAATGGGAATTGGTAACGATCACCGAAGTAGGGAAATCACCCCTAGCTAGTTGGAAAATTCGTTTTAAGAAGGAGGAGAGCGGAGTTATCCGTCAAGGTAAGGGAATCACTCCTATCTTGATGATAAGCTCTCATTTTTGGGAATATGAGTAGTTTATTCCTTGTTGGTGACATTTTAAAATTGTGCATATAAATAACGAATAGGTATATGAAAAGGAGTAGTATGGTGTTTATGTATAATCCTAGTGAATTAAATTTTGAAATTTGAAAAGAAGGAGTCTGAATTGTGTCGCGAAAAAAATCGATTCTAGTATAACGTTGGTTTGACTAAAACTTGGATCGTTCCGAAACGGAACTTTAACTAAACCAAAGTGATCAAAAGTTCTTTTTAGTTTGGGAAGCATGCTTTGGCCTAATAGGGTGGTTCGTACTTACCAAACGGGATAAGGAATTCAATCCAACTCGTTGGTAAGGGTCCACTAGAATGAGCATGGTGAAATTTCCATCAAGGTAAGGATGTTACTCCTAACTTGATGCATAATTTCGTTTAAATAGAAATTACAGATTGAGAGCCTTTCACCAAAGTGTGGGTTTCATGCCTATTTTGGTGAATTCGTCTCGTACGAGTGTTTTCGTGTTTTCACAAGGTCGTGTAAAGCTGCCTTAGGGAAGGCATACGTTTTGAAATAAGAAAATAAATATGAGCACATAAAAAACCTTTTAAGAATTTAGCATGTAAATCAAGAATGGTCAAGATAAGGTGCTTAACTATAGAATAGGTCAAAAGCATGGTAGTTTTTCCTAATTCCCAATAGTTAAGGCTCTAATATCAATATGTCACACCACAACCAAAGGCGGAAACATCGGAGTGAGACGAAAACGAGATTGCTAGAGACTTCATAACACTATTTTGTAACAATATTTAATAACTCAAATTTCATTTCTGTGACATATGTGCTTGTGTTATCACTGTACAAACTCTGAACAATTCAATATCAATAAAAAAAATTGATTTGATCCTAATATTTGTTTATTTATGTTTGACATTTTGCACATTTTGATTTTTGATTAATTTTAAACTCTGTATCGCTTTCTAGAAAGTTATACGCAAACTGATGCGTAAACGTAATCAGTTTAACGTGACAAACATTCCAGAACAGCAACATAAGCTTAAAATACCTTAAATAACCTTTACATAACTTAGAAATAAGTTTTAAAGGGTTTGGTATGGCAAAAACAAGTTTATTCGCTCACAGGGACTATTTGCGTCAAACGTCAAAAGTCTATCGTTTCGTATGACAACATACAGTCCGGAACATGATCATAAGCTAAACATACATAAATAACCTTAACATAGCTTAGAAATAAGCTTTGAGTGGTTCGTTATGCGAAAATGCGCTTATTTTATCAAACAGGGACTAAAAGCGTAAAAAACGACGTAAGTTTGTATTTACGCGCATATCTTACGTTCTGACCACATCCTAACATCCAAAAATTTTTGTAGTCACTAAAATATTTTATTTTAGTTATACGAATGCAAAAATACCATTCATCGCTTAATTTGGATCGTTTTCGCGTCCGTTCGGGTTTCGTCGTAATTAACCGAACAACGTGACCGTACGACCAAACGAACCGACATCCGTGATATTTCCAAACATATTTCATGTCCCCTATACTTAAACTTCATTATTGAGCCTTGAAAATGGGTTAACGGGGCTTAAACGCGTCAAAAATGGCTTAAACATGCTGCAGGGACATTTTTACCAATTTTTGAAAGTTTCTGGCTCAGGTAGGCCGTAGCGTCACGCCACAGCAAAGGGGGTGTGCCGTCGCGGCACATGACGCCCCTATTTTGACAGAAACTCCATTTTTCAGCTGCTGCATGATTCTTGAGGGACTTTTATGCAAATTCTTGGTGTGGGCACCAAGTAAACACCTCTCCAAGCAATGCTAGTTGTCCTAAAACACATGTAGGGCCATGATTTAATGCTTGGAGGCTTCATAAACACATGGAATGATCTTAGAACATCTCCACAAGTATAAATACCCCTCCGCTTTCACTTGTTCTTTGCTCATTTCATACTTTGAACTCTAAGTGGAGGATTTCCTGCTTTGGGAGCCACCTACCTGAGTTCTAGTACATCTTTTCCAGCCTTTGAACACCTTGTACGTGTTCTTTCATGGCTTAGTTCTTATTTTCAGCCATTTAGAGCTGAAAGTCAAACACTTTGACTTTCGGTTTTGACCATCAATTGGTCAAATCAAAGTTCAATTGAACTTTGCAACGTGATTGTAATCACGATGGTTATAATCCTTAGCGATTATACCTACTGATTACCACGTTGACTAGGCGTAGTGACGAGTCAAAGTTTCGGTCAAAATGCATATTTATGCGCATTTTGCGACAGAACTATTTTCGGATATCAAAACCCTTTGTTTTGATACCAAATTAGTTTTCTAAGTTAGTTAAACATGTTTAACTCGTCACTACTAGTTTAGTGCTTGTTTAGGGTTGTAAGTTAAGCGATCTCGACAACCGCTTAGACTTTCGAACCCGACCCGTTTGGTCGATCATTAGGATCCGACCAAACTTATTTAGTGATCATAGTTGCATAGGAAATAACCTACTGAGGTTATACCTTATGATCACATAGGTTGGTTAGTTATTTGTTAAGTAGTTTATATGCCCATAGAAAATGACCAAAATGCCCTTTTGAAGCATAAATTCGTATTTTGCATATGTAATCAAGTTTTTGACATATAAACTGATTTAGTAACATATTTAGGCATAATTGGGCATGTAAGACTTGACATAGGACATAGATAACCGTCCAACCTTAGATTTACGCAAACGACGCGTTATTGTAGCCTAAACTACCGTAACGGGTCGAAACGGGTCAAAATCACTTAGGTTAACTTTCAAATCAGAATGTTAGGTCTATTAAATCATGCCATATGAGTTCAAATACTCATTTGATTTATAGAACCTCCTTTTATCCTATCTCCAGATTTAGGATCCGATTATTAACGTAGTTACCTATATTAGGTGCCGTTTGATTTCGTGATCCTTGAAGCTTTATTTGGTCTTTATTTCAAGACTAATAAGCAATCCTAAGTGAGTACATAGTTCCCCTCTTTTACCGCTTTCAAATATTTGGGGTGAAACACTTGTGCTACATGTTACTTTCATGCTTTCATTGCTTTTTATGACATAAACATGCTATGTTCATCTAGTACACATATAGTACATGATTTCAATTATGTTTTGCTATGCATATTTACTGAGCATGCTAGCATATTGATTTCATAAATACTTTGTTGCGTATGTTTACTCAGCATATGGACACATTGATTTACAATACATTTCTGCTGCATATGTTTACTCAGCATATGGGCACAATTGATTTCATGAATATTTCTACTATGTATGTTTACTTAGCATACCTAGTACATGGTTTTCATATAGCATGCTTACATTGGTTATGACATTTGGTATGTGTAATGGGACAATAATACGTTCATTAACACTGATCATGCCGCTCGGTAGTATGTAATAGTACAATAGGACTTGACAAATCTCGTTTCCGACTTCCTAGGTTTGTTTGGAAGTAGGGAATGACAGAATCCGATATACATAATTGATAAAACTTTAATTCGTTTAAGGGTTTATCGGATAGTCGCAAGGCTTGAATGTATGCGATAAACATTACTACATAAATGTTTGTATCCATAAAGTATTGTTTTCTACAAACCATAACATTTGATTTAAACTTAGGTTTATTCAAAAATATTGTTTTGTACATTTTTCCTATGGGGTTGAGTAAATACTATTTATTCACCATACATGACATTTGTTTTCACATTGACATTATACATGTGGTTTGAGTAGATACTTTCTACTTGCCATACATTATATTTGATTATACATGACACAGTTTACACATGACATTGGACATGGTTTATACATAAACATGTTGACATTGGTTTAAACAAAGACATTTTGGTTGATTATTGATAAGTGACTTATATAACGAGACTATGTGTAATGTGATAAAAGCATGGTGAATACGCCGCTGGTACTTCCTATATATAAGTGCTTTTTTATATTACATATTTTAGCGTTATCAAAACCACTTCGACAAAGACATGAAACATTTTATACAAAGACACGACATTGTTTTACAAATGACATATTTTATACAAATTCATTCCCACTTGGTTATTTATTTAACCATGCATTATTCTTTTATATCATCTTATTTTCATATCAATTTTCACATGATTTTATAAAAGAAAACATTTTACAAGGTTCATGACTACTTTTTGTTAAACACTTCTTTTAACTACAAGTCATGAATCCTGCATAAATAAAACCTATGTATCTCACATGCATTTTTATGCTGACGTACCTATTTTTACATGTGTTTCAGGAGCTAATGCTTGATGTTGATTGTACTACACTTAGGCGGACTTGGGCCATAGTGACTTAAAAGACAGTTAATTATGTTATGTTTCTGTTAATTTCCAAGACAATGTAAACACTTTACTTAATAATACAAAACTTTAATTACCATGGTTGTGGAACAATAATTCTGTCGCTCCACTCCCCGACGTTTCCGCCGCGGTTTGTTGTTTTACGCGGTCGGGCTGTGACAGAAGAGTTGGTATCAGAGCCCGTGGTTATAGGGAATTAGGTTATTAGTAATGCTTTGACCTAGACTATAACCTTTCTAGGGCCCTAACACAAGTTATCTTGTGTTTAGATCTTAAAACAATACACATCACCTATCCTTAGGTGATTACCAAAACATGAACACAAATTTCCAAAATGGTTTTGAAATCAATCATCTATTCTTAGATGATTTCTTTTGGCCTTGTGCCATCCGAATTTTCAAAATCTCGTCAAGGTTTGGGTTTAAATAATGTGAACACGTGCAATCTGGAAGGGTGGATGCCTGTACCCTGAGTTTTCTGTCTAAGGCTAGAGTGTTCGTACAAATCCGCAGTATCGGACCAGTCACTCTTACCTGGGAACTCTTGGGGTGAGTGTACACTTATAGGCTAAAGCATGTCTTCGCGATACATTATTATGACCCATTTACTTTGATTAGTCACTGTGTGTCATCTGTTTCTTATGAGATAACGAACAAATGACCACCATCCTTACATTTTGTCTATATTTGTAACATCTCATTTTTCATCACATCATCTCACTCGTTTTCTCTCATGTTTCCTCTTTTAGAATGCCTCCTCAACGCAACGTTCAACAACCTGATGCCGAACTGGCAACTATTATCGCACAGCAGATGGCTGCTATGCTACCAAATCTCATTACTCAAATCAACCAAGCCAACAATAACAGTAATGCACCTTCTCCGTGCAACTTTAAAAGTTTTAACTCGGCTAAACCGCTCAAGTTTAGTGGTTATGAAGGATCAACTGGGCTCCTACAGTGGTTTGAGAGTCTTGAGAGCACTTTTTGCCATGTTCAGTGTCCAAACAATCGTAAGGTCGAGTTTGCTTCTAGTGTATTTCAGAAGAGGGCTCTCACATGGTGGAATGGGATAATGAGAGATCGGGGTGCTAAGGTTGCTTTGGGTCAAACTTGGGAGGAACTTAGAGCTCTTATGATGAGAGAGTTCTGCCTTCGTCATGAGAAGAGGCTTTAGAAAATGAGTTCCATGACCTTAAGCAAGACAGTGGTGAACACCGGGCTTACACTGATAGATACGAGGAGTTAAGCTTGCTCTGCCCGACAATGGTCACGCCTTTGGATAAGGCTATTGAGAAGTACATAGACGGTTTGCCAGATCCTGTTCAGGATATTGTCACTGGCAGCAACCCTACTATCGTCCGAGAGGCCATTGAGCTAGCTGCAACCCTAACAGACTCTCAAGTCAAAAAGGGTAAACTCCACAGGAAGGGTGACAAGAAACAGAATCAGTCTGATAACACCAAGGAGCAAAAGGGCAAGAAAGCTGAGTCCTCAAAGAAATCTAGGAAGCGTAAGGCTTCCAAGAACTTTGCTGTTACTGCTCAGACAAACCAGGCAGCATAGAATCAGCCTGCACAACCTGCTGCCAAGAGGCAGTATGCTGGTAATACACCTCTGTGCAACAAGTGTAACAGCCACCATCAACCACATGTGCAATGTCGCATCTGCACAAACTGTGAGAAGTCTGGTCATCTTGCAAACACCTGTCGCTTTGCTCTTAACCAAAACCAAGCAGCATAAAACCTTGCCCAGAATCCTGCACGACCTCACTACCCGCCTGGTTTGTGTTACAACTGTGGGGACCTGACCCACTACAGGAACAACTGCCCGAAGTTGGCAAACACAAAGCAGGCACAGGCTCGTGGTCGAGCTTTTAATCTGAATGCAAATGAGGCACGCGTAGATAACGAAGTGGTGAACGGTGCGTTCTTTGTTAACAACCAACCTGCTTCTATTCTTTTTTATTCGGGTGCCGATAAGAGTTTTGTGTCCTTAGCTTTTGATTCTTTGCTTTCGATGACTAGAACAAAACTAGGAAAGCCCTTGACAGTAGAAGTAGCTAGTAGTGAACCCGTTGTACTCGATTCTGTTCTTCGAAACTGCCAGTTGAACCTTAATAACCATCTTTTTCCTATCGACCTCACGCCAATGCAACTTGGGAGCTTTGATGTTATATTGGGAATGGATTGGTTAGCCAAATACCACGCTGAAGTGGTTTGTTTTGAGAAGATTTTCCGTATACCGCTTTCGACTGGTGAAATCTTAGAAGTTCATGGGGGGAAACCCGTTAGTAGCCTTAAACTTATGTCTTGTACCCAATCCCAAAAATACCTACGAAAGAACTATGTCGCCTTCTTGGCACATGTCGTAGAGGAGAAAGGCAAAGGTAAGACTATCCAAGATATCCCTGTTGTTCGGGATTATCCTGAGGTATTTTCTGAAGAATTACCTGGTTTACCCCCTGTACGCCAAGTTGAGTTCCGTATCGATCTCGTACCTGGTGCTAATCCTATCGCTAAATCACCTTACCGACTTGCACCGTCTGAGATGCAAGAGCTATCTAAACAGCTTCAGGAGCTTTCTGACAAAGGATTCATTCGTTCGAGCTTTTCACCTTGGAGCGCTCCTGTCCTATTTTTGAAAAAGAAAGATGGATCTTTCAGAATGTGTATCGATTATCATGAGCTCAACAAGCTCACCATCAAGAATCGATATCCCCTACCTCGCATTGATGATTTCTTTGATCAGCTACAGGGTGCTACCTGCTTTTCAAAGATTAATCTACGTTCTGGGTATCATCAACTTATAGTGCATGAAGAAGATATTCCCAAGATAGCTTTTCGTACACGATATGGTCACTATGAGTTTACTGTTTTCATGCCCTTTGGACAAGTTCATCGTTGTTTTCATTGATGACATTTTAATCTATTCTAAGACACGAGCTGATCATGAACAACATCTCCGTCTTACAATGGACCTCCTAAAGAAAGAACAACTTTTCGCCAAGTTCTCCAAGTGCAAATTTTGGCTTAAGGAAGTTCAATTTTTGGGGCACATCGTCAACGAACAAGGTATTCATGTAGATCCCACCAAAATAAGTGCGATTAAGGATTGGGATACACCTACTACTCCTACCGAGGTTCGTTCATTTCTTGGTCTCACAGGTTATTACCGTCGTTTTTTTGAAAACTTGTCCAAAATTGCGGTTCCTCTCACTGCTTTAACTTAGAAGAACAAATCTTTTGAGTGGGGATCCAAACAGGAAGAAGCTTTTCAGACCTTGAAACAAAAACTCTGTGATGCACCTATCTTAACTTTACCTGAGGGCAACGACGATTTTGTCGTATACTGTGATGCATCCAACTTAGGCCTTGGCTGCGTTCTTATGCAAAGAAACAAAGTCATAGCTTATGCATCAAGACAGCTGAAGGTACACGAGAAAAAATACATGACTCATGATCTTGAATTGGGTGCAGTAGTTTTTGCTCTCAAAATCTAGAGACACTACCTGTACGGTACAAAGTGTGTAGTGTTTACTGACCACAAGAGTCTCCAGCATATTTTCAATCAGAAAGAACTTAACATGAGGCAACGACGTTGGATTGAACTCCTAAACGACTACGATTGCGAAATTCGCTACCATCCTGGTAAGGCGAATGTCGTGGCTAACGCATTGAGTCGTAAGGAACATGTCAAGCTTCATTGTGTCCAGGTTCGATCCGACATTCAAACCCGCATTTCTCAGGCTCAACGTACTTATGTTTCACAAGACTTGATGGGTAAGGAATTACCATATCATATTAAGCCTGAACTTGAACTGAAAGACAATGGGCTATATTATTTCATGGACCGTTTGTGGGTCCCAAGTCAAGACAATCTTCGCACCTTGCTAATGGACGAAGCCCACAAGTCTCGTTATTCTATTCATCCTGGTGCAGATAAAATGTATAAGGATCTTCGAACCCAGTATTGGTGGCCGGGTATGAAGAAAGACATTGCCTTATATGTTTCGAAATGCCTTACTTGTCTCAAGGTTAAGGCAGAACATCAACATCCCTCTGGATTATTGGAGCAACCAGAGATACCAGTTTGGAAATGGGAAAACATTGCTATGGATCTCATTACCAAGCTGCCACGTACAAAAAGACGTCATGACGCCATTTGGGTAGTTGTTGATCGTCTTACAAAGTCAGCACACTTCTTGCTGATCCGTGAGGATCTATCTGCTGACAAACTTGCCAAAATCTATGTACATGAGATTGTATCTCGACATGGTGTTCCTTTGAACATTATATCTGACAGAGATGCTCGATTCTCGTCTCACTTTTGGAGAACCATGCAATCTGCCATGGGAACCCAACTTAATTTGAGCACAGCATATCATCCTCAAACGGATGGTCAATCTGAAAGAACAATCCAGACACTGAAGGATATGCTTAGAGCTTGTGTGATCGATTTTGGTGGTAGTTGGGATTCGCATCTACCGTTGATCGAATTCTCCTACAACAATAGTTATCACTCTAGCATCAACATGGCTCCTTTCGAGGCTTTATACGATCGAAAATTTCGTTCACCGGTCTGCTAGAATGAGATAGGTGAAGCTCAGCTTACTGGATCTGAACTCATTCTAGAGACTACAGACAAAGTCAAGAAGATTCGCGATAACCTACAGACAGCTAGAAGCCGTCAAAAGAGTTACGCGGATCGATTTTATGGGCCACGTTTAGATTCCCAGCGAACTTTAACAATTGGTATGCGCAATATCCACATTTATTCTCACAAGTTTGTGTTATCATTGTACAAACTCTGAACAATTCAATATCAATAAAACAATGTTATTTGATCCCAATATTTGTTTATTTATGTTTGACATTTTGCACATTTTGATTTTTGATCGATTTTAAACTCTGTATCGCTTTCTGGAAAGTTATACGCAAACTGATGCGTAAACGTAATCATTTTAACATGAAAAACATTCCATAATAGTAACATAATCTTAACATGCCTAAAAAAACCTTTACATAACTTAGAAATAAGTTTTAAAGGGTTTGGTATGGCAAAAACAAGTTTATTCGCTCACAGGTACTATTTGCGTCAAACTGCAAAAGTCTGCCGTTTCGTATGACAACATACAGTCCGGAACATGATCATAAGCTAAACATACCATAAATAACCTTAACATCAATTAGAAATAAGCTTTGAGTGGTTCATTATGCGAAAATGCGCTTATTTGATCAAACAGGGACTAAAAGCGTCAAAAACGGCGTAAGTTTGCATTTACGCGCATATCTTACGTTCTGGCCACATGCTAACATCCAAAAAATTTTGTAGTCACTAAAATATTTTATTTTAGTGATTGGAATGCAAAAATACCATTCGTCGCTTAATTTGGATCGTTTTCGCGTCCGTTCGAGTTTCGTCGTAATTAACCGAACAACATGACCGTACGACCGAACGAACCGACATCCGTGATATTTCCAAAAATATTGCATGTCCCCTATACTTAAACTTCATTATTGAGCCTTGAAAATGAGTTAACGGGGCTTAAACGCGTCAAAAATGGCTTAAACATGCTGCAGGGACCATTTTTGCCAATTTTTGAAAGTTTCTGGCTCAGGTAGGCCGTAGCGTCGCGCCACAGCAAAGGGGGTGTGCCGTCGTGGCACGCGACGCCTCTATTTTGACAGAAACTCCATTTTTCAGCTGCTACATGATTCTTGAGGGACTTTAATGCAAATTTTTGGTGTGGGCACCAAGTAAACACCTCTCCAAGCAATGCTAGCTGTCCTAAAACACCTGTAGAGCCATGATTTAATGCTTGGAGGCTTCATAAACACATGGAATGATCTTAGAACATCTCCACAAGTATAAATACCCCTCCCCTTTCACTTGTTCTTTGCTCATTTCATACTTTGAACTCTAAGTGGAGGATTTCCTGCTTTGGGAGCCACCTACCTGAGTTCTAGTACATTTTTTCCAGCCTTTGAACACCTTGTAAGTGTTCTTTCATGGCTTAGTTCTTATTTTCAGCCATTTAGAGCTGAAAGTCAAACAGTTTGACTTTCGGTTTTGACCTACTGATTACCACGTTGACTAGGCGTAGTGACAAGTCAAAGTTTTGGTCAAAATGCGTATTTATGCGCATTTTGCGACGGAACTATTTTCGGGTATCAAAACCCTTTGTTTTGATACCAAATCAGTTTTCTAAGTTAGTTAAACATGTTTTAACATGTTTAACTCGTCACTGCTAGTTTAGTGCTTGTTTAGGGTCGTAAGTTAAGCGGTCTCGACAACCGCTTAGACTTTCGAACCTGACCCGTTTGGTCGATCATTAGGATCCGACCAAACTTATTTAGTGATCACAGTTGCATAGGAAATAACCTAATGAGGTTATACCTTATGATCAGATAGGTTGGTTAGTTATTTGTTAAGTAGTTTATATGCCCATAGAAAATGACCAAAATGCCCTTTTGAAGCATAAATTCGTATTTTGCATATGTAATCAAGTTTTTGACATATACACTGATTTAGTAACATATTTAGGAATAATTGGGCTTGTAAGACTTGACATAGGACATAGATAACCGTCCAACCTTAGATTTACTCAAACGACGCGTTATTGTAGCCTAAACTACCGTAACGGGTCGAAACGGGTTAAAATCACTTAGGTTAACTTTCAAATCAGAATGTTAGGTCTATTAAATCATGCCATATGAGTTCAAATACTCATTTAATTTATAGAACCTCCTTCTATCCTATCTCCCGATTTAGGATCCGATTATTAACATAGTTACCTATATTAGGTGTCGTTTGATTCCGTGATCTTTGAAGCTTTATTTGGTCTTTATTTCAAGACTAATAAGCAATCCTAAGTGAGTACATAGTTCCCCTCTTTTATCGCTTTTAAATATTTGGGGTGAAACACTTGTGCTACATGTTACTTTCATTGCTTTTTATGACATAAACATGCTATGTTCATCTAGTACACATATAGTACATGATTTCAATTATGTTTTGCTATGTATGTTTACTGAGCATGCTAGCACTTTGATTTCATAAACACTTTGTTGCATATGTTTACTCAGCATATGGACACATTGATTTACAATACATTTCTGCTGCATATGTTTACTCAGTATATGGGCACAATTGATTTCATGAACATTTCTACTGTGTATGTTTACTTAGCATACCTAGTACATGGTTTTCATATAGCATGCTTACATTGGTTATGACATTTGGTATGTTTAACGGGACAATAATACGTTCATTAACACTGATCATGCCTCTCGGTAGTATGTAATGGTACCATAGGACTTGACAAATCCCGTTTCCGACTTCCTAGGTTTGTTTGGAAGTAGGGAATGACAGAATCCGAAATACATAATTGATAAACCTTTAATTCGTTTAAGGGTTTGTCGGGCAGTCGCAAGGCTTGAATGTATGCAATAAATATTACTACATAAATGTTTGTATCCATAAAGCATTGTTTTCTGCAAAACATAACATTTGATTTAAACTTAGGTTTATTCTAAAATATTGTTTTGTACATTTTTCCTATGGTGTTGAGTAAATACTATTTATTCACCATACATGACATTTGTTTTCACATTGACATTATACATGTGGTTTGAGTAGATACTTTCTACTTGCCATACATTACATTTGATTATACATGACACAGTTCATACATGACATTGGACATGTTTTATACATAAACATCTTGACGTTGGTTTAAACAAAGACATTTTGGTTGATTATTGATAAGTGACTTATATAACGAGGCTATGTGTAATGTGATAAAAGCATGGTGGATACGCCGCTGGTACTTCCTATATATAAGTGTTTTTATTATGTTACATATTGTAGCGTTATCTAAACCACTTCGACAAAGACATGAAACATTTTATACAAAGACACGACATTGTTTTACAAACGACATATTTTATACAAATTCATTCCCACTTGGTTATTTATTTAACCATGCATTATTCTTTTATATCATCTGATTTTCATATCGATTTTCACATGATTTTATAAAAGAAAACATTTTACAAGGTTCATGACTACTTTTTGTTAAACACTTCTTTTAACTACAAGTCATGAATCCTGCATAAACAAAACCTATGTATCTCACAGGCATTTTTATGCTGACGTACCTATTTTTACATGTGTTTCAGGAGCTAATGCTTGATGTTGATTGTGCTACCCTTAGGCGGACTTGGGCCTTAGTGACTTAAAAGATAGTTAATTATGTTATGTTTCTGTTAAATTCCAAGACAATGTAAACACTTTACTTAATAATACAAAACTTTAATTACCATGGTTGTGGAACAATAATTCTGTCGCTCCACTCCCCGATGTTTCCGCTGCGGTTTGTTGTTTTACGCGGTCGGGGTGTGACAATTTCTTTAATAAACTTTCAAGTACAACGTTGGGACATAAATACAACATGATTTATGAAACAAATACAACAAGTACATAAACCGATTACAACCACAGTACTAAATTTCTAGTGTGAGTTTCTATTCCATCCTACTAGATTTCATCATCATCATCATCGTTGTCGTCAAATTCCCGCAACACGTTTCAAAGTATAGTTCGATACAAAAGTATTGGCGAGCATACAATTTTGAGTACTAGCATATGTATAAAAGTTTTAACAATCCACATGACATAATTGTTATCAAGAATTAACGTATAACTGGCATGTAACTATAAATGTCAACCCAAAGATTACCGCTAGCGAAATCTTATCATAGCAACGATAAGACCGGTCTGTGTTTAGCTTAACATAACCTTAAGAATATGGCAGGTGCGTTACTCCTATAACATTATACATGTTAAGTGAGGCTTGTACGAAGTTAATGACAAGTATACCACATAAGAATGTTCTAGTAAACACGAATTCAAGCATAACGTATTAAGCATGTATATTGGATTGTTTTGTTTGTGATTTAAGCATAAAGTATATGTGATTGTGTGTGTTTAATAACATAAATGTATTGCACCCAAAAGTGTAAAAAGTAAAAAGGGTCATGTATACTCATAGTTTTGCAAAGCTTTCTGATTATCCATGATTTGACTAGTGGTTGAGAATGGAGAAACGAAGGTGTGAGTTAGTCGGAGTTGAATAGAGGATTCGAATTTGAATTAAAGTACAAAAGTATATATAAAAATACAAAAGTATATCTCGTCTATGAACTCGCTTTGACACTAAGTTTCTGTGATTTCATGGATCCTGATTTGCCCGTCAGAATCAGAAACGAGGAACACAGAATAGAGATAAACGATAACCGGATGTTCATAACACTGTTCATGTGAATGGAAGATCCATTTGTGCGAACAGGTGTCTGTTCGTGCGAGTGGGACCATTTCGGGCGAACAGAATGTCTGTTCATGCGAATGGAACCTGTTCGAGACACTTAACCATTAACCGGTTAACGTTTTGGTTTCGGTTAGGATTCATATATTATATTATATCTTATAGTATGTTATTAACAATCCAGTAATGTCAGATGGTTCATGAGTGTTAAGAATGGAGGCACGAATACCACGTTGTATGATTCACCAAAGCTCAAAGTTTACTAACATAGTTAATAAACCCGGTTGGTCATGAATATAACAGAAATAAATGAATACACATATCCAAACAGCCGAATAAGGACAACTCGGGCGTGTCATTCCCAACATGGCAAGTGTTGGAGGTGAAGCAGGGTTAATTTATTCTGATTATAGGAGATTGCTTGGGTGTTCGTTAGCAAGGTACAAGCGAGGCAGTGGAACTAGTTTGGAAAGCCAAGGCTCCCACGGTTCACACTTTACCAGGACACAGTTTCGTCCACATTGAGAATGGGGAATCCTGGATGGTGTCAACACTTGAAAGTTTGCATGAATTGAAACGTAACAGAAAGTCCCTTTGTGCAAAGGAGCTCAGTCGCGCGAATGGACTGCTTAGTCGTCTGAATGGGTTCTGTTGTACGAGTGGGTTCTATTTTGTTTGAACAGACTCGTTTCTTGGCTGAAATCAACTTCAACTCTAACCCATAACTTTGGATTTAACCGTGAGCTAGGTGGGTTCCGGATTATGCCAAGTTTCTGAATAGAAAAGTATTTTTAAAAGTTTGAATAAAATAGAAATGTAAAGTCTTCATTCTTGGCCTCAAAGTGATGAGTTTCATGTCTTAGACTGCCAAGGCAAGTCCGTGAAAGCATCCAAGAGGTCATCCCAGTTTTGGAGTTTTGAAGAAAATGTAGAAAAAGTGGAAGAAATCTAGTAGAAATGATAAGTAGGTGAGCTAGAACTTACTTAGAAGTTTCTGATGTGCCTTGTCCGAATTATGAGTGTTCAGTAAGCTTGAGAGAGTTTAGAATGGCTGGAAGGGGTGAAGTGAGGAAGTGAGTTCGTATTTATAGATGCAGAGGGTGTTTGGTGCGAGTGAGATTGGGGCGAAGAGGGCCTCTTCGCACGAATGGGATTCCATTCGCACGAAGGGTCCAGTCGTGTGAAGGGTTGAGTTTTGGTTGGTTTCGCATATTTTCAGCCGGTTTTAAGTATTTCAGGTATAATAGTGCAATGTATAACATAAGTATGTATAAAAATGGAGTTTTATCATGATCAAAGTCTCAGACCATAATGTTTGGAAAAGAAATATGGATAATAGTTTCTAAAAATAGAGTTTCGAATATGCTTTCTAAATAAGGAAGGTTTGGAAAAACGAGGCGTTACACCTATGGATGCTGATTTTTGCTAATCAAGAAAGTCGTGTGATCTTCTACAATGGCTAATTGATTTCTTGCCTTGCTTGTTGGTGCTTCTTTGAGTATTTATGTCGGTTGTATTGTCTTTTGCCTTGATAAGATCGATCATCAATAAGTCAATCATTCTTCTCGTTTGGAACTCTTGTATTCATTTTTTCTTTGTCGATTTGTTTCAATTCGACTTGTCTTATTACATCTGACTTATAATTATTGTCTTTGTTCTTGTAATTCTTGTTCAAATAATAAAACCGTTATATTTTTTACATGGTATCAGAGCTACCGCTCTAATGTCTGCCTACGATCTTGGTTGGTCTTGAATTAGGATTTTTTTTCTTAAACAATTTCATAGTAATCAGTCCTCAATAGAGGTTATTCTTGCTCGACTAATATTTGTTTTTCATCGACTTGTCCATTTAATTGAAGTTGTTGGTTCAACTGAATCAAGATCGGTCGTTTTTCATTTGTTCAGGTTCGATTGAAGAATTCATTGTTGGTGATTAAGGTTATTCTCGTTTTGAAGTTGTTGGTTCAGTTGAATCTAGCTCGATAGCTTTTCATTTGTTCTGGTTTCATTGTTGGTAATTAAGGTTGTTTAGATTCGAAAGAAGCCTGTTTTGATTCGATGAAAGCCTGATCTGTCGTTTATTTTTTCTATCTTTTCTGGTTCGATTGAAAGTTGTAGGTTTTGGTTTGACTGAATCTTGCTTGGTAATTTTTTTTTTCATATGTTCTATTTGATTGAAGGAGATCTGATTCTAGATTGCAATTGTTTGTGACTTACTGAAATCAAAGTATTCATCTTATTGTGGACTAAATTATCAAGGTTCTTTTTGGTTTGAGTCGTTCAAAAATGAGGAAAAGAAACAAAAAACCATTGTTGTATACGTATTTTTTGTTTCAAATCAAAGTGAATAGGTGTTTCTTTGTTGGTTGCATCAAGTGAATCTTAACCATCATTGTTTCTTTGTTGGTTGCATCAAGTGAATCTTAACCATCATTGTTTTTGATTCATACTCACTATAAGTCTCTTTTACCCTGTTGCTTGCTAGAGTATTGTAAGTCCCAAAAATCTCTATGGATCTTCAACATGATATCAAATACAATACACGTGGAGTAGGTGGAATTAAACTACGTGGTGATTCAAGAATATATCAAAGTAATATCTTGTATTTGGTCAAGAACTTAGAATTACAATGATGAAAACTCTCTAGATGTTTAACTCCTTCCGGATGGCCAACTTTCTCTAGAATTGCTAACCTAATAAACGAGATCTAAACTTGATTAAATACCCACTAGTTAGCCACCCCTTATGGGTTCCCCATGGGCCGACCTACCCACATGGCTTGTACACGGTCTAATTCTAATACAAGCTAATCTAATAAAGCCCAAATTGTAACCCATAGCCCAAAAATTGTATTTGATACATCTGTCTCATATATTTGGACCCTACAATCTCCCCCTAAACTGATGTTGTCACATTTTTTTCATAATGTGAATGCAACAACTTCTTCATCAAAGTTTATGGTTGTTGCTATGGTGTTGTTGTTGTTTCTTTACTTTTGAACTCTGAGTACTGGGTCTCTTCTTCTTCTCTTGTAGATAGATCCACATTAGAATCACAATCAGCATTTGCTTGAACGTCTTGTTGAAAAGAGGATACGAGAGGAGGATTCTTAGTAGTTTTTTTTATTTTTCAATCTTTCTTTTTCAAGCTGGTTCACTAGTACTTCTTTATATGCATATTCATAGTGAGACAATGAATTACATCAGGTTCTTCTGACTCTGGTACATCTTTTCATTGTGGTGCTTCATGCTTGTCAGCAACTAACTGCATGGCATTCTTCATCAACACATGTATCTTGATTTGTAACAAATTTGCAGAATTTTGTAAGCAAACATTTATATGGAACTAGGGATTCGTATTCATATGAACACCCGATACATTCAAGTACCTGTACTCAAATATTTTCAAAATTTTGAACTTCTTTCAACTTTTAATGATTCGTCAAATATCCAAGAATGGTTAATTTTTTATAAAAATAAAAGTAAGAATAAACATAAAAATTAACTTAACTGTTATAATATAGAATTACATTTGCAATAGGATCAAATTATTGTGGAGTGGATTGAAGAAGACCTTTCAGCACAGATTTACTTAGACTGGTTTATGTGATTGCCATTATGTTTATCCACTTAAACTCTTGCTTTAAACCTTTCTTACATAATCATCTGTGAGCTTGTATCGGGTTTTATGCATTAATTATGATATAAATTTGGTCCCACACAGATCGTGGGACATATTTAGTACATTCTATCAAGCAAGTAGTATCCCTACGATATATTTTCACAATTCTATCAATGATTTCTCATATGAAGGTTTAAGGAAATTGGACACTAGACGGTCTCTTTTGTTGTGCACATTAACATCTTGTATATTTAGTACATTCTATCAAGCAAGTAGTATCCCTACGATATATTTTCACAATTCTATCAATGATTTCTCATATGATGGTTTAAGGAAATTGGACACTAGACGGTCTCTTTTGTTGTGCACATTAACATCTTGTCGGACTCATATGGTCTCTTTTGGTGTTTTGATTGATCTAAAAGTATATTGGCTTTAAACAACAAACAACTAGGTCTTTGTTTTCACAAAGCACAGAAGATACCAGAAGTTTTACAGATTCGATTTCAGAGCCTAGAACATAGTGTGTATCGGGACATCACACATGCAATCAAATAGAAGTTGTACTAGTTCTAAGCGATGTTTGCAACTAGAGTCACACATTATATCTAAATTTATATCATTTTCCATATTATGCAACGTACTATTTTTTGTATTTCTTTTTTATTTTATTTTTTGAAAATTTTATAAGCAAAAGCTAACAATTGTTTGTGTATTTTTTTTATTTCTCCCCCTAAAGTTGTGCATTGAAAAAAAAACATTCTACCTAATAAATGAAAAACCAAATGTACAAATTTCAAACTAAGAAAAATATTTGTGTTTGAACATCCTCAAATTTAAAACCAATCATTTTTAAAATTAATGCACCAAATTTTAAAAGTACCTTTCTTGCTGATTTTACCTCCCTTATCTCCTTCAAAGGAAACATATCATCTGTTAAAATTTTAACGTTATGAAATAAAGAAATGTCACCTGAAATTAGGGGTGTGCAACGGTTCAGAACCGAACCGAACCGTAACCATTTAATGCTAAATATAACAACCCGAACCAAATCGTATTTTAAAGATTCCGGTTCGGTTCAAAACCGGGTTAAACGGTTCTCGCGTAAACGATTCTTTCCGGAACCGGTTGTCAATTAAATCCTAAAACTAACAATAAAATAAAAACAATTAAAACCATCAAACCATTTAAAACATATAACTAAGAGTTGCAACATCCAGATTTCAAACAATATAAGTAAAAATAGCAATAATAAAATGTTTTCAAACCATGAACTGCATGTATACAATGTAAAAAATAAAAGTCAACTAAAAAATTTTTGGGTTAACCATCACAAAAACATCATTCAATCATTATATTATAACTATTCTTTAATCCTAGAAAATTTTTCTAAATATAATATTTAAAGTTTAAATAAATTAATAGGGTTTTTGAATATATTATTTAAAGTTTAAACCCAAACTGGTTCTAGCGTTTCTTTAAACGGGCCCGTCGGTTATTGTCACACCCGCTAAAATCAGAGTTTGGTGTGATCTGACTGGTATCTTTATTGCACAGCGGAAGTACAACATGCTAAGACTTTTAAGAAGCTGAACGCCCGCTAAGTACTTGAATCCCCATGGGTTCTCCTATTCCAACCGTGCCACAATTTGAATGTATAACCTGAGAAAGAACATGTGAAAAATCAACATAAAGTTGGCGAGTTCATAGTTTGTTTGTATCAAATGAATCTTAAAACATTTGAAATCTTGAATTTGAAAAACCGGTTTGTGAAATCATAGTATCCCAAAGCATTTGAAATTTCGTATCTGTATATCGGTATTGAAATGTTTTCTGTTATATTGTAAACCGATACGTGTCACTGTTGTGTTTGTAAATAGGTAATGAAATTTTTTCTGTCGTATGTGTAAACCGGTATTGAAATGTTTTCTGTTATATTTGTAAACCGACAATGAAACCATAGTATGTAGGATGCCTATGGAATCTAAGGATCAATCAGTGTGTAGCTAATATACTGACCTATGTGCCATAAGTAAGTAACCAAACCGAGACAACTTTGACATCATTGGGATCACAAAAGCACTCCTAAGGGTATATCAACCAGGAGTGGAGCGTGCCTCAAACTCGATAGATCTATACCTTTTGCACCTTAGTCACTACGTAACTAATGGTTACTATTGTCATCATCCTACTTACGCACAGTGATTTGTCATCATCTAATCCCATAGCTACATACCAAATATTAAAATATGTATGTTATTGGGCCTAGCCCATGTCATTCGTGTTATTGGGCCTAGCCCATGTCATTCGTGTTATTGGGCCTAGCCCATGTCATTCGTGTTATTGGGCCTAGCCCATGTCATTCCTCATCCGCAAACTTCAAATCATCTCTCATTCGCGCATATCTAGTATTTTTCAAGTGTTCGGTTTTAAAATTGTTTAATTGTTTGATTGTTTTATCTTGCAGGTAATTCGAAGATTTCAAATATGGCAGACGAATTATTTAATGAGTTTTATAACGCCTTCACGTCAGAAACAAAGAACATTTCAAGAATGATTTCGGAAAGTTTGAATCACGACAACATATACGGAAATCATCAAAAACCATTGAGACCTATGAATATTGAGGACTATAACTGGTGGAAAAACAGATTTGAGGGTTGGGTAAAAGCATTCGCTTACGATAGTCAGGTAATGTTAAAATTGGGATATACAAAACCAACTAAAGAAGGTCGAATGTTATTAACACTCGAAGAATTAACTGAAAAAGATGTAAAAAATGTTTCTGCTGAACAAAAAATTATTGCACCGTTATATCAATCTATTAGAGACGATATTGTTTCACTGCTTCATTATGACCACACTTCAAAAGTATAACAACCCTAAATAAACCGACACCCTCCTGAATATTTTTCCGACACCCTAATATATTTTAAATTACCCCAATGTGTCCTAAATTACCCCCGTATGTGAAAACTGAGCCCAAAATATGACATAGCATTAAAAATAAATTAAAAACAAGAAAAATGGGGTTTAGGCGGGCCGCGTAAGCCACCCCTTAAGCTTACGCGGGCCGCGAGAAGGTGAAAGTTGGCGAAACCCTGGGCTGCCACGTGGCAGCCACATGTCGAGACTAGGGGTGGTGACCGGTCAATGCTAAGGTCTACGCCCCTATGTCGCGGGCCGCGTAGACCGAAGCCAAACCTTACGCGGGCCGCGTAAAAGGCCAAATCAGGCCCTATAAGTAGCATGCATTGGCCTTCAGTCGAAAATCGCTCTGAAACGTTTCCTTTCTCTAAATTCTGAAGTATAGGCATAATACTCGGGCATAATACCCCCCTAAATAACCAAGTTCTGCTCCGTTGTAAGTATCATAACCCCTGGATACGTATTAGATACTCTGCCCGATTGATCTAGGGTTCCGTAACGGCTGTCGTGGTTCTGCCCGACGTAGTCGTTGGAATGCCGTCTCGGGGAGGGTATTACTAATGTTAAAATGGGTTACTATACTAACACGTGTGCATTTGTGAAAATTATAGATCGTCACCAGGAAACCCTAAAGGATAATCTAAGATAGCAATGTGAGTAATCTCCTTTTTGTGAATTGTTTTTACAAAACCTCACTTAATTAATTATATATTAAACAGTTATTGAGTATTTGTAAGGATACAATTATCGTCGGTATGTTGGGGTTTTGTATACAAAATTAGTTACTGGCTTGCGAGGGATAACTTTTTCACAAGTCGGGTCTGACAGTACCATGGGTGGTAATTGATATGACTTGGAAACAAATGTAATTGCGAGACCGCCCTCAATACTGTACAATGGATTTTATTTAAACATAATTAAACTGGGATTCACTCACCAGAATTTCCCACTGACAAAATGTTTTTAAACGCGTTTCAGGTAACAAAATGTGAAAGCCAAATAGAAGCCAGCTGGACAGCACTAAGGGCTTGGAAAAGTGGCAATAAAGTTACCTAAAAAGAAATAGATGTTTTTATTAAATAAAATAGGATTTATTCCTATGAAAATGTGTGTACTTAAAACTTGGGTTTTATCCCATGTGTTTAATATTATGAAAGTGTGGTATTTTACTCTGATAAAATATTTCCTAACTACGGTCCTGATGAAAATTCCGCGGCCAAAATTTGACAATGCCAGATACCACCGAAACTGGCCGCGACCGCCCGTTCCTGTATTTGAATAGGGGGACGGGGGTTGCGACAGAAGGTGGTATCAGAGCTAAGCCACTAATTCATCCACATAAGGGTTCTGCTGACACAAAAATTTAAATTGTTAGGAAATAAATTACGGGAATACGTGCATAATTGTATTTTATTGTTATGTGTTATTTGACGATTTGTTAGTTTACAGTATGAGCGACCAAGGACCATCTGACGCGTACCGTCAATTGTCTGGTTCGCCTAGAAACGAAGGTGCCTCTTCTCAGCCTGCCCTCTCAGGGTACTCTGCTGATACGGAAGAAGGAATATTCGTGTTTAAGGCTCAGTCTGAAGAGCCATTCCCTCAGAAAAAGAGAGGATGGTTCAGTCGAGTGGCACATGAGCATAGGAAGCATATGAAAAAGTTACAAGACCAGAGAGCACTAGCAGCAGCTAAAAGAGAAACCGATGCCTATGCCCAGGAAATGATTAATAGGGGTATAGCCAACATCCACATCCTAGCAACCACTGCAGCTGACCCTAACCTGGAACAAATGATAGCACCCCAACCACAACCACCAATTCCTGACCAATCGATGGATATAGAAAACCCTGAAAATCAAATAGAAATGCATGATTTTAACCCGGATGAGATACCTAGGGTACTCGCACCAAATCCCTTAGACCCAAATTACGACCCATGGTGGGATGACAATAGGGACTATATGCAACGTTACCCGATACACGAAGACATACCCATGCCGAACCTAGGAGCCTACCCAGGGTTAGATCCTCTAGATCCCTACTACGATAATGATGTATTCATTAGGGAGATGTTAGAGAATCCTTACCCATACCAGGCCCCTACACCTCCATACCAGGAACCCGCACCCTAGATTCCGAACCCAGACCTAGAACCTGCACCCCCAATGAGTGCAGAAAATGTACAAGAACTTAGGACATTTGGTTAGGAAATTTTAGAAAATAGTGAAAGCATGAGACAGGTGGGAGAGCGACTCGTCTGGAAGTACGACGAGCGCAATATGGATTTCTGGATGAATCCATATCCGTAGAAGTGATGGTGGAAAAGGTTATAATAATAATATAATATAATAATAAAATATGTGTGTACGTGTATGAAAAAAAACTACGAATGCCTACTATTAGTAGTGTAACTTTAAATTTCAGTCGGTATTGTAATTTTAATTTCAGTACTGGTATGTAATAGATGCATATTATATGAATAGAGTAAAGTCGCAATGATCGACGCTTTTGACCAAAGTGCGTGTCATGTGTTTGACTATATTAAATATTATTTTGTGATATTAATAAGTGGTAAATGTTTAAAATTCAGATGGACAACGAAGTGAACCAGGAAAACCAGAGTAATAACTACCCGAATAACGATAACCTGAATAATTAGAATTCGAACAACAATAACAATGGAAACCAAGTGGATAATAGTGTCATCCAACACATAGTGGCACAAGGAATTATAGATTCAATGCCATATATTCTTCAAACTGTTAAGGATGCGGAAAATAAAAGTAAACATAGCAGTAAGCGACCATCTGAACCTGCAAACAGCGTGAACAATGGACCCGTACTTCAAGTGCCCATTCCCAAAAGAAGAAGAACCATGCCTTATGGTTGTTCTTACAAAGAATTCTGGTCCTGCAAACCAATAGAATTCTCGGGCAATGAAGGACCCATTGCAACTCTACGCTGGATAGAAAAGACTGAGGCTGTTTTTAAAATAAGCAAGTGTGCTGAAGAAGACAAGATAATGTTTGCTTCTAATCTGTTTAAAAACTCAGCCTTAGAATGGTGGAACACTATCCTCCAGTAAAGAGGAAGCGATAGGGTTTACAACATGGAATGGGAGGAATTTAAGAATATGGTAGAAAGGAAATTTTGCCCTCCCAATGAAAAGGAACATATAGTGAATAAGTTTCTGAACCTTAGAATGATCGGGGTAGATAGTAAGGGTTATACTACCACATTCTTTGAATATGCTAGAATAGTACCAACCCTTGCATCACCAGAACCGGTATTAATCTCCCGTTACATCTGGGGATTAATTGGAGAGATTAGGCATGTAGTCAAGGCAGCTAGACCCCAAACTATAGAAGAAGCTGTAGAACTAGCAAATACCTTGACAGATGAATTAATCCGTACTAGAGAAGAAGACCAGAGGAGAAACCTAGCTCAAAGGCTTACCCAAGAATTCCGTTCCGGGAATTCCAACCGTAGGAATATAGGTTCTACCTCTGCACCATACTGCAAGACCTGCAAGAAAAAGCATTCGGGAAAATGCTCCACTCACTGCAATTTCTGCAAGGCACCCGGACACAAGGAAGAAGATTGCAGGAGAAAATCCAGTAATGGACTATGCTTCAACTGTGGAGAAAAAGGTCACATCAAGGCGAAATGTCCGAAACTGACTCCAGCTGTGAACAACAAGAATACTAAAAATGCTAGAGCGTTTGTTCTGACTGCAGATGAAGCCAAAATGATTCCGGATGTAATAGCCGGTACGTTTTAAGTTAATGATGTTTTTGCTAAAGTATTATTTGACTCTGGTGCAAACCAAAGTTTTATTAATACTTCATTTTGCAAACTTCTCAATCAACCATTAACTAAACTCTCACAAGAATGTCTAGTAGAGACAGCAAATGGAGAAACGGTTAGGATTTCTGAAATCTTGCAGGGAGCAAGAATAGAGTTTTTAAATCAAAAGTTTATTGCAAACCTTTACCCAATGAATTTGGCAGGATTTGATGATGTATTAGGAATGGATTGGTTAATAGCCAATAAAGCTAATATTTTATGTGATCAAAAGTCAATCCAAGTAAATTCACCAAGGGGTGAAAAGATCATAATTAAAGGAGATAAATCATCTAGATCCACGAAATTCATCTCTGTAATGAAAACTGCAAGTTGTATAAGAAAAGGATCTATAGTGTATTTGTGACAACTCGAGTTTCCAAGATTTCCATCTTCGCATTAATTGCACGTTAATTGTTTGAGTTGTTTGTTTACACGACTTGTTTGTTTCACAACAGTACACGTTGTAATATGTTAAATCGTATTGTGATTAATATGTTATATATGGTGTGTATTACGTGTGTATGTGTATACATATTTTGTATTAATATCATGGTTGTATAATTAAAAACATGGGACCTTGGTCGAATACCCTACCCCACGAAATCACCCTTAGTCGAAAACACTAGAGTGTTTTTGTCCAAATAATGTCCGGCGAAAACAGGATGGGCTTTGGCCCAGTTATGGTTGCGTTATAAGTGTGAGATTATTATATTAGAATACTTTTTAGAAAACCCTACACCTACATATGTTGTGCGACGGCAAACAGGCTCCCTTTCATTCTAATCGATTACTTTGAGGTAAACTCTTTTTGACTATTGTTGATATTTAGCATGTGCAACCAACTAAATAAGCATCATATGGTCGGCCACTATGTCATACTTGCATGTAAATTGTTAGTGACATGGATATTTCATATGCATGATAAGATCGGTTATATTATTATATGTGAAACCCAATGATGATGACTAGAGTTGAGAATCTAGGTGATTCCGAATCTGATGATTTCGTTGGTTCATGATATTTTATAAATGATAATTGTTCATGCAAATTCGTATGCTGACGTATTGTGGGGGGGTTAATTGTGGTGGTTATGTGATCATATATTACAAGTGTAAATGCCAATGATTCTGTGATGATAATATATTGATTGCAAATTGATTTTTTATAAACTGTTATGATTGAGCGATTTCCTGTTGAAGCCGTGGAAGATGTTAGTGTTGATTAGGGTTTCTTTGTTTGTAACTGTTAATGATGAAGGACCCGACGAAAACACCTGGTGTTTTCGTCAAACATTAAGCCGACGAAATCACTTGGGATTTCGTCACCCGAGTGATTTCGCCATAAAGGGGATTTCGTCACATTATTGTTTTCGTTGAATGTTATGATACTTTATACCTGCTAAGTTATTAACTCGGCAAGCTTGCTAAACTCAGTTAGTTTATTATTTTCTGTTAGTTTAACTCTGTTAAGTTTGTAACTATGTTTAGCCTATTAACTGAGTTAAGTTCATTAACTCAGTTAACTTTATTCACTATGTTAGATTCATGTATGACACTCTGTAAGTGGGTAACTTTTGTCAACCCTGTTAGTTAATTCTGTTAGTTAATTAACAGTGTTGGTCTGTTATTCCTGTTATGTATACAAATTCTGTTAAATTGCTAACTTCGTTAAGACTGTTAACCCTCTCAAGTATGTTAATGAATAACCATGTTAGTACAAACTGTGATTGACATTTATGTGAAACATAAATTGCATGAAAACTTACTAACTGCTTATGTAGTGCATGATGTTAATTTCCAAACACATTTTGTGACATAGATCGTATGTGAATCCTTGCAAACATATACTGATTGTGTGTACGTACTTAACTTTAGGATTTGACTGATTTTCTTATGAGCACATAATTTAGCATACCGAACAAACCAAGGTGAGTTCACACTCTTTCCAAGGCATGGGATTCCCAAGGGTTAGGAATGGGATTGAATAACTACTCGTACTATCATTACTATTAAACTACTTTTTACTGTCCTCGGATTGAAGGGCACGTACGTAAAACCTACGTACACAACGGTAACTACAAACTTGCGTATTCCCCATACAACAGGATACGTACGACCATAAGACCATCACTCTATCACTTTAAGTCCCTCATTTATCGACTTAATCGCCGAGGCCTATGGCGAGCGGGTCATTAGTTAATAGCGCTATTAGGTTTAACAACATTCTACACAGTTCGCTAGGCGTTCAGATGGGTGTTCAGGTAATACTCGATAGCATCGAGATTTAAAAGAATTCAGAGAGAAATATAAAGATTATGTTCGAGTAGGAGACAATCACTACTACGACTCCTATAGACTTGTTACGTTTCACATTGATCAAATAACAGAGCAGAACCCCTTTTTCACTTGTTAAGCCTCACTGGGACTCGCATGCACCCCACATTATTATTATGTGTGCACCCACAATAGTTTTGCGATTTGCATGCTCATCTCAGTTCCTCCTAACTCATGTCAAATGGTTCCCTAGACTCGAATAGCAAACGAAGAACATCACAAAACATGAGTCACGAATGTCTAAGGTAACACCACACTATCAATCCCTTAACACATGTAAGTAACACATGAATCCATACTGTTGTGCTAAACGTGCAATCACATGCAATATCATATGTAAATGTTCACTAGCTATGCTGTGCAATGAGTAAACGAGAGACGAACCTTGCTATCTGGAGCTGAGTGTCATGGTCGTATTCTTGCTTTCAGAACTGTTCGGTTATAGTCTGGTTTTATAAAAACGTTTTAAAACCAAGTTCACTATAACCAGTGGCACTGATACCAAACTGTCACACCCCCAAAATACCACTTCCAGAAACATCGCGGGGCGTGTGACGTACCAGGATCTTAGCCACCAATCACATTGAACTCATTATTATATTTAAATAAAACTTTCCTTTATTAACATAAAGTATTACAGAACATTACATATAATTCAATTACACAGCAGAAGCAAATCTCATTTGTTAAGTGTTTCATAAACCATGTGAACATAAACCATTAAGCTTGTATTACGACTTCGTGTATCTCGACCCATGACTACTCCAGCACCCCAGACAGCAAGTCCCAATGACATAAACCTATAAACCTGCAAGCATGCAGACAAGTGTGTCAGACGACGCTGGTGAGTTCAAAGTTTTGTTAACGCGTTTAGTTACCAGTTGTGTGTTTAAAACAGTTCAACGTTTTGTTTTGATGATGTTATTAACTCGATTACCGTATGTGGCTACTAGATGTGTTTGCCCAAACCCCAATGCCTCTATCAAAGCATTGGTCAAGTGGTCAAGGTAAATAGTTCACGCCCATCCATTCCGGCCCGGTGTGAGGGTGCCAAACCTAATAGCGTTATCAACTAAATACCTCGTTGCCTTCCCAGCAACAATCGGTAGATGTAAGGGGTCTTATATGATAGAAACTGAGTAATAACAAACATCCCATTAACATGACATTATTCCCTCAAAACGTTACCCGATATCCCTTCCCGGGATGTATGCTTGGAAAAGAGCAGTGAACTCACCTTAGGTTGCTCGGTATGTTACATTATATTACCCGTTCCAAGTTGGTCAACCAAACCCTACCGAGGTTACCAAAGACAGTCAGTTCATATACACATGAATCACGTATTCCACATTCACATTCACATTGCACAAGTAGTATACACGCATCATCATATGAGTTATAACAGTCATTCATGAAATCCAACAGTAACCTATGTCATACTTTCACATGATTATCACATTGCACCCCATACGACTCATCCAGTAATACATATCAAATGTTTAGTACGTTCACGGGTTCATATCACAAGTTCACATTCCATGATATACTACTAACATGCAAGTTCATATACACGTATCACATAACAGTCTAAACATTAAACAAAACCATGCGCGGCCCAGGCATTCAGGCCCACACGTCTTGTGCGACCCGAATGGCCTTGTGCGACCAGGTCTCTTGTGCGACTGGTTTGGGTTGTGCGATTCACACCACACCCGGCCCAATGTCTTATGCGACTCACTAGACTTGTGCGACTGGACTTCATTTGTGCGACTCAATACTGGGTTGTGCGATCAGCCAGGTTACCCAGCCTAATTGGCTGCGGCCTAATATGGCTAGCCCGAAGATGTGTTGTGCGATTCGGTGCTCTTGTGCGATCCTAGAGTTCTTGTGCAATTGGAAGTGTGCAACTCCACATGTTTTCGGTTACACTTTTATTTCATCCACAACTATTTACTAAAATTACGAGCAATCAATCAACGGTTATTCCATAATTATCGCCAATTAACAACAACCACCCACACAATTCCAATCAAAACAGTTACAACTTCGAAGATCATGAACCTTAATCATTCAACATAATTCTAATGAATCATCATTCAATCGTTAGCAACGAATAGCACATAACAAACCTTCGAATCGAACCTATGCATATCATTGACCATTGATCTATTCATGTTAATGGCTAACAGTTTCCAAGACTTTTATGTTGATCACATAACATAATTAATTCAATCAGTCTAGTAGTTACCAGTTAATGCACATGAACTCTAATTCATAAACTCCTCCTTATTATTAATCCTAATCTGACCATACACATTTGGATTCATCTCATTATTAAAATTAACCATATCATATATCACCAATGATTATCGTCTAATAACATGCAACCCTAATCCGCCGCCCATCAACATGCTCGGTTTCTATAACAGTTTTTTATCAAGATCGGTTCATTAAAATCCTACGTCATGCATTGATCTCCTATGCACCAATACAATACCTCAAGTAACACACATAATCAAGAATAACTAAAGATATGAATCGATAAAGTGATTGATATACTGACCGAGTGCTAGTTTATGCTTAGGGAAACTGGGCCGAGAATGATTCAACCTACAAGAAAGGAGTCTTTCGGCCCAAGCTTGAGGCGTGCGACTTGGATCAGATTGCACGACTAGGTTTCATATGGTTAGCCCACATAATACCCGAATAGTTCACATGCATTTTATAGAGTAAGTATGACCAGATAAGTTTACTAAAGTATTGCACATAGTTACAGCGTATGATGACAGATAGAACGCAACCATACAAGTTAGTGATCAGGAAATCAGGTAATGATAACCTTGAGAGTTCGGGTTGTCACAGGTAAGGTTGGAAAACCCGAATATGACGAAAGAAGATTATGACCAGATCGATCCAGAGGAGATGGAGCGGATCGATATAAGATGGTGCATGGCTAGCGTTATGAGGAGAGCACAAGGGTTTATGGATATCATAGGAAGATCATGTCTTGGAGCTGCTGATACAAAGCTAGGATTCGACAAATCAAAGGTCACGTGCTTCAAATGCAAGCAGAAAGGGCACATCAAGAGAGAGTGCACAAACCGACAAATAAGATGAAGCTGTGAATCTGTTTCGGGATGATTACTACCAGAAAGCAATCTATAATCGCATCAGTTAGTCGCCAAAGATAAATCAAAAGCAGATTGGTGAGGGATCATCAAAAGATAGAAAACAGGCTTTAGCGGTAACTCAAGAAGACGAAGGATTCAATTGGAATAAATACATTCCAAGAGAAAATCATGTGTTGGTTGCTACGGTAGATAATCGATGGCAGAGAGAATTTGCTCGATATAAACTTAATAAGTTGTATGCTCCTTTTGATGAAGCACAAAGAGCAAACAGATGGGATGTTGAAAGAGAATGTTTCTTTGATCCTCAAGGTAATCCATTGGTTGATCCTGATAAAGTGGATTTTAATGTAGCGGTAGCTGTCTTTCCAACTTGTCAACAATTCTATTCGAGGAGTGTCACACCCCGACCGCGTAAAACAACAAATCGCGGCGGAAACATCGGGGCGTGTTGCAACAGAATTAATGTTTCATAACCATGGATATCAAAAGTGTTTCGTTTTATTAAACATTGAGTAATTACATCGTCTGGAAATCTAAATACACTATTTAAACATAGTCTATCATTGTTATTGAGTCACTAAGGCCTTGTCCAGTCCTATGTGAGCATGCATCTTATCAATCGATATCATCCAACAATACCTGAAACATATGTGAAAACGAGGTCAGCAAAGAAATGCTGGCGAGTACATAGGTTTTGTGAAAATAAGGTTCATGACTTCTGTTTAAGAAAATGTTTAGTCGTGAACCTTGAAATTTTGCTTTGTCTTTGTAAATCATTTGAAAAATAATAAGTTTAGATGATATGTATAAATAAGAGAATAATGCATGATCAAATGAATAACCACGTAAAATGAGTTTGTATAAGATAAGTTGTTTGTAAATAAATGTCTCGTGAAAAGTATGTTACTTGTATAAAATGTTCTATGTCTCAAACTGAAATGATTCAAATAACGCTACCATATGTAATACCATACAAACACTTATATATAGGAAGTACCAGCGGCGTATCCACCATGTTTGTATCATATTACACACGCATCGTTACTTAATCATTTAACCAAACCAAACCAACCAATTGTCAAATGTAATGAATAATATGTCAAAGTGTTCATGTCAAATGTCTATGTCAAATATCCATGTATGGCAAGTGAAATGTCTCAACTAAACCATATGCACAAAAACAAAGTATTTAAGTAAAACTTGGTTTAAATCAATACTATGTTTCGTGGAAAGGCATGATCAAATGTAAATCATGTCCAAATGTTTACCCAATCGTTAAACCATCTTGTTTTAATCGTTCAAATCGTTCTTGTTTTAACTGTGAAACTACTTAATGGTCGATTCTCTAATAACATTCAAACCTTCTTGACTCGTTCCTCGTTCCAACTCGCTCTCGTTCTCGTTCTTAACAAACCCTTACCAAAGGATAAGTTAATAATTTCAGATTCAGTCGCTACCCACAACCCCCACACATAACAATGGGTGCAGTAAATAACGGGATTTGTCAGATCCTATGGTACCATAACCTAATACTGGTCGGCTTGATCATTGCTAATGAATGTCATTTGTTATGTAACTACAACCAACAAGTTTGTTCACTTTATGAAATCGTTATTAGTTTTGTATAAATCGCCTTAATCGTTTTTGAAACCATCGTTATAACATCGAAAACATTTAGCACATATGAGTCACCCCAAAACAATTGAAAACAGTAAAATAGGGGAAGAATGTACTCGCCTGAGAATGCTTAGAGGTCTTGAACAACAACCAAACAAAGCTAGAGGGAGCACGGAACCAGTCGGCAATCTAAAACTATATAAATAAACCGGACTTAAATCGGGAGATCGGATAGGATGAGGCTTGGTAAACCAAATGAGTATTGGAACTCATATGATATGATTTAACAAGGCCTACATACTACATTGAGACTAACCTAAGTGCTTTCGACCCATCGCGACCCATTAAGGTAACATACGCTACTTTAACGCGTCGTGCGCGCAAAGCGCGTTCGAGACGTCTAACTAGTCCTATGACAAGTATTATATGCCTATACATGTTTAATCATGTTATATAATCAGTTATGTGACAAAAGTTTAGGTTACATAAGCTTAATTACCAATTATACACGAAAAGGGTATTCTGGTAATTTACCTAAGGCATATACACTACCTATCATACAACTACCTAAACAACGTGACCATAAGGTCACCTAATATGTTTGGTCGGATCTTAATGATCGACCAAACGGGTCGGGTTCGAAAGTATAAGCGATTGTTTAGATCGCTTACCTTACGACCCTAATTAAGCACTAAACTAAAAGTGACGAGCTAAGCATGTTAAAACATGCTTAACTAAGTTAGAAAACAAGCTTGGTATCAAAACAAACGGTTTTGATACCCATAAGTAGTTTGGTTACAAAATACGCAAGGATACGTATTCTGGCCGAAACTACGGCTCGTCACTGAGCCTAGATAACGTGGTAATCAGTAGGTATAGTCACTAGGGACTATAACCATCGTGATCACGCTCACGTTATGAAGTTCAAACGAACTTCGCATCGACCATAAACTGGTCAATGCAGAAAGTCAAACAAAGTTTGACTTTCGGACTAGAAAAGCGATAAAAGAACGAAAGAATACTTACGAAGGGTCCCCGCTAGTAAATCGTGATCGAATAGCTCAGGTATGAAGCAAAGGCCTCAACTTAGAGCATTATAATCAGATTTGGTGAGGAATGAATGAAACATGAGGTGGGTATTTATAGTAAACGGTCCACCGTTAGGATCGTTTGTCGAATATCGTGCCTTAATCTCATGCGTACACTTGTAGGAAAGTTGTGGTGGGTTAATTGGCCATCCACCATAAGAGATCAACATGTGGCAAAGGGTTTGGAAGTGGGTTGCAGCTGTTAACAGCTGGTTCGGAAGGTTCTGATGTTCTGGCAACCCCTTACGGACCGTAAGGTAAGGCTTACGGTCCGTAAGCCTTCAACTATGGCAGATTTGCACTTTTGGTCCCTGTAGTGTAATCAGCCTATTTTCGACACGTTTAAGGCCCGTTAACCCCATTTCAAAGCTCAAAAATGAAGTTAAAGTATAGGGAACTTAAAATGTGCTCAAAAATATGTCGGATGTCGGTTCGTTTGGCCGTACGAACGCGATGTTCGGTTAATTACGACGGAATGCGCATAAGCGCGTAAAACGATCCAAATGACGCGACGAATGGATTTTTGGCAAGCCAAACACTAAAGCATAATGTAGTCATGCTTACATAAATTTTTGGATGTCCGGATGTATTCAGAACGTAAGTTATGCGCGAAAGTGCAAACTTGTGCACTTTTTGACACTTTTAGTCCCTGAATGACCCAAAAGTTTATTTTAGCACACCGAACCCCTCAAAGCCTATTTCTAAGCTATGTAAAGGATATTTAATGTGTGTTTAACTTATGGTCATGTTCCGGAATGTCTGTCACAGTTCAAATTGGCATACTTTCGCAGTTTGTCATATTTAGTCCCTGTAGACGAATTAACTTGCTTTTGCCATACCAAAGCCTTCAAAACTTATTTCTAAGTTATGTAAAGGTTATTTAAGGTATGTTAAGCCGATTTCACTATTCCGGAGTGTTCGTTGCATTAAACTGGTTATATTTACGCATCGGTGCGCGTAAATCCTTCCAGAAAGCGATTTAGAGTTTGTAATTGAACAAGAATTGATATGTGCTAATGATACACATATTTTTACAAATCCCAAGTATGAAATATAATATTTCATTGGTTCGGTATTTGTTTGATGGCCGTGGAGGCACAGGTGTTACAGTCTCCCCTACTTTAGGAAATTTCGTCCCGAAATTTATTTAGAGGAAACTTGTAAGAGTTTAAAACATGAAGTTGAAAAGATCGAACAATATTGGTTAGGGTTCTGAACTTCTAGTAACCTTTAATAACATCATGATTGCAATGTAAGAGGGATACTTATATACAAGTATATGAAGCGTCATTGGTGCGTCCACCGTACCTCCATTACATCGTTCTCATTTCGTTATTGTTGTCACTATCGGTTCTTACACATAATAAATCTTACTGTGGTTATTGTGCACTGAATCTCACAATTATGTACGCGTCCATGATTAGAAAATTCCTTGCTCATTTCGCACAGTCTATTTTATAATGTATAGGGGAAAACCAAATGAACAATCCTGTGATGAGTGTGACTAGACCGCCATAGAGTCCTTTTAATTAAATCATAAATGATCTAAATAGACTATCAAGGAGTCCGTTCAGCTACATCACTAGATGTCGTTCTTCAACCAAATTGTGAATCAATCTTTTTGACTAGACCACAAAAAGGGTCTCTTATCGAACCAAGGAGTGGTACCATATAACCCAAGGGTCTTAACTACAACGTAGAAGCCCATAAAGGTTAAGGTAGTACCTCTTGAATATCCTACTATGAATCCCTCATATGAAGATATGAAAGATTCTATGAGGATTTGAAAATCGTACCACCCAAAAACATAGAGGAGAACACATAACCACATAACATATAATAGCATAATCGTTCAATTGTTTAATCGTTTAAATTTTGTTATCTTTGGACACGGGTATTTAAAGCATACTAGGAATCAAATCCTTAATTGCGGTAATTTGGATTGATCCATATGAATACCCTGCTTGTTGACTACATGACCCAAGAACTGAACTTCTTTAAGCCAAAATTTCCTTTTGGAGGATTTAGCGAAAAGTTTGTTCCTTCTTTAAGGGTTCCAGTGTCAATGAAAGTGTTGATCGTTATCAGCTCGGGATATGAATGGATCAAGATGTCATTAATAACAATGACGAACTGATCCAAATAAGGCTTGCAGACTCTATTTATTTAGTCCTTGAAGATGGCTGGAGCATTTGTCAATCCAAAAGGCATGACTGTAAACTCGTAATGGCCATTCTTCGTGCAGAAAGCCGTTTTGGGAATATCTTCTTCGAGTATACAAAGTTGATGATACCCAAAACGCAAATCGATCTTGGAAAAGCATGAAACGCTATGCAGTTGATCGGAGAAATCGTTGATTTAAGGTAGTGGGATATCGATTCTTGATGGTAAGCTTACATAGGCTTACGTTAATCGATATACATTCAAAAAGATCCATTTTTCTTTTCACAAGGAGAACAAGAGTTTCTCCAAGGTGAAAAGTTCGGACGGATGAATCCTTTATCAGACAACTCTTGAAGCTGTTTTGATAATTCTTACATCTCGAACGGTGCAAGACGATAAGATGTTTTAGATTTAAAAGAAACAAGTGTTTGAGGTTCTTAGGGAGATCACAAGTGATCGTAAAAATGACAGAACCACATGAGTAGTTTTGTCTTTGTGTTGACATCATAAGGTTGGATCATACATTCATACAATTGCATTAGTTAGAAAATAAAACCACAAAATTTTATTTATATAACAACTGCATTGTCTTTAAATGTTACAAGATAACAACCAGAGGAATTTCAAAATTCTACTTGTTCTTCATCATTGATTGCCTCATTGATTTTAAACACTCGTCCACGTGCTGGATTCACATTGACGTTGACGTTCGCATTCGGGTTTGCGTTAGCGTTTGCATTCTCCAGTCTTGGGCAGTTGTGGCGGAAGTGACCCATCTCTCCGCAGTTGAAACATGAACCCAGTGGGAATCTCACAGCATTCCCTTGAACCGGAGCTTGAACCTGAGCAGCCTGATTTTGTCCCAAACGACAAACCTTGGCCAAATGCCCAAGTTTACCACACGTCGTGCATTGCCAGCAAGCTTGTTGTACTGCGTGATGACCGTTGCAGTGTGCACAATAAGGTGCGGTACCGGCATATGCTTTCTTTGTAGGTGGCTGAGCTGGTGGGTTCCGCGGGTTCTGAGCAGTCTGTGCTGTAACAGCAAAGTTCTGGGCACCCTTCCGCTTCTTCGATTTCTTTGACGTCTCACCTTCCTTTCCTTTCTCGTTTTGACCTTTCTTGCTATCCTCATTGTCAGCTGACTGTTTCTTGCCCTTGTCGCCCTTCCTGTGTAACTTGTTCTTCCGAATCTGCGACTCAGTCAATGTCGCAGCTAACTCGATCGCCTGACGGAGTGTGGCAGGGCTACTACCAGTAAGGATGTCTTGTACCGAGTCAGGTAGGCCGTCGATGTACCTTTCGATAGCTATGTCAAGTGGGGTAACCATTGTCGGGCAAAGCAGACTCAACTCTTCAAACCTATCAGTATACGCCCTGTGCTCGCCACTATCTTGCTTCAACTCATCAAATTCCTTCTCCAAAGCTCGCTGCTCATGACGAGGACAGAATTCCCTCATCATAAGAGCCCTAAGTTCAGCCCACGTCTGTGCTAGAGCAACTTCTGCACCACGATCCCTCATAATCCCGTTCCACCATGTGAGAGCCCTCTTCTGAAACACACTCGAAGAAAACTCAACCTTGCGATTGTCAGGACACTGCACGTGGCGGAAAGTATTCTCGATGCTCTCGAACCATTGAAGAAGCCCAGTCGCTCCTTCAGAGCCACTAAACTTGAGTGGTTTAGCCTGGTTAAAATCCTTGTATTTGCATGGAACATTGTTGTTGTTGTAGGCTTGGATCCATTGAGCAAAGAGGTTTGGGAATTGAGCAGCCATTTGCTGCGCAATAATTTCTGCCAGCTCGGCAGTCTCTATCTGGTTTTCGCGTCGAGGAGGCATTGTCTAAAAGAGGAAACATGAAAGGAAACGAGTGAGAGAATTTAGACGAAAAGAATAAGATGAAACAAATCTGATGAAAGCAAGGGTAGTGGTCATTTGTTTGTTACCACAAGGTAAACAAACGACACACAGTGACTAATCAAAGTAAATGGGTCAAAATAATGTATCGCGAAGACATGTTTGCCTATAAGTGAACACTCATCCCAAGAATTCCCAGGTAAGCACAACTGGTCTCGCGTCTGATGAGATGTATACGAAGTGCTTGCCTAGACAGAAAACTCAGAATACAGGCATTCACCCTTCCAGTTTGCACGTGTTCACATTATTTAAAACCCAAAACCATGACGAGAATTTGAAAATTCAAAGGGGTTCAAAACCATATAACAGAGGGTTCAAAACCTTACAATAGAGGGTTCAAAACCTAGAAATCAATCATCCTAGAACAGATGATTAGTTTTCAAATCGGTTTTGAAATTTATGTTCTTGTTGTGGTCGTCGCCTAAGGATAGGTGACGGTATTGTTTTATGACTAAACGCAAGTAAACTCGCGTTAGGGTCCTAGAAAGGTTATAGACTAGGTCAAAGCATTACTAATTACTAATAACCTAATTCCCTATAACCATTGGCTCTGATACCATCTTTTCTGTCACACCCCGACCGCGTAAAACAACAAATCGCGGCGGAAACATCGGGGCGTGTTGCAACAGAATTAATGTTTCATAACCATGGATATCAAAAGTGTTTCGTTTTATTAAACATTGAGTAATTACATCGTCTGGAAATCTAAATACACTATTTAAACATAGTCTATCATTGTTATTGAGTCACTAAGGCCTTGTCCAGTCCTATGTGAGCATGCATCTTATCAATCGATATCATCCAACAATACCTGAAACATATGTGAAAACGAGGTCAGCAAAGAAATGCTGGCGAGTACATAGGTTTTGTGAAAATAAGGTTCATGACTTCTGTTTAAGAAAATGTTTAGTCGTGAACCTTGAAATTTTGCTTTGTCTTTGTAAATCATTTGAAAAATAATAAGTTTAGATGATATGTATAAATAAGAGAATAATGCATGATCAAATGAATAACCACGTAAAATGAGTTTGTATAAGATAAGTTGTTTGTAAATAAATGTCTCGTGAAAAGTATGTTACTTGTATAAAATGTTCTATGTCTCAAACTGAAATGATTCAAATAACGCTACCATATGTAATACCATACAAACACTTATATATAGGAAGTACCAGCGGCGTATCCACCATGTTTGTATCATATTACACACGCATCGTTACTTAATCATTTAACCAAACCAAACCAACCAATTGTCAAATGTAATGAATAATATGTCAAAGTGTTCATGTCAAATGTCTATGTCAAATATCCATGTATGGCAAGTGAAATGTCTCAACTAAACCATATGCACAAAAACAAAGTATTTAAGTAAAACTTGGTTTAAATCAATACTATGTTTCGTGGAAAGGCATGATCAAATGTAAATCATGTCCAAATGTTTACCCAATCGTTAAACCATCTTGTTTTAATCGTTCAAATCGTTCTTGTTTTAACTGTGAAACTACTTAATGGTCGATTCTCTAATAACATTCAAACCTTCTTGACTCGTTCCTCGTTCCAACTCGCTCTCGTTCTCGTTCTTAACAAACCCTTACCAAAGGATAAGTTAATAATTTCAGATTCAGTCGCTACCCACAACCCCCACACATAACAATGGGTGCAGTAAATAACGGGATTTGTCAGATCCTATGGTACCATAACCTAATACTGGTCGGCTTGATCATTGCTAATGAATGTCATTTGTTATGTAACTACAACCAACAAGTTTGTTCACTTTATGAAATCGTTATTAGTTTTGTATAAATCGCCTTAATCGTTTTTGAAACCATCGTTATAACATCGAAAACATTTAGCACATATGAGTCACCCCAAAACAATTGAAAACAGTAAAATAGGGGAAGAATGTACTCGCCTGAGAATGCTTAGAGGTCTTGAACAACAACCAAACAAAGCTAGAGGGAGCACGGAACCAGTCGGCAATCTAAAACTATATAAATAAACCGGACTTAAATCGGGAGATCGGATAGGATGAGGCTTGGTAAACCAAATGAGTATTGGAACTCATATGATATGATTTAACAAGGCCTACATACTACATTGAGACTAACCTAAGTGCTTTCGACCCATCGCGACCCATTAAGGTAACATACGCTACTTTAACGCGTCGTGCGCGCAAAGCGCGTTCGAGACGTCTAACTAGTCCTATGACAAGTATTATATGCCTATACATGTTTAATCATGTTATATAATCAGTTATGTGACAAAAGTTTAGGTTACATAAGCTTAATTACCAATTATACACGAAAAGGGTATTCTGGTAATTTACCTAAGGCATATACACTACCTATCATACAACTACCTAAACAACGTGACCATAAGGTCACCTAATATGTTTGGTCGGATCTTAATGATCGACCAAACGGGTCGGGTTCGAAAGTATAAGCGATTGTTTAGATCGCTTACCTTACGACCCTAATTAAGCACTAAACTAAAAGTGACGAGCTAAGCATGTTAAAACATGCTTAACTAAGTTAGAAAACAAGCTTGGTATCAAAACAAACGGTTTTGATACCCATAAGTAGTTTGGTTACAAAATACGCAAGGATACGTATTCTGGCCGAAACTACGGCTCGTCACTGAGCCTAGATAACGTGGTAATCAGTAGGTATAGTCACTAGGGACTATAACCATCGTGATCACGCTCACGTTATGAAGTTCAAACGAACTTCGCATCGACCATAAACTGGTCAATGCAGAAAGTCAAACAAAGTTTGACTTTCGGACTAGAAAAGCGATAAAAGAACGAAAGAATACTTACGAAGGGTCCCCGCTAGTAAATCGTGATCGAATAGCTCAGGTATGAAGCAAAGGCCTCAACTTAGAGCATTATAATCAGATTTGGTGAGGAATGAATGAAACATGAGGTGGGTATTTATAGTAAACGGTCCACCGTTAGGATCGTTTGTCGAATATCGTGCCTTAATCTCATGCGTACACTTGTAGGAAAGTTGTGGTGGGTTAATTGGCCATCCACCATAAGAGATCAACATGTGGCAAAGGGTTTGGAAGTGGGTTGCAGCTGTTAACAGCTGGTTCGGAAGGTTCTGATGTTCTGGCAACCCCTTACGGACCGTAAGGTAAGGCTTACGGTCCGTAAGCCTTCAACTATGGCAGATTTGCACTTTTGGTCCCTGTAGTGTAATCAGCCTATTTTCGACACGTTTAAGGCCCGTTAACCCCATTTCAAAGCTCAAAAATGAAGTTAAAGTATAGGGAACTTAAAATGTGCTAAAAAATATGTCGGATGTCGGTTCGTTTGGCCGTACGAACGCGATGTTCGGTTAATTACGACGGAATGCGCATAAGCGCGTAAAACGATCCAAATGACGCGACGAATGGATTTTTGGCAAGCCAAACACTAAAGCATAATGTAGTCATGCTTACATAAATTTTTGGATGTCCGGATGTATTCAGAACGTAAGTTATGCGCGAAAGTGCAAACTTGTGCACTTTTTGACACTTTTAGTCCCTGAATGACCCAAAAGTTTATTTTAGCACACCGAACCCCTCAAAGCCTATTTCTAAGCTATGTAAAGGATATTTAATGTGTGTTTAACTTATGGTCATGTTCCGGAATGTCTGTCACAGTTCAAATTGGCATACTTTCGCAGTTTGTCATATTTAGTCCCTGTAGACGAATTAACTTGCTTTTGCCATACCAAAGCCTTCAAAACTTATTTCTAAGTTATGTAAAGGTTATTTAAGGTATGTTAAGCCGATTTCACTATTCCGGAGTGTTCGTTGCATTAAACTGGTTATATTTACGCATCGGTGCGCGTAAATCCTTCCAGAAAGCGATTTAGAGTTTGTAATTGAACAAGAATTGATATGTGCTAATGATACACATATTTTTACAAATCCCAAGTATGAAATATAATATTTCATTGGTTCGGTATTTGTTTGATGGCCGTGGAGGCACAGGTGTTACAAGGAGGTCGATAGAGAAAGATTTCGAAGAAAATCTGTATAAGTGTCTAAAGGAAGTGTTCTACGCGAGTCTACCGGAGGTGATGGAGTTGAAAAAGAAGAAAGTAGAAGATGTTGAGAAGCTGGTTCAAAAATTGAAGAAGACAGCAGGAGAAGCTGATGAGAACCAGCAGAAGGCTGATAAAGATCAGAAACAGACGATAGAAGAATCTAAGGTGCCAGAAGAAACTAAGGTAAAAATTCAAACTGAATCTTCTGAGTCGTCAAATTATGATGAAAATATTAAACAATCTGTTGATAAAACTGAAGAACAGTGTAGGAAATGCATGGAAACGTGCAGAGCCTGTACTGAGAAAGACGAAAAGTTAAAAGCAAGAGATAATAAATTTACCAAAATCGAAACAGTTTTCAAAACAAAATGTAAAGAAATGTTTGAAAATGAAGAAGTTTTGAAACAAAATGTTAAAAAGCTGACACTGAAATGTCAAGATTTTGAGGAAAATGAGATTTTAAAACAAAAGTGTTCAGCAAGCTGTAATGAATGTTTACAAAAAGATAATATCATTCAATAATTACAGAAAGAATATGATAGAATGAAATTTGCAAATGATAATTTACAAGAAGCTTATGATACTTTGAAGAGACAAGTCAAAAGTATGGACGGTAGATTGTCAAAATGTTTAGAAACAACAAGACTTGATGAAGCCAAATATAAAGGAAAACAAGAGGTTTTAAATCAATATATTGATGAAATTGCTAAACTTAAACAAGAATTAGCTGAAAAGGAAAAGGTTGTTAATAAACTTCAATGTTATCATGCTTCTTCATACATTCTCGAACGTATTTTCAACATCACACCAGATGATAAAGATTCTGAAAAGAACAAAAAGGGTATTGGTTCAGAATATCATCAGGTGCCACCACCGTTGGAGAATAATTACACGTTCTATGATAATGAAGAGGTGGCAAAAGGACTGAACATGATTGACCAAGTACCTGAAAACATAGATGTGACTTACACCAAATCTGATGATGCTGGGGATTCAGAGGTGGTAAGTAAGGTTGTTGAAAACGTTCTAAATGATGAGTCTACCAAAAATGCTAAGTCCGAGTCACAGGATGAAGATGAGGAAAATTTTCACAAAACTATTTGAAAATTTTGAAATCTGAGAAAGATGTGAATGATGATTCAATAGGATTGGCATATACCATGTTTGGATTGGACAAATTATTCTCAGATGTTGAGTTTCAAATTCAAAATGCGATTCAGGATAAGATCGACAAAGTGTTCAAACTAGTAGAAATCGAGAAAACTGAAATTGCAAAATATGCCGGAAAAGCAAGAAAGAAAACTTTTTATAACAAACCTAGTTACAAAAAGAAAAACATCAAGGCTGGGTTGGGTTATAAAAAGAAACAAAACCAAAAAAAACGTTTTGAAAACTCAAATCGTCAGAAAAAGATGAACTTTGTTCACGGAACAAGTTCAGAAGAAGAGAAAGAACTCAAATTTAGACGACAGTCTAATGAAGAGTTCTATGCTCAAAAGAAACAACAACAACAGGCTAAAGATGTTTCAAAGAAAACATGTTTTAAATGTGATCAAATTTGACATGTTGGTTGAAAATGTCCAAATCTGAAGCATGTTGATGTTGAGAAAAAGAAAGTTGATGCTGTTCAAAAGGAAAAGAAGTCTGATGTTATGAAACAAACGTCAACCAAGTTTGAGTCAAAACAAACTTGGAAGCCGAAAACATCCAAGGTTGAATCACAACAAGCTTGGAAACCAAAAACACCTAGATTTGAGACTAAACAAAGTTGGAAATCAACGGCTGATTTGATAAAGCCAAACCAATTTTGGAAACCAAAAGCTGATTTGTCAAATCAAAACATTCAAAATGAATCAAGATTTTTATCAAAGAAATGCGCAAACTTGGTCAACCTATCTACTATTACCCATATTGTATCATGTCCTCTACGGGTTCTAGGTAACTTTGTTATGAAGTCCATTGAAATTTGTTCCCACTTCCACATGGGCATTTCCGGCTGTTGCAAGAGACCTGAGGGTTTCTGATACTCGGCCTTAACCTTGGCACAGGTTAGGCACTTCCCCACATAAATGGCAATATCACTCTTGAGCTTTGGCCACCAATAGTAATCTTTCAGATCTTGGTACATCTTGTCCGATCCTGGATGGATCGAGTACCTTGATTTATGAGCTTCATCGAAAATAACCTCTCTAATACCACCAAAAAGCAGAACCCAAATTCGTCCCATGAAATACAAGGTTCCTTCCTCTTTAAGCACTAACTTCTTCTCCATTCATCGGAGATATTCGGCCTTGATGTTCTCTTTCTTAAGAGCTTCTCGTTGTGCGGCACGTATACGTAAAGTGAGGTCTGTCTGAATAATCATCTCTAAAGCCCGAACCCTTATGGGCTTGATCCTTTCCTTTCGACTTAAGGCTTCTGCTACCACATTCTCCTTTCCTGGATGATACTTTATTTCGCAGTCATAATCATTTAGCAACTCAACCCAACGTCGCTGTCGCATATTAAGCTCTTTCTGATCAAATATGTGTTGTAGGCTCTTGTGATCCGTGAAAATAGTACATCGAGTACCATACAGATAATGTCGCCAGATCTTCAAAGCAAATACCACTGCACCTAGCTCCAAATCATGAGTCGTATAATTCTTCTCATGGACCTTCAGTTGGCGTGAAGCATAAGCCATAACCTTTTGGCGTTGCATTAGCACACAACCCAATCCCTGACGTGAGGCGTCACAATAGACCATGAAGTCGTCGGTGCCTTCGGGTAGGGATAGTATAGGTGCATCGCATCGCATAGCTTATTCTTGAGCAGCTGAAAGGCTTCTTCTTGCTTATCTCCCCATTCGTATTTCTTATCCTTCTGAGTAAGGGAGGTCAACGGTTGAGCTATCTTGGAGTGATTCTCAATGAACCTGCGATAATAGCCTGCTAAACCCAAAAACAGTCGGATCTCGGTCGGTGTCTTCGGAGTTTCCCAGTTCTTGATTGCCTCGATCTTTGTGGGATCCACATGAATGCCATTCTCGTTTACCACGTGACCAAGGAACTGTACTTCGCGAATCCAAAACTCGCACTTCGAGAACTTAGCGTAGAGCTCTTCCTTCTTTAGTAGCTTTAGGATGGCTCTGAGGTGTTATTCTTGATCTTCCTTCGTCCGCGAATAAATCAAAATATCATCGATAAATACGATCACAAATTTATCGAGATATGGCTTGCACACCCGATTCATCAAATCCATAAACACTGTCGGTGCATTAGTCAACCCAAACGGCATCACTAGAAACTCGTAACGTCCATAACGAGTTCTGAAGGCAGTTTTCGGTATACTTTCCTCTTGAATCCGCAGCTGATGATAACCCGATCGAAGATCAATCTTGCAGTTGGTCAAATAAATCATCAATCATCGGCAAGGGATACCGATTCTTGATGGTCAGCTTGTTCAGTTCCCGGTAGTCGATACACATTCGAAAGCTACCATCCTTTTTCTTGACGAACAGCACCGCAGCTCCCCAAGGCGAGAAGCTCGGCCTTATGAATTCCTTGTCTAGTAACTCCTGAAGCTGCGTGGATAACTCTTGCATCTTTGAAGGCGTAAGTCGATAAGGTGCCTTGGCCACAGGCGTGGTTCCTGGAACCAAGTCAATGCGGAACTCGACTTGTCGTTGAGGAGGTAATCCTGGCAAGTCTTCAGGGAAGACCTCCGGATATTCCCTCACCACAGGGATATCTTCAAGCTTCGACTATGCGGCTTCCTTATCCACAACATGAGCTAAGAAGGCAACACATCCTCTACGTAGACACTTCCGCGCTTTCAAACAACTAACAATCCGCAAAGGCGTATCATGCTTCTCTCCGTGAATCATGATCGCCTCTTCATTTTCCATCAGAATGCGAATGATCTTCTCATAGCACACAATTTATGCACGGTTGCTAGACAACCAATCCATCCCAACTACGACATCGAAGCTTTCCAAGTCAACTGGCAGAAGATCTATCGAAAACTCACGCTCTCCAAGCTCTATAACACAACCTCTAATCACTTCATTAGCTTCTACTAGCTTTCCATTAGCCAGTTCTATCGAGTACGGGACGTCTAACTTACTTGCAACTAAACCAAGTATATTCCTAAATTCTAGAGATACGAAGCTATAATCGGCACCAGTATCAAACAGCACAGATGCATAACGTTGATTAATTGGGAACGTACCAGTAACCACGTTTGGATCCTGGCGTGCTTCCCTAGCTCCGATTGTGAACACCCTTCCACGTGCCTGATTGTTCTTGGGGCAGTCCTGCTTAAAGTGCCCCACATCACCGCAACCATAACATCCTTGGCCGCGTCCATTCCCATTACCACCCTGGTTATTGTTGTTATTGTTCCCGCCACGGTTTCCATTTCCTGCCTGATTCCCGTTTCCACCACGGTTCTGATTACCATTCTGATTTCCATTACCACCACGATTGCCATTACCATTACCATTTCCGCCTTATCCTCCATTTCCACGACCCGCTCCATACCATCACGTTTCCCTAGAGTGCCCAATCTTTCCACAGTTACCACACTTCCTATACCTACACTGGCCCGCATGATGGAATTGGCAAATGTCACACTTTGGTAGGGTACCCATGTACCATTTTCCCTTGTTTTCAGCATTCCCAGCGCCAGTCTGTGCCTCAGCTGGCTGATTAGTGTCTATGCGCTTGTTGGCATTGTTGTTGTTATTTTCCCGAGTATCCTTCTTGAAATTTGTAAACTTCCTTTTGTTCTCCCCAGACGACTCCACGTGAGTCTCTTTCTTCTTTGTTTCAGAAATCGAAAACTTGCCCAACCTAACTGCTTCTTCAGTGAGCGCCACACTTAAGTCAACGGCCTCGGTAATGGTTGGAGGCTTAGAAGCTATCACCATGCTCAGAATCTGAGGTGCCAATCCCCAGATGAAACGTTCTATCCTCTTAAATTCCGGCTCCACAAAATAAGGAACCACTCTCGACAAATCATGAAATCTCTGCACATACTCAACCACCTTTGGACCTTCTATTTTCAAGTTCCAGAATTCAGTTTCCAACTTCTGAATTTCTGCCCGAGAACAATACTTTTTGCGCATCAACTCTTTCAGTTCATTCCATGTCAATGCATACGCAGTAGCCTCACCCAATGTCTGAACCTGAAGATTCCACCACGACAATACTCCATCTAGAAACAGTCCAGAAATGTACGTGACATGTTGCTCTGGAGTACATTTGATCATTCTCAAAACAGAGTCCGTCTTCTCAACCCAGCGCACAAAGGCTACGGCACCCCAGTGCCGTCGAAATTCAGGGGCTTGAAATGCAAGAACTATTTATAGGTACAGCCTGTACACAAGTAACATCATTCACAGAAAGCATTATCAAAGCACACTTGGAAATGTCCAAACGTATTGTAATGTGTCTTAGGTGACTAAACATTACCGATTGGTGGGTTATTCCCTGAGGTACCTCCGCTGTGTTCGGAGCGAAGGGACTCGTGCTGTGCGATGGCCTGTGAGATGCGCTCTTGTAATTCCTCCTATGTCGTTGGCAGAGGATTGTTGGTATCGGTGTTCCTTCGCGGCGGCATCTTTCTTCTAGGAAGAAGATCGGATAGGTCAGGTCTTATTCGTTAAATAAATAAAGAGTTGTTTAGAGGTCGTATGTACATATACATATAAGCAATCATCATAGCAAGCAATCATGCAACAACATAATCATAGCACAAGCATGTAAATCAACAATGTATTTAATGAGAACATGACTATTGAGCTTTCATTAAAGACCAACCACAAGTTACATTGTTTCTACATCGTATCGTATCAAAAGAGACATAGGGTCACACCACCCTTGTCACATAAGTCTGTCAATGAACAAAAGTAATGATCAAAATATGGACTTCGTATCTTCACTATCTCGGCTCAATTGTAATGCTCTCACCAAAAGTAATGCATCTGCATAAAACTAAAAACCTACTACACTGATGGCGGGGGAGGAGGAAGGAAGAAAAGCAAACTGTGGACATGTGTGAGCTCCTCCTCGAGCTCATACACATGGCGAAGCAAGAAGCTAATCTGTTGCTCGATAGTCAGGGAGCGGGCATCAAATCCCGGGATAGGTGCGGGAGCAGCAGGTGGATGTGCAAAAGGAGATGACGATGAATGTGGAGGGACAAAAGCAGAATGGCAGGGACAAGGTGGAAGGTATGAAGGAGTCAGCTCGAGCTCCAAAACTCTGCGACTCAAGATCTCAAACTGTAACTAAAGTGACAGAAGCAACTCATCCCGAGTGTATCTAACAAAATGGGAGGGATGGTAGGGGTCGGAAATGGGCATAGTATATGGTGGGAACCATCGGAATGGCTCGTCAAGCGGTGTAGATGTAAAGGGAGTAAATGGTGCAGTCTGTGGGATCGGAGGGAAAGCTGCTGAAGCAAATGGGTCATAACTAGGGGGCTGGCCCGAAGTACCCCCCCCCCCCCCCTTGGTCGGGGTGCAGGGATATCCTGGAGGAAAACAATCGGTAAATCAGTATGGTGAACATCAGACTCAACAGGAGGTAGGGGAGCCACATCAGCGGGTGGAGGTGGTCGAATGAATGGCTCAACATGTGGAAGCTCAGGTGATGCAGGAATTAGATCTGGAATAAGAGGTGCAATATCAGGCTGGCCAAAGGGAACAGGGTCCGGCTCAGGGACAGGCTCTGGATCGTGAGGAGGTGTGGGGACTCGTGCAGGGGATGGTGCAGCGGACATAGCGGTGTCATCGTCGGAGTCAGTAACGTAAAGCTACAGGGCTGAAGAAGTCACAGGCTCAAAGGAGTCTGAAACCGAATGCAATCTGGAGTCAGAGGATAACTCGATAACTGGAATAGCAGGAGGAGGTACAACAACAACAACATCATCATCAATCTCCCCGTCGCCCTGGGCGTTAGCTGGGGGACCGTCCACAAATAAGTCGACATCATCGCCAAACAAGTCATCGAAAGGCCAATCCTCATGAGGAATGACCACAAGGGGAACGGCGTCGAGGATCGGTGCCACAATGTGCTCACCATCGGGGTGACCAATGATGAGATGATCATGAACATGAGCAGGAATATCAAAAGGATCCTCAACAGGAACGCCATCAGCTATAGGTAAATCATCACCAAAATCCGGTAACGCGAATGGCTGGAAGTCGTCCTCATCCTCGGACAGCATCTCGGGATCACTCTCAGTGTTCGATGTGAATATCTCTGGCTCAGGCATGACCTGGTCGTCCGAAACGACGGCCATCGGGTCGTGGGCGTCAGATAACCCACTCTCAGATGAAGACATGGTGCCTGTAACATAACAATCATAACATGTGCACATATATTAACCCCTATCACATAGTGCATGCAAACAAAACAATCATCACTTAGTCATGTATTCACATTATCCCTCATGGAACCTTTCTATCTTAGCTAGTCTACCCCATGCAAACTAAACCACCACTTTGACCTTGCAATCGTGTTTCTTGTCTTTCCTTTTGTAAAACGTTTGTTCCATGGATCTTGGCGTTTTGTGTATGCAATGAAAAATATGTTGTAAAAATATTTTCGTGAGAGAGCCCTAATGATTGTAGTCTAGACTCGAGAAGGAATCCTAGTTCGCTACAATCGAAGCTCTGATACCAAACTGTCACACCCTGACTTTTGCGGAAGCGTGTTACGTGTGACTTGCTTAATATGATTGCATTCAACCATAACAAACAACTATATGATAGAAACCACGATGTTCATCCATTAAAGAGTTTCAAAATAATACATCCAACATTTTTTAACAACAAACCAAGACTCCAAGTTTAAAATACATAACAACCCAAGTTTTAAGGTCTATAACGGACTTTAACAAAAGACGCTAATAAAACTAGGCTTTGAACCATGTATCCTATCAAGGATAAAATACATGATTCAAACCCTTCAATACTGGATGACATCGTTTATTGAAGACACAACTTGAAATCCTCCAACGCCCGCCAGATCCATAATCAATTTCCTGAAATACATGTAGTTTGAAAACATCAATAAAAGTTGAGCGAGTTCATGTGTTTTGTATGTGAGCTCGAAATAAACTTGTAATCACTGTATGTATGTATGTATTCGTAAATCCGGTATGAAAGCATCTATGAACAGATTAATTAATGATTTGCAAGGTCATTAAGATGTGTGCAATGGTGCAGGAAGGCTCAAACATAGCAGATTTTATATCGGGCTTCCGGCTGGAAGACATAGTCACCACCTTCGGCCACTTCCGGCCCAGGGGTGGGGCTCGCAACACCCAAATAGATCTATCACTCATGTCCCTCGGTCCTTATACGAGGACTAATGGTCTTAAGCGTTATACCCACGACTCACATGATCTAACAGTTCATTCCTTAGCTAACCATACCATTTATGAACATTTGTAAACATTTGTAACATGTACTTCACCCCCGAAGTTATAAAACTGAAAACAGTTAAAAGAAAAGGGGGGACATGAACTCACAATCTTGCGTCTCGTAAACTGATGTAACTCAAAGCTTCTTCTAGGTCGCACGACTACCTACATACGTGCTACGGTTTATTAGATGGGTGGGTCGTGCCTTGACTTTTAGTCTTAATTGTTATGACTTAGTATCTTTGAGTTACATTTCTTGGTGTCATAAATATTATTCCAAAGTATATAACTATTTGTTAAAATAATAATATTTTAACTTAAATTATATTTATTAATTTTTGGAATATTAGTTAAAATATTATATTTTAAATTGATACATTATGTATTTATACATGTATATCTTTCCCCAAGGATGGGTATACTTACACTTGTATTCTTAGACTTGTGTATTTTTGCCAAGTATTGGTGGCATATTCCGGTGTGTTTATACGTACGAGAATACGTATTTTTATTGTATTTGTTAAGTATTCTTATACTTAATTTTGTATTTAGATTTTTCGGAATATTATAAAAATTCACCAATTTACAATCTTAAAATATATATATTTTAAGAAAACTTTTATAGAGAATTATTTATGATTCTCCCTTGGCAAAAATGTTTATATTTTCATATAAACCTCAAAATAATATCTTTCAAGTTTAACTTAGAAAATATTCATAAATCCATTTTTCACCCCAAAAATAATATCTCCTAAATTTGTTAAAAAAATATATTTTCTTCAAAAATAATAATGTCGCAACCCCCATCCCCTAACAAACCTGGGAATGGGCGGTTGCGGCCAGTTTGGGTGGTATCTGTATTTTATCCATTTTGGCAGCGGAAATTAAATCAGGATCGTAGTTAGGAAATATTTTATCAAAGAAAATACTACACTTTCATAATATTAAACACGTGGGAAAAATTCCAAGTTTTAAGTACACACATTTTCATAGGGGTAAACCCTATTTTATTTAATAAAACATCTCTTTATTTTTAGGTAACTTTATTGCCACTTTTCCAAGCCTTCAGTGCTGTCCAGCTGGCTTCTATTTGGCTTTCACATTTTGTTACCTGAAACGCGTTTTAAAAATATTTTGTCAGTGGGAAATACTGGTGAATGAATCCCAGTTTAATCAAGTTTAATAAAGACCATTGTACAGTATTGAGGGCGGTCGCGCAATTACATTTGTTTCCATCTATTCAATTACCACCCACGGTACTGTCAACCCGACTTGTGGTCATGTAACTCCTCGCAAGGCAGTAACAAATTTTGTATAAAAAAACCCAACATATCGATGATAATTGTAGAATACAAATACTTAATCACTGTTTAATATATAATTAATTAAGTGAGGTTTTGTAAAAACAATTTGCAAAAAGGAGATTACTCACATTGCTGTCTTAGGTTTCCTTTAAGGGTTTCCTGGTGATTATATATAATTTACACAAATGCACACGTGTTAGTATAATAATCCATTATTTATATTAATGATACCCTCCCCGAGACGGCATTCCAACGACTACGTCGGGCAGAACCACGACAGCCGTTACGGAACCCGGGATCAATCGGGCAGCGTATCTAATACATAACCGGAGTTATGATACTTACAATGGAGCAGAACCTTGTTAATTAGGGGGATATTATGCTCGGAAATAGCTTATACTATATGTAATTTCGAGAGAGAAAGAAATGTGAACGAATTCGAATGAACTGCTGATGCCTGCTATTTATAGGGCTGATATTGGACTTCCTCGCGGCCCACGTAAGATTAGGCTAAGGCTTACGCGGCCCGCGTAGAAGGGGTGTAGCTGCTAGGGTTGCTGATTCGTCGGTATAGGTTCGACACGATCATGACATGTGGCGGCTCAGGGGCTCGCCCTGACTTCAAGCTGTCGCGGCCCACGTAAGCAGTAGCCAAAGGCTACGCGGCCCGCAAGCGACACAAGAAATTTGTTTTTAATTAATTTTTATAAAAATAAAGATATTTGGGCTCGGTTTTCACATACGGGGTATATTTTAGGACATATTGGGGTATTTTAATATATTTTCGGGCGTCGAAAATATTTTGGAGGGTTGTTATATCCTCCCCACCTTGTTTTAGAGCTCGTCCTCGAGATCTACTGGAACAGGTGTGGATATTTCCTTTGCATTTCTGATTCAAGTTCCCATGTATACTCTGGTCCTCTTTTGGAGTCCCATTTTACTTTGACCAGAACTAAACTCTTGTGCTTGAGATTCTTAACTTTCCTGTCTTCAATTTGTAGAGGTATTTCTACAAATTTTAACTGCTCATTTACCTCTATATCTTTAAGAGGTACCATCATTGATTCATCAGCGAAGCATTTCTTGAGATTCGATACATGAAATACATCATGTATTCATGCCATTTCCTCTGGCAGTTGTAGCTGATAGGCTACATGTCCTATTCTTCTAATAATTTCAAAAGGTCCAACATACCTGGGACTTAGCTTTCCCTTTTTGATGAATCTTACTACTCCCTTCCAAGGAGAGACTTTTAATAACACTTTATCTCCTACTTGAAATTCCAATGGCTTTCGTCTGTTATCTGCATAACTCTTTTGTCGATCGCGTGCTGCTTTCAGTCGTTCCTTGACTTGAATGATTTTGTCGGTCGTTTCCTGTACTATCTCATGTCCAGATAGTTGTTTTTCTCTAATTTCTGCCCAACAGACTGGAGTTCGGCACTTTCGTCCATAAAGTGCTTCGAATGGTGCAGCATTAATACTTGTGTGCTAACTATTACTATAAGAAAATTCTATCAGTGGTAAGTGATCGTCCCAATTACCTCCAAAATCAATTACACAAGCTCTAAGCATGTCTTCCATTGTCTGAATTGTCCTTTCGCTTTGTCCGTCTGTTTGAGGATGATAAGCTGTGCTTAGATTTAGCTTGGTTCCCATGGCTTTTTGAAAACTTGTCCAAAAATGAGAGGTAAAACGACTATCTCTGTCAGAAACAATTGATAGAGGAATTCCATGTAAAGAAACTATTTCATTTACATATAATTTAGCTAATTGTTCCATACTGAAAGTTTCTTTCATTGGTAGGAAATGAGCTGACTTAGTTAGCCAATCTACAATCACCCAGATTGTATCATTACCTTTTCTTGTTTTGGGTAATTTAGTAACAAAATCCATTGTTATCAATTCTCATTTCCATATTGGCATTTCTAACTGTTGCAACAATCCTGAGGATTTCTGATGTTCAGCTTTGACTTGTGAACAGGTTAAACATTTTGCAACATATGCTGCTATATCCTTTTTCATTCCTATCCACCAAAAAATTCTTTCTTAAGTCCTGATACATCTTATCACTTCCAGGATGCATCGTATACTTAGATTTATGGGCTTCTTCTAGTATACGGTGGCGTAGGTTTCCTAATTTAGGTATCCACGTTCTTTTCTTATGGAATCTCCAAATTCCATCTGTTCCTTGTTCTAGTTCCTTAATCATTCCTTTTAACTTTTCAGTATCATCCTTGATTACTTATTCTTGTGCTTTCCTAATCTGCTCATTTAAATCTACTTGCAGATTTAAATTGAGTGAACGTACTCTTTTTGGTTTTTCATGATACTTTCGACTTAAAGCATCAGCTACTACATTTGCCTTTCCTGCATGATACTGGATATCACAATCATAATCACTAAGCATCTCCATCCAGCGTCTTTGTCTCATATTCAATTCCTTTTTCCTGAAAACATACCTTAAACTCTTATGGTCCGTGAAAATAGTAAAATTATTACCGTAAAGGTAATGTCTCCAAATTTTCAGGGCAAAAATTATGGCTCCTAATTCTAAATCATGGGTTGAATAATTCTCTTCATGATTCTTAAGTTGTCTAGAGGCATAAGCTATAACCTTTTGATGTTGCATCAACACACATCCATAACCTAACTTAGAAGCGTCACAATCGACTACAAAGTCTTCAGTTCCTTTTGGTAACGCTAGTATGGGTGCGTTGGTCAATCTTTGCTTAAGAATTCTAAAGGCCTCTTCTTGTTTTGGTCCCCATTCAAACTTAACAGATTTACAGGTTAGCTTAGTCAAGGGAATGGCTATTCTAGAAAAATCTCGAATAAATCTTCTATAATAACCGGCCAATCCTAAGAAACTTCTAAGCTCGGTTGGTGACTCGGGGGTTTTCCATTTAGTAATCGCTTTGATCTTGGTGGGATCTACATGAATTCCTTCATGATCGACTAAGTGTCCAAGAAACTGTACCTGTTTTAACCAAAACTCGCACTTTGAAAACTTTGCATAAAGCTTTTCCTTCCTTAATAAACTTAGAAGTGCGTGCAAATGCTTTGCATGTTCCTCTTTACTCTTAGAGTAAATGAGAATATCATCTATAAAAACAATTATGAATTTATCCAAATATGGCTTACATATTCGGTTCATCATGTCCATAAATGCAGCTGGGGCATTGGTTAAACCAAATGGCATGACAGTAAATTCATAATGACCATACCTTGTTCTAAACGCGGTCTTAAGAATGTCCTCTTCCTGTACCTTTAATTGATGATATCCTGACCTTAAATCTATTTTGGAGAAAAATCGAGCTCCTTGCAACTGGTCAAACAGATCATCGATTCTTGGTAATGGATACCGATTCTTAATCGTGACCTTGTTCAATTCATGGTAGTCAATGCACATACGCATCGATCCGTCTTTCTTCTTGACGAATAAGATTGGCGCTCCCCATGGCGATGAACTTGGCTGTATGAATCCTTTCTCTAACAATTCGTCTAACTGTTTCTTTAGTTCCTGCATTTCTGCGAGTGCTAGACGGTAAGGTGCTTTGGCAGTTGGTGCTGTCCCTGGTATCAAATGGATTCGGAATTCAACTTCTCTGTCTGGAGGTTGTCCTGGTAATTCTTCTGGAAATACATCTGAAAACTGAGACACTGCTGGGATATCTTTTAGTTCTTTTCCCTTAGTGTTAGTGATTATAGAAATCAAATACACTATAGATCCTTTTCTGATATAACTTGCTATTTTCATTACAAAGATGAATTTCGTGGATCTAGACGGTTTATCTCCTTTAATTGTGATCTTTTCACCCTTTGGTGAATTTACTTGAATTGACTTTTGATCACATAAAATACTGGCTTTATTGGCTATTAACCAATCCATTCCTAATACAACATCAAATCATGCCAGATTCATTGGATAAAGGTTTGCACATACTTTTGATTTAAAAATTCTATTCTTGCTCCCTGCAAGATTTGAGAAATCCTAACGGTTTCCCCATTTGCTGTCTCTACTAGATATTCTTGTGGGAGTTTAGTTAATGGTTGATTGAGAAGTTTGCAAAATGAAGTATTAATAAAACTTTGGTTCGCACCAGAGTCAAATAATACTTTAGCAAAAACATCATTAACTAAAAACGTACCGGCTATCACGTCCGGAATCATCTTGGCTTCATCTGCTGTCAGAACAAATGCTCTAGCATTTTTGGTAGCCTTATTACCCATGGCTAGAACTAGTTTCGGACAGTTTGGCTTGATGTGACATTTTTCCCCACAGTTGAAGCACATCCCATTATTAGGTTTCCTCCTGCAATCTTCTTCCTTGTGTCCCGGTAACTTGCAGAAATTGAAGTAAGTGGAGCATTTTCCCGAATGCTTCTTCTTACAAGCCTTGCAGTAGGGTGCAGAGGTAGAACCTATATTCCTACGGTTGGAATTTCCATAGCAGAATTCATGTGTAAGTCTCTGAGCTAGGTTCTTCCTTTGATCCTCTTCCCGTGTACGTACTAATTCATCTGTCAAGGTATTGGCTAGTTCTACAGCTTCTTCTATAGTTTGAGGTCTAGCCGCCTTGACTACATGTCTAATCTCCCCAATTAATCCCCAGATGTAATAGGAGATTAATACTGGTTCGGGTGATGCAAGGGTTGGCACTATTCTAGCATATTCGAAGAATAATGTAGTGTACCCCTTACTATCCACTCCAGTCATCCTAAGGTTTAGGAATTTATTTGCTATCTGTTCTTTTTCATTGGGAGGGCAGAATTTCCTTTCTACCATGTTTTTAAATTCCTCCCATTCCATATTGTAAACCCTGTTACTTCCTTAGATTGGAGGATAGTGTTCCACCATTCTAAGGCTAAATTCTTAAACAAATTAAAAGCAAACATTATTTTATCCTCTTCCGCGCACTTGCTTATTCTTAAGACTGCCTCAGTCTTTTCTATCCAGCGTAGAGATGCAATGGCCCCTTCATTGCCCGAGAATTCCATTGGTTTACAAGACCAGAATTCTTTATAAGAACAACCATAAGGCATGGTTCTTCTTCTTTTGGGAATGGGCGCTTGAAGTATAGGTCCATTGTTTACGCTGTTTTCTGGTTCGGAAGGTCGCTTACTGCTATGTTTACTTTTATTATCCGCTTCCTTAATAGTTTGAATAATAAATGGCATTGCATCTATAATTCCTTGTGCCACTATGTGTTGGATGGCACTGTTATCCACTGGGTTTCCATTGTTATCGTTGTTCGGGTTATCGTTATTCAGATTATTGTCATTCTGGTTTTCCGGGTTATTATCCGGGTTTTCTTGATTCACTTGGTCGGCCATCTGAATTTTAAACAATTATCACGTATTAATATCACAAGATAATATAACCAATCACATAATACGCATTTGGGTCAAAAGCGTCGATCATTGCGACTTACTCTATTTTTATATAGTATGCATCTAATACAAACTTAGAACTGGAAATTTAAAATTACAATACAACTGAAATAAAATTTATACTACTAGTAAGCACCCATAGTTTTTTTTTCAAACATACACGCATATTATATATTATTATATTATTATTATTATTATTACCACTTCCACCATCAACATCACGGATATGGATTCATCCAGAAATCCATATTGCGCACGTCGTACTTCCAGACGAGTCGCTCTCCTACCTGCCTCATTCTCTCGCTACTTTCTAAAATCTCTTCTCCGAAAGTTCATAGCTCTTGCACATTTTCTGAACTCACTGGGGGTGCAGGTGCTGGGACTGGGTTTGGAAACTGGGGTGTGGGTTCCTTGTACGAGTAAGGATTCTCTAGAATTTCTCTAATGTATTGATCACTATCGTAGTTGGGATCTAGAGGGTCCAGACCTAGGTAAGCTCCTAGATTCGGCATGGGCATGTCTTCGGGTATCGGGTAACGTTGCACATAATCCCTATTGTCATCCCACCATGGGTCATAATCTGGGTCTAAGGGATTGGGTGCTGGTACCCTAGGTATCTCCTCCGGATTAAAATCATGCATTTCTACTTGATTTTCTAGGTTGTTTTCTATTTCCATTGGCTGAGCGGGAAATAGTGGTAATGGTTGAGGGGCTAATAGTTGTTCCAGGTTTGGGTCGGCAGCTGTGGTTGCTAAAATATGGAAGTTGGCTAAACTCCTATTAAGCATGTCTTGGGTATGGGCATCAGTTTCTCTTTTAACAGCCGCTAGCACTCATTGCTCTTGTAACTTTTTCATTCTTTTCCTACGCTCATGTGCTCCCCTACTGAACCATCCTCTCTTTTTCTGAGGGAATGGCTCTTCAGACTGAGCCTTAAACACGAATATTCCTTCTTCATTATCAGCAGAATACCCTGAGAGGGTAGGCTGTGAAGAGGTGCCTTCACTTCTAGGTGAGCTGGACAACTGACGATACGCGTCGGAGGGTCCTTGGTCACTCATACTGTAAATTAACAAATAGTCAAATAACACATAACAATAAAATATAGATATGCACGTATTTTCGTAATAATTTCCTAACACTTTAAATAATATCTTGGTGTCAGCAGAACACTTCTGTGGCTGAATCAGTGGCTTAGCTCTGATACCACCTTCTGTCGCAACCCCCGTCCCCTAACAAACCCGGGAACGGGCGGCCGCGGCCAGTTTGGGTGGTATCTGTATTTTATCCATTTTGGCAGCGGAAATTACATCAGGATCGTAGTTAGGAAATATTTTATCAGAGTAAATACCACACTTTCATAATATTAAACACGTGGGAAAAATCCCAAGTTTTAAGTACACACATTTTCATAGGGGTAAACCATATTTTATTTAATAAAACATCTCTTTATTTTTAGGTAACTTTATTGCCACTTTTCCAAGCCTTCAGTGCTGTCCAGCTGGCTTCTATTTGGCTTTCACATTTTGTTACCTGAAACGCGTTTTAAAAACATTTTGTCAGTAGGAAATACTGGTGAGTGAATCCCAGTTTAATAAAGACCATTGTACAGTATTGAGGGCGGTCGCGCAATTACATTTGGTGTTTCCATCTATTCAATTACCACCCACGGTACTGTCAACCCGACTTGTGGTCATGTTACTCCTCGCAAGGCAGTAACAAATTTTGTATACAAAACCCCAACATACCGACGATAATTGTAGAATACAAATACTCAATCACTGTTGAATATATAATTAATTAAGTGAGGTTTTGTAAAAACAATTTGCAAAAAGGAGATTACTCACATTGTTGTCTTAGGTTTCCTTTAAGGGTTTCCTGGTGATTATCTATAATTTACACAAATGCACACGTGTTAGTATAATAACCCATTATTTATATTAATGATACCCTCCCCGAGACGGCATTCCAACGACTACATCAGGCAGAACCACGACAGCCGTTACGGAACCCTGGATCAATCAGGCAGCGTATCTAATACATAACCGGGGTTATGATACTTACAACAGAGCAGAACTTCGTTAATTAGGGGGATATTAGGCCTGGAAATAGCTTATACTATATGTAATTTCGAGAGAGAAAGAAATGTGAACGAATTCGAATGAACTGCCGATGCATGCTACTTATAGGGCTGATATTGGACTTCCTCGCGGCCCGCGTAAGATTAGGCTAAGGCTTACGCGGCCCGCTTAGTAGGGGTGTAGCTGCTAGGGTTACTGATTCGTCGGTATAGGTTCGACACGATCATGACACGGGGCGGCTCAGGGGCTCGCCTTACTTCAAGCTGTCGCGGCCCGCGTAAGCAGTAGCCAAAGGCTACGCGGCCCGCGAGCGACACCAGAAATTTGTTTTTAATTATTTTTTATAAAAATAAAGATATTTGGGCTCGGTTTCCACATACGGGGTATATTTTAGGACATATTGGGGTATTTTAATATATTTTAGGGCGTCGAAAATATTTTGGAGGTTTGCTATAAATATATTCTCTAGTAATTCAAGAAAACATATATATTTTTCTTTACTCAAAAATAATATATTTTCTTCTTGTTAAAAATATGATATATTTTTGTAACACTTGTAGAAATGATATTTTCGTTCTCTTGGTTCCAAAATACCGTTTAAGTTTTTTGTCATAGTATATATATATGAACTCAATTTCCGGAATATTTATGTAGCTTATATTCCTTGTTTGGTTTGTCCAATTTTTGGGTGTAGTTTATATATTTATTTTCTTGGAATTTTGGTAATATTTTGTATTGTAATTTTTGGTATTTTGGTGAGTTATATTATTTCAAGTCCTAAAATAATATAACTAATACACATAATATACAAGTAATCACACAAATTGTGACATCTAAATATATATATATTCCGAAATACATATTTAGTCACTTTTATTTATCAAAAACCAACCCCCAATATTTATAATTTTTGTAACAAAAATCATGGCAATTTTTACATGAAAAATTATGGTTAAAATACACTTGTAAACACTTGTTTAAAAATATTTTTCTAAGTGTTTAAATTCTAAAAAAAAATTGCCATAGTTTCCCCTTAAAAATGGAGGTTTCCATGCTTTCAAAGCATATCATTTTCTTTTAAAATCATCACAAATCAACAACAATTCATTCAATACATACCAAGTTCCAAAATCATGCATTTTACACTACAACATGAACTTGAAACTTTGTAAAAATTTGTACTAACTTGCCATGTTAATTAGTAGGCTTAGTTACCCTTTAAAGTGTGGTTATTTGTTTAATAACATCATACTTGAAGATTTTAGACTTTCACAACTTGTAACATGATTTTCTAAAACTATTTCTTCTTGAATTTTTCTTGTTAGTAACATGTTTCTACACTTGATTCATCACTAAAAATGTGATTAATTTCTTTAAAAATCATGGTTATGTAAATCTTGTAATTAAACTTGGTTTCTTGAGAAAAATAGTTTTGAAATCATCCATCTACAAGATTTATTTTATGTTTTGATCATCATCATTCATAAAAACATCTTCATATTTCAAGTCCATGTTTACATAAAGGATGTTCATTTTGGTTTTTCACAAGATCATCCACTCACTTGCTAGATCATGTGTTTAATCACAATCTAGCAAGTTTCATATGATGTTTAACATCATAAACATAAACAATCACAATCAAGAAGCATACATGCACTTAAACAACAAAGATTATTATGATTTTGAGCTTTATGTTATAGATTATGTTCTTGATCTTTGATGTTCTTCATGTTTAGTTACTTATATCATCTTTTAACCAACATAACAAGAAGTAAAATTAGATTAGGAGGGTCTTACTACTAGCACAAGGCTAGGGAAGAGATCAAGGTTGAAGAGGATGATAAACTTGGTGGTTAATAGCACTAGAGAAAGGTCCTTCAATCAACAATGGCACCAAGCTCCTTAGTTAAGCTCCTTACACCTTTGTAGCACTAGAGATTGGATGAATGAAAGCTTGAAGATGATGGTAATGGTGGTGGTGTTCTCGGCCGTGACTAAGAGGGAGATAGAATAGAGTTTGAGTGTTGTGAAGTTTATGAGAAAATGAAGTATGAAGGACTTGTGGTTAACTTAAATAACTTCCAACATTACATAAACTCTTGGTTAACATGTGCAAATAAAATATTAAAACAAATCAAGGGTGGGGGACACCCTTGTAACCGTGAACATGAGGGGGGGTATGGTTATGGTGTAATGGTAAGTTAGGATAACTAGTTGAAATCTAAGTGTTTAGTTAGTGATATAAGTTGTTATGTAATTATAAGAGGTGTTATGATATTCGGGGACCATAACTAGCTCGGAAATGATAAAACAATGCTTCTAGTGAAAATTTGGTGTTTCGGGTAGTGTCCGGTTGTTCGGTTGGTTACCGGTTCGTTTAGGTGCTAAAATACGCAGTTTAGTGTGTTTTATGTTCCCTTTTATGACAGTTTTGATTCCCGACACTTGGGAAAGTATTCTGGACCATTAAACCATAATTCTGAATAATATTAAGTTGTTTAAAAGCTTATTTTTGCTGAATTCTACAGTTTATGTGAGTTTTAGGCACTTTCCGGCACTTAAACTATCACTAGGAAGGCAGTTTTATGATCCTTGCTTTCCTACACACTATACTAGTGTAACTCTTGGTTTCTGGCTCATTCTGTGTCTCAATACCATGTCTGTCTAAGTACTGAACTCCCGTCAGTATTTCTGATTTGTCTGATAACTGTGCTAACTTTGTTTCGTGCATCATTTGAATCATAAAGTGTTGCATACAATAATGACATGACATCATGCAATATGTGATGCACATGTAGGTATTATGACAATAATCAGAAAGCATTCATGTCATTAATTTAAATCAGCACAGTCATTAAGCCACAAATTACTGTTTAATTATTGTACGGATACATGGAAATTTGACAGTTGTCACATATAAACTTTGTATTTGTCAGTGTTGTCAATATTTTTTCCAGTGTCAGTTCGTTACCGCTTATTGTTCAGCAGTCTTCTCGCAAATCAACATTCACGTACTGTAAAGCCGAATAGACGTCCCTAGGCACTCCAAAAGGCCTAATTAAGTTACTTTATGTCTTAAACATTATATTTAATTGTCTAGGCACTTTTTATCCGCGTAATTATAAGCCGTAAATTACCGGTTGTCACGGTTATCATCGGAACCAAACCGGGAACCATTTATTCACAAATTTAACAACCGGAACTGGACCCGAAGTACACCAACAAGGTTTGGATCAGGCGGTTCCAATTCGGTTCCCTGGTTCTGGCATTTCAGAACTGTAAAATGCTCATCCCTACCCGAAATATGCCTAGAACAACCACTGTCAACATATCACGGATTGCTAACAGTCCCCCTTGGTTATCCCTTCAAAAATAAGGAGATTAATTAGACATAGGTACCCAGGCCATAGTGGTCTTAGGCATTCTTGAAGCATCAATGTAAGACACTTCATGTAAGCATATGTCCTTATCTTTTTCAAAAACTGGAGATGCCACTTCCTTTGGTTTTGCTTTCTAAATTTGTTTAGGGTTAACAGATGTTTTAGTTTCTTTTGCTGAAATTGTCGGTTTACTCGCAACTTTTGAGTTAGAAACTACTTTTTTGTTGTTTATCCGGCTTTTGTTTGTTCTAAGCAGCATTCCAATCACTATTAGATGATTTAACTTTGGGATGCTTATTCTTCTTTGCCTTAGGTTTTTCTGTCACACCCCTTTCTGCGGCGGAAGCACGAGGTGTGATCATGAAAGGTTCTCATTGCATACGAAAGGTAAACATGCTACATGCTCGTAAAAATAACTTCAAATACCATAATTTGAAAACATAAGTTTAGCGTTTACATCGCTAAGTCGCATAGAACATTGTCTTAAAAAGTTTACAACTTTATTTAAAGATAAACATGAGCGACATCCACGAGCATAAGCAAGACCGCGCGCACACCCATCCTAGTTACCTGAAATACATGTGAGTTTTGGAAAAACGTCAACATAATGTTGGTGTGAATTCATGCAGTTTTTGTATTTCACGTTTGTATACTTTGTATGAAAACATAGTTTGTGTCATGTATAAATCAAGTTTTCATATATAAATCAAATATTCATGTGTACACCACGTACTCATGTATAATTCAATTTTTTCTTGAGTACCCCACGTACTTCAAGTATAATTCCCGTTTTCTTGAGTACCCCACGTACTCAAGTATAATCCAAGTTTTCTTGAGTACCCCACGTACTTCAAGTATTAATCAAGTTTTAGTATGGTATGAATTTCATGTAAATAAAGTATTCCTGTAAGTATCAGGATTGTTAATGGGTTGCAAAGCCATTAACATGTGACACGACATAGGAAGTCACCAAACCTTAGGCATTTAATTGGTATATTCTGAAACACAAAAGCACTACTCGATTCTCGCCCTCACCGAGAGTGTGGCTGCCCGGCACCCGTTAGATCTAACCTTTTGTTCTGCGGTCTAGGTATATTGTTGATTAATGGTGCTTCTGTACCCTATTCGTGACACGATTTCTCGCATCATTTCTCATAACGCCTCATACTTGGTTCTCGTTCTCACCAAGTGCGCTTCTCATATTCTTACATCTCGTCACACTTGGTTCTCGTCCTCACCAAGTGTGCTTCTCGTATTTTTATATCTCGTCACACTTGGTTCTCGTCCTCACCAAGTGTGCTTCTTTTTATCATACCATTTATAGACATAGTAATGTTTGTACATGTATTTCGCCCCCGAAGTTATAAAACTGAAAACAGTTAAAAGAAAAGGGGGAGCATGAACTCACAACTTTGCGTTCCTGTGCGTCGTAAACTTCACCGGATTTGCTTAATTAACGTCGTAACCTATACGCGTTTTCTTAACGTTAGTCACTAGACTTGCGTCGCGCAAGCACAGTCACTCTCTTTTGTATTTGTATTGTTGTGTTAAAAATATTTTATATTTTTAACTAAGTATCTTACTTATATTATTTTCTCAAAAATTAATATAAGTATCTCGCGTTTTGCACTTTGCACCCGAATTATGTAACTTGTATTTTGTATGTGTATTTTTGGTGTTTATACTTCTCGTGAGTATTTAGTGTATTTTAAGTCTTAATACACTAGCACGTATAACACATACGATATACACTTAGCACAAAAGTTGGTGATCAAATAATATATATTTTTCTCTCAAAAATATATATACTTAATATCCATTTTTATTCTTGAAGAAATCCTTATTTCTTATCACCAAAAATTAGGGAAACCTTGGTAATATTTTTAAATACATTTTTAGGGAATAAGTTTCTCAAAAACTTATATTTTTCTAAGTGTCAAAATTTATAAAAATTTTGACAGAGTTTCCCCTAAAAATGGAGGTTTCCCATGTTTTCAAAACATGTGTTTATTTTCTTTTAAATCGTCAACAATCATCAACAACAATTATCAACAATAATCATCAACAATTATCACTAATTTCTCCATTTCACGAACTTGAATATTTACAAAAATGTGTAGTAACTTACTAGCACATTTAGTAAGTCTTGTTATCTTTAAAAATAAGTTTAATTTCTTAAAAACTTTATTTTTAAAGATCTTGAAGTTTCACAACCTCTAGTCATGATTTACCAAACATATTTCTTGTTGTGTTTACACACTTGTTTATTTACTAAAATGCTTTTAGTTTATGTAAGGTCCGGGTTTTAACAAAGCTAGCATTTTCCGCTTGGTTCTTCCGAAAAACCACTTGTAGATCTTTAGATCTACATGTTTAGAGTCTTATTTTACAAGAAAATTTATATTTACACAAGTTCATGTTTCATGGATGGAAAGTTTCATCGTCTTCCATAATTTTAACACTAACATACTACTAGTTCATGTTCTTGAACATAACCTAGTATGGTTAGATGATGATCTATCCCCCTTCTAGTAACAAACAACATCAAATAATAACAACCATACAAGATTAACATGATTTACACACATATCTACTCTTTATCCAACTAGTTTATCTTTCTTTCAAGACTTTTAGTTTGGATCTTGTGTGTTCTTGAGTTTTAATCGTTAAACTTCTTATTAACCACTCTAATCATGAACAAGGAAGTGTTTAGAAGCACTTACTACTAGCTCAAGGCTAGGGAAGAATCAAAGCGAAAACAAGGTGGTTAATAGCGATGTAGAGAGGTCCTTGTGATTCCGTAAGCACCGAGCCTCCTTATGTGAACTCTAGCACCTTGATATGTATGTAGAATGCCTTGATCAAAACTCGAAAGTGATGATGGATGTGGGTGTGTGTTCGGCCGAGTATCAAGGGAAGAGGGAGAGAGTATGCAAGTTTTGAAGTGTGGTTTGTGAATGAGAGTGATTACCCCCTAAACCTTTTAATAACCATAAAACCTCATTACCCAATGGATCCTATGTCATCAAGATATTAAACATGTCTACATAAAATAATCAAAAAAAAATAGTGGGGTGTCCCCACATGGGACCGATTTCGGTTGCAAGGGGGGGGGGGGTTTGGTTTGTTTTGAAGTTGATGGTTAGGTGCTAGTTAGCTTAATTAGAAGGTTAAACTAACTACTTGTGTGTTATGTTTTATAACGGGTGTTAGGGTATTCGGGGACCCTAACTAGCTTAGGAAAGTAGAAACAATGCTTCTAGCATTATTTTGGTGTTCCGGGTAATATCCGGTTGTTCGGTTATATACCGATTCGTTAAAGTGCTAAATTACACTTTTTAGTGACTTTAAAGTATCCTTTTGTAACACTTTCGATTCCCGACACTTAGGGAAATATTCTGAATGATAAATTATATTTTCTGCATAATATTCGAGTGCTAAAAGCTGAATTATTGCTGAATTATACAAAATTCTGCACTTAAAGTGCGTTTCGGGTGCTTTTTAGTGCTTATATTTGCTTTCGGAGAGTATATATATTAAACCCTTGTATGTACTCTTGGGTTTCAATGTATTCTTGTTGTTGGACCTACACCTAGGCTCCAATTTTATTGACTGACTGCTTTCTGCAGTTCTGTTGACACAGTGTGTATTACCGGTGAGTTTACTATTATTTCTGACGCAACGCTCTCCTTTATGCATAAAGCAATATTTTGTAGTATACAACGTGCATGAATTCACTTGTTTAGTATGTGTTCAGACATTACTGACAATTAAGCACATAATTGCAGTCATTAAATAATGATTAAAGTGTACGGAAATTACCGGTTTGGTGCCAGTTGTCACATTTTCAACCTTAATTGGCTTAGAATGATACTTTTCCCTTGGTGTAACCTTTTTACTTTTTAAGTAATAGGGATTATAAGGATGATGTATGCAATATCTTGCAATATGTTAGGATTGCCACAATTGTAGCATATTTGCTTCTTCGATTAGGGAGCATAGCCTGACCACGAGGACGATTATGAATGTGAGTGGTAAGATCTACCACTCCTAAAATGATTTTCACATCTTCTGGTTTACGGGTTTTCAAGCTTTCTATTATTCTAAGTATGGTTTTGCTTAAACCTTTTGCCTTCTCTCACGACCTTTTTGTTAGTCATGTTTAACCTGTACAGCTCCTCTTTTGGGTATTTAAAAGCATATTTTTTCACATTTGCCATTGACAACAAGTTCAACAAAAGTTGTAGACAAACTGGCTTTCAACTTAGAAGACGTATCATTCTTAAAATTTGAACCTTTTATATATTTAGCACAGTTAGTCACACGAGGTTCTTTACCCTTACGAACAGGGTTCACAGATAAATCAGTTTTAACATCATAAAATTCTTTAAAAGAAACATTAGTGACATTTTTTAAATTGTAGTAAAAAATTTTATCACACTCGTCATCTTCACTGTCCCAATCCTCAAAGATTACTTTCTCTACACATGAGGTAGAAGCATTAGAGTTATTCACACATTTAAAGTCAGGAATAATTTCTTTCAAAGTTTCCGACCCAACATTTGTTTCAACCTCAGCTTGTTTCCCAAACCTAGAATAATCTAAGTCTATCGTGTCTTTTGAATCTTCTTTAGATGATGACATAGTAGTATAATTTTCATTAAATGGTGGGGGAACTTCTATATACCCAACCCCCAGTTTCTTCTTACCTACAATTTGTCTGTCAACAATGTTTTTAGTCAATTAACTAACACCTCAAATTTATTGAAGGTAAATTCAACAGTTTCAAAATTGGCTTTACCTTCCTTTAGCTCGTTTGTTAATATTCCAATATATCCTTTTGCATCACGATATACACAAGTTGTTTAGCTTAGATCATTGTGTAACTTGGTTATTTCACTTTTCTTCTCTTCCACCTTGTCTTTTAAGATTTTGTTGTTTTTAGATAAGGTGTAGTTTGAGGTTTTCAAATCTTATAATTCCCTTATTAAAGTTGCATTATGTATTCTATAAATTGTTACTTTATTAATGCAAATTTGAGAGCAAAGTTAAGCATTTACCTCAGTAAAGTTTGAAGTCTTTGAAGATAAAATTGCAGAAATGTTAGCCATGAAAGCAAAACTGGATTCTGAACCCGAAGCTTGTAGTTGATCCTCACAATCATATTTAGTTGTCTTTTGACATGTGGAAGTATAATACAATGGACCTGTAGATGAAAGCAGAACATTGTTGTTGTAGGGAGATGATGCATTGCTTAATGTGCGTGTATGATTTAGAGCCTTCTGTTTGTTATCCAGACCATATGAGTAGATTGATGATAGAAATCAGATCTTCCATGCTTGTTTTATATGGGTAATGTGTCCTCTTGATGGTAGCAACACTCATGTCCATGTACCGTGACAGAGCATTAACAAGTTTGTTGTTGACTACACCAATTAATATCTTAATTCTAGCATCTTTCATTTCGGAAATCAGTTGGGTAAACCTATTAATTTGAGTTTCCAAAATTTCACCCATTATATGATGGAACCCGTTGACTCTTTGTACGAACAAATCACGTGCATAATACATTTTAAATTGAAGGCCGTGAATAAGAAGCTTGTTGTGAATAAGAGAACAATTCACTAATGTGTTGATGCATAAGAATGTCTGTTGACTGTATCTTCATCAAGTCTAATATCAAGAAAGTCAAGATTGGAACTTAAAAGTTAAATTTAGGGTTTAGTTTTGATTTTAGGAAGAAAATAGAAGGGTTCCGTTTGAAACATGATGGTTCCGTTTGAGATTGTCGTTTGAAATAGAGGGTTCCGTTTGAGATTGTCGTTTGAAATAGAGGGTTCCGTTTGAGTTAGTCGTTTGAGATAGGGTTCCGTTTGAACTGTCGTTTGAACCATTATGTTAAAGTTCAAACGGAAGGGTTTAAGGTCTATATATAGGTGTGTGTTATCCATATTTCAAACGGAACAGTAGGAGGTCATTGTGTGAATCACGAAGTGCTGCCGAATTTGTGTTAGAAAACATTGTACAAGCACACGGTTGTTAATAGAAAGAAAAATTAAAGGATACAAGCTGTTTTGGACGTTGTTTACTTTGATTCCGCTTTAGTAATCGATGTTAAACTACCTTAACTGACTTTCAGGGTCACATACACGATCCAACAAGTGGTATCAGAGCTCAGGACGAGGAGTTCATACCGAATACAGCTTGAAATCATCGGATTATCTCACTTCTACCTTTCTTTTCTGATTTTAACTAGTTGTCACGGTTAAAATAGCTTGAAACGTTCACATAGCAAACGAAATTCACTATTAACTAATCCTTGAAATTTTGAAATCAAAATTCGGCCTAAAACTGATCGAAATAATTCAGACCGTTTGAAAGTGTTCGCGAGTTGCTGACGTCACCGTTTGAAATTGACACATATCGTTTGAAAGTGATCACATCGTTTGAAAACTAACCAATCGTTTGAACTGATCGTTTGAAACTAACCGTTTGAAATCAATCGTTTGAAAATGTTTGTTGTTTGAACTATGTCGTTTGAAATGTGTATCGTTTGAAACTAGTTGTCGTTTGAACAGCTATCGTTTGAAACAGTTGTCGTTTGAACAGCTATCGTTTGAAACTATCATCGTTTGAATCTCTATCGTTTGAAGCTATTGTTATTTCAAACGGAACAATCCATTCCGTTTGAAAACAACTATTTCGTTTGAAAAATTGTTTGAACCATTCCGTTTGAACAAGTTTCGTTTGAATCTGATATTTTCCATAACCAAAATTTTTCTAAGTGATTGTCTGATTTTACAGGTACATTTACAATGGATGATATTTTCTTAAACCCGTTTAGCGACATGTACGCGTTCGCTGGAGATTCCGGAAACAATGATGCTTCATCAAGCAATGTAAATGAGAATCCACCAAAAGAGAAGAAAAAGGAAGCTTGGGAATCGGAAAGTGCCTTCGGAACGTTCAATAAACCTCCAAAGCTAATGGCTATTGAGGAGTACAGTCGTTGGTCCAGAAAGTTTGAAGATTGGATGATGGCATTCGCGTTTCCAAGTTGGAAAAGTCTGAAGAATGGTTATGACCAAGGAAACAAGAATGGGGAAGTTTTAACAGCATCTGATGAGATTGACTCATTCGTAGCCGAACAAAAGTGTGTGGCGTTGTTATTTCAGTCTGTTCGGGAGGATATCATTTCATTGATAGAATATTCAAATGCTAAAGATCTTTGGGCAAAGTTAGAAAAGAAATGTATAGGTAGTGAAGAAATCAAGAAAAATAAAATAAAACTACTTAGGAAAGAGTTTGATATGTTTGGATGCTTAAAGAATGAATCAGTGTCAAAAATGATCGAGAGATTTGGGCACTTGAAGCTGGAGTTAGTTAGGCATGGAATTAAGTATTCTGATGATGAGCAAGTAGACAAGTTGTTCGATTCGTTGCCAGACGAGATGGAGTGGAGATATTATGCTCTCATGCTTAAGAACACTATTCCTTCTGAATTGTTGAAACCAGATTTGGTGATTGAGAAACTTGAAAGTCATGAGTTGGAGTTAAAGAAGACGTACAAAGTTAATCATTCATCTTATCAACAGAATCTGGATCTATACTATCCAAAGAGCATGATGCTGAAAGCTACTTCACCAAAAACTGCATTTTCTGCTGAAAATGTGTCGACAGCCGGCAAAGAAAGTCAAAGTGGTCAAAGCAGTGGAAGTCACAGTGGTTTTCACAGTGGATCTTCATCTTCTGGAAGTCATTCTGATGCAAAGAATCGTTTTCAATGTAACATTGCAATAGACTTGAAGAATGCTCAGAACTTTGATGAAGAATCGGCCAAGCAGCAGATGATTTTCCTAGCATCGGTGTTGGAATCGTATGAAGGATTGGTAGCTGGGAAAATTGGCAATACAAATCTGACGAAAGAAGATTACGATCAGATTGATCCGGAGGAAATGGAACTGATCGATATTCGTTGGGCTATGGCAAGTGCTGTTCGTCGTGCACAAAGATTCATGGAAATTACTGGCAGAAAAACAATTGGTGGTGCTTCTACTAAGCTGGGGTTCGATAAATCGAAGGTGACTTGTTTCAAATGTAAGCAGAAGGGTCATTTCAAGAGAGAATGCCGAAATGCTTATGTTGATGAGTCGGAGAATCCTTTCAGAGATGATTACTACAAGAAGGCGATTTATCACCAGAATAAATCCGAGCCACCTAGATTGAAGCAGGTTGAGGACAATAGAGAGAAATCTAGAGCTCTTGCAGTGATTTATGATGATGAGGGATATGATTGGAGTCAAGAGGTTCTACCAGAAGAAGATGCGGTTGGTTACGCATTCATGGCGAAAAATGAACCTATTCCATGGAAAGATGATAGAACTGAAGAGCAGAAGTATAGATACAGAAAGATGATTTCGGAAAACAAAATTACTAGACTTTCTAGTATCTATTTGGAAGCAAAAAGAGCCAAAAGATGGGATCCAGACAGAGAGTGTTATCTTGATGAGTATGGAAATATTGCCATTGATCACAAAACTCTTGATCTGGAAGTCTTAATCAGGGAAATGAAAGAAAATGATGAGTATTGGCAACACAAATGGTGGGGAACTCCAACTTCGAAAATGATTGAAGAAGAGAAAGAGAAAGAGGAGAAAGAGAGAAAAGAGATAGAAGGAAAAGAATCCAAGAAGATTGATACTGGAGTTATCGATACTACGCAGGAGTTGAATGCAGAGAACCTGGGAAAAATGGCTGACAAAGTGCTGGCTGCCAAAGCACTTGAGGTAGACTCTAACTCCGTGTCTGAGTCAAAAAGCCAGGTCAGTTCAGATGTGTCAACAAATGCGTCAGGTAAAAAGATCGAAGGAAATGCTGATTGCAAAAATTGCAACAAAGAGTGCAAATTTTGTAATACTGTCACGTATCTCAACGGTGAGAAAATTAAAGATCTGACAGCAAAGGTCAGAAACGTTGAGAATCAGATTCTTGGTCGTGACAAAACAGTTAAAGCTTCAACTGAACGGATAAGAGAATTAACTGCTCAAATTGAAACTGATAAAATTGATCATGACAAAATTAAACAAGAAAATGAAAAGTTGATTCTTGAAAACCGTCAGATTTCTGAAAAATTTGAAAAACTCAAAAGCACAATGAAAGATTGTGATGATCGAAATGGTAAAACTTTTAAAGAAAATGAACATTTAAAAGCAGTGCTTAGAGTTAAAGAAGAATCAATCAATAAACAACTGGATGAAATCGCTAAATTGAAACTTAAAGTTCAAGAGGCTGTAATCGAAAACGAGCGAATCCAGTTGAAGCTTAACAGTTACAGCTCCGCAAGCTTTGTTTTGCAACATATCATTCCCAAACCCATCGGGAAAGACAAAGCGGGCGAAGATGTGTATTCTGATGGAACTGGGGTGGGTTTTCATCAAGTACCACCACCTGTTCTTCATAATTACACTAAAAAGCAGTCTGGGTTGGTTGAAATTGAGGAAGAAAAAGAAGTTATACTTCCGGAGAACATTGATGTTATTTTTCTACATCATCTGATGATAGTGTTCAGACAGAGATTGTTAAGAGTACAGCTGAAGGTGTTTTGATGTCTGATTCAACTGAAGATGATGGGTGTTTCTTGGACAAATACATTCAGAAATCAAAATCCAAAAACAACTTAAGTGATGAACCGAGTCTTGTGATGTACAAGATGGCTGGATCTGATAAGTTGTATTCGGATTCTGAATTTCCAATTGAGAATGTTAATGTGAAAAAGTTGACAAATGTTTTCAAATTGGTTGAAGTTGAGTTGTCAGAAGTGAACAGTTTGTGTCAAACAAAAAGGCAAATGAATTTTGAGAAAGATAAAGCTTATTACAAAAAGCCTGTTGTTCCACCACGTTTTTATAATAACAATCGAAACAATTGGTCGGGTGGTTATCGGGGTGGTAATAGTTATCAGAAAAAGAGTTTTCAAAACAAAAGGTTTGCTGAAAAGAAGGTGTTTGTGAACAGTTCACGTTCTGATGAGGAAAATAAAATTTTTTCAAAATCAAATAAAGAGTTCTTTGAGAAAAGAGCTGCACATTATCAGTCTGAAGGCACAAGTCGAGTTGTTGATACTCGTACATGTTTCAGATGTAATCAAGTTGGTCACATTGCACGAAAGTGTACCAATGCGAAGCCTAAGACTGAAAATGTGAAGATTCAAAAGGGTAAAGCACCAATCGTTGTTGAGAAAAAGAGTGTGAAAAATGACAACATCAAAGTGAAAAATGAACCTGTTAAGAAAATGGTAACTAAAAATGACAAGTTTTATAAACAGGTTGCATTATCTCAACAAGTTTGGAAACCAAAAACTGAAATGAAAATTTCAACTCCTGAAGTGAAAAAGGCTGAAGAATCAATTTCGGTTGATTATGATGCAAATTTTCCACCTTTGAAGGCTGAAAATTTCAAAATTCAAATTGCGAGAGTCAAGGTTACACCTAAGGCTGATGAGGCCTGGGTGGACACCATGTTCGAATAAGCAGTTTGAATTGCCGGAGCTTCCTGGATCGCGAAGCATGAATCGGCATCTTTCTTAAAAGTTGGTTAATTTGAATTTTGTTATGTGCAGGATCTTCCAAGAGCCATTTCAAGATGGATCATGGATAGTGGCGCATCTCGACATATGACAGGAAAAACTGCATTACTGTATGATGTGAAGAATATCAATGGTGGTTATGTGGGATTTGCAGGTCATGAAGGTGGTAGAATTGTTGGTGAAGGAACGTTATCCAATGGGATTGTAACATTTGAGAGAGTTAACTACATCACTGAGCTGGAGAACAATCTGCTTAGTATCTCGCAGATTTGTGACAATCAGTATACTACTCACTTCACTGATAAAGAATGTTTGATTTTGAAACCTGGTTTTGTTGTTCCTGAAGAATGGATTATTATGAGGGCACCTAGAGTGAATGATTTATATGTGTTAGATATGTCTGTAGCAACTACAACTACTGGTCAAGCACATTGTTTCGTGTCTAGAGCAACTGAGAAAGAATCAAGATTGTGGCACCGAAAGATGGGGCATATTCATCTTAGAAAAATGAATCACTTGGTGCACAATGATTTGGTATTGGGAGTTAATATCAAAGGTTTTCATCTGGAAGGGGAGTGCATTAGCTGCATCAAAGGCAAGCAGAAGAAAAAGTCACATCCTACAAAGCAAGTCAATTCAGTTTCAAGACCGCTGGAAAGACTTCACATGGATTTGTTTGGTCCTGTGAATGTCAAAAGTATTACAGGAGATTTCTATTGTTTGGTCGTTACTGATGATTATTCCAGATTTTCGTGGGTTTCTTTTTTGAAGACGAAAGATGAAACATTTGACAGTTTGATGGGTCTGTTCAGGAAGATAGAGAATTTGTACCAAAGGAGTATCAAGAGAATTCGAAGTGACAATGGTACTGAATTCAAAAACAGTAAGATGGAAGAATTTTGTGATGAAAGAGGTATTTTGCATGAGTTTAGTGCTCCGTACACTCCACAGCAGAATGGAGTCGCAGAACGCAAAAACCGGACACTAATCGAGTCGGCTAGAACTATGCTCGCAGATTCAAAGTTACCGATTAATTTTTGGGCTGAAGCTGTTTCTGCCGCATGCTATACGCTCAACAGGGTTCTTACTGTCAAGAAGTTCAACAAAACATGCTTTGAGCTAATCAATAACCGCAAACCGAATTTGAAGTATCTAGAACCGTTCGGGTCACCCTGTACGGTTATAGAACCTTTTTGGAAAGTTTGGTCCGAAGTGCATTGAGGGAATATTTGTTGGTTATTCAAATCCGTTGCGACGTGTCTTCATTCCAAGTGAGAAGCGGATTATTGAAGCTGCAAATGTTGAATGTCAAGGCTATACTATGCCGCCGCAGAATCCTGGTGATTCATGGCGTTATCATTATGACAAACTTTGGGATTCGTTTGACATGAGAGAAGAATCAGAGGATGATGAAGATTTCTTTGATGAGTTGGATATTTTGCGTGAATATGAGTCACAGCTAAGGTTCCCAGCTGAGTATTCGAGGAGACCATGGGAAACTTTAAATGATGATGAAGCAGGTCCAAGTAATGCTGGTGAACATGATGATGTCCAACAAAATGAAGTTGCTCAGGATAATCAGTCGGTTCAGAATGATAATCTAGAAGCTGAAAACATGCTAGTCTTTGATCATGGTGATTCAGATTCTGAGGGGGAGCAAATTCAGATTTCAAGTCAAACAAACCAAGTTGGTGAACAAGATGCAGAGCAGAATGTTACTAATCTGGAGGGAAATGTAGATGTTCCAAGTGAAGTGATGCCGCGAACTTTTTCATATCATCCAGAGGAGTTGATCATAGGAGAATTGCAGAAAGGCGTTCGCACTCGAAATCAGATTGATAAAGGGCTTACATGTTTTTATACAAAAGTTGCTCCTTTGCAAACTGAATTCTCATTGAGTTGTTTTATCTCGCAGGTTGAACCAAGAACTTACAAAGAGGCGCTTACTGAAGACTCTTGGGTCAATGCAATGCAGGAGGAACTTAGTCAATTCGAGAAATTGGGAGTGTGGAAGTTAGTTGATTTGCCAGATGGTCAGAGAAAGATTAACACCAAGTGGGTGTTCAAGTGTAAGAGAGACGATAGAGGAATTGTTGTAAGGAACAAAGCTCGACTCGTTGTTCAGGGCTTTAGTCAACAGGAGGGAATTGATTTTACCGAAGTCTATGCTCCTGTAGCACGACTAGAGGCTATCAGAATTTTCCTAGCATTTGCGTCTTGGAAGAACTTCAAAGTTTATCAGTTGGATGTTAAATCGGCGTTTCTTTACGGGAAGGTTAAAGAGGAGGTTTATGTCGGTCAGCCATCGGGCTTCACCGATCCAATCCACAAAAATAAGGTCTACTTATTGGACAAAGCGCTGTATGGTTTACACCAGGCCCCGAGAGCTTGGTATGAGACTTTGTCTCAACACCTACTAGCCAACAAGTTCATTCGTGGAAAAGTGGATGCCACTCTCTTCACTAAAAAGGTCGATGGTCATCTTCTGATAGTTCAGATTTATGTGGACGATATAATCTTTGGGTCGACAAATGAAAATCTATGCAAAGATTTTGAATCAGTGATGAAGCAGAAGTTTGAAATGTCATCAATGGGGGAGATGAAATTCTTTCTGGGATTACAAGTTGAACAACTTCCTGAGGGAATTTTCATTCATCAGTCAAAGTACGTTCATGTTATTCTAGAGAAATTTGGGATGTCAGGTTCTACTCCAGCTGCTACCCCACTTGCAACAAATCATGGGATTCACCCAGATCTCACCGGAGACAGGGCTGATGAAACGTTTTACCGTTCCATGATAGGTTCTTTAATGTACCTAACTGCTTCACGTCCTGATATTATGTACCCAACGTGCCTCGCAGCAAGATTTCAGTCTAACCCGAGAGCATCGCATACGATTATTGTGAAGAGGATATTGCGCTACCTGAAAGGAACTCCTTCATTGGGGTTGTGGTATCCTAGGAAAGGTGACTTTACGCTCGAAGGGTATTCCGATTCGGATGCTGCAAAGTCAATTCAAAATCAACAACTGCAGGATGCCAGTTTTTTGGTCCTAGATTGGTTACCTGGCAGTGTAAGAAACAAACGTCTGTAGCGTTATCTACTTGTGAAGCGGAGTATGTTTCTGCTAGCAGTTGCTGCTCTCAGATCTTGTGGATACAGCAACAGATGCGCGACTACGGTTTGCAGTTTCTTAACACACCTCTTTTTGTTGATAATGAGGCCTCAATAAATATAACAAAAAATCCAGTACATCACGCTAAAACTAAACACATAGAAATTCGTCATCACTTTATTCGTGATTGCTTTGAGAAAAAGTTGATACGAATTGAGAAAATCCACACTGACGAACAGAAAGCTGATTTACATACTAAAGCTTTTGATAAAAATCAGTTTAAATATTTGTTAAAACTGAATGGTATGAAGCTTTTGTCGGTGTCGGATGGCATAATTGGCGTTGATGAGAGTACTGTTGCGGATGAAGACGAGAAACAATCTGCAATGGTTTGTCGAATTTTTACTTGTTTTGGTATTTAGGGGGAGTAGATATTTGTACAGAGTTATGCTTTCAAAAAATACAAAAACAGTAAAAAAATGATAAAATACAAAAACATGATAAAATCTGAAAAAGAGCTTGTGTATATAGGGAAAATGATAGTACATCAGCTAGACGATTACAGTATGCTAAAGATTTGTAAAAGTATAAAAGAGTTAAACAATCTTACTGATGATGTGTCGATAGGTTTTCGCACATTTAGTAGATTTATTCGGGATATAAACCTAAAATTCAAACTTGTGAATTCGTGGGGAACACTACTTGGATATATAGGTAACCCCTGAAATCTCGTTTGAAAGGTCTCTTAATCTGATATACTAGGTCTTTATACTCTATGATGTCTGGGGTATTATTCCGGGACTTCTGCTGAACGGTAGTTCTGACCTAGTCCTTGGCTAATACTTGCTGCAATGCTTGAAACACAGCATTAAACCCTCAGCATGTTGAAACAATAAAATTGATAAATGCTGCTGTTGTAAGCAAAAAGATCCTCTAAAGGGGACACACCGAAAAGTCGAAGCTGATATCTCTCTGCGTATACGGAAGTATCGACCTGAGATCCCTCGGCCCTCGCATACCTAAATTATATACAGATATCATTGTAGTATTCTCACCTGTAAGACTGATTATTGGGATTCTGGATACGGGAGTATATTCAAGAGGTGGGACACATGAATGATCTAAGTTCTTAATTCATCTAAATCGTATCCTGAGTAAATTGAAATTTGTGTGAGAATTTAAGATGGATCAGTATATCGACAATCGAGGTGAATTGTTTAAATCTGAGTATGTAATATAGCTTAACGGTACTTGTGATTTGTCTGAAAAGCTGATATGATTCCCTAACACGCTCGCCAAAAATATGTTTGTAAATAGTTTACTTTGTTTACTTTCTGAAATTTAAGCTTTCTGTATTTCATTTCTTAGTTTAGAACACTTTGATAAAATCCAAAAAGATTTTATTTCTGCTTTATTTCCGACAAACCAAAGTGGAGAGTTGATTGTTGGATTCTCAGATGTTTGAAGCAGATGCAGGAGATTCTGGACTGAAGAATGAGAAGAGCTTACTTTGAAGAAGTTTGAATTGTTTGAAAAGATTAAAAAAAAGTTCATTAATTTGATATTTGTTATTTTCAGAAAATGTTTTCAAAATCAGTTTGATTCGTCAAATGATCAACCAAGGTCATTAATTTGGACTTGGTAGATTAATCAAGTAATCAGGGTCATTAACTTGGACTTGAATACTTGAGTGGATTTCTAAAACTGATTAAGTTTGTGGGTTATGTTTGAAAGATAGAATTGTAATGTTTGTTGGTTGAGTAACAGATTTGGACTTCATTATTCCCAATGGAAGCAAATTGTCAAAGCTTGAACCAGATTTCTCAGATTCAGCATATTGAGAGGGGGAGTCTGTGAAAGGGGGAGTCTAGATCAACAGTATATGGGAGTGTGAAGATAGAGTGCTTATGATGAAAAGACAGAGTTTGAGAAAAGACTAAGATTGAAGACTCAGGATCTGAAGACTACGTCAACATCCAAGGGGGAGTCTGTTGATGCATAAGAATGTCTGTTGACTGTATCTTCATCAAGTCTAATATCAAGAAAGTCAAGATTGGAACTTAAAAGTTAAATTTAGGGTTTAGTTTTGATTTTAGGAAGAAAATAGAAGGGTTCCGTTTGAAACATGATGGTTCCGTTTGAGATTGTCGTTTGAAATAGAGGGTTCCGTTTGAGATTTTCGTTTGAAACAGAGGGTTCCGTTTGAGTTAGTCGTTTGAGATAGGGTTCCGTTTGAACTGTCGTTTGAACCATTATGTTAAAGTTCAAACGGAAGGGTTTAAGGTCTATATATAGGTGTGTGTTATTCATATTTCAAACGGAACAGTAGGAGGTCATTGTGTGAATCACGAAGTGCTGCCGGATTTGTGTTAGAAAACATTGTACAAGCACACGGTTGTTAATAGAAAGAAAAATTAAAGGATACAAGCTGTTTTGGACGTTGTTTACTTTGATTCCGCCTTAGTAATCGATGTTGAACTACCTTAACTGACTTTCGGGGTCACGTACACGATCCAACATAATGGAAGTATTTGGAACTTCTAAATTTGGAAGGTATGTCAAAATTGTTGAAATTTCAAATTAATTTGAAAACACTGAAATTAAATGACAAATAATGAATGTAGTTTAGTCCAATTAAATATTTACGCATTTTTGCCCATTATTAGAAAGTTCGGAAGATTGTGAAATTTAGGGAAAAATTTGTTTGACGAAATCGAAGCCTGTAATGAAGGATTTTGGGCCAAACAGTTGGGACAAACTACCTTTGATCAATTACCATATGATCCAGCTCGTCTTGATCTTTCCATCGTCTATGTGTGAGCCTCGTGAATCTAAATGTAGCTCAAGTTATGCTCGTTTAAAGTTTTCACCTTTTCTGCCCTGTTTCCTGCAAAACTCAAAATCCCGTGAACACAAGTAACCTATAAACTCCAAAACTAGCAAACCCGTGAACTCTAAACCCGATAATTGGAAATCTCGTGAACTAATAATGAATCCGCAAAGGCCAATTCTCGTAAATGAGTTTTCTCGAAAACTCACAAACTTCAAAAAAAATTGTTTTAGAACTCCTAATCCAAAAACTATTAATCCCGAAAACACCTTTAATCCAAAAAACCAAACACCTCGAGAACTCCGAAAATTCTTTTAAAACCGAGAACTCTTGGAAACTTGAGAACACCAGAAATTTCAAAAACAATGAAACTCGAAAACAATTGACTTCGAGTACTCTGGAACTCGTAAACACATTCTTGCATACATGTATCCACATCAAGATCCCCTTTTTGATATCCTTTGATAATAATTTGAAAATCCTTGAGGATTAGGAAAACAAATATTTTCAACAAACAATCCTATAAATCGGAAGAAGATTTGATGATTTTCAAAATGACTTGATAATGAAGATGTTCTTCATGCTCTTCAATTTTCAAGCGAGAAATCCAGCAAAAACCACTTAAAAACCTGCAAAAATTCAATAACACACAAACAGAAGCACTTGAATGCCCACTGATTTGTGAAATTTCTTCAGCCTTTGCATCTCTTTAAATCAGTCCTAAATCATCAAAACCTCTGATTTTTTTTTTAAAACAGATCCGTAACAAATCCAACGACCTGAAACAGATTAAAACAGATATGTTTGAACCGAAACAACTAAAAACATTGCCTTTTCTTCAAAAATCCTTGAATCTTGATATCTAACTGAGCCTTGAAAGACTTCATTGGTGTAACATTCTGCAATTATTTTATTATTCGTTTTTGTGTTTTCGTATTCAACCTTTGTAATCCGAGACTTATGATCATAATGGAATTCGTTTTATTTTTATATATTTTTTTCTCTCAATAATTGTTCAATCAAACATAGGTGTATTCATATAATTCATCAAGACACATTTAAAGCATTCAAAAACCGACTTATATTGTGTAAATTCGATATTCGAGACCCAGTCAATCAACTACTGTATCATACTATGTTTATAAATTGTGTTGGAAACTCAAATTTATACAAATAACAAAAAAGAAATGCATAAAACAAACAAGCCCATGACATTAGGCCCAAAAATAAAAAAATATATATATATTAATGGGCCAATTTTCAACTTTCCATATTTTTTTCACCACCTTAAACCCTAATCTCTTTCCTATAAATACCCACTCATTCCACCACTTTTCTTTGCCATTTCTCAAAGAATTTTCCCTCTTGAAAGTGAGTTCCATCTCTTTTCACCTTCTTCTTTTCTTCTTGTTTTTCTTTGTGTTTTCATTCTTCCCCATTGATGCGCGTGTGGTGTTATATGGATTTAAGTATATTTTAAGCCCTTTTTACACGTTAGTCAAGTTTTAAATTTATAAAACACGATATTTTACTAACATCAAACACACATATGGGCAAGTGCACCCATCGTGAGCGTAGTATAGTGTTGGCAAGATACCGAGGTCGTCCAAGGACACAAGAGCTTTTAGTATCGGTTTATCCTCAATGTCTAATCAAATCAAAAGTTTAGAAAAAGGTTTTAAACTAGAAAAATAAAAACTAAAATGCTGAAAAATAAAATAAAAATAAAAACATATAGACAAGATGAATCACTTGGCTCCGACTCGTGTTTAGTGTAACCTTTGATTATTTCCGTACTTTTGCACTTTTTAAGAGATTATCTTAGTTATTGTAGTAGGCCCCTCTTTTGAAGGTGACGTTACCCTCAACCCAGTAGTTTGAGTCAGCAAGGATACAATCCTAAAGGGTCGGATTATTGAAAGATAATTAATTAAGTTATTAATGCATATTATGGTAGGCCCCTCTTTTAAAGGTGACGTTACCCTCGGCTAAGTAGTCTGAGTCAGCAGGGATACAGTCCTAAGTAGTCGGGTTAAAGTATTAATAGTAGCTTACATATGAGGGGATCAAAGAGTTTGGACCCCCGCCATCCAATACCGGTGGGTATTGAAGGAGGTCCTACTAAATTTGACCCAGGTCCTTGCAGGATCTATACACTGAACAAGGCAAGACTCTTACCAAACCGTTCCTTTAACCCCCGACCAGGTAGCCAACATACCTCCATATAGATCGTGGAGATATGAATGGTGAAAATCTTTTATTTTATATAGACAGTAAAATAATGCCAAGACACCACGGACAAACGATAAGGAAGAATCACCTTCAACATAAGAAACTAGTTATTAAAGTCATTAATACATAACCAAGTAAAAAGTGCGAAAAGATTAAAAATAAAAAGTATTACACTAGACACTTGTCTTCACCAAGTGATGTAAGAGACTTAGGCAAACATGGCCTTTGATTGTCAAGAACTCTTACGATCAATCTTGGATCCCGAGACGACTCACACACTCTATGATGGACAATGGATGATGGTGGTGGATGATGGTGTTGTGATAGTGGTGGGTGGTGGGTGAAGTGTGAGAGAGGTGGTGTGCCAAGGGATGGTTTGCAAATGAGCCAAGCACCCCTATTTATAGGCTGAACTGCAGCTCGGGCACGGCCCCGTGTCCAGTGGGCACGGCCCCGTGTCCATCCTCTTCTCTGTCTTCATTAATTGTAGTTTGTCTGCATTAGTTGACCACGCCCCCGTGTCCGCTATGCACGACCCCGTGTGCAGAAGCGTATCTGCACTATCAAGATTTGCCTGAATTCTGCGAATCTTATAGTTGACCACGGCCCCGTGTCCCCTGAGCACGTCCCCGTAGTGGGCAATAGAAGCTTCTACAGCTTTGTCTTTTATGCTGACACTTGGGCACGCCCCTGTGTTCACTGAGCACGGGGCGTGTTCAGTCTTCTGTCTTCTTGTTTTGCTTGGGAAGATGCTTTCGGGGAGGTCGGGCATGCCACGTTTGTTCCTTTTCTTGTATTTATGTTAGATTTAGCTGCCTTTTTGCTTCTTTTGTTAATTTGAGCTCATTTAATCCTGAAAATACAAAAGGAAGACAAAAACACACTTTTTCCAACATTAGTACTAAAAAAGGGTTAGTTTTATGCCACAATTGATGTAATTTATATGTTGCATTTTGTGCACATCAAATACCCCCACACTTGAATCTTTGCTTGTCCTCAAGCAAAACTCTTTATAATGTGGCTTTACACTCCCAAATGGAATGGGTAGAAGAGAAGGTTTTTGGGCTTGTCATAGAGTGACGGGATTTCCAAGATTCTTTATTAGGTTTTATTTTTATTTACTTACAATCCTATTCGTCATGATTTATTTAAAACATTACATAAGATAAATTACTTATTAGGGCATAACATGCCTCTTTAAAATTCTACTTATATACAAGTTCACATACCTCACGGGGGATCACTCAACATTCGGCCGAAGATATATTTTAGTGAATCACTCGAGAGCGGCATGGAACTTACTCCTACCATAGGCTTGCCAAGCAATCAATCCTCCTCCTTTTTAACTATATACCTTTGTAAATATCAAGAGGACTTTTGGGTGAAGGGTTAGGCTTGGGTTAAAGGTAGGTGGTTAGGTTAGTGGTTAGTAGAAAAGGGCGAAAAGCGTAAGAAGTGTTGGTTTTCGTAAGACTTTATATATTATTTATTTTTTTGCAACTTTTATTTGGATGAAGCATTTATTCAAACAAAGTTATTTTTTATGAACTTGCTTGTTTATTTCTTTTGCTTCATCCTCAACAAAATTTTTTTTTGAAAGAGTCATACGAAAAACCGAGCTTGTTACTAAAACAAAGGTTTAAAAATAAAAAGGTTTTGGTGGGTGAAAGGGTGTTTGGGTTAAGAAATGAAAAGGTTTAGGCTCAAAGGGGTTAACTAGGGGGATTTTGGGTAGGTGGTAAAAAAAATGGTGTAGAAATGAAAAAAAGTTAGTCCTAATGCCTCCATCATTTACTTACTCGGGTTTAAGTTGGTAAGGACCGGGAATGTATCGTCGTGGCAAGTTCTAGAGTTGTAAGAACCAAGCGGCTATTCACACAAGAAACGAAAAATGAGCATTTAGTTTAAAGATATGTATTTGTATGCTCAATAAGGCTCAAAACTCACTTTTGTGGGAATGGGTTTTTATGTGATCAAGTATATATAATTAAATTTTAACTAAACTTGTCATGCCTTTTCATAATTTTCTTATGTTGGTTCTTTTTATCACGACGCTATCGGTTGTAAATTTGTAAAAATATAACCTTTTTAGAATTTTGAAATTCCCAAATTAAACCTAGACAAGTAAAAAAAATGAAAATTTTTGAAACAAATTTGGGGTGATTAGCGGTTCCAATAGAGTTTTGTGTAAGGCTTGTACTTAGGACTTGCAAGATTCAAAGTTTTAGCATCCCCCCCCCCCCCCACACTTAAATTACACATTGTCCTCAATGTGTCCCAAAAATAAGTTTTTAGGTTGATTGAATGTGTAAAATGGTGTGAAAAAGCAAAATTTTATGTTATTGGGCGTCTAGACACGACCCCTTGTTCAGTTGCCAGTAACGAAAACTTACAGAAGGTAGACATGGGGGCGTGTCCACTGGGCACGACCCCGTGTCTGGCGTAAGTCTGCAGATTTAGACAAACAGCAGGTCTGGGGGAGTGGGCACGGGGGCGTGTCGGCTGGACACGGCCCCGTGTAGACAATCTGCAAAGTTAAAAAACAGGTTTCTGGCTCCAGTTTTCCTGTCCCGACTTTAGTAGCACTAATACTTAGTGCTCTAAGCCTCGTATGTACCTGTTTTATCAATAAACACTACATCAAACCATAGCAAACATCCTAAATTACCACCATTCAACATCCATATCACAAAGTTAGAAAGAAAAACAAATGCAGAAAATAAAAAGAGTTAAAGAAAAGTAAATTGTTCAACACACGGCACGCAGGCCGGAAATTGTTCAAGATAAAAGGGGGGTTAACCTGTGGGATCACCAACCAACCGCTTCTGCTTCCGCTCCTCCCGCCTAGTCCATGTCCATGTCCTCGTCCTCCTCATCATCATCTCCTCTACCATGCCCCGCAATGTGCTCCCGGATATTCCCAATATCATCTTGGATATCGGATATGTTTCTCTCGATTGCTCTAACCCGGGCATACGTGTTGCTTGCCATGTTATAGGTGTTCCTGGTGCACATCAGGTTTTCCTGCAATAAATCATGTAAACTTTGGAAGTTAGGAAAACCACCTCCTTGTGAGGAGGATTGGCCCGGATCACCATGGGGCTGATACTGGTATTGATGATGTTGTGGAGCGTGAAGGACAAGTGCCTCTTGCGGGTTCCATGCATGCCCCTGCATCCTTTGGAAGCTAACTGTCCCGTCTTCAGCCTCATAAATTAAGTTCATGGAGCGGCAGATGTGTACATCCACTCTTCCCGACCATGGGCTTCTTTCGAAGGACCTAGGCATGTTCACGAAATGCTTGAAGAGACGGTATATCCACCCCCCAAAGAAGATAGGGGTTGGCGGAGAAGCAAGCCAGTTCCAATGCATGTTTCGGAGCAGGAGGTATGGAACATCGAGGTTTCTGCGGTTGTGAATACAATGAAGGACCACCAGATCTCTTAACCCAACGACGCCACCGCTGTCATGCCTTTGGCTAAGAGAGTAAGTGAGGACCCTATGAATGTAACGGTAAAGCGGGTCCCTCAGCTTAGTGTTCTTAGTGCTGCTTGGGTTGTAGTGCCCTTCACCAATCTGAGCCCATGCGGCTTGGCGTTCGTTCTCATCCAACTCTCGCACCCCTCCGGTGTTCTCTTCATTACCCGCATCTTCCTCCGTATACAGCCCAACTATCGACCCAAATTGTGCCATCGAAATCGAGTACCTAGTTCCACCACATCGGAATCCCACCCCATCATTGTCGAAAGGGTCACACCTTGAATTGAAAGTGAAGGTGCTATAGAATTCCAGATTGTACTCGTGGACTGAGCGAAGTCGAGTGGTTAGGGTGACTCTTAGTGGGCCAGTAACGAGGTTGTTAAACCAGTCAAGTTGGTTCACCATTGCTAACAGATCCACGCATGCTTGTCTTGGGTATTCTTCCGGTCTTGTTTGAAGTACTTCGTATCTAGCCCTAGCATCGAGCTCATTTGCGTTGAACCTCGTGAATTTCTTCGACATCTGAAAGAATACACCAAAAGTTAGCTTGAAACAGTGAAATTTTCGGACAAAACTGCAAACAGCGAGCTGGACACAGCCCCGTGTTCAGCGGACACGACCCCGTGTCCAGGCGTCTGTTACTCAAAAACTTCATTTTTCGACCCGGTTTCGAAAACTTGAAAATTTTTGGTCCAATAGGTGTGGTTTCCCCTGAAAATGAAACCCCAAGTGCCGTTTTTCCCAAAACAAACCGTTTACCCATTCAATTTTCATCTTTTTCTGTTCAAAAACAAGGGTTTGGGGTTTTTGTGAGAAATCGGGCAAATCTAAGAACAATACAAGTGGGTTTACTTCCTATAACTTTAATCTAACTAAATGCTATCAGATTCATGCAAAAATTTGAGGTTCGATCCGGATGAAGTTCAAGAACCCTAGATTTTTCCCCAAATTTTTGATGTTTTAACTACATGCAAATGCCTAATCTAACTACTAATAGTGATAGAATCATACCTTGATGTTGTTAGAATTCGAGGAGACGTCAAAAATCTGCGGAAAATCACCTTGAACCAGAGCGTTTTCGGGGAAACGGGGGAAGTAACTGTTATGAAAAAGGGGTTTTATCCCGACAGTCGTGCGGACACGGCCCCGTGTCCAGTGGACACGGCATCGTGCCGAGCAAAAGTTTTTTTTTTTAGTGCTCGTGTGAGTGCCCTTTGTTTCCCAAAAACTTGGTTAGAAGACTTACCGATTATGATGTCATCCCGTTGGTTCTTAACTTACCAGGTATGATGTTGTTGCTTTTATTCTTCGACCGTTTGAAGCGAGATTTCTTCCACTTCATCCTCAATAAATCCTTGATAGAGTTTCAGCCGTTGGCCATTGACTTTGAATGGAGGTCCATTCCGAGATTTAATTTCTACTGCACCGTGTGGGAAAATATGGGTGATGGAAAAAGGTCCTGACCACCTAGACTTTAATTTACCAGGAAATAGTCGAAGTCGTGAATTAAACAAAAGAACTTGATCTCCTACTCGAAATTCATTAGGTTTAATATGTTTGTCATGCAAGTTTTTCATTCTTTCCTTATAAATTTCAGAGTTTGAGTATGCATAATTCCTAAGTTCGTCTAGTTCATTTAATTGACAAAATCGATTTCTACCGGCAAATTCTAAATCTAAGTTTACATTTTTAATTGCCCAGTAGGCTTTGTGTGCAATTTCTACTGGCAAATGACAGCTTTTTCCATAGACTAGCTTATATGGGGTTGTACCTATTGTTGTTTTATAAGAAGTTCAAAAAGCCCATAAAGCATCATCTAATTTGTCAGCCCATTCCTTTTTATTTAACCCTACGGTTTTTTCGAGTATTCGTTTTAAACCTCTATTAGTCACTTCGGATTATCCGTTTGTTTGAGGGTGATATGCTATTGAGACCCGGTGATAGACCCCATATCTTGTTAAAAAAAATTCAAGTTGATGGTTGCAAAAATGGGTACCTCTATCACTTATTAATGCTTTAGGTGTTCCAAAATGAGAGAATAATTTTTTTAGAAATCTTACCACGACTCTTCCATCATTTGTTGGAAGTGCCTCGGCCTCATCTACTGCCACAAGTATATATTTGTTTCCTTTTGACGGTGGGAAAGGTCCCATAAAGTCGAGTCCCCACACATCAAAAATTTCACAAACAAGAATGCCATTTTGTGGCATTTCGTTTTTGGAAGAAATATTACCTGTTCTTTGGCAAGCATCACATGTTTTGACAAGACTTTGGGTGTCTTTGTAAATGGTTGGCCAATAAAACCCTGAATCAAATACCTTTCGTGCGGTACTAGCAGCACCATGATGTCCTCCGTATGGACTTTCATGACAATGGCGGAGAATTCTTCGTGCTTCGCTACCATGTACGCATCGTCGGATGAGTTGGTCAGCACACATTTTGAAAAGATAAGGGTATTCCCAAAAATAATGCTTCACATTAGCAAAGAATTTTTTTCTTTGATGATGTAGCCAACCTTTTGTGACTATACCGCTAGCTAAGTAGTTAGCATAGTCGGCGTACCATGGTTCTTCTTTGTATTCCACCATTTCTAGGGACTCCGTCGGAAATTTTTCGTTGATTTGCTCGTCCCTGGTTGCCTCCAAAGCTGGGTCTTCTAAGCGTGAAAGATGATTTGCTGTGGTGTTTTTTGCTCCTCTTTTGTCTTTGATTTCAATATCAAATTCTTGGAGGAGTAAAATCTACCGAATCAAACGTGGTTTTGCGTCCTGCTTTTTGAAGAGATATCGAATGGCTGCGTGATCTGTATAGACTATAGTTTTAGAAAGAACAAGATAAGAGCGAAATTTATCAAAAGCAAATACCACAGCTAGTAATTCTTTTTCAGTTGTTGTGTAATTTTCTTGTGCACCGTTAAGTGTTTTACTAGCATAATAAATTTGGTGAAAATGCTTTTCTTTTCTTTGTCCTAAGACAGCTCCAACTGCAAAGTCACTTGCATCACACATGATTTCGAAAGGAAATTTCCAATCAGGTGCTATCATGATAGGTGCATTGACTAGCATTTCCTTTAGGGTTAGAAATGCTTGATTGCAATCCTTGTCAAAGATGAAAGGAGCATCTTTTTCAAGTAATTTTGTTAAAGGCCTTGAGATTTTAGAAAAGTCTTTGATAAACCGCCTATAAAATCCGGCATGCCCTAGGAAACTTCTGATAGCTCTAACGGATGATGGGGGTGGTAATCGAGAAATAGTGTCTATTTTGGCTTGATCAACCTCCATTCCTTCGCTTGAGATTTTATGACCGAGTACTATTCCCTCCGTTACCATGAAATGGCATTTTTCCCAATTAAGGGCGAGGTTAGTTTCCTCACATCGGGATAGCATTCGTTCAAGGTTATCGAGGCATTGGTCGTATGAATCCCCAAAGATAGAAAAGTCGTCCATGAAGACTTCCATTGTCTTTTCTATCATGTCATGGAAGATGGCTACCATGCAACCTTGGAAGGTTGCGGGGGCATTACATAGACCAAATGGCATGCGTCGATAAGCAAAAGTTCCATAGGGACATGTGAAAGTTGTCTTTTCTTGGTCTTCGGGTGCTATCGGGATTTGAAAGTAACCTGAAAAACCATCCAAGAAACAGTAAAATTTATGACCGGATAAACTTTCTAACATTTGATCAATAAAGGGCAAAGGAAAGTGATCTTTCCTCGTTGCTTCATTTAATCGTCTATAATCTATACATACTCTCCATCCTGTGACGGTTCTCGTTGGTATTAATTCATTCTTTTCATTAGTTATTACCGTCATACCTCCTTTCTTTGGAACTACTTGGACGGGACTTACCCAAGGACTATCGGAGATAGGATAAATAAGTCCGGCGTCAAGTAATTTGATGACTTAATTTTTAACCACTTCTTGAACATTTGGATTTACTCGACGTTGTTGTTGTATTACCGATTTGTAGTCATCATTCATTAAAATTTTGTGCGTGCACATGGAAGGACTTATTCCTTTAATATCTACAAGCTTCCAAGCAATCGCATTTTTATGTTTTTTTCAAAAGGTTAATTAATTTTTCTTTTTCTAAACTATCTAACTTAGATGAAATAATTACAGGTGATTTACCATCTTTGTCTAGAAAAGCATATTCCAAACCTTTTGGAAGTTCTTTGAGCTCAAGAGGTGGGTCTTTAGGAGACTCCTTATTTGGTTGCTCATTTTGATCAAGAACTTTAAAAGTTTGTTCTATGGCAACCTTTTCTTCAACAAAGTGGTCAAACTTTTCACTTGTATCGGGTGGTTCATCTTCATCTTCAATTAGGGGGTCATTATTGCCGAATGGATATTTCATTGACCGCTCAAGATCGACACTCTTTTTAAATGCCCCTAATTGAATAGGTAGATTGTTAAACTTCCGGTTCTTCAAAGCTTCGTGGGTTTTTATAAAGGGTCGTCCCAACACTAGAGGAGCGTCATCGAGGATGACAAAGTCGGTTGGGATTACCATTTGATTTGTTTGAACCAAGACATCCTCAACTACACCGATTGATTTTATTATCTTCCGATTAGATAGAAAAATGGGTATTTGAAGTGGAGAAAAATCACTAATACTTACTTTTTCGAAAATGTAGTTGGGCATTATGTTAACGCAAAGATCTTTATCAATTGTGACATTACTAATAAATGAATTTTGAAAAAAACATGGAACCGGTGTAATGTTGATTTCAAATGGATCTTCTTTTATTAGCGAGGTTTGATCTTTAGTTAACTTAACATTTACCATTTCGTCAATTTTAGCGTTAGTGTTTAACTCTTTTAAAAACTTATCATGAGTTGGAACTAAACAATGATTTTCAAAAGAAGGTGACAAGAGATTAAATTCTTCAAAATTAGACTCTTCTTGAATTTTAGCGTTGTCGGACTCACCTCTTTCGTTGTTTAACTCATGTGTCGGTTTTTCACTTATTTGTTCTTCCATTTTTACACTTTCAATTATCTCTTCTTTATTTAATTCTTCTCTTGCGCGGGACTCCTTTTCCCTTGCGCGAGATTCTTTTATATAGCGCTCGATAACTTTAAGGTGTTCTAATATCCTATCGGTCACTTCGGTTATAGAAAAAGGATCGGAATTTTCAAAGCTTGAATCTGGTTGTTCGATCCTTTGTTCCTCATAATACTCATAGGAAGTAGATGTTCACACCATTGTCCTTCATTGTAAGTATATGATGGATAAGGGTCGTAATTTCGTTCTTCATAATACTCATATGAGGTGGGTTGTTCACGCCATGGTTCCTCATAATAAGCATATGATGGTGGTGGCTCATATCTTGGTTCCTCAAAGTATGAGTAAGAAGGTTCATACCTTGGTTCATCAAAACATGAGTATGAGGGAGGAGGTTCATACCTTTGGTCTTCATAGGATGTGTATGAAGTTGATGGCTCGTACCTAGGCTCCTCATAGTAGGTGTATGAAGTGGATGGTTGATATAAGTTACAATATTGAACCGAGTGCGGGTCACCACAATTAGTGCAATAGTTACTCCTATAATCATCCTCCTCATAGGTGTAGTTGTAACCTCCTGAGTATTGATCCATAAGAATCACTCAGCAGACCACAACAAAGTCTCGAGATCAGAAAACAAGAATAAAAACGGAAACAGAGGCTGGACACGGCCCCGTGTTCAGTGGACACGGCCCCGTGTACAGAATCTGTATCTGGGAGTTTTAATTAAAGTTACTGATTTCGTTGAGCACGGGGCGTGTTCAGTAAGCACGGCCCCGTGTTCAGTTTCTGTTACTGGGTGTTTTTGAAAAATATGCAGCACGGCCCCGTGTTCAGTGAGCACGGTCCCGTGTTCAGATTACTGTAAATGCAAAACTAAACTAAAATGCAGAAAAATGTGCGCGCGTTTTGAAAAGGTTTTGAAAAACTGACTAGGCCGTCGATTTTAAGCTTTCTTAAAATCCTTGTGTCCCTGGCAACGGCGCCAAAAACTTGATGCGCGTGTGGTGTTATATGGATTTAAGTATATTTTAAGCCCTTTTTACACGTTAGTCAAGTTTTAAATTTATAAAACACGATATTTTACTAACACCAAACACACATATGGGCAAGTGCACCCATCGTGAGCGTAGTATAGTGTTGGCAAGATACCGAGGTCGTCCAAGGACACAAGAGCTTTTAGTACCGGTTTATCCTCAACGTCTAATCAAATCAAAAGTTTAGAAAAAGGTTTTAAACTAGAAAAATAAAAACTAAAATGCTGAAAAATAAAATAAAAATAAAAACAGATAGACAAGATGAATCACTTGGCTCCGACTCGTGTTTAGTGTAACCTTTGATTATTTCCGCACTTTTGCACTTTTTAAGAGATTATCTTAGTTATTGTAGTAGGCCCCTCTTTTGAAGGTGACGTTACCCTCAACCCAGTAGTTTGAGTCAGCAAGGATACAATCCTAAAGGGTCAGATTATTGAAAGATAATTAATTAAGTTATTAATGCATATTATGGTAGGCCCCTCTTTTGAAGGTGACGTTACCCTCGGCTAAGTAGTCTGAGTCAGCAGGGATACAGTCCTAAGTAGCCGGGTTAAAGTATTAATAGTAGCTTACATATGAGGGGATCAAAGAGTTTGGACCCCCGCCATCCAATACCGGTGGGTATTGAAGGAGGTCCTACTAAATTTGACCCAGGTCCTTGCAGGATCTATACACTGAACAAGGCAAGACTCTTACCAAACCGTTCCCTTAACCCCCGACCAGGTAGCCAACATACCTCCATATAGCCCGTGGAGATATGAATGGTGAAAATCTTTTATTTTATATAGACAGTAAAATAATGCCAAGACACCACGGACAAACGATAAGGAAGAATCACCTTCAACATAAGAAACTAGTTATTAAAGTCATTAATACATAACCAAGTAAAAAGTGCGAAAAGATTAAAAATAAAAAGTATTACACTAGACACTTGTCTTCACCAAGTGATGTAAGAGACTTAGGCAAACATGGCCTTTGATTGTCAATAACTCTTACGATCAATCTTGGATCCCGAGACGACTCACACACTCTATGATGGACAATGGATGATGGTGGTGGATGATGGTGTTGTGATGGTGGTGGGTGGTGGGTGAAGTGTGAGAGAGGTGGTGTGCCAAGGGATGGTTTGCAAATGAGCCAAGCACCCCTATTTATAGCCTGAACAGCAGCTCGGGCACGGCCCCGTGTCCATCCTCTTCTTTGTCTTCATTAATTGCAGTTTGTCTGCATTAGTTGACCACGCCCCCGTGTCCGCTGGGCACGACCCCGTGTGCAGAAGCGTATCTGTACTATCAAGATTTTACTGGATTATGCGAATCTTATAGTTGACCACGGCCCCGTGTCCGCTGAGCACGGCCCCGTGGTGGGCAATAGAAGCTTCTACAGCTTTGTCTTTTATGCTGACACTTGGGCACGCCCCCGTGTTCACTGAGCACGGGGCGTGTTCAGTCTTCTGTCTTCTTGTTTTGCTTGGGAAGATGCTTTCGGGGAGGTCGGGCATGCCACGTTTGTTCCTTTTCTTGTATTTATGTTAGATTTAGCTGCCTTTTTGCTTCTTTTGTTAATTTGAGCTCATTTAATCCTGAAAATACAAAAGGAAGACAAAAACACACTTTTTCCAACATTAGTACTAAAAAGGGTTAGTTTTATGCCACAATTGATGTAATTTATATGTTGCATTTTGTGCACATCACCCATCTTGGAGAAATCCTTATGGAATGTCACCAAATGTTTACCATGGTAAACAAAGATGGTGCATCACAAAAATAAGGACCAATCTTGGGTTTTATTTTATAATTTCAACCTTTCATTATTGTATATCATTTATATTTTATAGATGACCAACCAAGATCATCACTTAAGTTGATGATTCTTGGTGTAACAAAGGGGTACAATGGATGACATTTATCCTACCTCTATAACATGGTCATTACATTACTAACCCATTTCTAATTACTATTATATTAGAGTAAACTACCAAAATGGTCCCTGAGGTTTGGTCACTTTTGTCACTTTAGTCCAAAACTCAAACCTTTTGAATCTGGGTCTTTGTGGTTTCAATTTTGTTGCCATTTTCATCCAAAAGCAAAATCTGGTCAGATTTTTCAGTTAACATCCAGCTTTTCTTGTCTTCTTCCTTCCATTTAATGAATGGCAAAATGGTCAGGTTTTTTAATTTGTTATAATAAAACGTTAAAAGACCATTTTACCCTTCATTAAAAGGAGAAAAAGACAAAAAAACTGGATGCTAACTGAAAAATCAGACCATATTTTGATTTTGGATGAAAATGACAACAAAATTGAAACCACAGGGACCCAGATTCAAAAGGTTTGACTTTTGGACTAAAGTCGTAAAAGTGACCAAACCCCAGGGACCATTTTCACAGTTTACTCATTATATTATCTAACTTATTATTATTTTTATTATTATTATTATTATTATTATTATTATTATTATTATTATTATTATTATTCATGCCTAACCTATATAATATTATTAACTAACATATTATTACCATGTCTAACATTAATAACCCATGCTAACTCTTTAATCATGCTACTAACTACTAACTCTTCTAATTATACTACTTATATTTTTAGTTTTGTGATTTACTTATTTTGTTTTAAAATTACATCATTGTTATCAATTCGTTAATTATTATTACATACTAAAAATATATAAAACTACTAACTCTTTTAATTTTGTCATTTACTAATTTAGTCTTACAATTAGATCATTATTACAAATTCATTAATTATAATTACATACTAAAAATATATAAAAGTACTAACCCCTTTAATTTTTGTTATTTACTTATTTAGACTTGCAATTTAATTGTCATTGCCAATCCATTATTTATTATTATGTACTAAAGATATATAAATATTAAACCTAGCCATGACACAAACCAATTTATCACCATAAAAAAATGCCATTTAGTGGCACACACTTTTAGTGACATTTAGCCTTTGTGCCACTAATTTAGATTTATAGTGGCACTTTGAGTATGCCATATTTGATTAACACACACTTTTGGTGGCATATAGTTTTTATGCCGCTAATATAGATTTTTAATGGCACTTTGTGCATGCCACATTTATTTAACACATACTTTTACTGGCATTTACCTTTTATACCACTAATTTATGTTTATAATGACACTTTGCGTATATCATTGATAATTTCAAGCAACTTTAATTTCCTTTATTGAAACTCATATCTGATCTGTAATTCCAAAATGTAAAACAATACTAACAAAAAGAATATATAAAAAAACAAACGAAATTTCATCATAGTTAGTTAAGAACCACTGTGACTAATGAATCCATCAATATCCAAAAAAAAATAGATATGATAAGCCATAATTCATGACAATTTGTGACAACCAAATAAGTTATACTATTTTTTTCATTTTTTAAACTAATAATTTAAACACATAAACATTAAAAATGATATATTAAAAAAAATAAAAAGGAGTGATTATATTAGTTTAAAATAGGGGTGCAAACGAGCAAAGGCGAGCCCGAGCTCGACCAGGCTCGAGCTCGAGCTAGATTAACTTATGAGAGCTCAGCTCAGCTTGTTGGTATTTTCTTAAGCTCGAGCTCGGCTTGGGCTCGGCTCGTTTATTATCTATAAATTAATATATTAAATAAAAATAATATAAATAGACTTTTTAGGCTCGCGAGCTCGGTAAATGAAGCTCAGGCTCGTTTACTAAATAAGCTTATTTTTAGGTTCGAGGTCGGCTTGTAAACAAGTTTAAATAAGCTCGGCTCGACTCGGCTCGTTTACACTATGGCTCGTAAGGCTCGACGAGCCTAACGAACTTCACATGTGAGGCTCGAGCTCGAGCTCGATAAACAAACGAGCTTTATTTTAGGCTCAAGCTCGGCTCGGGCTTGATAAAGCTCGGCTCGTTTTGAGCTTTTTTCTCGAGCCGATCTCGAGTAGCTCGCGAGCCGCTCGGCTCGTTTGCACCCCTACGTGAAACCGAAACCGGTTATTAAAATTACCTAGTTTGTGCTCCTCTATGTGTCACTGGCCACAACGTATTTCTATATGAACACAAAACAATGGTTTTAGACCATTAGTCTATGTTAAATTCGGTATCTACCCACCTAATCTCCATTTTGTTTCAACTTTTCATTTTCTAAACTTTGTTTCTTTCAACATTCGGTTTAGTTATAATTTGCAAGTCATGGTAACAAACTAATGGCACCGCGTGAAGTTTTCTCTGCTCTCCTTTCTCTCTCTCTACAACCTTTTACCTTCACCATCATCCAATATACATATTACAAGAAAGCTACTCTAAAACTATAACCGTGGATTGAGAATCAGACGACCCAAAATAAGAAGGGTATTGTTTCCAGCCGTGCTTTTTCAAATATAAAGTAACTAGGGGTATTCCTTTTCAGTCGTTGCGTAACATCACAATTTAGATTCAATTAGGTACGGTTACAAGCATTCCTCATGTTAATAACAGTTTGTCATTAATCTATCATGGTGTTGTTTATAGTGCACCGAACAAAATTTGAGACGCTTATGCGTACAACTTCCTGTCATTAGCATACGGTTTACCATTAGTTACAAGTTTTTCAAAGGTAATCCGTTGCGCTGCTTATGTAAGCAGGCAATAGTGTAGTCAGTACACAGACGAAGATGTGTTGTTTCCCTGACAAAATAACCTCTGCACCTACATATATTAAAAACATATATTATTTCAGTATAAATCGCAAAACTAACTCGGAGAAAAAAAATAGTGAAAGCATGACTTTGCAACCTAATGTGTCCACAATGTAAATGCTTGATTCAGATGTAAGTGAGCAACCAAAGGGTGACTCTGTGTCGCATTATTCACCTTTTTTTTTCTGCAAGTCCTGCATGCATCATCAACAAACTATATTGACATCTTGAAATTATTAAGCATGTCTAAAGATTTTTAGTTGGTCTTGAATTTGTATATAATTTAGAGGTGGAAATTTTGACCTAGGGTTTATCTATAATCAATATGGGTCAAATGGGTAACTGGTTAAATAGAAGATGTAGTGCAAGAACCTGAGAAATACATCCACAAAGTTTAGAGGGAAATTAGAAGAAGATATAGCTATAGGATTCTCTAAAGTCTAAACCAAACCTGTCTATTTCAGTTTCAAATTTAAAGGTTTCCTACGCAGATTGTCCTTTTCGTTAGCAAAAGAAGCCGTAGAAAGGATTTCAATTGTGTAACTAGCACTTTTAAAGAAATTGTAACCTGCCATCAGGGCTAAAAATACCTGACCACTTCCCTGAATTTGCCCTCTATACACTGATCCAAACCCACCCTCTCCTAAAAAACAATCAGGGCTAAAAATACGAGTTATAGCTGCATGCTCACCGAATGTGAAAGTCTGAGATCCAATTTGACCAAATGGCAAAATGATGCCTTTTTTAAATTGACCCATTCTGACTTAAACCCGTTTACATTCAAACATTAACAGAGCATGATCATGATCTGACACCTAATCCAACCCGATTCACATATTTTGACGGCCATTTAATGAATGATGAGAGAGAGATTTACCATCTCACCAGTAACGTATATCAACCTGCTTCTCATTTTTTTTTTGGACGCCTCATATAGTGCTGAAACAGGTTGCGGTTGAGCCCAAATGACATTAAGCACCACTACTGGTTCAGGCAGGCATGTATGCATCTGTATACCTGAATAGATCATATCAAACCCATTAATCATAACCTTGACTCACCCACTAAGTTTCATATTAAACCCATTAATCATAACCTTGACTCACCCTAAGTTTCATATCAAACCCATTAATCAAAACCTTGACTCACCCTCTAAGTTTCCTATTAAACACATAAATCAAATTCAAAGAAACTCATAGGGGCAGAGGAACTCACCATCCACAAACACAACTCCAGCCACTGACTCCGATATATCCACAAGAATTTTTTTGGGTTTCATCTTCCCACCATGCACAAGTACCTCCTTTTCTCCCTTAACTGCAACTATAAGCTCACTAACCTAAAAAAACCAATAGCACTAAGAATTAAAAAACATTTGAGTGTATAATTATGGTCAGTATATATGATAGGTTAGAAAGTCAACTGATCTAACTATGGTCAACTGTACCATATCTAGTAGTATCATATTCAAACAGAAAGTCAGCATTCTAAGTGAACTAAATCAGAAAGTCGACCTCATACGTTAACATCCTAAAGTCAACATACTCACCACATAATACTAAATTCCGAAAACAAAGTTACATCAAAGGTTTACAACATAATATTTGTAACTAATTAAAAAAAAGACTCATCGTCGTTTTCTTCAACATCTACTTCATGTTCCATATCAGGTGTAATGTCAATGCCATCTTCACCATCATCCCCAATCCTATGCAAATTAGGCACATTAAATGTGCAATCATCAAGAACTCCCATGTCAAATACATCTCTTACTTTTACAAATCTGACAACCTCCCAGTCTTTATGCTTGGGATCTATGACATAGAACACCTTATCAACTTGTGCTGCCAATACAAATGGATCATCAGTTAAACTAGCCCCTGTATGTGCCTTGTATGAGAAATTTACCAATGTTACACCATTATCTATCTTGTAGCCCCTATTGATATCAACCCATTCACATTTGAATAAAACTACTCGTAGTTGACCTGAGTAGTTTAACTCAATAATGTCATTCAATTTACCATAGTAGTTAACCACGCCTTGAACAGGCCTTCTATCTCGACTACTAGCGTAATTTTCACCTTCTACAGTAACAACAACACCACTGTTTTGGGTTTTTAGTGACTTCTCTCGACTTTTTGTATGAAAATGATAACCCTTAACAAGGTATCCAGAGTATCGATTCACACTTCTAAGCGGACCACGAGCAAGCCATTTTAGATCTTCAGTTACTTCATCACCTTGCTCTTCCAAACGTGCAACCTATAACAGAGTTGTTAATAGTCATTTTACTAAGATCCCAAACAATAAATTATAACGTATTCATAGTATTTATTTTGAATTACCCTTTTCTTGAACCAGTCAGCAAACTGTTGGCCATGAATCTTGTTCATTTCATAATCTGGTATTCGACGAGAACCATATTGTCCCTTGACTATCCGTTTGTGTTCCCTTAAAAGAAAATTGATATTAGTATATATTTTTGTGATAGATGAATGAAGAGCAAGAGTAATTAATAGCAAACACAAATTATCTTACTCTCGAAAAGGTGTAACTGACTCAACATTGAATAATACATAGCGATGTGCTTGAGTGAGAGACTTCTCATCAATGTCTGAATTTGAAGATCTCCTTCTTTTGCGAATAGGTACTCCCAAATCCAATTTACGACCTAAGGCACAACCAGGGCAAAGATTGTTGGATTCTTCAATGTGATTTTGGTGACCCTCATCATCGTTCCTAACTGCTCTAGTAAAAACAGTTTCTACTTTGGATAGATATCTAGAGCAAAATGTTATACTTTCCTCAGCTAAATAGCCTTCAGCAATTGATCCTTCGGGATGAGCTCGATTATGAACGTATGACTTAAGTTTTAGAAGGTCCCTGTACATGTCATACTTCTAAGTCATTGATCATTTAGAAATAAAATAAACTAGTTTTAGGACATGTTATAGTTTAACTGTTGTTTTTACTTGACTTAATGTCATACAATAGGCCTAGCTTGTATGGTTACAAAAGACACTTGGTTTAGATCTGTAAATAGTTAGAAAATGCATGAACTGTTTTGCGTTTGTTATGCCATACATAGTGTATTGAGTACCAAAATACACCATATGCAAGGAAGAGGAACTGGGCCAGGTTCATAACTAGTTTTTGGATCAGAAAATCCTACCCAATAAGAACCGGGTAGGATAGGGTATGGAACCGATTTGGTTAGAACAATCTGAATTGAATCGACTCTGCCTAAGTTGGAAGAGATCATTAAAAAACAGCAAAAATTCATTTTGGCATATGATCCACCAACTTATGTGCACTTCAATGCAATCATTTTCAGCATATAAAACAGAATATCAATATACTCAAATGTAACCATCCACAAATCATTCAATATACACAAACCCAACTCCAATTATCATACAAAATCAAACGAGTTGTACTGAACTTCTACCATAATTGTTTGATGAAACTTGAAATTTATATGGAGCTTAGCTTGTAAAATCAGGTTATAAATTTTGTAGCCAATAGCCAGTTGCGACTATTCCACCCAATAGCCAGTTGGGCCTATCCCCCCCCCCCCAGATATGTAGGTCCCTGAATCCCGTATGGATCGTTACAAGACTGTTAATCTATCAAGGGTGCGGAATCCCCTTGATTGATCTTCGAACACAGAAACAAGATTATGTAGAAGAACAAGAACTCGAACACACAAACACGCAAGCTTTCAAACTGATCTTCTGTGATTATCAAACCTTTAGAAACGTTTTACAATCACTAAGATCTACAAGAACCTAACAGCCGATTTCTGTTTTGTTCTTAACCTCTCAAACTTGAATGCTCTCTCTAGTTGTCTAAAGTGTCTCTTGTGTCTATCCTTACAACTCAAGACTAAGGCTGTTTATATATACACAGCCAAGATCTCGAATTGGGCTTTGCCCATATTACATTTGTTACATAAACTTGGGCCAAATAGACTTATTACAAACTTGGACTGATTGGGCTTCATAGAGCTCGTTTTTCTTTAAGTCTTCATGATCCAATCTTCTGTTTAATATCCAAAGACCAATCCAAAGCTGTTGTCATATAACATGCACCAACAAACTCCCCCTTGACAATAGCTTGCAAAGGAAACTTTAGTCTTCAGAATCTCACATTCTTTGGTCTTTGGATAGCGTCAGCTTCAACATGAATTCTGTCTTTGTCAGCAACATCTTTGTCAGCAACAGACTCCCCCTAAGCTGATGCATCCAATCACCAAATCTTCCAAGTTTTGATTCAGCATTCAATGTAAGTCTTCACAGCATCCACTCTGCATTGTAGAAGGAGGATTCTACCAAGCAGCAACAAACTCCGCCTCTCTTCACAGCAACTTCTCATCAACAAACTGCTTCAATCTGTATACTATAAAACAAACATCTCGAGAAACCATAAGAATTTTTCAACATAGTTAAAGAATTTTTATTATACTAGAGATAGTTAAACTGTATCAGATTAAGCATTTTCCAATTAAGCACCAACACGCACAAATTTTTAACAACCACCTTATAATCTGCATGATTTGAAAAATTTTGAACCCACTTTCTAACACAGTCTCCCCCTTTCGGTAACAACTCCTCCAAGAATAACAGTTTTCCGTACATTAAGAATTTTAACAGAAAAAGACACTATTTTTGGATTTTTATATTTTCAAAAGTAAAGACTGAAAGCAGTAAATAAATATTTACAGACATTCTTTTTGCGAGTTTCGAGGGTAAGAGAATCATATCAGTGTATGGTCATGTCAAAACGCTCTTGTTGTTCTGTTAGTTAACATTTTGATAAGCATCCTATAACGATTATCGGTATTGTTGTCCACATAAGCTCAACTTATCATATGTAATCATGGCGAGAGGATACGTTAAGGTATAATTTATACTTACCGACCGGTGTTCATCCACATCACGACACATTCCCGTATCAAGGTATGCACGAGGGTTCATCTTACCGGTGAGTATACCGATTATCATCTGTTTGACCGTATATGATGTGAGAAACTCACTTATTTTGATTGAAAACAAGCCCTATGTGATAGAATCACTTATTGATGAGGAACTTGATTTTCAGATGCATGAGGGCACAGGAGCAAGTCCGTGAACAGGTCAGTACTTTCGTACAGCAGAGAGACGAACTTGACTCCCGGATAAATGTGATATATTATCACTTATTTTGGGGACATGTGATTGTTGATCACTTATTGAGGTCGAATGCAATATGTACACGTATGTATGATATCATGGAAGATCTAGACGTGCGTCCCCGTTATTTTTTTTTTCGGTAAAAGATACAACCATGATACCCAGATGATAAGCAGCATAAAGACCGAATATCTCAGAACCTCGGCAATCTCTCAAATGAAATTTCGGTACTAAGACCATATGCCAATGAATGGTTCCCACCTGGTCTTCAGTCGATTTAAGTTTATATCACCCTGCACACTTTAAAATGATTGTGAGCCTACCGATACATCTTATATAGAGCTGCTTAGCATATTTCATTTAAGGTTTAAAGAGGTTTAGACAGACCACTGATGTACTATCATTTTCTCTTTTGCTCGCCAGGAAACTCATTTTTGGTTTTCTATTGTTTTTGTGTTTTTGAAATTTTTCGATGTTTTTGTATTTTTGATTTTTAAGAAAAACAGTAAACTATTTACAAAAATTCTTATGAAAAACCAGTTATTCAGGATTCCTCATCCCATTGAGTTCGACTAAGTGTTCAAAGCGAGCTCGATCAAAAGCTTTTGTGTAAAGATCAGCAAGGTTATCTTCTGTGTCGACTCGGTGCAATTCAATTAATCGTTTTTCAGCACAATCCCGTATAAAGTGATGACGTATGTCAATGTGTTTAGTTCTACTGTGCTTTACGGGATTGTTTGTGATTGATATAGTGGCATTATTATCTATCATAATAGGAGTACGAGTGAAATCCAAACCGTAATCGCGCATCTGCTGTTGGATCCAGAGAACCTGAGAGCAACAGCTACCCGCAGCAATATATTCAGCTTCACACGTAGAGGTAGACACACAGGATTGCTTCTTGCATTGCCAAGACACGATCCTGCCTCCTAAGAACTGACAACCACCTGTTGTAGACTTTCTGTTTGATTTGCATCCTCCAAAGTCTGAATCAGTGTAAGCAACGAACCTCAAATCACTATCAGCTGGATACCACAACCCAAGTTTAGGTTTCCCCTTCAAGTAACGAAGAATCCGCTTCACTGCTTTCATATGTGACTCCTTTGGATTTGCCTGATATCTGGCACACAAGCATACGGCAAACATGATGTCGGGTCTTGAAGCAGTCAAGTACATTAGAGAACCAATCATCGCCCTGTATTGAGTTGGATCAACATCTTCAGTGCTTTCATGATCTGGGCCGAGATTGTGGTTTTCACAAATGGGTGTGTTGAAAGTAGAGCAATCATTCATTTTGAATCGAGTCAAAATGTCATACACATACTTTGTTTGATGTATAAACATCCCATCCTCCTTCTGTTCAACTTGTAATCCCAGAAAGTAAGACAGCTCACCCATAGCACTCATTTCAAACTTGCTCTTCATCACCTGTTCAAATTCCTTACACATGTTTTCGTCAGATGACCCAAAGATGATGTCATCCACGTATACCTGTACCAGCAGAAAATCTTCCTTCTTTCTCTTAATGAACAGTGTACCGTCAATCTGACCTCTTTCAAAACCATTCTTCACCAGATGTGTAGACAGTGTCTCGTACCACGCCCTGGGAGCTTAATGTAACCCATACAAAGCCTTATCAAGTTTGTACACTCGATCTGGATAGTCTGGATCAACGAACCCATCTGGTTGTGAGACATACACCACTTCTTGGACTTTTCCGTAAAGAAATGCACTCTTCACGTCTAGTTGGTAAACTTTGAAGCCCTTGAATGAAGCAAAAGCCAGAAACAAACGAATTGCCTCCAACCTCGCCACTGGTGCAAACACCTCATTGTAATCAATCCCTTCTTGCTGATTAAAGCCTTTGACAACCAACCGAGCTTTGTTGCGTGTGACAATACCTCTTTCATCTTTCTTGCACCTAAATACCCATTTAGTGCCAATCTCTCTCTCACCTTTTGGAAGGTCCACCAATTCCCAAACCTTCAACTTAGCAAACTGGGCCAATTCCTCTTGCATAGCTTCAACCCATGAATTGTCTTTAAGAGCCATATGAATGTTCTTCGGCTCCTCTTGGGAAATAAAGCAACTATACAAGCACTCGTTCACTATCCCAGTCTTCTCAATTGAAACAAATAACCCAGAATTTTCTGCTATGCTTCTTCTCGTCTGAACACCTACAGTAGGATCTCCCAGTATCATATCAACCGGATGATCTCTATTTGCTCGTGTAGTAGGAACAGCATCGACTTCTAGATTATCACCCAGATTTGATCCAACCTCCCCCTGAATATTTTGATTTGCAAACGGATTAATGAAATCCTCCCCCTGAAAGGGTTCAGAGTCACTATCGCTTGAATCATGATCAGCAGCACTTTGGGAAGTTCCCGGAACATCTGACATATCTACATTTGATCTAGGCATAAATTGACCTTCATCGTCTTCACCAATCACTGTTTGAATCAGCTGAGAAGCATCTGCATCAGGAACCTCAGGAATATTAAATGATTTAAACACACTATCATAATCATATAATATAGCAGGACCACTCGTTGATTGTTGAGGTTTGTAAGAAGTAATTTCTACATTGAAAACAACCTCAATTTTACCAGTTTTTAGATTAAAAACCCTTTTATTCGGTGTGCCAGGCACGTAGCCTAGAAAGTAGCCTTCATCTGCCACCTCACCGAATTTTTGTTTATCTTTGTTTCGCACAATCGTGCAGGGTAATCCAAATGGTTCAAAGCCTGTTAAGTTTGGTTTCTCGTTAAACATAAGTTCATGACATGTTTTGTTAAAACGTTTAACGGTCAAAACTTTGTTTAGGACGTAGCAAGCTGTATTCACAGCTTCTCCCCAGAAAAGAACTGGTAGCTTTGAATCTGAAAGCATCGTCCTAGCGGCTTCAATCAACGTCCTGTTTTTCCTCTCAGCGACTCCATTTTGCTGAGGAGTGTAAGGAGCGGAATATTGATGTTCAATTCCCTTTCGAAGACAGTAGAGATCCAGAACTCGATTCTTGAACTCTGTGCCATTATCACTCCTTATCCTCTTGATCCTTGCCTCATGGACGTTTTCCAATTTTGTAAAAAGATCTATCAACATCTCTGCTGTCTCATCTTTTGTACCTAAAAAGAAAACCCATGAATAACGTGAGTAATCATCAGTGACAACAAGACAATAGTACTTTCCACCTATGCTCCTCACGTTCACTGGACCGAATAAATCCATGTGAAGTAAATCATAAGGGGCATTAATGGAATTTACTGTTTTAGACTTATGAGGTTTCTTGTGTTGTTTTCCCTTTTGGCATGGAAGACATTTATCTTCCACTTGAAACCTCAGCAATGGTACCCCTTTCACTAGCTCATTTTTAATAATGTAATTCATTTTGCGGTAGTGAATATGAGCCATGCGTCTATGCCACAACATTGATTCAGCTTCAGATGCTTTTGACAGTAAACACGCCACCGCAGCAGTTGGATCCTTGGCACCCATGTCCATGACATAAGTATCATTTTTCCTTGGTGCACGCATAACTATCCAATCGTCCGGAATGACCAAACCCGGTTTCAACACCAATGCCTCAGACTTGGTAAAATGGACCGAGTGACCCTTGTCGCAGACTTGTGACACGCTCATCAGATTGTGTTTAAGCTTCTCAACATAGTTCACTTTGTCCAATGTGATCTTCCCATTCGTCACTTTTCCTCGTCCAGTAATTTTTCCACCTTTAGCACCAGCAAAATTTACATGTCCACCATCAAATTCTTCAAATTCAGAAAACAACCTCGCATCCCCCGTCATGTGCCTGGAGCAGCCACTATCAACATACCATAAGTTGATAATCCTCCTTAGCAGCTCCTGCACACACCAACCAAAAGATTAGTTAGATTGGGGGACCCAAGCCTTAATGGTCTTGGGTCGTCCAAATTCACCTACTACTTGAACATCCATCCAAGATCCATCACCCCTAATTGGAGTCTTGGATCTCGGACCTGTTGATGGAAATGGGGCATGATTTCCATAAGGTCTCTGGTCATGAGGGTACCTATTTGTGTTTGGACTATGTGACCTTTGAAATTTTTGATTTTGATTCCAAGAACCTTGATTGTAATTTCTAAAGCCATTGTTATAAAAAGTTCGACCACCATTATTTCGGTATCGATTTTGATATTGACCTTGACTTCTGAAATTATTTGAATTTTGATTATTCATTCTTGGTGAGTTACTTCTAGGTCTTTCATATCTGCCTGATGTAGATTCAGGCTGAAATCTTGGTTGATTTCTTTGGAAACGAGGAACTTATGGAGTTCCTTTTTCAGCCTTATCTACACCACTAGCAACACCCGGTTGTTGCTTTGGAGCAGATTTCTTTGGAGAATTTGAGACTTTCTCCTCATTACCACCTTGCTTCTCAGGTGATTTCCCTCTTTGTTTCTCACTAACTTGTGCTTCAACCTTTTTGTTAGGACAGCAGCTAGCTACATGTCCCTTTGTGTGACATTTGAAGCACGATCTCTTATTCGAAGACTTCTTAGTTGAAGCCTTTGAACTAGATTCTGGTTTTGATGATGATGCCTCGGAAGGATTTTGCTCAGTTTGCTTAATTTCAGATTTTTCTATGTTTTTGTTTCTAGCAAACTCTACATTTGATACCTTTTCAATAACAGCTGTTTCGGTTTTCATATCACTTCCTTGAACAAAATTAACCTTTTTAACAAAAGTTTGATTATTGTTTTTAGAAGGTGTATTTTTCTTTTTCAAAACAGGTTTGCTGTTATTTTCCTTCTTAGCATCATTATCTTCAAACACATCACCTTGACTGGATGTGAAACTACTTGGGGATGTTGACAGACAGTCTGTAAGCTCATCCTCATCAGGTAGGAAAGAATAGTCATGACTAAGAGGAGGTGGGACTTCATTAAAGCCCTGGAATCCCACACTTGTCTTGTCATTACTCTTCTTTAACCCACCCATCATATGTTTCATAACAAAAGTAGAATCTCTGAATTGACCTAACTTCTTTTCAAGTTCAACAATTTTAAGTTGTGCATCTGACAACTCTTTGTTTTTATCAGAAATCTCTTTTGTTTTCTCAGCCATCATGTCATGAGCTAAGTCTATGACTTGAAGTTTTTCATTTAATTTGCTGGTCAAAGCTTCAATTTCAGCTTCATAGCCTTTTATCTTTTTCAAATATGATGACTCGTTTCTTTTAGCAAAGAAATTTGACTCTTTTACGTTAGACATTTCGCTCACAAGACTTTTGTTTTGAGTTGACAATTTTTCAACTTCACCCTGTAGTTCACGACACTTTAAGCAAACAGAGGTGGCAGAGTTACTTACCTCTCCTGCTGATTTGTCTGAGTTGGCCATGAGAGCAGCAAGTTGAGCTTCCATTCTTTTGATGATTTCATCTTTCTCATCAGCTTCCATTTCATGCTCAGACTCAGGCTTATCCTCTTCAGCATCTGTTGTCTGATTAGCCTTATCTTCCTCAACTTCACTCTTCTTCTCAACTTTAGCCTCATCTACTGTAGCTTCACCATCATTGATTTGAGTGATCTCTGCCATGAATGCTTGAGTGACATTCTCATCATTTTCTAAGTGAATGCTCCAGTCATATGAGCCTTCTCTTGCAGTAGATATCAACGCCCTTGAGTTAGAGTTAGAGTTAGAGTTGTTTGAAGCATTCCGATTGTTTGAACTTTGATTCGTATTCTCATGCTTTTGTTTTTGACATTCCCTAGCGAAATGACCATAACTCTGACAGTTAAAGCACCTGACTTTGGTCTTGTCAAAACCTACAGTCTTTCCTACAAACTTCCTTCCAGTTCTGTTCATGAACCTCTTCACACGTCTCGAAATCATGGCCATCTGCCATTGCAGATCCATCTCTTCCAGATCATCAGGGTCAATCTGATCATAATCTTCATCTAAAGTGGCAGGATCAGATATTTTCCCTTGAATGTAGTTCTCATAAGACGCAACAAAAGAAGCAAGTAGAGCAAGATGTCCTTCAGCAGACTTCACACTCATAGGCATTGACTTTGCACTACTACTTTGCTTTGAGGTTGATGTTCTCTTGACTCCTGTTGATCCTCCTGCAGCAGCTACAAAGCACACATCACCATCCTCATTCACTGTGACCTGCTCCTTATCACACGAAAGAAATGCAGTTGCAGAGTCGCTAGAAGCATCATGAGGTGAAGAAGATGTAAGCCCATTGTATATCCCTGGATCTTGAACCTGATCATATCCAGTGTCCTTCTTCTTCATGCTGAGCTCATAAGCTCTTAGCTTTCCAACTACTTCTTCCAATTCCTTTGTGTCATAATCTGCTTCTCCCTTAATCATGAGAGTGTAGATATCCCATTTAGCCGGTAGAGCATCAAGCAGCTTGTCGTTTTTCTCAATGTCAGTATAGCAATCTATATCATAATTATCCAGTTCTGACATCAGATGGTAGTATCAAGTGATGACGTCCTCAAGTGACTCATTTTTCATGTACTTGAACACAGCAAACTGCTTCTTCAGTAGATCAACCTTGTTCTTCTTGACATCAGGATTTCCCTCATATCTCTTCTCTAGTGCATCCCACATTTCCTTTGAAGTAGTGTACTTCTTAAAGGTATGCTTGATGCCATCAGGTAAAGACATTTTAATAGCTGCCAAGGCTCTCTTCTCAGCCTCATACATTTTCTTTTGTTCGGCATCCATATCAACGTAAGCAGTTATACGTTGTCTTCCCTCAAACTCATGAGTTGGGTTCACATACCCATCGTCTATGCATATCCACATACGCGTGTCCTGGTACTCAACAAAAGATTGAAACCTATCCTTCCACGTCAAGTAGTTCTCCACCTTCATCATCTTAGGTGGCTTGTTCGTCGTGCCTACCTCATGTTCCATCCTTAAGAGTTCGTTCAATTTAGACATGTTCGACATTTCAACGTAACTGACTGATAAAACCGTACAAAAAATTTCCGAACACAGTGGTTACCAAATTACACCGTTAGAATCGTCTCGAAAAGACGAATCCAATGATATCTAATGTCGAAAAAAACCGAAATCGGGATTTTCCAGAGTCTTTTTTTTTTTTTTTCACGAGTTCAACGGTGCAAACAGTTTCTCCAAACGAGCTACGGATCAATTTCTATTTGCAAAACTCTAAAATATTTTCGAAGCTTGCCAACTGAAATTCCACCACTTAGATTAATTTCGTTGCCTTAAATTCGCTGGGTCTGCTTCGCTGACAAATCAACTTCGCTGGTCTAGTTCGCTGACAAGTCTGTTAACTTCGCTCAAAATAATTTCGCCGGGTAACCAGTTCGCTATTACGACGACTGGTAAGGTCGCTGAAAACCGTAATATTTTCGCTGTGGAAAATTTCACGGTTACCAAAGTCGCCTTTGGATTTTAACTTCGCCGATAAGTTTGCTGGTCTGTTAATTTCGCACAAGAGCTGATTGGGCCACCCAGCCACCCAATCCTGAAACATGCAGCAGCTAACAACAGCAGCAGCTAACACCAGCAGCAGCAGCAGCTGACAATCAGCACTTCTTTCCTACAAACACGAAAACAGTCAAAACAATAATCAAAACAGATTAAAGTACACGAATTTAAACTGTTCTTCAAGTGTTCTTCGTGTTCTTCGCAAAAACCCAGAACTTTAACTCGAAATTTTCAAACAACCAACTACCAAAACAGATCAAAACTCAGAATTTTGAACTGTTCTTCCTTGTTCTTGCTGTTCTTCACGAAAATTATGAATGAGACACCAAAACTTCTTCAACTGAAACACAACTTGAATCCAGTCTTCAGTCTTGAACCATGCACAAGAGCAAAAGCTCTGATACCAATTGTAGGTCCCTGAATCCCGTATGGATCGTTACAAGACTGTTAATCTATCAAGGGTGCGGAATCCCCTTGATTGATCTTCGAACACAGAAACAAGATTATGTAGAAGAACAAGAACTCGAACACACAAACACGCAAGCTTTCAAACTGATCTTCTGTGATTATCAAACCTTTAGAAACGTTTTACAATCACTAAGATCTACAAGAACCTAACAGCCGATTTCTGTTTTGTTCTTAACCTCTCAAACTTGAATGCTCTCTCTAGTTGTCTAAAGTGTCTCTTGTGTCTATCCTTACAACTCAAGACTAAGGCTGTTTATATATACACAGCCAAGATCTCGAATTGGGCTTTGCCCATATTACATTTGTTACATAAACTTGGGCCTAATAGACTTATTACAAACTTGGACTGATTGGGCTTCATAGAGCTCGTTTTTCTTTAAGTCTTCATGATCCAATCTTCTGTTTAATATCCAAAGACCAATCCAAAGCTGTTGTCATATAACATGCACCAACAAGATACACTTTAAATATATAGGAATGTAGCAGATAATGGATAACATTAATAAAAACATTAGTTACCTTTCAACAGGGTACATCCACCGAAATGCGACAGGACCTCCAAGCCTAACCTCTCTCGTTAGATGGATCACCAAGTGAACCATTACAGTAAAGAATGATGGAGGAAATATCTTCTCTAGTTTGCATAAAGTGAGATGAACTTTAGACTCGAGAAAATGTAGATCAACTTCAGATAAGTCCTTGTAGCAAATGGTCTTTAAAAATTCGCATAACTCGATTATAACCGAGCTTACATGGTCCGGCAAACTTCCACGTAATGCAATCGGCAAATACTCTTGCATCAACATGTGACAGTCATAACTTTTCATCCCAATTAGCTTGCCCACATTTAAGTGTACACATCGAGAGATATTGGATGAAAATTCATCAGGAGGCTTGATTGACTTAAGGGTTGTTAAAAATTGAGCCTTTTCACCTCGAGTCATTTGATAGCAAGCTTTTGGCATGAAAGTGATACTACTTCTAGGCCGCTTCTTTGGATGCAATTCTTTTCTTATACCCATTTCTTGTAAGTCAAGTCTTGTTTTATAGTTATCTTTCGACTTTCCTTCTTGTCCTAATAAAGTCCCCACTATGTTGTCACAAACATTCTTTTCAATGTGCATCACATCAAGATTGTGACGCAACAGCAGATGCTCCCAAGATGGCAACATAAAAAAAATACTTTTCTTTTTCCATGGACTACGAACATCATTGTCGACAAGAAATTCTATGTCGCCTACTTGTTGTAGAACCTCCTCTCCAGAAGGAGGAATAGGAGCAACTCTGAATTCATGGCGTCCAACAAACGATCTAATATCTGAACGCCAACTATGGTCAGATGGAAGCCACCTCCTATGACACATGTAACAAAACTTTCTTCCATGAGTTAGCCATTTGGATTCAGTACCAAAACCACATACGGGACATGCAAGTTCTCCTTTAGTGCTCCACCCAGACAGATTGGCATAACCTGGAAAGTCTGATATGGTAGAAATAATAGAAGCCTTCAACATGAAGTATTGTTTCGTTGAGGCATCAAATGTATTAACTCCATCCTCCCATAACTCCTTCAATTCCTTAATCAAAGGTTGCATATACACGTCTATCTTGTTTCCAGGACTTTTAGGACCCGGGATGATTAAAGAAAGAATAAAATTTGGCTGCTTCATAACCAACCATGGTGGTAAGTTGTATGGAATAAGAAAAACTGGCCAAATACTATTTACCGAATTCATTGTCCTAAATGGGTTGAAGCCGTCAGTTGCCAGAGCTAGACGAACATTGCGAGGATCAGTAGCGAATTCAGGAAACTTTTCATCAAAATCTTTCCAAGCTAATGCATCTGCTGGATGACGTAATTTTCCATCTTTTACACGCTCTAGATGATGCCACTTCATAAGGTTAGACGTCTTTGATGACGTAAACAATCTTTGAAGTCTAGGCTTTAAGGGAAACCATCGTAATATTTTTAAAGCCTTCCTCTTGGGAGGATTTACTTCGTGTTCTGGATTAGCTTCATGAACTTTCCATCTAGAAGATCCACAAAAAGAACACACTTCATCTTTCTCCTTGTCATTCCAAAACAACATGCAACCATTAGGACATGCATGTATTTTTTCATATCTTAATCCGATGTCGGCCATGAATTTTTTCACTTGTGGTGTTGTTTTAGGTAACAAATTTCCTTTAGGTAACAAATCCTTTAAAAAGTCTAACAACATAGAGAAAGATGTGTTACTCCATCCACCGAGACATTTTATTTGGTACAAATGCACCACACAAGATAACTTGCTGTATTTGCAATTCGGGTACACATTTTCTTCGGCTTCCTTAACAAGGTCATCAAATTTGCTTCTTCTATTGTTTGTCTCTTGACTATTATTCCAAGCATTCTCATGTATCCCCACTCCACTTCCACCTTCTGTTTCAAATATATCACCCAACATTTCATGCATTTCATATCGAAGTATCTCTTCGTCATCATTATGGGTTGTGCTCCTCGATGCAACCGTTGTGCCTTCCCCATGATATACCCAATTCAAGTATTCAGGCCGGAACCCTGAACATATGAGGTGATCCAGAACAGTTTGTCTACTCTGATATTTCATATTTAGACACTTTGTACATGGACATTTTATTTTCCCCCCATTGACACAAGCTCTCTCAAATGCAAAATTCAAGAACGTGTGCACCCCATTAACAAAAGTTTGACTTGATCTTGGTGCAAGGTACATCCATGATCTGTCCATTACTATTCAAAGTGAAAGTAACAAACTTTGTAAGTATTACATATTATACAAAAACATATAACTGAGTACAAACAGAGGAATGAAGCCAAACTTTGTAAGAATAAACCTAAATTGCTTAATATCATGCTAACATCATGGTAAGTGAACTAAATCTATTAGTGGATGTGCTGATAGATATGGAAGTCAGTTACATGGAAACCAGGAGTTAAGATATGCAGAGCTGCTGATATTGATTTAATTATGTTTGTTTTTCAAGCTGGTGTTGTAATTTGTAATTCCATATTGGACCTGCACTTTCAGGTTGTCTGTATTTGCTCAGAAAAAGAAAAAACAAATTCCAAATTTAATATAAAACATGTGGAATAGGGTCAAACTTCTGACCTTTGGGACAAATGGAGGAGTTTATCACTACAGCACCTTTGATCTTAGCATTTCTATAATATGGTTTTTTAGTTGAAAAATAGAGATGATTGGATTTGGTCAGATCTGTTTCTTTATTCATTTGGTTCATATGACTCAAGTAGCTTTTGGTGTTCTGAAGCAAATGAACCAACGAGCAAATATTTGAACAAACAACTGATATGGGTCATATAGCACAAACTAAATTTATAATTGGCACTAGATGTTATAAAATTCAGTGAATAATACATGAACAAACAAAAGGCATTTATGATCGACTAACTTGATCATTGCACATGCACACACACACTGATAAACAAAACAACAACGAAGTTTCAATTCAAACTGGTAAAAATCACAGAAATACATCATGATTGTTGCACATATACCCACAATCACACATTGTTGACCATTTGAACATAATTTTTTTTAAATTTTAACAATTACTGACCTAAAATTGAAGGAGTTGAAGTTGCGATCCTCTAGCCGTGCTTGGTATCCCTTGGATCACCGGCGATTTTGATTTGCTTTTGGGAACAACTCAGCACACCAGTACTACAAAAAAAAAAGTCTTTTTACAAGGTGACTATTTGAAAATAATAAAAAAAAAACCCTCACAACCTTCTTCCACAACCCTAAAAGAACAAAAATCAGTGCCTATAGTTCTATGTAGACAAACTGAAAGCATTGAAAGCGTACCACAAGACAACTACAATTAGGAATAAACAAAAACAGTAAGATAAGATTATTAAAAACACACAAAGTTCAAGTAGCAATTTGAAAATCAGAATAAACATTCATGAATCATCAGTGTTTTAGGATTACAAACAAACAAATCAAGGCCCTAGTGGTAAGCAAATCATCGAACACTTGGTGGGCATGTTGTTGGTAACCAAGACATTTATGTACATCATCAACAAAGTCCTCTAAATAATGTTATATGAATCAAATTAAAAACAAGGAACAATGAATATAGTAAAGAACCAGTAGCAATAGTGAAGCATACATGTCTTTCAGGCTCTGGAATCTCCTTCGTGGTTGCTTCCTAGAACTGATGCCATGGAGGCAAAACACAGATAATCGCTGGGGTCCTGGGGAGAAGTGAACAAATTAGGTTAGGGAAAGGGAAGTTAATCTCTGGTGTTGGTGTGTAGGAAATCCAAATATTGGGCGGAAGGATTGTGTGGGAATTAATTTGGGAAGGAGGGAAGGTAAATTAGTTTCAAACTAATTACAAAACCTTTCAGAAAATATTTTATATTTTATTTTAATGTATGATAGATATAAATTATATTTTACAAACTAAATTTAAGTGTGTGTATATATATATATATATATATATATTAATAAAAGGTTAAATTTAAACCGATGAAGATTTGAATTAGTTTGAAACTAGGGGTGCAAACGAGCCGAGCGGCTCGCGAGCTACTCGAGATCGGCTCGAGAAAAAAGCTCAAAACGAGCCGAGCCTTATCAAGCCCGAGCCGAGCTTGAGCCTAAAATAAAGCTCGTTTGTTTATCGAGCTCGAGCTCGAGCCTCACATGTGAAGTTCGTTAGGCTCGTCGAACCTTACGAGCCATAGTGTAAACGAGCCGAGTCGAGCCGAGCTTATTTAAACTTGTTTACAAGCCGACCTCGAACCTAAAAGTAAGCTTATTTAGTAAACGAGCCCGAGCTTCATTTATCGAGCTCGCGAGCCTAAAAAGTCTATTTATATTATTTTTATTTAATATATTAAATTTTAGATAATAAACGAGCCGAGCTCGAGCTTAAGAAAATACCAACAAGATGAGCTCGAGCCCGAGCTCTCATAAGTTAATCTAGCTCGAGCTCGAGTCTGGTCGAGCTCGGGCTCGGCTTGGCTCGTTTGCACCCCTAGTTTCACGTTTTAAGGGTTGGAACGGGTTCTAGTTCCGGTTATTTAACCAAAAAACTATATCATATGCGCACGGTTCCGGGTAGGGTTCGCTTTCGGTTCTTAAGAAACCGAGTATTAAAATACCCTATTTTTTGGTTTTTCGATACCTTATTTCGGAGTTTTTAGTACTCTATTTCCAGGTTTAGTAATACTCTATTGCTTTTGTATTACCTTATTTTTTCGACTTTTTGTTTTTCAAACCCAGGTCACATAGATTTTTCGGTCACCCATTTCGTTGTATTACAAGACAAACCACCACCATCCACAACCGTTGGCCCACCGGAAAACTAGAAGATGTAGATGTTGATGGTTGCTCAGATCCAACAACAAGAACCCACCCCACACCGCCTACCACCACCCACTCCAACAGCCGCCTGAAACCATCGCCCCATCCCCCTTCTAGTGAAACCCCTTTTCATCGACGAGCCAAATCCTGTTGAATATCTTACATCCAACACATCCGCCTAAACGAGCTTCTTTTTAGACTCGGGCTCGAGATCGAGCTCAAGCTCGTTTAAGCTTGGCTCGTTCAAGCTCGGCTTGTTCGAGCTTTTTTTCAAGCCGAGCTCGAGTAGCTCGGCTCGTTTGCACCCCTACTCGGAATCATTTTAATGCAGCCAATGTTACCGTCGCCTTAACTACTAGGGCCCAAAGTTGGGAGCCGAAGGCCTTGATACGCCACCACCGGTTGGAGATCAGACCCGTATTCAGTTCCTTGATGTTGATACCTGATATGCGCAACCCTCGTTTCTTCTTCGAACCCACTTTGTTTCTTACATGTTATTATAATATTATATACTAAATATTGTTATTGTATTGTATGTTTTTTAATAGACAATATGGGTAGGCGCAAACAACTACATATCACTTCTACCGACATCAGTAAAATACAAGATTATCCATCAAATTCTGATGCACAAGGAACTAATGCAAATTATCCGAATTCTCTGATGTATTTTTTCTTCTTCTTCTCATTGGTTAGTTTTTGACTTTGACTAGGTAATGTGTACATGGAAGCTAGACTAGCGAGGATTCAGGAGAACCAAAAAAGACTACGAGAATTAGGAGAGTTAAAAACGTTGTGGACTCTATGACAAGTTTGGTAGACAGTAACAAAATGAAGAAAAAAACAGTGAAACGGAACACTCGTGCGGGGGATGTAGATTATATTCCAGATCCAGGTGAAGATTCAGGTGATGATTGTGAGGAAGCTAACCAACAAGTTGGTAGAAGTATTGTAGTACCCAAAAAGGTAATATGATTATTCAAACTTTGTTTATTTTATTTTATATAGAAATGTGATCTAATGAAAATAAATCTGTTTTAGCGACACCATTCACAATATATTCCACCAATGTCCATGAGTAGAACTGCTAATCTAACGAAACTACGTCGGGTGCTTGCTCCAAATGTCTCCCAAAAGGTTTCGTCTACTTCAAATGCAACAAAACCGAATAAAGAAGGAGCAAAGAGAAGGATGATTGATGACGAGGACGAGGAAATATTTCAAGGTATTATTTTGTTAATCTTAAAGTTTATTCAATTAAAAGTACCTTTTATATTGATTTACTCTTCTATGCTTTAAGAAGGTAATAAAGTGGATACGAAAGTAGATGGTGCTGATGAAGATGATGAGCATGGAGTCATGGCAGATCCCAACTATTCTGAAGATGAAAACAATGATCAAGAACAATTGCATGGCCCTGAAAAAGATAAAGCAACAGGTTCTGATTAAACTTAGTAACAAAATTATGTTCTCTTTCAATAGTATATATAAGTTTTTTTGAACATCTAATGGTATATGCATTCCACCGATGGTCCTAGTAAAAACATAAAGCAAAATTATTCCACTTCCACGCATCATCCCCCAAACTCATCTTCACTTGTTTATCTTCACTTGCTTTAGAACTTGGTGTCCAATTGTTAGTACAAAAGCTCACTATGTTGCCTACACCAACAATATCTTGCAATTTTCAAAAATATTGACCTTTTACTTCAGCAACTCGTTATCTATATATAACTAAATTGCCATTATTATTGTGACTTCGTGAAGATGATAATACACATAGACTATGTTTTTTTGTATGTCTTATTTTATCGAAACTTGTTTAGGTGCTCCCAAAAAGGTTAGAGGTCATACCCAAAAGGCCGAAATATGGAAAATGAATACTACTGAAAGAATAGATGTCACATTTAATGACCATGGACAACCAGTGGGGGAAGAAGGCAAAGAACTTGTTCAGTATCTTGGGACACTTGTGAGGATGGCTGATCATGTCTCAATTGAGTATTCTGACTGGAGAAAAGTTCCTATGAAAAATAAAGAGGATATGTATTCTCTTGTTAAGGTATGTCTTTTATCAAACATGATATGCATCCATTCATAAGGTAAGAGGTATACGCTAATATATTGTAACTTTTTGTAGTCCAAATTTGTTATTCATCCAGTCGAAACAAGTCAGATTAAAGGATGGATATTCCAAAACATGGGGAAAAAATGGAGAACGTGGAAAGGTATATTAAAGTCACGTGGATATGATCCAAGCCTTACTATTGACGAAATTGTGACGCAACAAACTAATAATGACGATAGAGTGAATCCAACTCAATTTAAAGAACTTGTTACTCGTTGGTTCACTCCGAAATTTCAGGTAACAATGATATGTAAATTTGATTTCTTATGCAATATATATAATTTTGAAACTAGATGAAAGAAATCCTATCATGTGTTAAATTACCATTTACTATAAACTACATGCGCTGCAAAAAGATTGAGCCGCTCAAAGATGAAGGAGCCTCATGTAACCGGGACAAAGTCGTTTGCTAGACTTGCTCATGAAGTGGTATTATTCTAGTTATTTTGACATATTATTGTAAAATTTAGTTTTTCATCTCTTTTACTAATCATTAAACATAAATTATAGGCAACGAAGAATGATGGTGTATACCCGACCCGAGGAGAAATGTATATAACAACTCGCACTCGTAAAGATGGAAGTTTTGTTGATGATAAAGCAGCTAATGTTGTGGTAATGTATTTTTATGCATTAAAATATTTTTACATATCATGTGCGTGTTCACTTTTTTATAAGCTTACCTATATTATTATGTATTTAGGCTTCACTAAAAGCTATTGCAAGTGACTCTGCAAGCAAACCCATAGATTCGCATGATTTTACAAATGATGAATACTCAAAAGTTAAAGGCCCAGAGAAAAGAGGGTATGTTCGATTAGTTGGAAGAATGCCAGCCACAAAAAGTAAAGGTGATTCTTCGACTAATTCACATACTATTCATCAGCTTCAGAGTGTTGTGAACGTTATGATGAACATTATCCAAGAACGTATCCCCGATGCAAACTTGCCTACAATTCTTAGCAATATGAACATACAGGTACTTACATACATGTACTACTATGTGGTCTTTTACACATATATATCTTTGTATTAACATTTATTCTCATTAAAAAAATTTAGGTCCCCCGCGTCGGTTCTTCGGCTCCTAGCAACTCTTTACCTGGTAACGAATTATCATCTTCAAGAAGTGACGATATTGATGACAGAGCTGAAAATATGTGAAGCCTTGGAGGAATAGAGATAACAAGATTAATGGATTGCTTGGCACTAAGTTTTTTTAGAGTATGATTCGTATCGAAAGAACGTTTTGACTTCTTTTGTAGGCATTAATTTGTTTTCTAACACTTATAGTATGTTTTGGATCGAACTTTTAGTTGAAGTTATGACATTATTATTTTGCTACATGTTTTCATTTTTATTTCTATATTATATCGTAAATAAATAACAGCTAAATTAATGAAATTAATATGATAAATGTTTATAGTGGCATTTTATTTTCGTGGAAAAAATTATGTGTCACTAAAAGTAGTATAGATATATTACTAGGATTAGTTTTTACTGGCATACAAAAATTGTGCCACAAAAAGTTTGTTTTTTTATATTGTGGCTAAAAGAAAAGTGCCACTAATAACTAAAAGAATTATAGAGGCACACTAAAAAGTGCCACTAAATCCTTTTAGTGGCACTGCTTCTAGTGACACTTTTTTTGTGTGCCACTCATTCCTTAAGGGGTCTTTGGTGGCACTTTTATGGATTTTGGTGGCACTTTTTGTGTGTCACTAAATGACAGTTTTTTTGTAGTGTATGGTGGAAATTTGTGTGAAAAGGTAAATATTTATCTTAGACTAAATTCCTCACACTTGGACGTCTAGTGGGTGAAATAGTACCCACGAAATACACATAAATTAATAGTGTCCAAAGTGAGTGTTTAGTCAAGATAATATTTTTATGTATTTTCATATATTATTATTATTATTATTATTATTATTATTATTATTTATTTCTTATTCAAATCCCATTTACATTCCAACTTCTAAATCCTTGTACTTATACACCTTGTTCATCCTTGTTAGGATAATTTGGTGCTTCAACCTCTCAAGACGATCATCTCACGTTTGTGGAAATCACTTGGAAACATTGAGTATACTCGATCCCATTTTAATCTTTATACACTTTGGGTGCAACAAGTACGCTTTATACAAATCACGCAATCACAATTAAACTTGTTAAAATCACACTCTATCCACTTTAAACATGAGACTTGTATTATTCTTGTTATCTCACATGCTATGTATACTTGTGTCTATATGCTCATTAACTTTGCTAGCTTACCTTAACAATTATAGCGTTATACGAGTAGCGCACCACCTGTATACTTGTGGTATTGTTAAGTAATATATTTTACACCATTGTCGTTTTGACGACATTGGTAATCACGATTGTGTTAAACTGTGGTTTGACATATAATTTACACTTGTTAGTATGTTATGTTATAAAACTTGTATACTCGCCAGCTTTTGTTGATCATTATTTTAATACATGTTGCAGGTCGCCGGTTAATGTTGAAGAAGAAACTTATTTAGGGTGGATTAGATACACACCTAAAGTTAAACTTATGTATTTGTTTCATGTTTGAAATTTGTTGCATTTTACTTTTCAAGACAATGTATTTTAATTTTAGAATTTATGAAATTTGAATTAATTAAATATTGTCACAATTAGTGTTATGAAGTCTCTTGTAATCTTGTTTTCGTCTCACTCTGATGTTTCCGCCATCGGTTGGGGTGTGACAATTGGCTCTGGCTCTGATACCAGTTGTAAGTCCCGCAAATCTCTATCGATCTTCAACACGATATCAAACACAAAACACATAATCTAAACTACGTGGTGATTCAAGAATAATGATAATCAAAGTTTCTATCGAAGTAATATTTTGTATTTGATCAACGAACTCACAATTACAATGATGAAAACTCTTTAGATGTCTAACTCCTAGATGACCAACTTTCTCTAGAATGGTTAATTAAAAATGAGATGAAAACTTGTTTTAATACCCAATAGTTAGCCACCCCCTTATGGGCTCCCCATGGACAGGCTAACCCACATGGCCCAATCCTAATACAAACTAATCCAATAAGTCCAAATCGTAACTCACATCCCTCCAATTATATTTGATACATTAGTCTCATATATTTCACCGCTACAAGTACCCTTTCTGTTTTTTTTCCTTTACCCTGCACCTATATTTTTTGTTGCATTCTCTCCTGATTACATAAAATTTCTTGCATAAAATTATTTTCTTGTCTATCGATTCAAAATCTATTTAATAGTGTGTCTCATGTCTTGTTCTTGATTGTGTTGAGTTTTTTTAGAACTTGGTTTTTCATTTGTAATAGTTTTTGGTATCTTCGTGTTCTTGATGACTGTTGCGTTCCTAGAGTGTTCGTCTTCCATTGTTTCGTGTTTTTTATAAACCCTATTTTATTTTTTGATCTCGGTGGGTCGTCTTTTAAGCAATTGCTTAACTGTGTGCTTCAGCCGCGTGTTTCGATTTGTTAGTGGATTGATGATGCCTTAGTTATCGTTGATTAAGTGTTAGGTTTATTTGGAGATTTGAAACGAATGTTACAAGTTGATTCGTATGTGAGTTTAACCATTTCACCATATCCGGAGGTTCCCCATCGTAGTTTTTTTTTGTCTCTCCTCTTCAATCACTTTATGTCTTTTTTTATGTGTCTTATTGCAGGCTTTGGTAAGTCTCTTTTATCTTAATTTTAAATTTTATATCACGTAGCATGATCACATAGGGTAGGTAGGTATCTGTTGATCTGGGGAAATTTAGCCTGAAATGTGCTAGTTGTTGCAATGCATTGTTATAAGTGCATCTTTATGTGTCTTATTGTAGGCTTTGATTGTATATGTTTTGTTCTTGACTTTACTGGGTTCTTGACTGATTTGTTGATTATTTAGTAGCTAGTCATCCCTTTTTAATTATGTCTTTATGGTATTCCAATATCATATGGTATCTTTGATTTTATTATATATTAGTTGTGGTATAGCCTTTTTGAAAATTGTTTTAGAACTTGGCTATTAAAAGAAAAAGAAAACCATTCAAGTTCTTGTCATTTTCTTTGTAACCAAATGATTAGCCTATATTGTAATTCAATGTCCATTGTATCACAATCAGTATTTGATTGATTAGATAACTTCTTGAAAAAAATTGCAGCATTGTGGTTTTTATTACTTTTTCTTCATCAGATTTTAGTTTGTACTAGCTCATGTAATATATGTGTTTTTTACGTTTATATTTCTAGAAAAAAATAGTATTATGAGTTGAAAAAATTGTGTATTTTTATTGATCTCAATCAAGAAAGTCTTTTTGAAAATTGTTTGATTGATCTTTTTTATCTGAATCAAGAAAGTCGTGGAGGGTGTACTGAGAGTATGAGATATGGAAATTGTTTTGGAAGTCTGACTTTGGTATAATTGAATACTTCTTTTGTTAGCTATAAACTTGTGTATTTTTATTCCTGGTTTGTTTTCCTTCGTCACATTTAGCCTACCCTATTCAAGATTGTGGGGGTATTGGTAATGTCATCATCAATCTTGATCATTAGTCTTGTTCAATTCATTGTTAAGATATCAAATTGGTATGTTGTCCGTTGGGAATTTAAACGCGCATTGTTTTGCTTTCATCAATGTTAAAATAATTCTCACGGTGTGCATGTGTGTTACCACATACTATTGTTTTTCACTCTTAAAAGCTTTTAACCAAAATCATCTGTTTTACTGTATTTTTAACCCGTTGTCTATAAATATTATTCTTAAATTTTGGTAACCTTGTAGTTGTCTCTTTTGTGAGAAATGTTTTCCTAGTTGTGAAATCATATGATTTTTTTATCCAACATAAGTTGTTTTTGGTTGTTAGTATTATGATGTAGAATCATGTGATTCTCAATTCCATTGGACTTGTTTTATAATCTCGTGACTCGTTCATTCTAAGAGTCGTGTGAACTTCGTCTTATAATTGTTTTGTAAACGTTATGTGACTTTTTTCTTATAGTATTTTTTCCAAAAGTCGTTTGACTTTTGTCTTATAATTTTTTTTTCTAAAAGTCGTGTGACTTTTATCTAATAAAACCTTCAAAATCTCGTGCGACTTTTATTTTATATAACATTCTACAATTTGTGTGACTTTTTTTCTTATCAGAAAGATATGTTTCTGATGATCTTATAGAATCTTGTTATTTGTCTTCTCTGAGAGTCATGTGACTTTTGTCATATAAAATTTCCTAAAAGTCGTGTGACTTTTGTCAATAAAATATTTTAAAAGTCTTGTGACTTTGTCTTATAAACTCTTCTAAAAGTCGTTTGATAAAATCTTTTAAAGTCTTGTGACTTTTGTCTTATAAAAATTTTAAAAACGTTGCATGCCTTTTGTCTTATAAAATCTTCTAAAAGTTATGTCACCTTTGTCTAGTCTTAAAGAATCTTGTGATTTGTCTTGGTTTTATAAGATATATTTTTGATAAGGAATTGAATTGTGTGATTCACCGTCTAATCAAATTATAAGTTTTGTTTCGGGTTCTTTCTGTTGTTATGGAAAGTTATATGTCTTGTGACATGCAGTCTTATTCTTTCTAAGTGAAGGTAGAGTTCATTTAAAAAAAGGTTAACATATTTAAAATGGTTCAAACTGAAATTAGTGTCCAACCTCAAGATTCCAGGGGTGATTGTTCACTTCATGATTTTTTTTTACAAAGGAGTAGTGTCAGTGATATACAAATACATATTGACTTCATGTCAAAAGCGAACCTAAGCTTTCAAAAGATGTTGTATTATAGCATCCAAGCTATCAGGATCGTAATCTGGTTCAACATCTGAAAAACACAAAAATTTAACAGTGAAAGCTTCTTGAATACCTAGGATTGGTAACTAGGCTCTAAACATAGATGTATGACATTTAAAACTTATTATATCTCAGTGTCGAAACCTGTCTCTATGAAAACCATTTGACAATTTTAAAAACTCCAGGATTTCATACTGACTCTCTCCCCCTATCAAATAACTATATATTTGACAGTTAAGCATCCAAAACCCTCAGTTGATCATCCAAGTCCAAATTAATGACCTTAGTGATTTCACAAACTGTTTTTAGATTTTTCTTCTAAAAACCTCAAGTTTCAAATTAATGAACTTGTTTATTTTCAGAAACATGTTCAGCATACTTAGATTTTGAAACTCAGCTTCAGACATCGGTTGTCGAAACTAAAGTAGAAACAAAATCTTTTTGAATTTCTCAAAGTTTATGCTAAAACACTCCGAAAATCTTTTTGTGATTTTTCTATAATGAAATGAAGCAAAGAAATATTTACAGACATATCTTTGCTTGAGTTTGTATCAGAGGATCTTATCAGTTTATGACAAATCACTAGCACCGTTGAGCTATAAACACTTTACGTTCTAAAGATTCACTTAGATTGTCAGTATACTGATCCACTTAAATTTTTACACAAACTTCAATTGATTCGAGATACGAGATTAGTGTCTTAAGAACTTAACTTACTCGCGTGTCCCACCTCAGAATATACTTCCGTATCAATATTCCCTAGATTCAGTCTTACAGTTGAATATACTATATTGATATTTGTACTCTGGGTTAGTGCGAGACCTTGAGAGCTCAGGTATGAACTACCATTCAGTCAAAGAGATGAAGGCTCGACTTTGAGGTTTGTCCCACTTAGGGATCTTCTTTACAACTGCACTTGATTTATATCTTTCGATATTTTCTCAATTTTTTATGCAGAGGGAAAGCTTTAAGCACACAAAGTATTATACGAGGTCTAGGCCATTGCTGACGCAAAATCAGAAGACCAGGTATAATACCCTAGATATCAAACAGTATAAAGATCTAATATCTCAGAATCAGGCAACCTCTCAAACGAAATTTCGGATTACTAAGTCCATATATCCGAGAGATGTTCCCCACGAGATAAAAAAAGTTATTGATTTTTAGGTTTATATCTCGAAATCAATTTACTACTTGTGTAAAAACCTACTGGCATATCATCAGCGAGACCTTTTATCACATTTGACTTTCCATTTCTTTAGTGTACTGTGATTGTCTACTGATGTACTATCATTTCCTCTTTTTGCACAAAAACTCATTTTTGAATTTTTCATGTTTTTGTCTTTTTCAAATTTTCAAATGTTTTTGTATTTTCAAAAATCTTACTCCCCCTAAAATTCAAAACATTTAAAGAAAATTTGACTACTCGATGCGGATAGCTTTATCTCGCCATCCATTTTCTGCTTGACATGTTATGCAGAAAGTACCCCCATGATTTACAACACATTGATTTTTAACAATGTAAAAACCATTTAATCACTTGTGAAATAATCATGTTTGTTCAGCGTGAGGGTTTCGGCGTATTCAATTAAAACATCTTTTTTTTTGACAAATTTAAAAACATATTTTTCAATTTTTGACAAAATAAAACATATTTTTGGTTTTTATATTTTTTAGGGTTTTTGAATTATGTTTTATTTATGTTATGTACACAAACAAACCAACTCCCTGTTTTTCATTTCCAGGGTACTGCCTCCTACCGTGCCCGGCTGCTCCTCTCCTCAATTTGACATTCAACTGTCTTCATGAGCACCTGCACATTCAACTAATTCAATTACTTGAACAATGCAACCCAAGCTTGTTTGACCTTGGGTATTGTGACACAATACGAATTGTTCAATTTCGAAAAATCTTTGTCATTTTTCACGAAAACTTTTTCGTTCTTATTTTCAACCGTCTTGGTTGAATCGATTTTCCATTTTGCACTCACAGAAGTCTGCTTCTTGACCACCCAAATTTATCCTTTTAATACATTCCTTTGATAAAACCTTGATTCATTATGAATGTTTTGTTTTGACAAATCAGTTTTAGGTTTCCAAAATTGGTTTGGCTTTGTCAAATCAGCCTTAGATTTCCAACTTTGTTTTGTCTCAAATCTGGGTGTCTTTGGCTTCCAAGTTTGTTGTGATTCAACCTTTGATGTTTTCGGGTTCCAAGTTTGTTTTGACTCAAACTTGGTTGACGTTTGTTTCACAACATCAGACTTCTTTTCCTTTTGGACAACATCAACAATCTTTTTCTCAACATCAACAGGCTTCAGATTTGGACATTTACGACCAACGTGTCCAATTTGATAACATTTAAAGCATGTTTTCTTTGAAACAACTTTGGCCTATTGTTGTTGTTTCTTTTGAGCATAGAACTCTTCATTAGACTGTCGTCTAAATTTGAGTTCTTTCTCTTCTTTTGAACTTGTTCCGTGAACAAAGTTCATCTTTTTCTGATAATTTGTTTTTTCAGCCTGTTCTCTTTGATTTTGTTTCTTTTTATAACCCAACCCAGCCTTCATGTTTTTCTTTTTGTAACCAGGTTTGTTATAAAAATTTTTCTTGCTCGCTTTTCCGGCATATTTTGCAATTTCAGTTTTCTCAATTTCTACCAATTTGAAAACTTTGTCGATTTTATCCGAAATCACATTTTGAATCAGAAATTCAATGTCTGAGAATAATTTGTCCAATCCAATCATGGTATATGCCAATCCCATTGGATCACCATTCGCAATTTTCTCAGATTTTGAATTTTTCAAATAATTTTCATGAAAACTTTCCTCATCTTCATTTTGTGATTCGGACTTACCATTTTTGGTAGAATCGTCTCTCAAAACATTTTCAACTACCTTACTTACCACCTCTGAATCACCAACATCATCAGATTTGGTGTAAGTCACATCAATGTTTTGATGTAATTGGTCAACCATGTTCAGACCTTTTGCCACCTCTTCATCATCATAGAACGTGTAATTATTCTCAAACGGTGGTGGCATCTGATGATATTCTGAACCAATACCCTTTTTGTTCTTTTCAGAATATTTATCATCTGGTGTGATGTTGAAAATACGCTCGAGAATGTATGAAGAAGCATGATAACTTTCAAGTTTATTAACAACCTTTTCTTTGTCAGCCAATTCTTGTTTAAGTTTAGCAATTTCATCGATATATTGATTTAAAACCTTTTGTTTTCCTTTATATTTGGCCTCAACTAGTCTTGTTGTTTCTAAACATTTTGACAATCTACCGTCCATACTTTTGACTTGTCTCTTCAAAGTATCATAAGCTTCTTGTATGTTATTATTTGCAAATTTCATGCGATCATATTCTTTCTGTAATTCTTGAATGATAGTATCCTTTGGTAAACATTCATTACAGCTTGCCGAACACTTTTGTTTTAAAATATCATTTTCTTTTTCAAAATCTTGACATTTAAGTGTCAGCTTTTCGACTTTTTGTTTCAAAACTTCTTCATTTTCAAGAATTTCTTTATATTTTGTTTTGAAAACTGTTTCGATTTTGGTAAACTCAATATCTCTTGATTTAAGTTTTCGTCTTTTTTAGCACAGCCTCTGTACGTTTCCATGCACTTACTGCACTGTTCTTCAGTTTTATCAACGGACTTTTAATTATTTAACGATTCAAAAGATTCGGTTTGAACTTTTACCTCAGTTTCATCTGGCACCTTAGACTCTTCTGTCGTCTGCTTCTGATCTTCATCAATCTTCTGCTTGAATCAAACAGTTCTACGAATGAATGATTCTTCAGCGGATAATTCAGCAAACAGACAATTATGCAGGGGATAATTCCGTTTTCAGCGGATTCTTCGGATGGAGTTTTATTTGATTCGAGCGAATGTTCTGTGGATGGACAGTTCAGGGTCTGTTTTGACTAATGTTTTGATTTCTGTAGATTCTGCAGATAAACCTGTTTGTGGATAAACACTTCTGTGAATAAACGTTTCACCGAATGAACTAGATACAATCAAATACCAATCTAACTTTCAATGCAGATCCGTGACACTCAATTGTAGATCTGAATTGTGCAGATTCCCTAATTGACTCGTGATTGTTTCTGAATAAATTCGAATTGATGTAGATCTGTGTGAAACAAATTAGTGCACTTGTAGATTCGTGTGACTTCAAAACACTTAGAACAAATTCGTAACAATAAACTAGATCCACTTAAACAATGACATGCTGAATCGTTCCAGAATGTTGTTGCTGATTCGTATAACCTTTTTCCTAATCCACTAAACTGATATGTGATAAACGTATTGTCTCCTAGATCCGTATGAATGTTCAATTGATTAGTGAATAATATGGATAGACAAACAATCAATCCAACTATTCCAGATCTGTGATAAACATCTTGTTCCTGGGTTCGTACCAACTGACCAACAAGTAATGTGTTCTGGGTTCGTACGAACCAAAGCCACTGGGTTCGTAACTTGTAGGTTCGTAATAACTGTACACAAAAACTGGGTTCGTACCAAACTTATTCATAACAACTGTTCTGGGTTCATACGAAGAAGAAACCCTAGGTTCGTAAAAACTGATGCTTCGCAACTATTGGGTTCGTACGAAGGAAGAAACCCTAGGTTCGTATAAACTAATGCTTTGTAACTGCTGGGTTCGTACGAAGGAAGAAACCCTAGGTTCGTAAAAACTCAGCTTCGTAGAAAGAGAGATCTGGGTTCGTACAAAGTATGCAGCTTCGTACTAACACAACAGCGCGAACACAGCCTGTTCATCATGGTTTTTCGCAATTTTGAACATGATTTCGGTCGAATTTGATCTTGAAAATTTGTAGGGTTATTCAAAAACAGTTTTCGCACATAATATCAAAAATTTGGCCGATTTTAACCATGAAATCTCCGTAAATCTGAGTTTTAAAGTTCAAAAAGTTAAGAAAATGAGTAGATGAAGAAATGTGACGAATTTGACAAATTTCGGCTCCGAATCTGATGAAATTTCTTGAATCCTTGTATCTTGAATCCGTGCAATCGATCTCCCACTCTGATACCACTTGAACGTGCGTTTCCGGATTGAATTCGTACTTCCGATTATTGCGAAGAACACGTATCACGTGCAGAATCCGTGTACGTGTATGGATCGGACACAAGAATGTAATAATAATGCGTTTCTATTGAAGATTTGACAATTACAAGCACCTTGAAACACTTGGAAATAGTTTCTCTCTCTAGATCTCCAAATTGGCAAAAGTCCTTAAAATGATACAAGACTCTTCCTATTTATAGGGAAGGACTAACTAAAGATGGCCCTTCGTACGAACGAGCTCCCTTCGTACGAACGGACTTAATTTCCTATATTTAATATTTCAAAACCTTGTCTTGATCATTTCTCAGCTACGATACGTGATTGACGGAAGTGATAGACATACTGCACTCACAAGTTCATTAAGTACTTAACTGTTGACTAATTGCAAGAGTATACGGCCCGTATAAAGTTATACGGGTCGTATACAACCTTTATAATTTTTTATTCGATCATATACTCAACATACGAGCACTGTTTTATGTCTTGTATACGGGTCATATAATGTTATATGACCCGTATACAATTAACCAACTTTCTTTTCTTAATTAGTATATGTGGAATTGACAAAAACGTAGTAACATTGAGGATTTAGAACTACGAACTTTGTTTGAGTTAGTTAATATTACACCAATATAATGATATTGGAACACTGTACACTGCATGTAAACATATTCATCTTTTTACCACCATTGTTGTAGACTAGGTGGCTCTCGCGGGCCGCGTAAAACCTTGTTAAGGTTTACGCGGGCCGCGTAAAACTCAATTTTCTGCTATAAATTGCCTGTGCATGGGACTTTCATCTGTGCTCGAAAATTTCTTTCAAAAACGAAGTTTACTGCCTAGAATCACAATTTCGCTTAGGGAAACATTGCTCCGAATACAGGGTATTAACTCGATCACTGCTACGATACAATGTCCGATCGATTGAAACCAATCCGATGGATGTTTAAGTGCTGCCCAAATCAGGGCTATATTTTGTCATTCGTCGTGAGGGTTTTAATCTCGTGAGCTTATCGTAAATGTTGTATTAAGTTACTTACCTAGTTTCGTGTGCATTGTTATTTAAACTAGGTTACAAGGCTAAATCAGTAGGCTAAACTCTGCCCGTCTAAACTTGCAATGTGAGTCATTCTCTTTTATCAACAATGTTTTACTATACCTAAATTGTTTTCAAAAAGTTATAATTACAGGGAGTAAGTCTTGGTTATCTTGAATCACTGGCAAGTGGGGTACTGTGCACATTTAGGTTCATCAACCTAACAGTGATAATCATCACTACTTGGGTGAAAGGACCCAATAGTGGTATGACCATCGTCACCAGGGTGTGACACGGAGCCAGATAAAAATAAGATAGTAGCCATTGTAATCGCTCGTATGCTGTAATCCATAGCTATGTGTCATTTTATTAAATTTGAGTGACTCGCCAGTATTTCCCGCTGATAAAATATTTTTAAAACATGTTTCAGGTAACCTACTGTGAATCAAGGAAAAGTTCTACGGAGCACTAATAAAGCTTGAAGTGGTGGCTCAGTTAAATAAATAAACATGTTTTGTAAAACAGGGAATTTCCTCGTGAAATTCCTCTATTGTAGATTACGGGGTTGTCCCAAATTATGAAATAAAATAATTTGGCATATTCAAATTTTAAAAGATCCCGTGAAACTTCCGCTGTCAACTCAATTAATAAATACCACGGGTTTCTGTCCGCGGCTCCTGGATCGGGTCACATCAGAGCGGGGGCCGTGACAGAAAAATGTGGTATCAGAGCCACTGATTTAAGCTAATTAAGTATTTAATACAAAAATTTTTTCTGATTGCCATTCTGTGATTCTGTGAAAATTTAATTTACAAAGTTTTAATTTAGAATTTTATGTGTTTCTTCATGTATGCTAACAGCATGAATGAACTATCGGAGACACTCCGAAATATTTCTATCCATAGCACAGATATGGATACTACCGGTACCTTCACTGGCTACCAGGCGGATACTGAAGAGCAAATAGTATTCCAAGCCCAGCCTTAGGAGAAACTGAAGCCGAAAAAGAGAAGAAGACTAGTAGGCTGGAGGCGTATGCGTAGGAAGAAACTAGCAGTACAGAAAGTTATCAAGTCTGAGGATTCGAGGGATAAAGGAAAAGGAAAAGAGATCGGGGAAAGTTCCAGGCAAGCCCAAGAAATGCCACCGTGGGAGGAGCTGGACCGCCAACTGGCAAATAGCGACCTCATCGGACCTGCCGATGAAAACCTTTTCAATTACCCAGCTGAAGCACAACTTCCAGTTAATCTGGAACCTACTATCCCAGATCCTATTATCCACCCCGACCTCTACCAGGAGAGCTGGAAGAATGGTGGACAACTGACTGGAAATTTCAGAATCTCTTGAATAACCCTAATACCTTTTTCCCCCAATTTGACCCTGGGCCTCCACTACATCCACCTATGAGCACAGAAAACCTGGCTGAACTCCGCCACTATGGCGAGGAACTGGTGGACGCAGGAAATAGAATCCGGGAAGTGGGGGAGAGGATATCATGGAAATACGACGGGAGGGAACGTCGTTTCTGAAATGCCAGCTGATGAAGATCGTATGTGGTTGTAGGAATGTGTGTTTAATAATAATCATAATAATAAAAATATAATCATGTAAAATAACCTAAAATAAAACTTTTGTAAAATATTTGGTGTGTACGAATGCATACTAAAATATATAAAAATATGGAAGTCGCAAAGTCGACAATTTTGGCTATACGTGTTGATATGATTATGTGCGATTATTGTATTGTGTTTGGTTGTTATTTATTTTGTACTAATAACTTATATATATTAATTACCAGATGGAACACGCTGGTAATGAACCAGTTAACGAAGTTAACCAATCCGAGCAAAACCAGGAAGATCAGTTTCTGAATAGGCAAGATATAGAAAACATCGTTGCTCAAGGAATAGCCAATGCTATTCCAGCAATCCTTGCTACTGCCCGAATTCCAGTTGAACCTCCACCACCTATTCCCAGCAAACGTACTCGTGATGACAATTTCAGTAATAGTGTAAATGGAGGCGGCAACAATAATAATAACGATGATGTGATACCAGCCCCATTTCTTAAAAGAATGAAAGCTGCAACGCCTGGTTGCACTTACAAGGAATTTCTTGCCTGTAAACCGGTGGAATTTGCAGGCATTGAAGGGGCAATGGCCACACTGCGTTGGTTGGAGAAAACCGAGGCAGTAATTAAAATAAGTAAATGTGCCGAGGAGGATAAGGTCATGTATGCTTCTCACCTCTTTAAGGAAGAAGCATTAGAATGGTAGAATACGGTATTACAAGCCAAAGGAAGTGACATGGCTTATGCCATGAGTTGGGAAGAGTTCAAGCGTCTGGTAGAAAGGAAATTATGCCCCGAATATGAAAAGGAACAAATGGCGAATAAGTTCTTGAGCCACCGAATGGTGGATGTTGATTGTCGAGGGTATACTTCGAAATTCTTCGAATATGCCAGAATTGTACCAACTTTGGCCTCGCCAGAACCGGTACTTATTTCCCGCTACATCTGGGGTTTGATTGGCGAAATTCGTGACATTGTCAAAGCCGCAAGACCCCGCACCATTGATGATGCTGTAGAATTAGCCAACACTTTGACCGACGGGCTGGTACGCACAAGAGAAGAAAATCGGAAGAAGGAAGTGGCCCAAAAGATTACCCAAGGATTCTGTGTGGGTAATAGTAATAACTTCAAGAAAAAGGGAACCGGGCAACCTTCCACTGCTCCATTCTGCAGTACCTGTAAAAGAAAGCATTTTGCAAAATGCAAAGGGTATTGCAATTTTTGCAAAATTTCGGGGCATCAAGAAGAAGATTGCAGGAGGAAGAAATCAACAATCTGCTTCAACTGTGGAGAAGCTGGACATTTTAGACCAGACTGCCCTAAACTAGTCAAACCAGCGGACAACAAGTCCAAACCAGCTGAAGGAACTAATAAAAAGAACGTAAGAGCCTTTCAGCTGACTACTCAAGAAGCAGAACTCATCCCAGACGTGATAGCTGGTACGTTCCTAGTTCATGACGTTTATGCAAAAGTATTATTTGACTCTGGTGCAAACCAAAGTTTAATAAATACTTCATTTTGCCAAGCTCTTAAACTACCCTTAACCAACCTTAGACAAATCTTTACTGTCGAAACGGCAGATGGGAATTCTGTTAAATTAGATAAGGTTTTGCGAGAAGGAAGGATAGAACTCTTAGGCCACAAATTTTCTGCAAACCTGTTACCTATGAATTTAGCCGGATTCGACGTTGTGTTAGGAATGGATTGGTTAGTAGCCAACCATGCTCGAATTCTTTGTGATAAGAATTCCATAGAAATTCATACACCCACAGGAGAAATAGTGGTGATTACAGGAGATAAGCCACGTAAGCCACTGAAATTCATTTCAGTAATGAAAGTGGCCAGTTATTCAAGAAAACAAGAAATAGTGTATATGATTTCGATAATCATTAACACTAAAGGTAAAGAACTTAAAGAAATTCCAGTAGTATCAGAATACCCAGATGTATTCCTAGAAGAACTACCTGGATTACCACCTGATAGGGAAGTAGAATTTAGAATTCATCTAATTCCTGGTACTACACCGATAGCCAAGGCACCTTATCGGTTAGCACCCACCGAAATGCTAGAATTGAAAAAGCAGTTAGATAAACTGCTTAGTAAAAGATTTATACAACCTAGTTCATCCCCTTGGGGAGCGCCTGTGTTGTTTGTAAAGAAGAAAGATGGTTCGATGCGAATGTGTATCGATTACAGGGAACTGAATAAGGTTACAATTAAGAATTGATACCCATTGCCTAGGATTGATGATCTTTTCGATCAACTTCAAGGAGCTTGATATTTTTCTAAGATAGATTTACGCTCCGGATATCATCAATTGAAAGTGCAAGAAGAAGACATACCTAAAACTGCTTTCAGAACTAGGTATGGTCATTACGAGTTTACAGTCATGCCCTTTGGACTAACAAATACTCCTGCAGCATTCATGGACATGATGAATAGGATCTGTAAACCGTATCTGGATAAATTCGTAATTGTCTTCGTCGACGATATACTTATTTACTCCAAAAGTCAGGATGAGCATTGTGAGCATTTGCATGCACTCTTAACTTTGTTAAGAAAAGAAAAGCTTTATGCCAAATTCTCGAAGTGTGAATTTTGGCTACAAGAGGTACAATTTTTAGGACACATGGTGAATCACGAAGGTATTCACGTAGATCCCTTCAAAATAGAAGCGATCACCAAATGGAAGGTCCCGCAATCAGTTATGGAAGTTAGAAGTTTTCTAGGATTAGCTGGATATTATAGACGGTTTATTAAAGATTTTTCTAAGATAGTTGTGCCCTTAACTAAGTTAACCTGTAAATCAGTTAAGTTTGAATGGGGACCCAGGCAGAAAGAGGCTTTTAAGATTTTAAAGCAAAGGTTAACGAACGCCCTAATTCTTGCCTTACCAGAAGGAACAGAAGGTTTTGAAGTCTACTGTGATGCTTCTAAGCTAGGATTAGGATGTGTGCTAATGCAACGCAAGAAGGTAATTGCGTATGCATCAAGACAATTGAAGAAGCATGAAGAGAATTATACGACTCACGACTTAGAATTAGGAGCAATAATTTTTGCCCTTAAGATTTGGAGGCACTATCTGTATGGAAGTAAGTTTACAGTCTATACAGATCATAAGAGTTTAAGATACATATTTGGGCAAAAAGAATTAAACATGAGGCAAAGAAGATGGATGGAAATTCTAAGTGACTACGACTATGATATTCAATATCACGAAGGAAAAGCAAACGTAGTTGCAGATGCCTTAAGTCGTAAGTATCATGAAAAGCAAAAGCGAGTTCGTGCTCTTAGATTAAATCTTCAAGTAGATTTAATGGAACAACTGAAGAATGTTCAAGTAACAGCAATCAAGGATGATGCTGAAGGAATGAAAGGACGAATAAAGGAATTAGAGCAAGGAAGTGATGGAATTTGGAGATTCCATAAGAAAAGGATTTGGGTACCTAAGCAAGGGGAATTAAGAAATAAGATTTTAGAAGAAGCCTATAAATCTAGGTATACCATGCATCCTGGTAATAATAAGATGTACCAAGATTTAAGAAATAACTTCTGGTGGATAGGAATGAAAAACGACATAGCTAGATATGTGTCTAAGTGTCTTACTTGTTCACAAGTTAAGGCAGAACACCAGAAACCCTCAGGTCTACTACAACAATTAGAAATGCCTGTATGGAAATGGGAACTCATAACCATGGACTTCATTACTAAGTTACCCAAAACCAGAAAGGGTAATGACGCGATTTGGGTAATTGTGGATCGATTAACCAAATCAGCTCATTTTCTACCCATAAAGGAAACCTTTAGCATGGAAAAACTAGCCAAGTTATACGTAGACGAGGTAGTATCCTTACATGGAGTCCCACTCTCTATTGTATCGGATAGGGATAGTCGTTTCACTTCCTATTTCTGGACTAGTTTCCAGGAAGCAATGGGAACCCGACTAAATTTAAGTACAGCTTACCATCCCCAAACAGACGGACAAAGTGAAAGGACGATTCAAACACTGGAAGACATGCTCAGGGCATGTGTAATAGATTTTGGTGGAAACTGGGATAATCACCTTCCCTTAATTGAATTCTCCTATAACAATAGTTATCATTCAAGCATCGAAGCTGCCCCGTTCGAAGCACTGTATGGACGAAAGTGTAGAACTCTAGTTTGCTGGGCAGAAATAGGAGAACGTCAATTATCAGGTCCTGAAATCGTACAAGAAACCACCGACCAGATCACTCAAATCAAGGAAAGACTGAAAATGGCTCGAGACCGCCAGAAGAGTTATGCTGACAATCGACGCAAGCCACTAGAATTTCAAATTGGAGACAATGTACTCTTGAAAGTTTCTCCTTGGAAAGGAGTAGTTTGGTTCGGTAAGAAAGGAAAGCTAAGTCCAAGGTACATAGGACCATTCCCAGTAATCTAACGCATAGGACCAGTTGCTTATCGCTTACAACTACCAGAAGAGTTAGCCGGGGTACATGACGTATTTCATGTATCCAACCTCAAGAAATGTTTATCTGACGAATCCCTGGTAGTACCTCTTCAAGACATAGAGGTAAATGAAAAGCTAAAGTTTGTTGAGAAACCACTTCAGATAGAAGACAGAAAGATTAAATTCCTTAAACACAAGAGATTGGTGCTTGTCAAAGTCAAGTGGGATTCAAGAAGAGGACCCGAATATACCTGGGAACTGGAATCGGAAATGAAGCGAAAGTATCCTCACTTATTTCAGTAAATCTCGAGGACGAGATTTTAAATAAGGTGGGGAGGATGTAAGGACCTGCAAAAATATCCCAATTTGACCCGTAAGTGAAAACCCGGACCCCTGAAACCCCAAGGTGCATGAAAAACCAAGAAATCAAGAAAATTGGGTTTCACGCGGGCCGCGTAAACCATAAGAGAAGTCTACGCGGGCCGCGTCACCCTAAAGTTGACCGGATAAGCATTCTGGGCCACGTGTCACACACGTAGCAGACCTACCGATGACACGGTAGCCCTAGTCGTAGACTAGGTGGCTCTCGCGGGCCGCGTAAAACCTTGTTAAGGTTTACGCGGGCCGCGTAAAACTCATTTTTCTGCTATAAATTGCCTGTGCATGGGACTTTCATCTGTGCTCGAAAATTTCTTTCAAAAACGAAGTTTACTCCCTAAAATCACAATTTCTCTTAGGGAAACGCTGCTCCGAATACAGGGTATTAACTCGATCACTGCTACGATACAATGTCCGATCGATTGAAACCAATCCGATGGATGTTTAAGTGCTGCCCAAATCAGGGCTATACTTTGTCATTCGTCGTGAGGGTTTTAATCTCGTGAGCTTATCATAAATGTTGTATCAAGTTACTTACCTAGTTTCGTGTGCATTGTTATTTAAACTAGGTTACAAGGCTAAATCAGTAGGCTAAATTCTGCCCGTCTAAACTTGCAATGTGAGTCATTCTCTTTTATCAACAATGTTTTACTATACCTAAATTGTTTTCAAAAAGTTATAATTACAGGGAGTAAGTCTTGGTTATCTTGAATCACTGGCAAGTGGGGTATTGTGCACATTACTAATTTCTCACGGTTAGGTTCATCAACCTAACAGTGATAATCATCACTACTTGGGTGAAAGGACCCAATAGTGGTATGACCATCATCACCAGGGTGTGACACGGCGCCAGATAAAAATAAGATAGTAGCCATTGTAATCGCTCTTATGCTATAATCCATAGCTATGTGTCATTTTATCAAATTTGAGTGACTCGCCAGTATTTCCCCGCTGATAAAATATTTTTAAAACATGTTTTAGGTAACCTACTGTGAATAAAGGAAAAGTGCTACGGAGCACTAATAAAGCTTGAAGTGGTGGCTCGGTTAAATAAATAAACATGTTTTGTAAAACAGGGAATTTCCTCGTGAAATTCCTTTATTGTAAATTACGGGGTTGTCCCAAATTATGAAATAAAATAACTGGGCATATTCAAATTTTAAAAGATCCTGTGAAACTTCCGCTGTCAACTCAATTAATAAATACCACGGGTTTCTGTCCGCGGCTCCTGGATCGGGTCACACCGGAACGGGGGCCGTGACAAATATCCCCTTGGTAGTGGTTACCATTATTTCATTACGTTAAGCTTGATCTTATTTCATCTTCGAGAACTTGCAGAAGGAGAGAATGCGGTACGAGCTTCTTCGAGAACTAGAATATTGATATGGTTGCTACATTGATTGTGGATTTAACTTGCAACATACATTTATTGTGGATGGTACAATACTGGAGATTAAAGGTGCCAAACAGAAACTAAATGAGGCGTGTCAGAAGGACGGAAAATAACTTGATATATAATACAGGAGGAATGGTGAGTGTCTATATGGATGGTACACTTATCGCATATAAACACGCATATGACAGAACCATTGCAAGTGTCTATATGGATGGTACACTTATCGCATCCCGCTCTTCTGACACCAAAGAGAATGCAAAGCTTCATGCAGCCGAGGCCGGTTTGTTAATTTTAATGAAGCAACGAAGATTGAAGATGCCAAACAGAAACTAAATGAATTATGCAACATATCCATGTCCCCTTGGTAGTTGTTACCATATTCATTGCCGCCTTGGTAGTTGTTACCATATCCATTATCCCCTTGGTAATTGTTACCATTATTTCATTACGTTAAACTTGATCTTATTTCATCTTCGAGAACTAGCAAAAGGAGAGAATATGGAACGAGATTCTTCGAGAACTACATCTATCCATAGAGATCTGAATAACCGATACAGCCCATTTGTAACCCAACTAAAATCTCGTAACTGTGAATCTCTTCCCTCCAAAACCACCACCTTGTCACGTATGGTTTGGGGAAAATGTTATGATATCGAGAATGTTCGTTTGGGGAAAATGTTCTGGAAATTGAAGGAAAAGGAAGGTTGAGTTGTACAATAATAATGATTCAAAGAGAAGAAAACTCAAACAAACCACTATCAATTGATGTCCAATTGACGAACATGAATGTGTGAAACGTGATTTATTTAAAAGTAAAAAAGAAAACTGAAAGCAGTTTGTCTGAGTTTTCTTTCTTTGATGAAATGGGATTTGTTTCAAAGTAAAAATAAAACCGAAACCCGTTTTCCTTGATAGCAGAAGCCGTTCGATTTAATGGTTCTGAACACTATATAGACTGCCAGATCGAATGGTCATTTATCTGAGTTTTCTTTCTCTTTAATAAAATGGGATTTGTTTCAAAGTAAAAAAGAAAACTGAAACCTGTTTTCCTTGATAGCAGACCCCGTTCGCTTTGATGGTTTTGAACACTACATAGACTGCCAGATCGAATGGTCGTTAAAACAAGATTATAGGGGTGTGTGTATAGAAAGGGCCCTTTTCTTAGCTTTCCTTTTTATGATGGGATGCTGCTATTACTGAAAGTTTCAGATATTGTTGCCGACATTTCACATATTTCATTTAACAAATCCCATTTATTCAAATAGAAAGAACACTCAGACTCTTGATAATCATTGTGAACTTGAGAACATGAAGCTCAACACTCAGACTCTTGATAATCATTGCATTTTTTAGCAAGCACGACTGATTATATATGACTTGCACTATCAGAAGAAAACTCAAACAAACCACCAAACTAGGACATCGACATCAATTGATTTCCAATTGACGAACACGAATGTGTGAAATGAGATTTATTTAAAAGTAAAAAGAAAACTTTATAGACTGCCAGATCGAATGGTCGTTTATTCGAGTTTTCTTTCTTTTTAATGAAATGGGATTTGTTTCAAAGTAAAAAGAAAACTGAAACTCGTTTTCCTTGATAGCAGAAGCCGTTCGATTTGATGGTTCTGAACACTATATAGACTGCTAGATCGAAACCCTAATGTGTGAATATTAACTCAAAAAAAGGAAATCCTATCTATACGGTCGTATACCATTATACGGCCCATAAAAAGCTATATACGATCATTGTTTTAACACGGTGTATACAGGCCCCGTATAAGGTTATACGGCCCGTATAAAATAATATAAACTGACAAAAGTTGCGCCACAGACTTTGACAATTCATTTTATTCTATACAAGTCGTATAAACTTATAAGACCCGTATAGTTAAAACAAGATTTTACCATTAATGTTAATACCCTTAAATAATGAAATGTTCAAATGTGACTGCCTTATCATTTGGGTAGTTGGGCTATATTATTAATTTTTTTTTAACTCGAGTCATCCAGCTCAAAACGCCGTCGTATTATCCCTCCCCTTTCTTCCTATCCAAACTTCACTTCATCTTCGTGGCTCAAATCGACACCTTGACGAAAAGGGCAAATTCTCCTGCTCTTTCACAATTTGATCACTTTTGCAGGTATAATAACCTCCATCTAATTTCCTTTTTCGATTAATCGATCTATTTTATCCTCTAATTCGATTGAATCCAAACGAACTTCGTTTAGAATTCGTTAATCTTCACCTTTTAGCTTCAAATGTTCAAATCTTCTAGTATGTTCGCTATTCATCATTATATTATATTTATATAATATATAATTGTTTGCAGTTTAGCTCAGATTTGATTCGCTAGACATTTTCATTTTGTTAGATGATTTGTTTGTGTAGAAGTGAGTATATTTAGAGAATTGATTTAGGGTTTGGTTTTTAGATTTTATCTTAACACTTGCTTATTGCTCTTTGCTTTGATCATTAATGATTGGATTATGATTGTTCAATAAAAACATATTATAAACATCCCCCTAGTTAGTTATTACAGAATACTACATTATTGCGAGAGCAAAAAGAACAAACCTAAATCCTATAAGTTCTTTTTTACCAGTGGTTCATACTTTTAAAAGTTTGTAGTTCTTACCATAGTTATTAAAGTGAGCGCCCAGGCGCGCCTAGGCGCAAATAAAGCCATGGGCCCAACAAATCGCCCTGAGTGCGCCTCGCGCCTTTAGTAACTATGCTTCAGGTCATAGTTATTACAGCGAGCGCCCAGGCGCGCCTAGGCTCAAATAAAGCCACGGGCCCAACAAATCACCCTGAGTATAATTTCTTCATATGTTTCTTAAGTTTCTAATCGTTTATCTACACATTCGTAGGTTATGTGTAGGTTATATTACATAAATAATTTTTTTTTTTGTTTTTTGAGTTTTAGGAGAGATGAATAAGCATTGTATTTCTATCGTTTTCTTTTACGGTAAACATTTTAAAGATCGAAATAAATGAATGATTCATTTTGTTATGCGTGCTCTCGCAAAATCTAGTGTTCTGCGCAGATCCATCCCCTAACTTGGAGCTGTTTTATTATGTCAAGCGAATACTTTAGTTTAAGAAACAAATGGTACTAACTTTAACGTTATTTTACTAATTTCGTGAAAATAACGTTAAAAGCGGCGGATGGTTAATCATGCATCATGTGGTGACGTTGATAGCTGAAAGACACGGGGGTACGTGCACCAATCAGTCTCTGTCCCGATTGCTTGAGTGTTATGTGTCTTAGGTCCAAGGCTTGATACAAAACTACAATCGAGCCGGGGGTCTCACTGGAAGTAGCCTCTCTATTCCTACGGGGTAGAGGTAAGGCTGTCTACATCTACCCTCCTCAGACCCTACCTTAGCTTTGCTATTGGTGGGATTTACTGAGTATGATGACGGTGATGATGATGATGATGATGATGATGATATGGATTGTTTCATTTATCCACCACTAAGCAGTTAATGCGGAAAAATATCGGTTATTGGTCAAGGACCGATATATGAGATATCGTTTATCGCGGTGAGATATCGGTGAGATATCGGTAATTTCTAATATCATGCATAAATATATATATTTATATTTATATTCATATCTAGAGCCTATATATATACTAGAAGTCTAATATCATGCATAAATATATATATATTTATATATATACAAGAGGTGGTAGAAAGTCTAGATGTGGGAATGAAAGTCTCAAAAGGTGGTAAATACTTTGTCCCACATCGGTGTGGGGACAAAGTGAGTGGTTGTTTATAAGGTAAAGCCTTTACTACTCCATTGTAGCTTTATGACATGTTTTACCACAAGTCCTACCCGTGCGCGCGCGGGGGGGGGGGGGTGCAAAAAAATGGGTTTCTGAGCTGGAATTTGGTTGAACTCGTGCGTGCCCGCGCATCCTGCGGACACGAATGCAGCTCCGAAACCCCGGGTCCCGCGCGAGGCAGTTTTTACACCTTTTAACTTCGGTTTTTTTGCTCAAATCCAGAATTTTTTTTATACAGAATTGCCCCAGCCAAGATATCGCGAGACAACCGCTATTTCGGCCACGATTTTTCAAGATCTCGGGCGATATTTCGGCGTTGACCGCCGATTTTATCGTTGACCGATATCGGAGGCCGATATTTTGGTGACGGGCCGATAACCGAGATATCGGCGAGATATCGCCGATATATCGGCCGAGTTAACTGCATAGATCCACCATCAGTACTTTGTAAAATTGTGATATCTATAACAATGTTAAGCCCTAAATATGAAAATAACACACTTGATGTTTTGAACTCTTTGTGTAGCAGTAGCATTATTTCTGAATGAGATAGAAAAATGAATGATAGACGCGTATTTTTGTTTGATATCATGAATGTCTTATGTCTTTAAACATTAGCTTAGAAGCTCGTATTCAACATAAATCTTCTATTAAATGAAGGGGCTTGTTGTATAAGTTCAATAAATGTTTAGAAATTATAGATCACCTTTAGCAGACTCAGTCTTCAGTTACAGCTCAAAAAGACTTTTGCAGCACTTAATAGTTTTAAACCTTCAAATAATAATTTGTCATGTTTAAAGCAGCAAAAATCACGTGTATCTTGGCATTGAGATTTTCTGGTACACCTGTACTAGGGCTGCGAACTAACCGAATGAACACGAACAAGACCTTGTTTGTATTCGTTTGTTAAGGAAATTTATGTGTTCACGAACATTTACCGAACGAGATTTTCTCTTCATGTTCATTTGTTAAGGAAATGAACGTGTTCATGTTCGTTTGTTAATTTTAGGCAACTAACGCAAAAGAACGTTCCACAAACAATCACAAACTAATGTTCATGAACACAAATAAAAACAAACGAAAACAAATAAGCGTTCATCATGAACAGAATATAAAATACATCGACACTAATTAGATATTTTATTGACGGAATTTTGAAGCATTTAAATATGATAAAATTATAAGCACTAATGAACTATCAGACACAAACATAAACAAATACGTTACTAAACGTTCATTAACATAAGTGAATGAACGCGGCCTCTGTTCATGTTCGTTCATTTAACTAAACGAACAAAGTTTCTTGTTCGTGGTCGTTCATTTATTAAACGAACGAACACATACGAACATCCCACCGAACGGTTCACAAACTGTTCACTGGACGTTTGGTTCGTTTGCAACCCTAACCAGTACTGCAACTCTATTATTTAAGTTGCATCTTTCTCTTCATTTTCGTATCGGTAAATTATGATTCTAATTAATATGCATGTAAGTACTAAAGTCTTAAAATACTTCATATCCACACGCTCTGACTTACAACAATTTCGTATTATTGCCATACAGAGTTCTAAACCAAGATGACACCCGTTGGCCCTTTTGTGAAAGCTGCTAGACCTGATGACGGATCTTCAAAAAAGTCAACTGAAACCCAAAACAAGCAGCAGGGTTGCCCTATGAGTAAAGAAATTCAAAACAAGCAGAACGGTTGCCCTATGAGCAAAGAATTTCAAAATAAGCAGCAGGGGGGTTGCCCTATGAGTAAGGAAATTGGAAATAAGCAGCAGGGATGCCCGATGAGTAAGGTTAAGCAAGATTCTGAGGAGTCAAATGTTGTTCCGGCAAAGTGCCCGTTTGGATATGATTCTCAAACTTTCAAGCTGGGACCATTTAGTTGCCTGATATGTCAAGCGCTACTGTTTGAAAGTAGCAGATGCGTTCCGTGTACTCATGTGTTTTGCAAGTAAATATACAAAGCCATAGTTTTTTATATTCATGTGCACTAATAGGGTTACGATCATCTGAGAATCACTAGGGTAATTAAGAACCTTGAAAACAATTCTGGATCACACATTTCTCCTAAACAAAAATGCAATTATTATTATTATTATTGTTGTTATTATTATTATTATTATTTTTATTTTTTTTATTTTTTGGCAAAATCGCAGCTTTTTTCTGTCGGTTTTTTGGATATATACACATGTGTATATTGTCAATCTTTAACTATACATATATGTATATACATGATAATATACACATATGTATATGTCCCAAAAAAACCCTCTTAAAAACGTGCGATTAAAAGTATTTTTTTTTTTTGGCTTAGAGAAAATGTGTGGTCTAGAATGGTTTTCACGGTTCTCAATTATCGTGTGTTTCTCTTAGGATCCCTACCCTATATATGTGTATATATATTATGAGGTGTTTGGTTTGCTTTTATGAATTGATTATTTGATTACCACTTTGATCATCTGATTGCAAAGAGGTCAAATAATAAGTTTTAGACAATTAGTTTCATACGAACTACTAGAAAACTAAAGTGAGTATTTAAGGGTAAAATAGAATTAACAATCCACATATTTTTAACTTAATTGAGACTTTTATAATTCCATATATCAAAATTCCTCTTATCTCCTTTTTCTTGTGGTTTTAGTTGTTCATTCTTTTACAATTAACTTTGCCAAACACTCAAACATTTGATTATCTTCTACAACCGGTTTGATTATAATTATTGAATATTATATAATCACTTCCAGAACGATCATCCATATACCCCCTTATTTTATCTTCTTCTTCATTACACATAACTGATTGTGTTCACCTTTTTTTCTTGTGTAAATACAGAGCATGCATATCACGCTTCAACGATTGTCCTCTATGTGGTGCTGATATTGAGAAGACAGAAGCCGATACAAATCTTCAAAGTGTAGTTGATCGATTTATCGATGGTCATGCTAGAATTAAGCGGGGCCCAATTGATACAGATGACGAAAAGCAAGTAGTTGGTGAGAAGAAAACAATCATATATGAAGATGTCTCCTTGGAAAGGGGCGCTTTCCTTGTGCAACAAGCAATGAGAGTAAGTTTGTTACTTTAATAAACAACTTGTTAGGACGAAAAATAGGTTTTAGTCTTAGATGATGTTTTTAGAATAATCAACCCGTATATTTCAATATAGATTCTTGATAAAAAACATAATAAGAGAAACTATATATAGATTACATAAATGCACTTAGCTACCCTCTAGAATAAACATTTGTCTAACTTATTTATTTGTCTAACATTCCCCCGCAAGTTGAGGGCGGGGAACGACCTGCAACTTGGACCTCAAGAACTCGAATCTTTGTGACGATAGAGGTTTCGTGAAGACATCAGCAACCTGATCATCGGTCTTGATAAACTGAACATTTAGATTTCCTTTAGCAACCTGTTCACGAACAAAGTGGAAATCAACTTCAACATGCTTGGTGCGAGCGTGAAAGACAGGATTCGCTGAGAGGTAAGTGGCACCAAGATTATCACACCAGAGTGTTGGTTTTGCAGATTTAACACCAAGTTCTTGTAAAAAAGATTTTAACCAGATTATCTCAGCAACAGTGTCAGCAATGGCTTTGTACTCTGATTCTGTGGAAGACCGAGAGACAGTCTTCTGTTTTCGAGCAGACCAAGAAACTAAGTTTGATCCCAAATAGATAGCATATCCCCCCGTGGATCGACGGTCTACCTGGCAGCCAGCCCAGTCAGAATCAGAGTAAGCTTGAAGAGGTACCAGATGGTCATCCCAGAAAGAATCCGAAAACGCATGCAGAAGTGAAGTGGAGTTATGTTTGAAGAGAAGCCCAAGATTAAGAGTGCCTTTGAGATAACGAATGATGCGTTTGACAGCTGTCCATTGATTATCAGTGGGTGCATGCATGAATTGACAGACCTTATTAACCGCGAAAGCAAGATCGGGACGAGACAAGGTGGCGTATTGCAGGGCACCCACAACTTGGCGGTACCGAGTTGGATCGTCAAAAAGAGGGCTATCTCCTGGTAATAAAACAGACTTAGGACACATTGGTGAGGCCACGGGTTTGGAGTCAGATAAGCCTGCACGTTGAATAAGATCAAGTAGGTATTTCCGCTGAGAAAGAACAATACCCGATTGGTGGTGCAGAACTTCAATACCAAGGAAATAGTGTAACCGACCCAAGTCTTTGATAGCAAGCATCGAACCAAGCTGCCGAATGATACCAGTGACAGCACGATCATTGCTTCCTGTAATAATAATGTCATCAACATAAACTAGCATATAGACAATAGAACCAGCTTGTTGGAGGATAAATAGAGAGGGATCGGTTTTCGAGCCATGGAAACCAAGCTGTTGAAAGCTTAGTAAACCACGCCCGAGGGGCCTGTTTGAGACCATAGATGGATTTTCGAAGCAGGCACACATGATCAGGCTTCGAAGGATTCACAAAACCTGGAGGCTGAGTCATATAAACAGTCTCTTGTAAGTCACCATGAAGAAAAGCATTTTGAACATCTAATTGCCTTAAGGACCACCCTCTGGAAACAGCGATAGATAGAACCGTGCGAATGGTAGCGGGCTTGACCACCGGACTAAACGTTTCATTGTAATCAATTCCGGACTGCTGATGGAAGCCTTTTGCCACTAGACGGGCTTTGTAACGACTAAGATTACCGTGCTGGTCCGTCTTTAACCTGTAAACCCATTTACAATCAATAACATTAGTGTTACGAACAGGTGGAACTAAAGACCAAGTTCCATTTCGAAGCAGAGCCTGAAACTCATCAGCCATGGCACGACGCCACTCCGGGGAGTTGTTAGCAACGGTAAATGAGGTTGGTTCAGTTGGGTGTGGGGTTGTATGAGCTACATTGGCCGAAGGGTCAAAAAATGTTGTACGTTTTGGGTTAGGACGTAAATGAGATGGACGAGTGCGGGTAGGCGGTGGGGGTGGGGGTGGGGGTGGTGGTTGTGGCGTTGGAGATTGGGTTTGGGGGGAGGTTTGGGTTGGGGGTGGTGATGGTGATGGTAGTACAGTGGGTGAAGAAGGATCAATAGGAGTGGGATCAGAAAAGCTGGAAAGTGTAGGATCAGGGAAAATAGAAACATAAGGAGATGTAGACGAGTTAGTTGGTTTAGGAGAGGATGGGGATTCTTGGTAAGGAAATATAGTTTCATTGAAACGTACATGTCGGGCAACATAAATACGTTCAGTTGTCGGATCAAAACATTGGTATCCGTGGTGCACAGGACTGTATCCAAGGAATATACATGGAATAGATCGGAAATCAAGTTTGTGGCGATTGTAAGGACGGAGGTAGGGAAAACATTGGCATCCGAACACTCGTAGGAATGAGTAATCCGGCTGTCGATGAAAGACAAGCTGAAAGGGAGAGCGATTTGAGGAGACACGAGAGGGAAGTCGATTAATGAGATAGACAGCCGTTTGAAAGGCAAACGACCAGAAACGTTGTGGTAATTGGGATTGAGCAAGGAGTGCAAGACCAGTTTCAACGACATGACGGTGTCGGCGCTCGACGAAGCCATTTTGTTCACTCGTGTGTGGGCATGAACGACGATGAACAATGCCGAGTGAGGTAAAAAAGGAGGAAAGATTTCGAAATTCTCCCCCCCAGTCAGTTTGGACACTTTTAAGTTTGGTGCTAAATTGTCGCTCCGCCATACGAACAAAGTTAGTAAAGGTTGCAAACACATCAGATTTGTAAACAAGAGGAAAATACCACATATAACGAGTGTGATGATCAACACATAATAAAAAGAAACGATAACCATCAAGGGACATAGTAGCATGACCCCCAACATCGCAATAAACCAGATCCAATATATTATTACTACGAAAAGTAGAGTTTGGTAAATATAGTTTTGATGACTTGCCCAACTGACAAGAAGTACAAAAAGACGAAGACAATTTATTTGTAACTGGTAAAGAACAAGACGAAACAACTGAATGAAAAACTTGACTATGTGGATGACCAAGCCGTTGATGCCAAACAGAAGAAGAAGCTTTAGTAGCCGTGAATGCAACCTTGGGAATGGACCGAAAAGTGGGAAGCCGGATGGAATATAGACCCTGTTCACTGGGACCCGTAAGGAGGGTAGCCTCGTCCTTCACAACAAAAAACGAAGAGTGAAATTCAAAGAACACAATAAGAGAAACTATATATAGATTACATAAATGCACTTAGCTACCCTCTAGAATAAACATTTGTCTAACTTATTTATTTGTCTAACAAGAATATAGGCTAAGAATAAATTCTTTAAAGGGTGTTTCCCCCTAATTTATATTATTTTGTATATTTTCCTTAAATTAACTGTCATTTTCGTCTCTGTGGTTTGTCCAATTATGCTTTTCCACGCTAAATTTCAAATTTGTACAATTTCCGTCCCCGACATTCTTGAAACATGCCAATCCCGTCCAGAAAACTAACATCTGTTAAATTCTTTTGTTAAATGAAGAGTAAAAGCGCCATGTTCCTTTTTTTATTTATTTTTTTTCTTAAAAGGGGTGGGATTTTAGTAGTGTTTAAAAAATGGGAAAATAAAAGAAAATTGGAAAATGACGTTTTAACCCTTCATTAAACAGCAGGTTTTAACAAACAATATTTACTTGCACGGAACTGACATGTTTCAAGAATGTCAGGGACATAAATGGTACAAATTTGAAATTCGGCCTGAACTAGCATAATTGGACAAACCACAGGGACGAAAATGGCATTTAAGTCTTTTTCTTTGACAAACATACTTAACTTTTGTGCATTATATGTAGGCGTTTCGGGCAAATAATGTAGAAAGTGCAAAATCAAGACTCAGTATATGTGCACAAGACATAAGAGAACAGCTGGAAATTGCGGGGAACACATCTGAGTTATGCTCACAGTTAGGAGCTGTATTGGGTATGCTCGGTGACTGCTGGTATGTATTTATGGCTTTTGTGTTAATATAAAAATTAACTTTTAGTTAGCTGGTATGATGTTTGGTGAATCTGTATGGATGAGTGATTGGTGAGGTGATGTTTGATAAAACTGAGTAAACATGTGTTATGTAACTTAGATTTTTGAATGACTAAAAGATACCAGTATATATGAATTGTTAAAAGACAATTATCTATCTATATATATATATATACATGTAGTGGAAGTTTTAAATACAAAAGGGTCTTACTCTTAATGTAAGACGGTGCGCGAGTGAAAAAAATAACGTGCGTATTTTAAAAATGAACATGCGTAATTCACTCACGCACCGTCGCACGTTAAGGGGCTATTGTGCGTGGTCGTCGTTCAGTGCTACTCTGCATGGTTTTATGCCCCCTCAGCGCAACGTGGGGGAGCTTAAGATAGTTGAACCATAAAGACTTGTTAAGATGGAGAAACAGTCTTTGATATTGGATACGTGGCTGAATCATTCTTGCGTGTGTATATATTTTCTTTTTATTTTTTTTTTTTGTGATAATTTTCCTGTAATAATGACATAAATACTGTCTTGTAGTCGTGCAATGGGAGATGGGAGTTCCGCAGTTGCTTACTTTGATGAGAGTGTCAATTTCCTTTCACAAGTACAAACAGAAGATCTAGAGGTACAATAATATTAGTATATTATAATTTTACAGGTGGCGATTTTTGATCGATTAACCTCCAGATGAGTCAATATGAACTATGTTTTATGTCGAACGGGTCAAATAGGTTAAGCTAAAAGATTTGACTAAAAAAGAAACGGAATGATGCCATTATAATGTCTTGTTTAATGAATACATTTAATACATTCGTCGTTTATGACTTGTTAAGAATAAATAAACAACTTGTTTACGGGTTAGAATACATTCTTAATTTTTTAGAAAAAAACAATTTTGAAATCCTTATTTTTGTATATATTGCTGTCATGAACGTTAAATTCAGGTTACGATACATTCTTAATTATCTTGAAATATTTGCAGGTGACACACACACTTTCAGTCTCATTGAATAAAATTGGGGATTTTAAATATTATGAAGGTGACTTGAAAGCCGCAAGAGATCATTATTTTCGGGCTTTGGATGTTCGTCGCAAAGCTATCAAGGATTCTTCTAAAGCTCCGTCTCAGGTCCGTGATAGGTCAAAACGTGTTGGTTTGACCCAAAACACTTTTTTCCTATTTTAATATATATTCTGTTATAAATAATTAGTGTACTAATTTGTTGCAAGTATTTCATTGTTTCAGTAATAATCAAATTTTGTGAAGAAAATGGTTAGGTCATATGCATTAAAAGTAGGGGTGCTAAACGGGTCGTGTTTGCGGGTTGGTGGGTTTAACCCGACCCGACCCTGAAAATTTTAGATGAACCCGAACACGATTTGAACCCGAAAATCGTGTCATACATATGAACCCAAACACGACTCGAATATCTGCGGGTTGACACGAACACAACCTGTTCAAGCAAATTTATTAAAACTTACTAAAAAAACACAGATGTATGTAATACAATTACATTTAAATTTTAAAATCTTATGTCAATTTCTCTTTTTAAGTTATAATTATGGCATAAAACACCACCCAATTTAGTTTATGACACAAAACATATTGTAAAAAAATATAATATAATATAATATAAATGGGTTAAATGTGTCAACCCGCCAACCCGACCGGGTTGACCCTAACCCAACCCTTTTAGCTAAATGGGTTCGCAGGTTCAACCTGAAACTGGCCCGAACCCATTTAGACTAAACCGAAACTCGCGAATTTCGTGTTAGGTTCGTGTCGTGTTTACGGGCCATGTCTGAAATTCACCCCTAATTAGAAGTACACTTTGGCCATTTTTTGATTCGTTAGGCCCATTTTGTTTTTAGCCAACTTTTTTACCCGTTTGACTCGTTAAATATCAACAACATATGATGCAACAACACACACCAACTGTTTTCAAAGCACAAATCCAACAATAATGCAGTTTTTGTTCTGACATGTGTGACCATGTTATGTTTGTTGTTTCTAGGTTCTAGATGTGGCCGTGTCTCTTGCAAAAGTTGCTGATGTGGACAGAAATCTTGATGCTGAGGACGCAGCAACTGAAGGGTTTCAAGAAGCCATAAATCTGTTAAAATCTTTGAAAATAAACTCCGAAGATAATGCACTGGAACAGCGGGTAAGAAATTTAGGATCAACACTCACGTAGAATAATAGTTGTAGGAGACAATAAGTTAAGAGGTGAGAATGTGAACCCGTTTATTTAACAACGGGTCGCGATGGGTTGTTCTTTGTCTCATAAGTGGTCAAAACCGGTCAACTTTGAAACTTACGCTAAAATGAAATGGGTTAATCGGGTCGAAACTTATCCAAGGGGTATTCCAATGCTTACAACCTCCTGAATTGCTCTTTCTTAATAAATATGTTATTTTTCTAGTAGCATAACTTTTCTAATAATATATTGTATTTGTACATTTAACTATTTTAAGAAAGAGTAAAATGCCAAAATCATCCATGAGGTTTGGGCTGATTTGCCTGTTACATCCAAAATAACCTTTTCTTGTATCTGGACACTCGACGTTTTAATTCTATTGCCATTTCTATCCAAAGCACAAACCCAGTTAAAATGTCTCGTTAACTCAGGGACGATTTTGGCAATTTACCCCTATTTAATAAATACTAGCTCTGACCCGTTACCTAATTGGCTAATGTCACTCTTTGTATAACTGCAGCGGCTTTCGGTTCTTGATTTCCTCAACAACCAGCTCTCCAAGAAGCAGTCGGAATGAAAATTGAATCGAGTCTGGCCCGTTTTTCACATCGCATCAAGGACCCACTTTGCTTCCAAGCTTTAACAAAGTTTGTAATATGGACTGTTATAGTTGATCCCTAATATACGGAACTAAGTCCATAATGACATTAATATCTAGCTTTTGTTGTTAATGCTTGTTTTTTTGTTCTGTATGAGATAAATGATTGTATGTTTTTACTAAGACTGATAATGTACATGTAAATAAATAAGCCTATATAATTTTGTAATTTGAACATGACTTGTTTAACCCATCGGGGGTGTTAATCGTGACTGATGAGCAGGTAGAATCGTTCAATCCGAACCCGAACCCGAACATGACTCATGTATTCGTATTGAAGATTTCAAACTGCACATTTAAAATTGTGTAATCCCCCAACATGACCTGTTTAATACATTTCTTAAAAATTAGAATCAATGGGTTATAGTCAAGTTGTAAAAGGTTAATGGGTTGATAGGTGTGTTTGATTAAATGGTTCAACCTAAACATGGCTTTATTGCCTTGTTTATTAAATGGGCTAGATATAAAAACATAAAACCTGATTTTTTTAGGGTGTTAAGAAATGTCATCGCAATCACCACTACTAGCCGTATTGCTGACCGCCTATGCTGGTCGCTATTGACGCACATCTACGTCGGCCACCACTATAGGGTGTTTAGCGACCAATAGCACGCTACGTGGCGATGTGCCCAGATGGCACTATAGGGTGTTTGGTGATAAATAGTGATGTTTCTATAATCTTTTTTTATTTTCTTTTGTTTTTTTTATAAATATAAATAGCAATGCCTCGGTTTTTTGTTTCACGATTGAAAAAAGAAGCGTATCTAGTGATTAGTGAGAGCGTGTTTTAGCTATTTTTTATAAAATGTAAAACATTTCTTAAATTTTCCACTACTTTATCGCTAAACATGAAATAGTGGGCGCTATTTCGTCGCAATCGCTAACGTAGCATATAGGTAGCTTGTCGCTATTTACCGATATTCGCTATTGACACCTATGACCGCAACCACCTCTCACTGACGAATGTATAGTTTTTCAGTTTTCTTTTTTAACCTTTGACAGTTCCCCATATTTTTTGAAACATGACAAAAAAAAAAAAATTCTTTTTCAGAACAAAGCACACTCCAGGTACTTGTAAGGGTTTTCTATGACTTTTGTAAACCGTGTGTAAACACTGATCAAAACGTCGCAGTTTGACACACGGTAACGAATAACACAAGTTCAAAAAATACAACTTTACATCAGGCGCAGTTTGGGCATTTGCCACCAATCGAAAACCAAATTCACATTTTGAGAAACAGAAAACGTAAACTGTCTAAAACGTCATTTCCGCAGATGATAGTCAAGAGTATACGCATGAATATCTGAAGGACTTGTTCCGGGCCTGTAAACATCAACAATGACTTGTAAAATAACTATACTCAATTTCCTAATTGATGACATATACATCATTTAGTAATGGCAAATCCATCACGTCACTTCTGAGTTCACGGTGAAGTAGGTACTAAAAAGATTTTTTTACAAACAAGGCGGTAAACGAGGCGGAGTGGCTCGAGAGCTACTCGGGATCGGATCAGTAAAAATTTCGAACGAGCCGAGCCTTAACTTTACATATAAAGCTCGTTTAGGCTTGCGAGCCCAAACAAATTTTATATTATTATTTTTAAATAATATATCTACTATTAACTTGGCGAGCCGAGCTTTTAACTCGAGCTCTTGGGTTTTACTTTCAAGCCGAGCTCGAGCTTCATAGCTTAGCTCGAGCCTAGTCAGGCTCGGGCTCAGCTCGTTTACACCCCTAAAAATAATCTTTTTACAACTTATATCCGAAAATAAATATTAGATGTCAAACCAAAGGCCACATGGCATATAAGTATTCACTAAAATGAAAATTGAGATGTCATGTTAGCAATTTAAAAAAAAAACAGCAAAACAATGAATTTATATAGGTCATTTGTTGCTACAATCGGTAATAACTAATAAAAAACAACTTCATTGCTAAAATTGGTAAAAAAAAAACAATGGTAATAAGGTGTAAGTTGCTATCTGTTTTGCACCTAATTCAAAGCCGCTTGCTAAAACCAGAAAATAAAAACTGTAAAGTTCATTTCTATGGCGCACGGTTTGCCCAAAAATTATAATCCAATTAAGTTATCTACTACAAAAAAGATTAAAATACCTCTTGTTGATTATCCCGTAGTGAAACTTCGGTTTTCCAACCTTGATGTCCTCAACGTACTAAAGAAACGGAGATTAAAAAAATTAACCAAGCAAATTACTAAATGAAAACAAACATGAAAAACAACAACGAAAATAAAAGCATACCAAATTTAAGGTGACGAGCATTGATGAAAACGAAAGAGATTCAAAAGGGATATCATCGAGCGCAAAAAGCCGGCATTCTGATGATTCGGGCCCCGGTGAAAAATGTGGCGTCATCAATTTTGCCAAGAATATTATATAAGTCTGTCCACAAAAAAAAAAGAGCCAAACTTTTACATTACTGCAAAAATGTAACTTTTTGGGGGTGTTTGGAAATGCGTTTTGCTAAATGAGTTTCAAAACGTGCATCCAAACACACCCTTTGTAACGAAAAGCCACATACAAAGAAGAGTGAAGTACACAGATGGTCCCTGTGGTTTGCACTTTGTAAAACATTTAGTCCCAAGCCTTTTTGGGAAGTATATGGATGATCCCCGTGGTTTGCACTTTCTAACGCATTTGATCCCTGACTTCATGCTAAAACCTTTAGATTTGTTGGATAGGGACTAAATGCGTTACAAAGTGCAAACCACAGGGACCATCCGTGTACTTTTGAAAAGTTAGGGACTAAATTCAAAATTTTGATAAGCCACAGGGACCATCTATGTACTTTACTCTATAAAGAAGTTAAAAGAGTTAAATCAGTTGATATGTGAAGAATTGTTTTGTCTCACTTGGCCTATGAGAGGGATGTCTAATTGAGCAAAAGGAGAAATGATTTCCACTTTAGCCCCTGCTTCTTCCCATGTTTCCCTAATGGCCCCTTCGGTAGCTGACTCACCAATCTCCATGTAACCAGCTGGAAGTGTCCTGTAACGAAGGCTTCATAAATTAAGTTTCTCAACTCCATTTGTCTAACGGATTGTGTTTTCTCTGTAACGGTTCAAACCGGTAAAATACTAACAAAAGAGTCTAAAAGGATACCGGCCGAAAGTATAATTGTTACTGTTTTAGAATTATACTATTATTGAAGCAATATATTACATAGTATATTACAGAATATTTAATCATATATATGTACCTTCAAAATTTATATATGTTCATTTCTGTTAATGAACACTTGTTTATTTTTGTTTGTGTTCATGAACATTTGTTTGTGTTCATTACGTTAAATTAACGACGGAACACAAACAGATATGAACACTTTCATTTCCTTAATGAGCGAACACGAACACAAAATCACGTTCGGTAAGTGTTCATGAACAGTTTGTGAACACGTTTATTTCCTTAACGAACGAACGAACACAAACACTTTCATTTCCTTAATGAACGAACCCGAACACAAAATCTCGTTTGGTAAGTGTTCATGTCCAGTTCGTGAACACGTTTATTTCCTTACGAACGAACACGAACAAGACCTTGTGAAAAAAAGTGTTTCAGGTCAATCCAACCCAAAGTGGTACAGTCGTGTAGAAACTACATATCTTGACCCAACCCGCCCATGTTGCCACCTCCAGTATTCTTGTATATGCATTAACGAAATGCTTTTTCATACATACAGACTAAAAGTTCGTTCGAGGGGTAATACATGACAAGTATTGTTTCATACGCACATGCATGCACGCACGGACACATATACGTATTTCACCAATAACAAATGCATATTCTAGAATGTTCATATTATCAAACTGAGGATTTCATGTTTACTTTCGTTAGAAAAAATACATACCAAAGGCCATACGAAGGTTGAATTTTCCGCTTGCATAGCAAGATACTGTTATCATGCTCAATTAAGCAACCTACCACCTGAAATCATCATTTTGGTATTTAAACAAAGTAAAAAAATACAAATAAATAAAGCTTGTAAAGATGCAAATTTTTATAATGTGTTTGGAATAGTAATCAAATATCCAACATATGAAATCAGCATCAAACATCCGTAAAAATAATTATTTATTTATTTTGCATACCATTTTTGGATTTTCATATGCAACTTTTCCACAAAGAGTGCAAATAGCTCTTTCTTTCTCCTCACCATCTGGAATCTCATGCTTCGTAGGGCCCCCACATAATTGACAGAAGTTAATTCTACGGCTAGTTCCCTGCACGTTGCTACATGTCACAAATTTACGGGAAAAGATGGTGACTATGGAAAAACATAAGGTCACATGTACAAATAAGAGGTTTGCGTTGCGTAACATGTCAAGACGGGTGCATAGTTGTCAATAGCGAATAGTGGACCATAGCGACAGACTACCTATATGCTACATAGCGATAGCGATGAAGTAGCGCCTGCAATTTCATGTTTAGCGATAAAGGGGTATAAAAGTAAAAACTATAATGAGCACACCAGTTATGTAAAAAAGTGCTAAAAATACGCAATCACTAATCATCTAAAAAATCCGCTATTTATCGCTACAGGGTCTGTAGCGACCCTTCACCTATACGCTCGCTACAAGCGCTATTGACAGCTATGGACAGGTGATGTTTTTGTTGGGGTTAAAACGGGTCAGGTTGACCCGAAACACTTCCTGCGTCAAAGCGGGTCAGGTTTGCGTTAAGGTAACAAAAGTTATATTATTTCAAAAATAGAAATCCGATTTTATGCATTAAAACTACAGTTTGGGAGACTTTTAACTCATTTGACCGAATTTACTTTTCATATAATCAGATTAATTATTTTTATATCATCTGTTTGACCAATTAGAGATAAATCATTCCTAATCATTCCCGTAAAAGTTGCTCCCTTCTGCAAAAACAGCTGTATTTATCACTTTTTATCTTTGATAGTTCCAAAAAAAAAAAACCTCCTCTGAAAACTGAGATTATTTCATAATTTGTTTCAGATACAAAACAGAATTTGCACTATGTATTGTTGGCTAATGACAATTTTGTAATTATCCGAGGACAATTTGGTAATTTCATAGCAGAAGAGTATTATGAAAAGCATTTTGGATTATTAGAAACGAGTTACAAAACTTCAAGCAAGTGAATGAATTGATTGTGCATATATGGATTACAATCCTCTCATTCTTTCATTTGGTTCTAGTGACATATTTTGTTGATACTACAAACCCAACACGTAAACGAAACCAAGTTTTTACGTTACCAAACCCATACTCGTTCCTATTCCGTCATGTTATCAGACCCATACCCATAGTGATTCATGATCTTCAAACCGAATGCCACCTAAAGGATTATCGAATAGAAACAACCAAGCAAGATTCTTGAATGGTAAAATGTTTGCTTTCCAAACCATGTAGTGGTTATCAAGATCTGATAACAGAAATCAAGATACCAAATTTATGCAGAAAAAACGAATCCCACCATGATTAGAGTCGCAACTGGCAAAATGACGGGTAAGGCAGGATTGGGTCAAAACGGGCTGGGCAACCCGCAAACACATTTTTATCCATTATATGAACTTCATAAGTAACACTATTACAAAAAACATACTAACCTTTTGGGGGGTTTTATGCATTTGAACACACCTAGAATGACTTTCAACCCGTTTGGCCCATTTGATTACGTAGAGATAAACATGACCCAAATCAACTAAGGGGCTGTTTGTTTACCTCTTAATGATGCTCTTAATGGTTCAGACCTCTTACTGGTTTAGCACTTAATGGTTCAGACTGTTTGTTTCGTGAGCAGATGTCTGAATGGTTCAGACATTTGCCTCTGAATGATTAAGTATTATCCAGAGTCTGAATGGTTAAGACCTCTAATCTGAATTGGTCGGACATTTGTCTCTAAGGGTTAAGCATTATACTGGCTTTTAATCGTTCAGACCTCTTACTGGTTCAGCACTTAATGGTTCAGCAATTAACCATTCAGAAGTTGCCAAACAGCCCCGAAAAAGACCAAAATTTCTAACTCTTAACTATAACCATTAAGCAATAAACACTCATAAAAATACCATCATTTAGATGATGAAAACACAATACACCCTATGATATACCAATCTAATAATCACACAAATTATCCAACAATAAATCATTGAAATATCCAACAAATCATTAGCCTCCAAAGTCCCATCTTTACATATTTCAGAAAAAAATAAACAACTTATCGTTGACCTAACAACAAAAACAAAATCAAAATCCCATCTCATAAATTAACAAACTTACAGTTGGTCTAAAAGTGGCAGAAGAAGACGATGCTACATCTGGGTTTGATTCAGAACGAATAGAAGAAGCTCGAAATTGGCGAAAACAAGAAGTTGTTAAAAGGGGTGTTCTTGAAGATGGTTTTGGAGAGAATGACATAAAGGAGAGACCTTGATGGTTTCCATGGTGTTTTAATCTGTGGAAGAAGAACCCTGAACAGGAACCCAGAAATTGTATGTGTCTGATCATTATTTGAATGAATTTTACATGAAATCTTGGAGGAATCTTGAATGTTGATTCTTCTGTTTGAAGAAGGGTTTGATAATACCCTGAGTGGATTTTTTGTTTATCCTTTTGTAGACTAGAGTTCCACAAAAAGTTGGTACAATAAAAAATGTTCGACAACAAGAATGACCCTCGTACTATTGTTCCGGCCAGGGTGTTCAAACTCAAAAAGGTCACGGCTTTACGCTCGTTCGAAGAAAGCTAGTTTGTTTTCGAGGCGAGCCGAGCAGAATTGGATTCGGATTCGAAAAATTCGAAATTCGACTCGATTCAAATTCGTTTGTGGCTTCCAGGTCTCAATCTTGGGAGTTGCAGGACCACATCTTACGTAACAGTGGGGTTGCTAACACTGATTCGGATTATGCCAGTACCTTGGAACGCTTGCATGAATCTCTACCTGACTTTGATCTCGGCGGTTTCTCTAACAAGGACACCGCCCCCAAAAAGTCACAGAAAACTTTGGCGAATGCCCTTTGTTGTCGAATCGCACAAAGTTTGGGAGAAGATTTCCATTTGTCCCCCCGCTAGAAAGCCATCATCGAATGCATACAGAGGTCTCACGCTCAGGATTTCTTAACTTTTATTCCTATTGAAGGTTTGGGTCAACGTACGTCAGCGGTGGAGTACCGGTCAATCCTTAAGTACCGTTTGATGATCCCCATATTCCCGAATGATGAAACTTGCCCAGTCTGCCGTAAAGCATGCTTGGATAAGTACGGGGAGCATGCGTTACACTGTAGAGAGTTGCCGGGGTTTAAGTATGTATCTCTTTGTGTGTGCCTCAATCTCTGATCCTTCCATCTTCAAACCATAATACTCTATCTCAAGTTTCAGTATGTCGTCCAGGTGGCAGAACTCTTCCTTAATCCAATCCTTGAAGTCGCTCCAGAGGGTGGCATTCGCGTCTGCCAACCCGAGCATCTGAACCTGTGCGTTCCACCAAGAATACGCTTTCCCTTGCAACATGCCAGTAGCGTACTCCACTCGTTTGTTGGTAGGGCTTTCACTCTCTTCGAATGTAAATTCGATTCTTCGGATCCAGTGTAGAAGGCCGATTGTCCCTTCAGTGCCCTCGAAAGTGGGAGGTTTGCATTCTAGGAACGCCTTGAAGGTGCCCATGCGTGTTTGAGGGTGCATGGGTTGACTCCCTGTTTGGGTTGCTAAGGCTTCAGCAATCCGTTCGTTGATCAAGGTTGTCAGCTGACCCTGGGTCATGTCGAGACGTCCACTCATGATCTTCACATCGAAGGGACACACGTAAGAAAGGTGTCGTAAGTGCGTAAGTGTGGAGTGACAGAAAAGAGTAAGCACACAAGGTTCAAATAGCAGTTATCACATTAACTAATGCATACCATGAACAGCGTACCGTGTAACTAACAAGTAGGTAATATAAACATAAACCGTATCACCTAGGATATTGAGTCTTGCACGTGGAGCGAAGCGTCGTTGTGGATCGTTGAGCACTGTACAGGTTATAGTCTGGTTTTGTCAAAAAAGCTTTTCCCCTTTTTAAAACCAAGTTCACTATAACCAATGGCTCTGATACCAATCTGTCACACCCCCAAAATCCACCATGCGGAGTACCACCGCTTGGAGGCGTGACGTGACCAGGATCAAGCCACCAATCATATTGAACAAGCATGTAAGTAGTTTGTAAAATCCAACAAAATACAATTGGTGTCTAAACAAAACATAGTTTAAGTTACAAGCGGAAGCATAAAGTTTAAAACCAAATCATAAGTTTAAACGTTTCAAATGTTTAGCATGGTACACCGTTGTCCATGTCCCACAACGACTCTTCCCACTCCGATGCAAGCTCCATAGATACCTAACGACCTGCAAGGCATGTAACAACGAGTCAACAACAAAGTTGAGTGAATTCACAGTTGGTTGTTTAGTTATAGTGTTCGTGAATCATTTGTTCATTTCGTAAACCAAGTATCTTAGTTATCTGTATCGCGGTTTCCCAAACATGTTTGCGATGATTAGTGGCCGGATCGCGGTTTCCAAAACATGTGTGCGATGATTAGTGGCCGTATCGCGGTTTCCCAAACGTGTGTGCGAAGATTAGTGGGGGCTTCCCATGTGTCGACTAGTCGTGTTTGTACGTGCCCTTCTTGATCCAAGGACCGTAGCGAGTGTGAGTGTACGTAGGTTTTACGTACGTGCCCTTCAATCCGAGGACGGTGAAAAGTAGTTTAATAGTAATGATAGTACGAGTAGTTATTCAATCCCATTCCCAACCCCTGGGAATCCCATGCCTTAGAAAGAGTGTGAACTCACCTCGGTTGCTCGGTTTGACTCTCAAAAGTAGCTAACAGTCAAGGTCGGTCAATCACGTCCTAGTACGATTACCACTTAGTTTATTAGTGACTTCAAATAGAACACAAAGTTCCCACACGTATCTATCACATAACATGCATCACTTTAACGGTTTATGCCCATATAAACCTCCCATCCATTCCCCACTCATAAACAAACATACGATATTGCACGTAACACATAATACATGTTAAATCATTTACTGATAGCATACTCGACATTTAGACACGCAAGTCACAACTTATGTCAATTCAGCATTAATATACAAAACCGGCTGTTTTCGGACGTTTAAATAAAATAGTTAAATTTATCCAATAATTCCCAAATTTTTACAGGACGTCTTACATGAACCAAAAATTATTGTGTAAAAATATCGGGGTCCAGTTCATTATCAGTAATTTATAGAAATTCGTTTACCGGACTGCAATCAGATTTACTACATTCTGATTGCAGTTCACAGAATAATTCGTCTAAAATTCCTCGGAAGTCCGTTTGACAAAATTCCAGTTCGAGGGTCACAAATACATCAGTGACTATCTATGGTATGAATTTTAGGGGCTGGTTCAATTCAGGTTTCAAATTACGACCGAAAACGTACAGCCCATTTTACTGCAGTAAAAATCAGCCTTAGCTGCTGTCACGAAAACAGACTTTTAAAATAGTAAACGACCTCAAAAAAATACGATTCCAGTGCCATTTTCTTCGTTTTTCCAAAAGACCCGATTTAGGCTTCAGAAATTTCGTTTTTCGATTTGTTAAAGTCTGTTTACGGCCTGTTGAATGCGGCTGAAAAAGTACATCAGAATGCTGTTTCGTGGTTTAAGCATTACTAAATTGCATCAACGAGTGTCCGAACAATGGATTTAACAAGAAACCAACAATCAAACATCAAGTATGATTTAACCAACCCTCAACCGACAAGATTCCGCTTCATAATTCATACATAAGTAAACTTTTATGTAACTTTAATATTCTTTAATTTTGTTTAACATCTTCTAGTCTTTTGTTCTTTTAGTGATTTAAACAACACATCATACTACAAATCATAATTTTGAACAAGATGAAACAAGTTAAAATGAGACTTACTACTAGCTTATAGCTAGGGATGAATCTAATGCAAAGTGATGAGAAAATGGTGGTGAAAAAGACTAGAACAAGCTCCTTTGATGTCCCTTTAAGTTGCAACCTCCATAGATCCTTTGAAGCTTTGAATGGCACAATATGTTGGAGAAGATGAAGATGTTGGAAAGGTGATGGTGGTTTCGGTTATGTGGTGACCGAAATGGGGAGAGAGAAGTGAAGGGGAGTGTGTAATCTTGGTGAAATGATGACAATCTCAAGCTCCATACTTTTATAAGTACTTCATATAGTTTAGCTACTTACACAAGAAAGTGATCCAATAAACAATTAGATATAATCTTATGAAAGATGTGGAGCATGGGAGTGGTGATATGGTGGGTCCACTTGGGAACTAAAATCGTTGGGGGGGGGGGGGGGTCTTGTTGTAAAAATTGTGACTAAATGCAAGTAATAGTTAGATGTAAGTAATGTGGTGATATAGGTTAGTTTGTTTATTTTTAGCGGGTGTTATGGCACACGGGGATCATGACAAGCCAAAAATAATAAGACAAGGTATTTGACAAATATTTGATGTCCCAGGTAATGTCCGGTTGTTCGGTCGGACACTGTTCCGTTAAATTGTTGAATTGTTCCGTAAGGCGTCTTATTTATATATTTTTGTAACGTTTTTAATTTCTAACACTTAGGAAATTATAACGGACTATTTAATGACTTTTCTGTACATTTCTAGTGTGTTAACAGGCGCATGTAAATATAACACAGATTATTAGGAAGCAGTTAAGTAATTCCACATAGTCGTCAAGCGCTTTCATTATCAATAATAAATTGTACGGAATACATGGAATTTGAGGGTTGTCACATTCTCCCCTTGTTAAGAGAATTTCGCCCCGAAATTTAGCACCTGGTTACTGAGGAAGCTAGTTAAGTTGCGTTGTTTTCCTGGGGTGTCACATCATCCCCCCGTTGATTTGGAATTTCGTCCTGAAATTCTGCAGTAGCTTCAGCCTCAGTGGTGGTTGCGTTTTTCTTAAACAGTTGGGGATACTTGAGTTTCATTTGGTCTTCTCGTTCCCAGGTATACTCTGGGCCACGACGAGCATTCCAACGAACTCGGACCAGAGGTATCCTGGTATGCTTGAGGATCTTAACATCTCGATCCGTGATCTCTACAGGTTCCTCGACGAATCGCAGCTGGTCGTCGATAGTGAGTTCCTTCAGAGGAACTATGAGGGTCTCATCTGACAGACACTTCTTCAGATTCGACACATGGAAAACATTGTGAACTCTGCTGAGTTCTTCAGGTAGATTCAGCCTGTAAGCTACCTTGCCAATTTTCTCAATGACTTCGAATGGTCCGACATAACGCGGATTGAGTTTGCCTCGTTTGCCAAAGCGGACTACACCTTTCCAAGGTGAGACTTTGAGTAGCACTCGATCCCCAACCTGGAGCTCGAGTGGTTTTCTTCCCTTATCAGCATAGCTTTTCTGACGGTCACGAGTTGCCGCCATTCGCTGTCGTATCTAAGCAATTCTCTCGGTGGTGTCTACCACATGTTCTGGGCCAGTGATTTGGCTGTCACCAACTTCTGCCCAACAGAGAGGTGATCGGCATTTGCGTCCGTATAATGCCTCAAATGGAGCGGCTTGTATGCTGGTGTGGTAGCTGTTGTTATATGAGAACTCCACTAGCGGGAGGTGCTTTTCCCAGCCATTACCAAAATCGATTACACATGCCCTAAGCATGTCTTCAAGGGTTTGGATGGTACGTTCAGATTGCCCATCCGTCTGTGGGTGATAAGCGGTGCTCATATCTAAACGTGAGCCAAAAGACTTGTGCATAGCTTGCCACCGTTCAGAAGTAAAACGCGCGTCACGATCAGATATAATAGAGGTTGGCACTCCGTGTTGTCCGGGCACGGCCCCGTGTTCAAGTGCCAGTAACAAAATTAAAACAAGAGAAACAGAAGTCTGGACACGGGGGCGTGTTGGGTGAACACGGCCCGTGTCCAGTTACCTGAACTGGGTCTTTTTCTGCAGACTGTGCAGCACGGGGCCGTGTTGGGTGGACACGGCCCGTGCCGAGCTTACTGTAAACGAAGAAATTTGTCGGATGGTTCTGTTTTCCTGTATGGAGTGCTGGTTCAAGTTTCCCTTGCATCCTTTGCCATCTCAAGTGTGTTTTATTCATTTCAACACCATCCAAAACACCAAATTAACTAAAACCATCATTCATTAATCATAGAGAGAATTACATAATAGTCCTAAAAATTTAAAATAAAGCAGAAAATAAAAGTTAAAAGTCCTAATGGTCAAGTGATCCGTAAAATCTTCCTAAGGAGTTCTACTTCTACAATAGGAACCAAAAATTCCAGAAATAGACTTCCGGTGTAAAAGTCTTGTAGAACTCCAAGCCGAACGGTGTTCCTTAGATGTTGCTAGAGCCATTCTTCGATTTCCCTAGGGAGAAGGGAGGCGACTTCATGTTCCTCGACATCTGGTGGAGGATGAGCGACACCAACCGGGACCCCTCGGAGTATGTCTCGAGGAGGTTCCGGATGTAGGGCGTACCATTCGGCCGGAATGATGACTTCCGGCACCACATTCCATGCCCTTTGGGTGATAATCGGTACCAAAGGAGGAGAGGCGAGAATGTTCAACCTTTGGTGCAAAAGGTTGACCTCCCGGAGACATCCTTCTAGTCCCACCGTCAAATGATTAATGCGGTCGACCAATGCCTCTTCCACACTTGTTACTTCATCAAGAGCTTCTATTAAGGCGTAAACATAGTTTACAAGAGAATCCTCAACTGTAGATGATCTTCTCCCCTGCCGGTTGTTCCTGGAATGCGACGAAGAGTTTCCGCTTGTTCTGCTTGCCATTCTGAGAAAACATGCCGAAAAGAGTTCAATTTTATGGGTTCAGTACTTCGGACACGGCCCCGTGTTCAGTGAACACGGCCCCGTGTTCAGATATCTGCAGGATTTTTGGACAAGGAATCTTGGGGTTTCAAATTGTTTTTATGATTTTTGAAGCATTTTTGAACTTAAACAACTTAAAACATTGTTATTGAACTTATTTTTATCAAGATTCCATGAACAAAAATCTAACAAACATCTCAATAAGGCTTGAAACTATAGAAGGTTCAAGCTTTAATGGAAGTATGAGGAAAATTGAAGAAGATGAAAGTGGATAAAAGAGGAAAGGACAAGAAGATGGTTGAGAAACTTCTTTTAGAAAATACCTAGGATGGTATGTGAGAATATTCCTCAAATCTCTGTCCCTGGAATGGTTCAAATGTGCAGGATTCTTGGCTGCATTTATAGAAAACGACAGTACGTTGCGCACGGCCCCGTGTCGGCTGGACACGGCCCCGTGTGCAGATGGAATCCTGACACATTTTTGTCCGCATTCTGACAAAATCAGAAGGGAATCTTTTGGGTGGACACGGGGGCGTGCTGACCTGGACACGGCCCCGTGTCTAGAAGCTGTCTTAAGGAACTCTTCAAATTTCAAGGAATTTTTCCGGATCGGGTGGTTCCTTACTGGATGGAACAACCCCAAAGTGCCTAAGATACCTCAATTGATCAAGATTAAGACGAGAACGCAAGAGGTTGTCGGTGAGGGTGATTCCTAAGCTATATGTAGGTGGACAAGTCCAACCCTTTTCCGGGCTCTCGTTAAAGAAGGTGTATGTCGAATCGCTCAGGTCTATGTATGCATCAAACGAAGTTGATGGGGAGTCCTTCACTGCACAATCGACACAGGGACGACTATCGCTCAAGTCCTCACTAGAGTTAGAAGTATCATTGGAAACAATGAAGTTGTTTGAATGCGTTTCCAACCTCTCTTCTCGGTTATCGCTTTGGAAAAGATTATTGAGGTCTCCCCTAAGTTCTTCTAACCAATTAAAAATTAGATCTTCTAGTTGAAATAATTCATCGAGAAGCATTTCTCCTAGAATATCCGGTTGGGCGCATTCGAGGGAGTGATAGGGATTATTTTTACTTTAGCCCCTCTTAAGGATACTAGGGAATGATGGGTCTATATAGTGGGGTTTATAATTTAGAAAAAAACATTCTAATTCTTTATGGTTACCACCACACAATTGACACCACATAGTACCATAAGAGTGCCGAAAGTAAAAAGTATCAGTATCACTCATGTTTGTGTCAGAAATTACCAACCGTCGGGATCTTACGGTTCTGTTTTCAGTAACTGAAACTTGGGCACGGGGGCGTGTTGAGTGGGCACGGCCCTGTGTTCAGCTTACTGTCTGACTTAAAACAAGATTGCCAGTTCCAATGATTGGGCACGGGGCGTGTTCAGCGGGAACGGCCCGTGCTGAGTTCTGCAGAAACTGAAAAATTAAAAAAAATCCTAACAAAAAATGAAAAACAAGAAAAACGATCAGGCCGTTGATTCCTAACTTTCTTAAAATCCTTGTCTCCCCGGCAACGGCGCCAAAAACTTGATGCGTAGTCGAGTGTTATATATATTAGGTGTATATTTTAAGCCCCTTTAACACTTTTTAGTCAAGTTTTAAATTTATAAAACACGATATTTACTAACACTAGACACACATATGGGCAAGTGCACCCATCGTGAGCGTAGTATAGTGTTGGTTAGATACCGAGGTCTTCCAAGGACACAAGAGCTTTTAGTACCGGTTTATCCTCAACGTCTAATCAAAATAAAAAGTTTAGAAAAATGTGTTAAACTAAAAAAAATAAAAACTAACTAAAATGCTGAAAATAAAAATAAAAGAAAAACAGATAGACAAGATGAATCACTTGGTTCCGACTCGTATCTAGTGTAACCTTTGATTATTTCCGCACTTTTGCACATATTTAAGAGATTATCTTAGTTATTGTAGTAGGCCCCTCTTTTGAAGGTGACGTTACCCTCACCCCAGTAGTTTGAGTCAGCAAGGATACAATCCTAAAAGGGTGGATTATTGGAAGATAATTAATTAAGTTATTAATGCAAATTATGGTAGGCCCCTCTTTTGGAGGTGACGTTACCCTCGACTAAGTAGTCTGAGTCAGCAGGGATACAGTCCTAAATAGCCGGGTTATAGTATTAATAGTAGTTAACTTATGAGGGGATCAAAGAGTTTGGACCCCCGCCATCCAATACCGTTAAGTATTGAAGGAGGTCCTACTAAATTTGACCTAGGTCCATTGCAGGACCTCTAAACGCTGAACAATGGCAAGACCTTTACCAAACCGTTCCCTTAACCCCCGACCAGGTAGCCAACATACCTCCATATAGACCGTGGAGATATGAATGGTGAAAATCTTTTATTTTATATAGACAGTAAAATAATGCCAAGACACCACGGACAAACGATAAGGAAAGATCACCTTCAACATAAGCAACTAGTTATTAAAGTCATTAATACAAAACCAAGTAAAAAGTGCAAAAGATTAGAAATAAAAAGTATTACACTAGACACTTTATCTTCACCAAGTGATGTAAGAGACTTAGGCAAACATGGCCTTGATTGTCAAGAACTCTTACGATCAATCTTGGATCCCGAGACGACTCACACACTCTACGATGGACAATGGATGATGGTGGTGGATGATGGTGTTATGGTGGTGGTGGGTGGTGGGTGAAGTGTGAGAGAGGTGGTGTGCCAAGGGATGGTTTGAGCTTGAGCCAAGCACTTCTATTTATAGGCTGAACAGAAGCTCGGACACGGCCCCGTGTCCAGTGGGCACGGCCCCGTGTCCACATCCTTCTCTTTCTTGATTTAATGCAGCTTTGTCTTATTAGTTGACTACGCCCCCGTGTCCGCTGAGCACGACCCCGTGGTGCAGAAGAATCTTTGTACTATGTAGATTTGCTGGATTGTGCGAATCTTATAGTTGACCACGGCCCCGTGTCCGCTGAGCACGGCCCCGTGGTGGGCAATAGAAGCTTCTACCACTTTGTCTTTTCTGCTGACACTTGGGCACGCCCCCGTGCTGGCTGAGCACGGGGCGTGTTCAGTCTTCTGATCTCTTGTTTTGCTTGGGAAGATGCTGTCGTGGGGTCGGGCATGTCACGTCTTGTTCCTTTTCTTGTATTTATGTTAGATTTTGATGTCTTTTTGCTTCTTTTGTTAATTTGAGCTCATTTAATCCTGAAAATACAAAAGGAAGACAAAAGCACACTTTTTCCAACATTAGTACTAAAAATGGGTTAGTTTTATGCCTCATTTGATGAAATTTATATGTTACATTTTAAACACATCAGAAAGCAGAGTCAAAGAAGGTGGAAAAGGACGCGAAAGCTTGTGAGGATAATCAACATGCCTTTGTCCCCCTGGCGTTTGACACGTTCGGCTCCTTGGCGCCGGAGGCAATTCGGTTCTTGTCTAGAGTTCAGCGTGTGGTCCACAACAATTTTTCGACCACTCAGGGGCGAGGCTTTGTTTTTAGTAGATTAGGGTTTTCTATTCAGAAAGGGATGGCGGCGCAGTTTGTTGCTCGTCTACCTGCTATCCTTATGTAATTTGCCCTGATGATTGGAATTTCTTAATGAAATATCTTACATAAAAAAAATAGTATGTTTGTATGAAAAAAATTCGTAGAAAAATGTTCGAATTCGAGTTGATTCGTATTCGAGTCCAGTAATCGAATTAGAATCGAATACGAATCGAATATGAATTCAGGTAAAAATTTGAAAATTCGTTATTCGATGAACACCCCTAGAGCCGAGCTCCAACCAAACCATGGGTGCTCAGCTCGTGGCTTGACTTGGTGGCTCGTATGTATGTGTGTGTGTGTATATATAGTGTGAAATTCACTGTGCAACGCTAAAAAAGTGGGGAACCGGGGAACCATGCATTTAACATCTTAAAAATTCAACTTAACATGTTAAAAAATCGATTTTTTAAATGTTTCTTGATGCTTTTCCTTATAAAAATGTGTAAAAGCTATTCCAATAAAAAAACAATTTTTGTAAAAAAATATATCTTAAAATTTCAACTTAACATCTTAAAAATCATTTTTTTTTAAAATGTTTTTCGGCACTTTTCCTTATAAAAATGTGTAGAATTTATTCCAATAAAAACAATTTTTGTAAAAAAATTACCTCTTTAACTGTTTTAAAAAAAAATATATTTTTAGTTTTTGAATTTTTTATTAAAAATGCTTCTACATGTATTTATAAGAAAGATTTTTAACATGTAAAGTTTAATTTTGAAGATGTTAAATGCATGGTTCTCCAGTTCCTTACCTTTTTAGTGTTCAATTCCATTCTACTGAAGAGTCAACGAAGACCAAGTGCTTTCTTCATAGTTTACCCATGTAGAGCGATATGATGGAAAGTCGGATGCGTTATAGGAAGAAGATGAAACGAATGCTTTGTTTTAGCTCTTGGATTGAGTGAGAATTGATAGTTAGAGCTTGCTCTCAACGAATGGCGAGCAGGGCACCATATTTTTCGTATTTAAGAAAGAATATGAGGAAAGACCCCCACTATTGGCTCTATAGTTGTTGGTGCAGTATGTCTAAAGCCTGCGTCTTAGTCTTGTTAGATAAGTCTAGGGTCTGTTTATGTCAAGTATGTGAAGTATAGGGGTTTAAATGTGCTTAATTATGTAATTACAGGGGTTAGATTGATATTTGGTTTGTAAAGTTGTAAGAGGTTTCGCTTTTATGTCATGGTGACACATAAGCGAAATCAGTTGTATGAGATTTCGCTTATGTGTCAGTCCATATGAGCGAAACCCCATAGATTATAAATACCCCTTGTGTATGTTCTCATTCAAAAATGTTCATGTCATAGGTGCCGAACTGCTGACCTTGTATTTTCTGAATATTGAATGAGAAAAGTGTTTAAAAGTGTATCTACTCTGTTTCTACTCTGTTTCTGATTCGTTTCATGCATATTATGTGTTTCCGCCACATAATGTGTAGGTTCTAGCTTCAATTGTCTCATTAGACTGACAATATCGGTCCTACAATTGGTATCAGAGCCAGTTGTAAGCTAGTTACCAAGAATCGAATCTATTTTCATACATTTTTTGAGTTTCAGGATCTTGCCACGGACAAAATGGACTGATTTTTCAATATAAGGTGTAAAACTAGTAGTTAATAAACCCTTGAAAAAATCAGAATTAAAATCAACCTAAAAATGACCTAAAACAGCTCGAAACCAGGTTTCGCTTTTGTGGCATATCACAGAGAGATTTCGCTCAAGTGTCACTTACTGATTTCGCTTTTGTGATCAATTAGTGATTTCGCTCTTGTGACAAAACCATGGTTTCGCTTTTGTGGTAAAATCAGATTTCGCTCATATGGCAATCTAGGGTATCGCTCTTGTGGTCACATAGGTTTCGCTCTTAAGGTCAAAACCTGATTTCGCTCTTATGTCACTGGTGCAAGTGATTTCGCTCCAGTATCAAGGTATTTGAAAAATTTCAAAGTTTGAGCGATAAGTCCATTGTGTACGTGTACGTGTGTTAGAAACTCAGTTTGTGGAAAATTTTCAATAAAATCAATCTGTTAATCAAAAAGTTAAACATTTTTAGAAATTTTGTCACTAAAATGGAAAACCAAGAGTTTTATAACTTCTTCTCGGGAAGTGGTATGGTAGCTGGACAAACCTCGGGTAGTGTTATGCAAAACGTCAACATGGAGAACGAATTGGGAACAATGCAAAAGCCTCCCAAACTGATGAACATAGATGAATATGCGGGTTGGTCAGGCAGATTTAAGAACTGGGTTCAGGCTAATCATTTTGAATGTTGGATGAAAATAGAGAAACAGTATGTTCCACCAGTTGATGGTTTAAACAACAAGAAGAATATTCAGAGTCTGACAGAATCAGAACAGAATGATTTCAAAGCAGAGAAAAAGATGATTAGTATTCTCCAGCAGGCTGTCAAAGAAGACATTCTAGTATTGTTGCAATATGAAGATAATGCTCAATCTATGTGGTTTGCATTGAAAGCAAAGTTTGAAGGTAGTGCTTCCATGATTAAAAATAAGAAGGCATTGTTCAAGAAAGAGTTTGATATTTTTACCAGTATGAAGGGTGAAACTACAAGGCAACTAATTGAGAGATATTGTCATCTGGTGCTTGAGATGAATAGATTAAAGATTAAAAAGACAGATGAAGAATGGATTGACAAATTGGCTGATGCATTACCTTATGACGAGTGGGGTACATATCTGATGATGCTAAAGAACAATTCAGACTTTGCCAATTACAATCTTAGTTTGTTCATAGAAAAGATTGAAGCTCACGAGTTGGAATTGATGAAAATTAAGAAAATGAATGCAGCAAGTGTGCAGCAAGATGTATCGTTGTATTACAAAGGCAACCCATCAGTTTCAACCAATCAAAGTCCAAAAATACAAACAGGGTTCATTGCTGATAACACTTCAAATGTTTCTTCAAACACTCCACAATCCGGAAACTCTTCACCATTTGTGAACTATGATCCAAATTTCAAAGCTCAAGAGCAGTTTTCACCTCAAAGTTCTACAAGTTCAAATAATCAGGCTTATGTTTCTGGGGTGCATTGCAACATCGCGGTGAATATTAAGAATGGAAATGAAATTACTGAAACAGCCGCGAAACAACACATTGCATTACTTGCTTCCGTTCTTGAGGCGTATGAAGGATTAGTGGCGGGTAGGATTGGTAATCCTGATATGACCAAAGAGGATTACGACCAGATTGACCCGGAGGAGCTTGAACTGATTGATATAAAATGGGGCATGGCAAGTTTGGTTAGAAGAGCACAAAGGTTTATGGAGATTACTGGTAGAAACAGTCTCTCAGGTCCTGATCAGAAGTTAGGGTTCGATAAATCGAAAGTTACGTGTTTCAAGTGTAAGGAACGTGGTCATTTTAAGAGAGAGTGTCCAAATCGTGAAGTGAACAACCATCAGAATCCATTCACCAAAGACTATTACAAGCAAGCAATTTATCACCGACCAAATCAACAACAAATTGTTCAAAGGCCACAAATTGAGAATAAACCGGAAAAAGCAATGATCGTGAATCAAGACGATGAAAAGGTAGCTGCAGGGTTTAGCTGGGATAAATATATTCCCGGTAGCGATGGACAGGCAATGATGGCTGAAGTTGTGGAAATTTCTGAGAAAGTGTCTGAACCAGAAATTGTTACTGAAGATGTTTCTGTAGTTGCTGAAGAGGTTTCTGCTGAAAATACAAACAATGTTGAAGAAATAATTGCTGAAGTTCATCAATCTCAATCTGAGCAGGAGGTATTAGCTAGTTCTTTGAAATCTATCATGCCTCCTAAAATTTTTGAATCTTTTGCAGGTTTCTTTGAAGAACCAAGGACTGGATTGTGTCCAAGATATGATGAAAAGAAAGAATTTGTTGAAGAAATGATCGATGTGACAAAGGAAATGACCGAAGACACTTTGAAAGAAATTGCTGACAAGGCTCTCATGGCTAAATTGAGAGAGGTAGACTCAGAATCTGAGGAGTCTAAGTCTGTCAGTAGTGAGTCTGTCAAACAAGAGGAATCTGGAGTTCAAGGAAACGAATCAGTCAAATTGTCTGAGTCAGAGTCAAAAGATGTCGGTAAACTAGTATTAGAAACTGTTCATGAAGCAGAATGTGATGAGATAGTGGATTCAATATCTGAAACACCATGCCAAAAGTGTTTACAACCGTGCATGGAGTGTCTTGAAAAAGACACTAAGTTTCAGGAATTGAAAGAACATGCTGACATGTTAAAATTTGATTTAGGACAAGTTAAAGAAGCATATGATACACTAACTAGATCAATCAAAATGATTAAAGATGAAAGTGTTGAAAATGATAAAGCCACAAAACTTGCAAAAGCAACACTTTTTGATAAACAAGTGGAAGTTAATTTTCATCTTGACACAATCGCATCATTAAAAAAGGAATTGGAATTGACTAAAATTGAAAATGAGCGAATTGATAAAAAATTGATGAGTTATGTGGCTTCATCATATGTCCTTGAACAGATTGTGCCACAGCAACTATATGATGATCCGGTCTTTAACAGTGTTCCACCCCCAATGTGGAATCATTACACTCAGAAGTATCCAGATGGGGTGGAATCTGCATTGAATCTCAAGTTGAAAACAATTGAGAATGAATTGCCTGAGAGCATTGATGTTACATTCTCTCCGTCCGACACTGACAATGAGTCACAGGTTATAAAGACCGTTGTTGACAAAGTGTTAGATGAAGAGAGTGATAACTCAGATTTTGAAACTGTGAAAACACATTTGGAAAGTTCCAGTTCTGAATGTGAAGATGAGGGTAATTTCTTGAAACGGTTCATACCGAAATCGGATAATAGTGCGAATGATGATCCGATTATAGTAGTATACACTATGGTTGGAACAGACAAACTTTACTCCGATTTCGAGTATCCTCTTCAAAATGTGAAAATTGAGAATGTGGAAAAAGTTTTCAAATTGGTTGAAATGAAAATTGATGAGGTTAATAACAAAGAATTCTTTTCAAAACCTAAAAAATCATTTGTTACAACACATGTCAACAACTTTGGGAAAAAAGAATGGGATGGTAATGGTAACAAGAAAAATGGTAACAACTTTAAAAACAAAGGAATTGGTTTTGAGAAAAAGATGGCTAAGAAGGTTGTCAAGCCAAAAGATAAAATGAATGATGTTTTTGTTGTTGGACCAAGTGTGGATGATGAGAAGGAATACATTTTCAGTCAAAAAGCAGTTGATGATTTCAATATGGCTAAGAAAATGAAAGAAGAGTCGTTCAAGTCAACTTTTGTCGAGTATGACAAAAGAATTTGTTATCGTTGCAACGAAATCGGACATATGGCAAAACAATGCAAGAAAATTTTTGAAAAACCTGTCATTAAACCATTTGTTCAAAAACCACGATCTAAATCTCCGACTGACACAAAGGGCAAAAAACCGATGGTTTCTCCAATTCGCATTTTAAAAAGGGGTGAATCGTTGAAGTCGGAAGATAAGCCGAAATCGACATTTGAGATTGGCGAATCTTCAAAGTCTCAAAAGACTTCAAAGTTTTATCCAAAAACGAAAATTTTTGAAAATCAATTATGGGTTGAAAAATCAAAACCATCGGTCGAGGAGAAAAAGATGGAAAATATTTTGAAGAATGAAACAAAAGTTTGTGAAACTAAATCACAATCAGTTGGATTGAAGAAAATGGAGAATGAGTTAAAGTTTGATTCAAAAGCTTTTAATCCAACTATTCAAAATATTTTTGGAAAAATGGTTGACAGAAAAGTCAAAGGAGTAAAGGAATTTTATGAATCAAAAGTGGGTGCTAATGATAAACAAGAATTTGAATCTGAGCTTGATAAGTTTCTTGCAGAGTTTCCTCCTATCAAAGAAAATATGGTAAAATCAAAAGTAGAATCTGTTGTTCCAAACGTCACATTTGACTTTCCTAAGATTGATGAAAAGTGTGATGTAGTGTTTGGAAGTGTTTCAGAAGTCAAAAAGTCATGGAGTTCATTGTTTGAATGAATTTGTTATGATGATTGCAGGGGCTGCCCAAGTCTATATTGTCAAAATGGATCATGGATAGTGGCGCTTCACGACACATGACTGGGACGCTTGCTTTACTCTATGATGTAAAATCCATCAATGGAGGTCATGTAGGGTTTGCTGGGAGTTAAGGTGGAAGAATTGTTGGTCAAGGAATTTTGACAAATGGTGTGATATCCTTTGACAAAGTAAACTACATAGTAGAATTGACAAACAATCTACTAAGTATTTCACAGATTTGTGATAAAGATTTCAGCGTACATTTTACAAAAACTGAATGTGTGGTTTTGAAACCAGGGTTTAAAATCCCTAATGAGATGGTGTTGTTGCGTGCTCCACGGGAGTATGATCTTTATTATCTTGATATGAGTACAGCAACGCCAACGTCTCATCAGAAACAGTGTTTTGTGTCTAAAAACAAAGCAACAGAAAAAGATTCAATCATGTGGCATCGTAAGATGGGCCACATTCATGTTCGCAAAATGAATTTTTTGGTTCATAATGATTTAGTTGAAGGCGTGAACTTTAAAAATTTTCATTTAAATGATGATTGTATTGCATGTAAGAAAGGTAAGCAGGTTAGGAAATCACATCCTTTGAAGGTCATGAATTCGGTCAGGTTACCTCTTGAGAGATTGCACATGGATCTTTTCGGGCCTGTCAATGTTAAGAGCATCAGCCGGGATTTGTATTGCTTGGTGGTTACAGATGATTTTTCAAGATTTTCCTGGGTTGTGTGCTTAGAACGGAAAGATCAAACATTTGAGTCTTTGATGATACTTTTCAAGAAGATGGAAACAGTATACAAATTGCCTATCCGGAGAATTAGAAGCGACAATGGAACTGAATTTAAAAACAACAGAATGTACGAGTTTTGCAATGAAAAGGGAATTCTTCATGAATTCAGTGCGCCGTATACTCCACAACAAAATGGCGTAGCTGAAAGAAAGAATAGAACCCTAATCGAGACAGCGCGTACAATGTTAGCAGATTCCAAGTTACCTATTTTCTTTTGGAGTGAAGCCGTATCTGCAGCGTGCTATACACTGAACAGAGTTCTTACTGTCAAGAAGTATGGAAAGACATGTTTTGAGTTGCTGCATCGTTACAAGCCGAATCTTGAGTTCTTGGAACCTTTCGGATCACCGTGTACGTTCATTGATGAAGATGGAAAGTTTGGTGCGAAGTCAAATGAAGGATTCTTTGTTGGATATGCCAGTCCATTGAAAAGGGTGTTTGTACCATGTTTGGGGAAGGTGATACAAGTTCTACATGTAGATTGTCAGAAGCACACTTCATCGCCACAACTTCCTGGACAAAGATTCCTATTTGATTACGATAAACTCTGGGAGTCGTTTCATTTACCGTCTGAGCCGAGTGAGGAGGAAATTGCTCTAATGTATCTTTATCAGCAAGGTGTATCTGAAGAGCCCATTTCTAGACCGCTAGAAGTTCCTCAACCCACCGAGGGTTCTCACGATGATGAAGCAGGACCAAGTGGAACAACTCACGAACCACCAGAGGAAACAGTTCAATCCTTCGATGAATCTGACGACTCAGAAGCGGAACCCGCTCCGACTTTTGACGAGGATCCAAATGAAGTTGAAGATCAAGCCGTTGATCTTGATATAACTAGTTTGGAATCGGAAGTTGATGTGCCTGATACTGCAATGCCGAGGACTTTATCCTACCATCCATCTGAACAAATTATTGGCGATCTATAAAGTGGTGTCAAAACTAGACATCAAATTGATCATGCTCTTACTTGTTTCTATTCTTCGATTGCTGACATTCAAAAAGATGTTTCTTTTAAATGTTTTATTTCACAGATTGAGCCAAAGACGTATCGAGAAGCATTGACAGAGGAGAGTTGGGTTAATGCTATGCAGGAGGAATTGCAACAATTTGAGAAATTGGGCGTTTGGAAACTTGTAGATTTGCCACCAAACCAAAAGTTGATCAAAACAAAGTGGGTATTCAAATGTAAAAAGGATGATAGAGGAGTCGTAGTCAGAAACAAGGCAAGATTGGTTGTACAAGGATTTAGCCAACAAGAAGGGATTGATTACGATGAAGTTTATGCTCCAGTTGCAAGATTGGAAGCTATTAGGATATTTTTGGCATTTGCTTCATGGAAGGATTTCAAAGTGTATCAGCTTGACGTGAAATCAGCGTTTCTTTACGGCAAGATCAGTGAGGAAGTGTATGTTGGTCAACCTCCTGGTTTCACAAATCCGAAGCACAAGGACAAGGTATTTCTACTGGACAAGGCGTTATACGGACTTCACCAGGCCCCGAGAGCCTGGTACGAAACGCTCTCGTCTTACCTCCTGGACAACGGGTTCACACGAGGTACAGTAGATAGTACATTGTTTATTAAAGAAAAAGAAAACCATTTGTTAATTGTGCAGATTTACGTGGATGATATCATTTTCGGATCAACAAATGAAGAGCTGTGTAAAGAATTTGAGGTCGTGATGAAAAAGAAGTTTGAGATGAGCTCCATGGGCGAAATGAAATTTTTCTTGGGTTTGCAAGTGGAACAACTATCTGACGGGATTTTCATACATCAGTCAAAATATGTGAAGGATGTTCTCGACAAGTTCGATATGACTGAGTGTAGTCCTGCATCAACACCTCTTGCTCAAAACCATGGAATATGTCCTGATGAGAATGGAGTCAAGATGGACGAAACATTGTATCGATCAATCATAGGATCATTGATGTATCTCACAGCTTCTCGGCCCGATATCATGTATCCTACATGTCTATGTGCGAGATATCAGTCAAACCCGAAGCAATCTCATCTAACCATCGTCAAACGAATTCTACGGTATTTGAAAGGCTGCCCAAGCACCGGCTTGTGGTATCCTAAAGGGGGTGATTTTACTTTGTCTGGGTTTGCAGATTCTGATTTCGGTAGCTGTAAGCAGAATGCTAAGTCCACCACTGCTGGGTGTCAGTTCTTCGGAACTCGACTCGTTACCTGGCAGTGTAAGAAACAAACCGCAGTGGCGCTTTCGACATGTGAAGCTGAATACGTTTCAGCTTCCAGCTGTTGTTCGCAGATCCTCTGGATCCAACAGCAAATGCGCGACTTCGGTTTGCAATTCTTAGACACGCCGATATATGTGGACAACGAAGCAGCGATAAACATAACCAAAAATCCAGTTCATCATTCTAAAACAAAACATATTGAAATCCGTCATCATTTCATTCGAGATTGTTATGAAAAGAAATTAATCAGGATTGAATATGTACACACCGATGAACAGAAGGCCGATTTTTACACAAAACCATTTGACAAGAAAAGATTTTATTATCTTTTGAAACTTAATGGGTTGAAAAATCTGCAGTCTGGGAGGGTGGAAGAATGTGAAGCTGGTTTGGGTGGAGATTTGACATGAACCTTTGTCAAGTTGTCATTTTTTTTGTACAGTTTGTTTTCTGCTTTTCGTTAAAAACAAAAACACAAAAATATGTTTTAGTTTTAGGGGGAGAATGTGCAGAAAAATACAAAAAACATGATAAAATCTATAAAAACCAAAAACATTTAAAAAAGTAAAAATGAGTTTGTGTATAAAAGGGAAATGATAGTATATCAGCTAGACAGGTGCAGTACGCTAAAGAATTGGAATGTATAAAATGCAATTAAGCAGTCTCACTAAAGATGTGCCGATAGGTTTTTACAAAATTAGTAGATTAGTTTGGGATATAAACATAAAATTTACTTGCATCTACGTGGGGAACACCTCCAGGATATATAGGTAACCCCTGAAATCTTGTTTGAAGGGTCCCATATTCTGAGATACTAGGTCTTTATGCTTAGTGATATCTGGGGTATTATCCCGGGACTTCTGCTGAAAGAAATTTCTGACCTAGTCCTCGGAGAATACTTTACACTGCTTTGAAATATAAGCCTCCCCTCAGCATAAAAAATGATAACACATTGCAAAATTGTTAATCATGTGCTGTTGTAAAGAAGATCCCCAAAGGGGACCCACCAAAAGTCGAAGCCGTCATCTCTCTGCGTATCGAAAGATCGACCTGAGCTCTCACGGCCCTCGTACTATAATTTATTCCATGACAGATATCATCTAGGTATACTCACCTGTAAGATTGAATACTGGGGTCTGGATACGGGAGTATATACTGAGGTGGGACACATGTAGATGTTTAAGTTCTAAAACACTAATTCTGTTCCCGAGCAGATTGAAAGTTTTGTGAGAATTTAAAAGGATCAGTATATTGGCAATCTACGTGAATTGTTTAATGCTTAAAATGAATAACAGCTTAACGGTACTTGTATTTTGTTGGCAGCTGATATGATCCCTTAACACGCTCACAAAAATATTGTTTGTACAGATTACTTGAATTTATTTTCAGTTTATTTTTGTTAAAAAAATTCAAAAAGATTTTTTGCTTTCATCTTATTTTCGACAACTGACTTTGGGGATTGAAAGATCAAAACTTATTGCGGAACATGTCTGGATGAGATGAGGGCTGGGTAAGCTGAAGATGCAGTTATATTTGGTACAATGTTTGAATGTTTGAAAGTTTGAAAAAGTTTAAAAGTCAAAAAGTTCATTAAATTGAACTAATTTCAAATCAAAACAAAAGATGTGCTTCATAATTCGGTCAAACAAGGTCATTCAGTTGGACTTGGTAGACTAAGCAGTTAGTCAAGGTCATTAATTTGAACTTGATTAACTGGGTGTGAACATACTTGATCAGAAAAATATTAAAAATCAAATTTTTGAAAGTATTAGGTTTAGTTGTTGGATTCTTAAGATAATCAAATCTTTATAGAATTGTGATAGAACCAGATCATCAATTCTGGACATTTAAAATGTCTATTCTTATAAATGTTTGAGATTTGCAGGTGAAAGTTCCAGATTAAAATCCTTATAGCAGAATCTTAGGGGGAGTCTGAAGACGAGCTTGATACAAAAGGAAGCTTGTTGCTGGTAATCCAGGTGTCGATCCCAAATGCTTGGAAGATTGTTGAAAGGGGGAGCCTGAAGAAAGAGTAAGAGAAGTTTAGAGTTGTTTGAAGACCCAAAGACAAGACAAAGACTGCGGCTGTATCCAAGGGGGAGTTTGTTGGTGCAGTATGTCTAAAGCCTGCGTCTTAGTCTTGTTAGATAAGTCTAGGGTCTGTTTATGTCAAGTATGTGAAGTATAGGGGTTTAAATGTGCTTAATTATGTAATTACAGGGGTTAGATTGATATTTGGTTTGTAAAGTTGTAAGAGGTTTCGCTTTTATGTCATGGTGACACATAAGCGAAATCAGTTGTATGAGATTTCGCTTATGTGTCAGTCCATATGAGCGAAACCCCATAGATTATAAATACCCCTTGTGTATGTTCTCATTCAAAAATGTTCATGTCATAGGTGCCGAACTGCTGACCTTGTATTTTCTGAATATTGAATGAGAAAAGTGTTTAAAAGTGTATCTACTCTGTTTCTACTCTGTTTCTGTTTCTGATTCGTTTCATGCATATTATGTGTTTCCGCCACATAATGTGTAGGTTCTAGCTTCAATTGTCTCATTAGACTGACAATATCGGTCCTACAATAGTAACCGTGGGGGTCCTCCTCTAACCCTATTTTGTACGTCCGGTGCAGTCGTCTCCAAATGATCTGGTGCTAATTTCAGGGTTGGATAATCGGCTGTAGCATGGAATACTACAAAGCGATAAGGAGAGTAAATTTACTCACCCACCCGACTGGCCAGACTGGAAAGGCACAAAGCAGAACTCCTGGAACAAAGCAAGCAGTTTCCCGTTGGACCAAACCAAAAGGAAGATCAACTAGCTACCCCGGAACAACTTTAACTAAGACAACGGATCCTCACTCAGCTGCTAGAAGAAATGGAATCGTCAAATGAAACCTTTGAGGAGAAGAGGGGGCACTTGATACTGATCGGCGAGAATATACTGCGTATGTCGGTGAATAATGGTATGCTCCTTGGGATCTCTGTCTCTCTCGTTTATAGCAAGAAAACCCAAGTCTGTTGTATATTATAATAATGGCCTCGGCCCCATTTGTCTTCTTGCATCAAACTTGTTGGCCCATGCAGTCAGTACTTGAAGAACATATGATACTCAAAGCCAAAACTGGTTCTCAACAGTTGATCCACAATAAGCAGTGCATGTTCTAAGTTCCCTCCAATGACAGTAGTTTCCTATCAGCTGATGATCCTAAAGATTGATCTACTCAACAACTGTTCTTTCTAAGTGCTGCAGATACAAAGACTGTCAAGTACTATACACTGTTGATTATCAAAGCCCTGATGAAGACTAATCATTGCTGATTTAAAGGCCTGATCAATCTAAGAAGAAAGCACTGATCTATAACATCAGTGCTTGGTCATCAACAGCGGATAGGAGAATTAGTGTTTTACTTAATAGTATTTCAATATAACAGTGTTTGTTTAGATCAGTGTTTAGAGGTTGTTAGTCTGTTAGATGTCACTGTCTAGGTGATGTCAGCAAAGATGCTCAGTGGTTAGATTTGTACTATAAATAGATATATGATTTACTTTCTTTCACTTAATCGTTTTGTTAAACAACACAATCAGAACAAACTCAGATCCTAACAATTGTTATCAGAGCATAGGACGGTCAAATTCGATCTAACAATCAATTTGACATAAAAGTTCAGCTCAATTTCGTTGATACTAAGTTGTTCGTATCAGTTGAAAAACAGAGTACACGTGTAATCACGTCTAAAGTTGATTATTCGAAAATTTTTGTAAAACAACCAAGATGACATCACACTCACAGGACCCTCACAACACCGGAACACTATTCAAGCCACCTATGCTTGTTAGATCTGAATACAATATCTGGCAATGTAGGATGGGCCATGTGTTAGCTCAGGAAAACACCGGCTGCTGGAAGTCAGTCATCTTTGGACCTCATGTTCTAATGGTGCCTAGCACAGAAGATCCCAAGGCCCAAGTGCCTAAAAGCCTTGAAAATTACTCAGATTAGGATTTTCAAAAAATTGAACTAGATGCAAAGGCTTTTAGCATAGTGGCTTCAGCTCTTCCAAATGAAATATATGCTGGAGTGTTACACTATAACACTGCCAAAGAGCTTTGGGATGCACTGAAAGAGCATTTTGGTGGGACAGAAGAGGTTATAGAAAACAACAGGGAGGTTTTAAACCAACAATATGAAACATTCTGTCATATAAAAGGAGAGTCACTAACCCAACAGTTTGAACGCTTTAGTTGTCTCATAAGTGAACTTAAACTGGTTAATGTTGAATTTGCAAAATCCACTTTAAATAGTAGGTTTCTTAGATCATTACCAGACAAGTGGGACACTATAGCTTTTGTGACCAGAAATTCTGTGGGGTTTAAAGAGTTAAGTCTGACCCAACTTCATGGTAGGCTTTTCACTTATGAGAGAGAGCTGAACCAGAAAAAGAAGTTGCAGGAATCTGGAAAAGTTGCTGATGATTACACCTTTGGTAACACAACACTTTTGGGTCAAGAAGAATCTGGTGGAAGTAAGGACCTGAGTTATGATCATTAGATTGACATAATTGTAGGTGGAGCCTTCAACTCTGAGCCTTACTCACTCAATTATGCTTTCACAGCTAATGGGGAAAACCAGATCCCAGATAACTTATCCTTTGAACTAAATGACCTCCAACATTTTGATCCCACTGATCTGGAAGAGATGGACATTTTGCACCAATTAGCTTTGCTGAGTGTAAGAACTAGTAAATTTTACAAGAGAACAGGTAGAAAGTTTCCAGGACTGCATGGCAATCTAAAAGTGGGGTTGGATAAGTCCAAAATTAAGTGCTATAAGTGTAACAGGCTAGGACACTTTGCTAGGGAATGTAGAAGTCAAAATAGTGGTCCTATCATAACTCATCCTAGCCCTAGACCTCAAAACACACAAAGCAGTATGCACTATTCCCAATATACCCCTGCTCCTCATGTGCAAAACACTGCCCATTATGCACATTCTGTAAACACTGTTCCAGTGCAATATGTTCAAACCACTGTTCCACAAATCTAGTAGTCCAAGCCCCTGTCTCTCAGGTTCAAGTGCAACAACCTGCACCACAACAAACTGCACAAACTTCTGCACCAGCAGAGGCCAGTCAGCAGAGTTTCTTTACTCAGGGCTTTGTTGATTAGAGCAGTATGCCTGATGATTTGTCTGATGAAAACTTTGCTCTATTTGCTAAATCTGATGATACTTTGCTCTATTTGCTAAATCTGATGATACTATTGATTAGAGCAGTATGCCTGATGATTTGTCTGATGAATTTTGTTTTATGGCCAGTGCTGAAACAGTGGATGAAGTTGCTGAGGCAGTGGTTACTGCTGTTGTTGGTGAACCACTGATAGAGAAGAAAGAACCTGAACCACTGTTGGAACCTCTTGCTGACCCATGGGATGGTAGAGTGTGTGAGGATGAATGTGATTGTGCCATGATGGCTGCAGCTAAGGTATCACCTCAGGTCTTGAAAAACCTATGTTCAGACAAATGCATTATTGCATTTGCTAATATAAAAGAGGTAAATGAAAACCTTAGGGACAAGATTTTAAAAGATGAAGTACAATTTGAAAAAACTGTCAAAGAGTTGAAAAATAATTTGTCTGAAAAAGAAAATGAAATCTGCAGTCTGAAGCATGAACATAGCATAACCAAGGACCAACTCCAAGCTATGGTAGAAAAATACCAAGTTTGTAAAAAGGAGCTTGAATCCATTCAAATCACTTGTGAAAAATGGGTGGAGTCTTGTAAAGGTTATGAGCTAATGTTGGAAAAGCAGATCAAGAGCAATGTAAAGTTTGGCATAGGCTTTAGGTAAAATGACCAAACTAAAAACACTGCTAAAATTGATTCTGGCTTAACTGAAGTAATTCCCAAAAACAAGGATGGTCAAGAAATTAAAATCACTGATAAAATGGTAACAAAATCATCTTGGAAAAACCAGGGGGGTCATCAACCTTTGAAGAGATAGAAAAATATCAATTCAAACCCACCTGGTCAGATGAATGTGACATCCTTGAGAATTTCAAACCAATGGATTTGTCCACCATTGAGGGTGTCAAAGCACCCAAGGCTAAGGTTATTCCTCTAAAATACATCCCAACAGAGGTTAAAAACTCTGTTGAAAAGGAAAAAGAAAAGAGGAAGAAAAGAGAAAAGGTTAAAAAACTTGTTTTGTAACTTTTGTGAAAAAAGAAATCATTCTACAAAAGATTGTTTTCATTTAAAAGCATTTGATATAAACAAAACTAGTATCATTGAGCCTGCACCTATGTGCACAATTTGTGGAAAAACAAATCATCTTACTTAAGAGTGTGTGTACCTCAAAACTTTTGGGGTTAAAAGAAAAGAGCACACTTCTAAAACACTTGAGAGTCCATCAAAACCTTCCATTAAAAACAAACAACCTTTTATGCCTGTCCAAACAGTTGTTACAAAACAACTGAACAAAACCTCTGCTCCCAGAGAGGTGCATGTGACAGATGCACCACCATCAAACCAATTCCAAAGAGGAAAAGGTCAACCACTGATGTGTTAAAAATGCAACATATAAATTTCATCAATTGTGGCATAAAACTAACCATTTTTTAGTACTAATGTTGGAAAAAGTGTGCTTTTGTCTTCCTTTTGTATTTTCAGGATGAAATGAGCTCAAATTAACAAAAGAAGCAAAAAGACCTAAAAATCTAACATAAATACAAGAAAAAGAACAAGACGTGACATGCCCGACCCCACGACAGCATCTTCCCAAGCAAAACAAGACAATAGAAGACTGAACACGCCCCGTGCTCAGCCAGCACGGGGGCGTGCCCAAGTGTCAGCAGAAAAGACAAAGTGGTAGAAGCTTCTATTGCCCACCACGGGGCCGTGCTCAGCGGACACGGGGCCGTGGTCAACTATAAGATTCGCACAATCCAGGAAATCTGCATAGTACAAAGATTCTTCTGCACCACGGGGTCGTGCTCAGCGGACACGGGGGCGTGGTCAACTAAAAAGACAAAACTGCATTAAATGAAGAAAGAAAAGGATGTGGACACGGGGCCGTGCCCACTGGACACGGGGCCGTGCCCGAGCTTCTGTTCAGCCTATAAATAGAAGTGCTTGGCTCAAGCTCAAACCATCCCTTGGCACACCACCTCTCTCACACTTCACCCACCACCCACCACCACCATAACACCATCATCCACCACCATCATCCATTGTCCATCGTAGAGTGTGTGAGTCGTCTCGGGATCCAAGATTGATCGTAAGAGTTCTTGACAATCAAGGCCATGTTTGCCTAAGTCTCTTACATCACTTGGTGAAAACAAAGTGTCTAGTGTAATACTTTTTATTTCTAATCTTTTCGCACTTTTTACTTGGTTTTGTATTAATGACTTTAATAACTAGCTGCTTATGTTGAAGGTGATCTTTCCTTATCGTTTGTCCGTGGTGTCTTCGCATTATTTTACTGTCTATATAAAATAAAAGATTTTCACCATTCATATCTCCACGGTCTATATGGAGGTATGTTGGCTACCTGGTCGGGGGTTAAGGGAACGGTTTGGTAAAGGTCTTGCCATTGTTCAGCGTTTAGAGGTCCTGCAATGGACCTGGGTCAAATTTAGTAGGACCTCCTTCAATACTTAACGGTATTGGATGGCGAGGGTCCAAACTCTTTGATCCCCTCATAAGTTAACTACTATTAATACTATAACCCGGCTATTTAGGACTGTATCCCTGCTGACTCAGACTACTTAGTCGAGGGTAACGTCACCTCCAAAAGAGGGGCCTACCATAATTTGCATTAATAACCTAATTAATTATCTTTCAATAATCCACCCTTTTAGGATTGTATCCTTGCTGACTCAAACTACTGGGGTGAGGGTAACGTCACCTTCAAAAGAGGGGCCTACTACAATAACTAAGATAATCTCTTAAAATAGTGCAAAAGTGCGGAAATAATCAAAGGTTACACTAGATACGAGTCGGAACCAAGTGATTCATCTTGTCTATCTGTTTTTTCTTTTTATTTTTATTTTTCAGCATTTTAGTTAGTTTTTATTTTTCTTAGTTAAAAATTTTTCTAAACCTTTTGATTTGATTAGACGTTGAGGATAAACCGGTACTAAAAGCTCTTGTGTCCTTGGACGACCTCGGTATCTTACCAACACTATACTACGCTCACGATGGGTGCACTTGCCCATATGTGTGTCTAGTGTTAGTAAATATCGTGTTTTATAAATTTAAAACTTGACTAAAAAGTGTTAAAGGGGCTTAAAATATACACCTAATATATATAACACTAGAATACGCATCAAGTTTTTGGCGCCGTTGCCGGGGACACAATGATTTTAAGAAAGTTAGGAATCAACGGCCTAATCGTTTTTCTTGTTTTTCATTTTTTTAGGATTTTTTTTGTAGCTTTTCAGCTTCTGCAGAACTCAGCACGGGCCGTGCCCGCTGAACACGCCCCGTGCCCAATCATTGGAACTAGCAATCCTGTTTTAAGTCAGACAGTAAGCTGAACACGGGGCCGTGCCCACTCAACACGCCCCCGTGCCCAAGTTTCAGTTACTGAAAACAGAACCGTGAGATCCCGACGGTTGGTAATTTCTGACACAAACATGAGTGATACTGATACTTTTTACTTTCGGCACTCTTATGGTACTATGTGGTGTCAATTATGTGGTGGTAACCATAAAGAATTAGAATGCTTTTTTCTAACTTATAAACCCCACTATATAGACCCATCGTTTCCTAGTATCCTTAAGAGGGGCGAAAGTAAAAATAATCCCTATCTCTCCCTCGATTGCGCCCAACCGAATATTCTAGGAGAAATGCTTCTCGATGAATTATTTCAACTAGAAGATCTAATTATTAATTGGTTGAAAGAACTTAGGAAAGATTTCAATAATCTTTTCCAAGATGATAACCAAGAAGGGTTGGAACCGCATTCAAACAACTTCATTGTTTCCAATGATACCTCTAACTCTAGTGAGGACTTGAGCGATAGTCGTCCCTGTGTCGATTGTGCCGTGAAGGACTCCCTATCGACTTCGTTCGATGCATACATAGACCTGAGCGATTCGACATACACCTTCTTTAACGAGAGCCCGGAAAAGGGTTGGACTTGTCCACCTACATATAGCATAGGAATCACCCTCACCGACAACCTCTTGCGTTCTCGTCTTAGTCTAGATCAATTAAGGTATCTTAGGCACTTTGGGGTTGTTCCATCCAGTAAGGAACCGCCCGATCCGGAAAAGTTCCTTGAAAATAGACAAATTCCTTAAGACAGCTTCTAGACACGGGGCCGTGCCCAGGTCAACACGCCCCCGTGTCCACCCAAAGATTCCCTTCTGATTTTGTCAGAATGCGGACAAAAATGTGTCAGGATTCCATCTGCACACGGGGCCGTGTCCAGCCGACATGGGGCCGTGCGCAACGTACTGTCGTTTTCTATAAATGCAGCCAAGAATCCTGCACATTTGAACCATTCCAGGGACAGAGATTTGAGGAATATTCTCACATACCATCCTAGGTATTTTCTAAAAGAAGTTTCTCAACCATCTTCTTATCCTTTCCTCTTTTATCCACTACTATCTTCTTCAATTTTCTTCATACTTCCATTGAAGCTTGAACATTCCATAATTTCAAGCCTTATTGAGATGTTTGTTAGATTTTTGTTCATGGAATCTTGTTAAAAATAAGTTTTATAACAATGTTTTAAGTTGTTTAAGTTCAGAAATGCTTCAAAAATCATAAAAACAATTTGAAACCCTAAGATTCCTTGTTCATAAATCCTGCAGATACCTGAACACGGGGCCGTTTCCGAAGTACTGGATCCACAAAGTTGAACTCTTTTCGGTTTGTTTTCTCAGAATGGCAAGCAGGACAAGCGGAAACTCTTCGTCGCATTCCAGAAACAACCGGCAGGGGAGAAGATCATCAACGGTTGAAGATTCTCTTGTAAACTATGTTTACGCCTTGAGAGAGGCCCTTGATGAAGTAACAAGTGTGGAAGAGGCATTGGTCGACCGCATTAATCATTTGACGGTGGGACTAGAAGGATGTCTCCGGGAGGTCAACCTTTTGCACCAAAGGTTGAACATTCTCGCCTCTCCTTCTTTGGTGCCAATTATCACCCAAAGGGCATGGAATGTGGTGCCGGAAGTCATCATTCCGGCCGAGTGGTACGCCCTACATCCGGAGCCTTCTCGAGACATACTACAAGGGGTTCCGTTTGGTGTCGCTCCTCCTCCACACGAGGTTGAGGAACATGAAGCCGCCTCCCTTCTCCCAAGGGAGATAGAAGAATGGCTCTAGCTACATCTAAGGGACACCATTCGGCTTGGAGTTCTACAAGGCATTTAGATCGGAAATCTATTTCCGGAATTTTGGTTCTTATTGTAGAAAGTAGGGCTCCTTAGGAAGACTTTACGGATCACTTGACCTATCTAATTTTAGGACTTTTAACTTTTATTTTCTGCTTTATTTTTCAATTTTTAAGACTAGTATGTAACTCTCTATGATTAATGAATGATGGTTTTAGTTAATTTGGTGTTTGGATGGTGTTGAATTGAATAAAACACACTTGAGATGGCAAAGGATGCGAGGGAAACTTGAACCAGCACTCCATGCAGGAAAACAGAACCATCCGACAGATTTCTTCGTTTACAGTAAGTTCGGCACGGGCCGTGTCCACCCAACACGGCCCCGTGCTGCACAGTCTGCAGAAAAAGACCCAGTTCAGGTAACTGGACACGGGTCGTGTTCATTCAACACGCCCCCGTGTCCAGGCTTCTGTTTCTCTTGTTTTAATTTTGTTACTGGCAGTTGAACACGGGGCCGTGCCCGGACAACACGGGGCCGTGTTCAGTGCCCAGTAACACAAAATTTTTGCTTTTTCACACCTTTTACACATTCAATCAACCTAAAAACTTATTTTTGGGACACATTGAGGACAATGTGTAATTTAAGTGTGGGGGGGGGGGGGATGCTAAAACCTTGAATCTTGCAAGTCCTAAATACAAGCCTTACACAAAACTCTATTGGAATCGCTAATCACCCCAAATTTTTTCAAAAATTTTCAATTTTTTTACTTGTCTAGGTTTAACTCGGGAAATTCAAGTTCTTAAAAAGGTTATGTTTTTACGAATTTACAACCGATAGCGTCGTGATAAAAAGAACCAACATAAGAAAATTATGAAAAAGGCATGACAAACTTAGTTAAAATTTGATTATATATACTTGATCACATAAAAACCCATTCCCACAAAAGTGAGTTTTGAGCCTTTATTGAGCATACAATTACATATCATTAGACTAAATGCTCATTTTTCGTTTCTTGTGTGAATAGCCGCTTGGTTCTTACGACTCTAGAACTTGCCATGACGATACATTCCCGGTCCTTACCAACTTAAACCCGAGTAAGTAAATGATGGAGGCATTAGGACTAACCTTTTTTTTTCTACACCATTATTTTTCTTTTTTTACCACCTACCCAAAATCCCCCTAGTTAGCCACTTTGAGCCTAAACCTTTTCATTTCATAACCCAAAAACCTCTTTTACCCACCAAAACCTTTTTATTTTTTTACCCTTTGTTTTAGTAACAAGTTCAGTTTTTCGTATGACTTTTCAAAAAAAAAAAATGTGTTGATGATGAAGCAAAAAGAAAAAATAAACAAACAAGTTCATCAAAAATAAATTTGTTTGAATAATAGCTTCATCAAAATAAAAGTTACAAAAAATAAAAAGTCTTACGAAAACCGACGCTTGTTACGCTTTTCGCCTTTTTCTACTAACCACTAACTCAACCACCTACCTTTAACCCAAGCCTAACCCTTCACCCGCAAAGTCCTCTTGATATTTACAAAGGTATATAAGTTAAAAAGGAGGAGGATTGATTGCTTGGCAAGCCTATGGTAGGAGTAAGTTCCATGCCGCTCTCGAGTGATCCATAAAAATACATTTTCGGCCAAGTGTTGAGTGATCCCCGTGAGGTATGTGAACTTGTATATAAATAGAATTTTAAAGAGGCATGTTATGCCCTAATAAGTAATTTATCTTATGAAAAGTTTTAAATAAATCATGACGAATAGGATTGTAAATAAATAAAAATAAAATTAAATAAAGAATCTTGGAAATCCCGACACTCTACGACAAGCCCAAAAACCTTCTTCTCTACCCATTCCATTTGTGAGTGTAATAGCCACATATTAAAGAGTTTTGCTTGAGGACAAGCAAAGATTCAAGTGTGGGGGTATTTGATGTGTTAAAAATGCAACATATAAATTTCATCAATTGTGGCATAAAACTAACCCTTTTTAGTACTAATGTTGGAAAAAGTGTGCTTTTGTCTTCCTTTTGTATTTTCAGGATGAAATGAGCTCAAATTAACAAAAGAAGCAAAAACACATCAAAATCTAACATACATACAAGAAAAGGAACAAGACGTGACATGCCCGACCCCACGACAGCATCTTCCCAAGCAAAACAAGACAACAGAAGACTGAACACGCCCCGTGCTCAGCCAGCACGGGGGCGTGCCCAAGTGTCAGCAGAAAAGACAGTGGTAGAAGCTTCTATTGCCCACCACGGGGCCGTGCTCAGTGGACACGGGGCCATGGTCAACTATAAGATTCGCACAATCCAGCAAATCTGCATAGTACAAAGATTATTCTGCACCACGGGGTAGTGCTCAGCGGACACGGGGGCGTGGTCAACTAAAAAGACAAAACTGCATTAAATGAAGAAAGAGAAGGATGTGGACACGGGGCCGTGCCCACTGGACACGGGGCCGTGCCCGAGCTTCTGTTCAGCCTATAAATAGAAGTGCTTGGCTCAAGCTCAAACCATCCCTTGGCACACCACCTCTCTCACACTTCACCCACCACCCACCACCACCATAACACCATCATCCACCACCATCATCCATTGTCCATCGTAGAGTGTGTGAGTCATCTCGGGATCCAAGATTGATCGTAAGAGTTCTTGACAATCAAGGCCATGTTTGCCTAAGTCTCTTACATCACTTGGTGAAGACAAAGTGTCTAGTGTAATACTTTTTATTTCTAATCTTTTCGCACTTTTTACTTGGTTTTGTATTAATGACTTTAATAACTAGTTACTTATGTTGAAGGTGATCTTTCCTTATCGTTTGTCCGTGGTGTCTTGGCATTATTTTACTGTCTATATAAAATAAAAGATTTTCACCATTCATATCTCCACGGTCTATATGGAGGTATGTTGGCTACCTGGTCGGGGGTTAAGGGAACGGTTTGGTAAAGGTCTTGCCATTGTTCAGCGTTTAGAGGTCCTGCAATGGACCTGGGTCAAATTTAGTAGGACCTCCTTCAATACTTAACGGTATTGGATGGCGGGGGTCCAAACTCTTTGATCCCCTTATAAGTTAACTACTATTAATACTATAACCCGGCTATTTAGGACTGTATCCCTGCTGACTCAGACTACTTAGTCGAGGGTAACGTCACCTCCAAAAAAGGGGCCTACCATAATTTGCATTAATAACTTAATTAATTATCTTTCAATAATCCACCCTTTTAGGATTGTATCCTTGCTGACTCAAACTACTGGGGTGAGGGTAACGTCACCTTCAAAAGAGGGGCCTACTACAATAACTAAGATAATCTCTTAAAATAGTGCAAAAGTGCGGAAATAATCAAAGGTTACACTAGATACGAGTCGGAACCAAGTGATTCATCTTGTCTATCTGTTTTTTCTTTTTATTTTTATTTTTCAGCATTTTAGTTAGTTTTTATTTTTCTTAGTTAAAACATTTTTCTAAACCTTTTGATTTGATTAGACGTTGAGGATAAACCGGTACTAAAAGCACTTGTGTCCTTGGACGACCTCGGTATCTTACCAACACTATACTATGCTCACGATGGGTGCACTTGCCCATATGTGTGTCTAGTGTTAGTAAATATCGTGTTTTATAAATTTAAAACTTGACTAAAAAGTGTTAAAGGGGCTTAAAATATACACCTAATATATATAACACTAGAATACGCATCAACCACCATACCAAAGGGTGCCACATGTTTATGAGGCTTACAAAAAGCCATCAAAACCCAAAGTGAATAGGCATCCTTTTGGTTATCAATATCTGACAGGAGATGGTCTACAGCAGTGGTTAGGGAAAAATGTTCAAAAATATGTTCAAACACCTGACCAAACCACTGTTTATACTCCTGGACTTGAGGCTGACCTATCTGTGACTCCATCCAAAGCCATTTTGGCTTTGGAGACCCACCTGAACTAATTGTTTACTTGATGTGCAGGGAGCTTCTGCATGCTTAGATAGTTTGTGGTATGTAGATAGTGGAGGCTCCAGGCACATGATTGGATGTAGAGCCCTACTCAAGAATTTCAAAACACATGAAGGGGGTTATATATCCTTTGGTAACAATTCAAAAGGAAAGGTGATGGGGCCAGGGACAGTTCAGGTTGGGAAGCTCAAGTTTGAGAATGTCAATCTCATTGATAACTTGAATTCAATCTCCTTAGTGTTTTACAGATGAGTGATAAAGGCTATGGGTCATTCTTCACTAAGGATAATTGTAAAATTGTTGGACCAGAAATGGTAGAAAAAATTGAAGCAATAATAGCCGAGGGTAAAACACAACTTGTTGCTCAAAGGAGTGGCAATGTGTATGTGGTTGATATGTCAAAAGAAAGTCCAAAGACTGATGCCTGTCTGTTTTTAGATGCCTCTAACAAAGAGACAGAGTTATGGCACATGAGACTTGGGCATACAAATCTTAAGACAATCACCACACTCTCAAAACAAGGCCTTGTAAGAGATCTTCCAGAAAAACTGTTCACTTGTTCTGACATTGTGTTTCCTGCTTAAAAGGTAAACAATATAAAAGCTCTTACAAGTCCATTGAAGAGTCCAAAACTACCAAGTGTTTGCAAATGCTTCACGTGGATCTGTTTGGCCCAGTAAAAATCCTGAGTTTGAAAAAGAAAAGATATTGTTTGCTTATGTCACACCCCGACCACGTAAAACAACAAAACGTGGCGGAAACGTCGGGGAGTGTAGTAACAGAATCATTGTTTCACAACCATGGATTTAATAATTTTGTTTTATTGAATTATTGAACACATTGTTTTATTACAAATCAAATAAATACAATTATTGTCTTTCAAGTTTTAAAGTCGCTAAGGTACGAGTCCATCCTATGTATAGCATGTATCAACAATCATCACATAGTAGCACCTGAAACATGTGTAAAAATAGGTACGTCAGCATAAAAATGCCAGTGAGATACATAGGCTTTATTAATGCATGATTCATGACTTGTAATTTTAAAAGAAAATGTTTAACAAAATAGTCATGAACTTAAAAATGTTTTCTTTTATAAATCATTTAACAAGTGATAAGAAATCAGACGATATAAAAGAAAGATACATAAATAAATAATTAAGTAAAATGAGTTTGTATAAAATATGTTTTGATAAAGAGGTTTGTAGTATACATAAAAATATACTTTGGTTTTAAGAAAGTCGAATAAGTAATATATTAAAAATATATTTTAGTCCCAAAATAGTTAAACAGATAGTATATTAAATATACTTTAGTCGTCAAAATAATAGTTTTCAACAGTATATCAAAAATATACTTTTGGTTTTATAAATAACATATTAACTATGTTTTAGCAATTAACAAAATATCTGTTGTTTTGTACAATATCACACATGAGAGCATATCAACCTATACCTTGGAAGTATAATAAAATATACAAAAAATGTGATTTGGAATTCATTCAAACCTTAGTGTATCAAACTACACCATTGGAGACTATAGAAATACCACAAAGGCAATCTCTATTTGGATAAAAATCGGTTTCTGACATTCCATGACAACAAGAATGGGGTGTTAAATCCTATAGCGCTATATCATACTACCAATCGGTCTGGTGAATGTATAAAATAAGTACAATCCAACAATTAATTTTAAAATCTTTGAAAAATTAGTGTTTAAACCATAAATAATCATTCAATTTGTCTAAAGATAAGTACTAACATGTATAATCATATAGTCGAAATCATGAAAATAACAAATAGGTACACATGTTTGTACGTCCGGTGCAGTCGTCTCCAAATGATCTGGTGCTAATTTCAGGGTTGGATAATCGGCTGTAGCGTGGAATACTACAAAGCGATAAGGAGAGTAAATTTACTCACCCACCCGACTGGCCAGACTGGAAAGGCACAAAGCAGAACTCCTGGAACTAGGGGTGAGCAAGAAAACCGAAATAACCGAACCGTAACCGAATAACCGAAATAACCGAACCGAAAAAACCGAACCGAAACAAAAACCGACGGTTCGGTTTTCGGATTTTTAATAACCGAAAATTTCGGTTCGGTTTTCGGATAAACGTTTTCAATAACCGAAAAAAACCGAACCGAACCGATAAGTTACAATCCATATATTTTTATGTTTAAGTTTAAATTGTTGAAGTGTTTAACCCAATGCTAGTAGAAAATGTTAATTTTATTCTTGAATGTAAAGTGTTTATAATAAAAACATTATAACTGAAATGATTTATTATTACCTATAACTCTATAAGATATAACAAAATTTAATACAAAAATTAAATTTAATAAAACTTTGAAGAAACATAAAAATATATTAGAGGGTTAGGTTTATGTAAACAATACTAATTAAAGAGGTGAACTATAATAACTTAAATATAAACATATAAAAAGATTGTTATAATATAAATTATACTTTTTATTTTTTGAATCTTACATAATTTTGTTCCAAAAACCGAAATAACCGAAAAACCGAACCGAACCGACGTAAAAATCGAAAAACCGAAACCGAAAAAAAAACCGAAACCGAACGGTTTTTAAAACCCAAAAACTGACATTTCGGTTTCGGTTTTGATTTTACCCAAAAACCGAACCGAACCGAACCGTGCACACCCCTACCTGGAACAAAGCAAGCAGTTTCCCGTTGGACCAAACCAAAAGGAAGATCAACTAGCTACACCGGAACAACTTCAACTAAGACAACGGATCCTCACTCAGCTGCTAGAAGAAATGGAATCGTCAAATGAGAACCTTTGAGGAGAAGAGGGGGCACTTGATACCGATCAGCGAGAATAGACTGCGTATGTCGGTGAATAATGGTATGCTCCTTGGGATCTCTGTCTCTCTCGTTTATAGCAAGAAAACCCAAGTATGTTGTATATTATAATAATGGCCTCGACCCCATTTGTCTTCTTGCATCAAACTTGTTGGCCCATGCAATCAGTACTTGAAGAACATATGATACTCAAAGCCAAAACTGGTTCTCAACAGTTGATCCACAATAAGCAGTGCATGTTCTAAGTTCCCTCCAATGACAGTAGTTTCCTATCAGCTGATGATCCTAAAGGTTGATCTACTCAACAACTGTTCTTTCTAAGTGTTGCTGATACAAAGACTATCAAGTACTATACACTGTTGATTAACAAAGCCCTGATGAAGACTAATCATTACTGATTTAAAGGCCTGATCAATCTAAGAAGAAAGCATTGATCTGTAACATCAGTGCTTGGGCATCAACAGCGGATAGAAGCATCAGTGTTTTACTTAATAGTATTTCAATATAACAGTGTTTGTTTAGATCAGTGTTTAGAGGTTGTTAGTCTGTTAGATGTCACTGTCTAGGTGACGTCAGCAAAGATGCTCAGTGGTTAGATTTGTACTATAAATAGATATATGATTTACCTTCTTTCTGTTGGTGCATGCGTCTGTCGACTTTGTCTTGTATCGAGTCTTGTACTTAGAATTGTTAGATCAAGGCACGTTGTACGAGAAAATAGGTAGTTTAGAGCTTGAATAGGCTAATTCCGCTTGAATGGTGTAATTCCGCTTGAAGTTGCACATTTGTAATTCCGCGCGGAATTAGATTCCGCTTGGAATTCTAATTTCGCTTGGGATCACTTCAAGCGGAATCTGATCCCTATATTTATCTGTTCAAGCGAGATCAGTAGTAACTTTTCCGGTCAGAGCAACGAAGTGCCGCCGAAGTGTCGTCTTGCTGTAAATCATTGTGAAATCAATAATACGACGGTTTAAAGTGTATATCTTGCTGAATTGACCTCGATACGTCTGTTTCCGCCGTTCGGGTCTGAAAACAATCCTACAAGTGGTATCAGAGCTCAGGAAGAAGAGTTCTTTCTAATTCAACTGAAATTTCTGATTTCTACACCTTCTTTTTCAAATTAAACTTGTTTTCACGGTCAAAATGTCTTGAAATTCACACATCATGTGCGATTTTGTGTATTAACAAACCCTAGAAAGTTTCAGAACTAATATCAGCCTATAACTTGTTCAATTTGACAAATTTCGCTTCGAGATTGATGACATCAGCAGCTCTTCAAACGGAATTAGCTCGTAATTCCGCTTGAAACCGGTAATTTCGCTTGAGATTTGGATAATTCCGCTTGAAAGTTCAAACGAAATCAGTGTTTCCGCTTCAAGGTGTAATTTCGCTTGAGTTATCTCGTTTGAAAGAGCTAATTTCGCTTCAAAGACATAATTCGGTTTGAGTGGTCCAAGCGAAATTAGGGTAGTTTCACTTCAAGGGTTATATCGTTTGAACTGTGTAATTTCGTTTGAAGGGAATTTCGTTTGAGAGGAAGTAATTTCGTTTGGTTTGTGTAATCTCGTTTGAAAGTAATCTCGTTTGAAAGATAATTCCGTTTGAAAAATCTGTTTGTGAAAGTTTTAAAAATTGAAACATGGAAGAGGAATTCTACAACGCATTTGCTACTCCAGTTACCCCGATTACTCTTGCACAGAACACAATTTTAGAAAATGAAACGGGGACGATGCAAAAACCGCCTAAGCTCATGTATATTGAGGAGTATAAAGGTTGGGAAGGACGATTTGAAAACTGGGTTCAAGCCAATTATTTGGATGCTTGGGAATGTGTTGAGACGAAATATATTAGGCCGACGAATGATGATGAAGAGATTGTTGCAATTAAAGATCTAAGTGCCGAAGATAGAAAGAAATACAAAGATGAGAAAATGATGCTAAGTCTACTACAACAAGCTGTGAAAGAAGATATTTTGGTTTTATTGCAACACAATGGAACTTCTTATTCAATTTGGAAAGCTTTAAAATCAAAGTTTCATGGAAGCCAAGAGATGGTCAAGAACAAAAAATCGCTTTTGAAGAAAGAGTTTGATCTGTTTCGTGGGTTAAAAAATGAAAGTACAAAGCAAATTATTGAAAGATACTGCAATCTGTTAGCAAACATGAAGAGATTGAGCATCAACAAAGATAATGAAGAGTTGATCGAAAAACTAGCTGATGCATTGCCATATGAGACTTGGGGCACATATCTTATGATGTTAAGAAACAAGAAAGGGTTTAGCAGTCTGACATTGAGTAAATTCATTGAAAAGATTGAGGCTCAAGAAATGGAACAGAGAAAAGTTTTAAAAATGAAAGATTTTGATGGTGAACAAGACATTGGTCTTTATTACAAAGGTGGTGTTAGTGATAAATCCACCAACATGTCACCGAAAGTTGAAACTGCATTCAATACAAAGAGTTCATCTGGAAGTTCTTCTAAAGGATCAAGCAGTAACACAAGTTTTTCATCATATCCATCATTTGATCCGAACATTTCAGCAACAAAGAATGGCAAGAAGTTACAATGCAATATTGTACTAAATCTAGAGAATGATGAGGATTATTCAGCAGAAGTTGCTAAGAGTCACATGTCTTTGTTGGGAACTGTGTTGGAATCATATGGTAGTTTTGTTGCAGGTCGAATCAGGAATCCAATGCTTAGAAAAGAGGATTATGATCAGATTGACGCTGAAGAAATGGAATTGATGGACATAAAGTGGTGTTTGGCAAGTGTGTTGAGACGAGCTGAGAAATTTAAGCAGATCACAGGAAGAGATGATTTACGTGAAGCTAATGTTTCTACTTTAGGTTTTGATAAATCTAAAGTCACTTGTTTTCGTTGCAGGGAAAAAGGACCTTCAAGAGGGAGTGTAAAAACCGCGAAGCAAGTGGAGCTCAAAATCCGTTTAACAACAACAATGATTACTACCGGAAGGCCATTTGTCGTCAAGTTGCTCAACAACAACAATAACCACAAGTGCCACATGGTAGGAAAGTAATCGAGGAGTCTTCAAAGAGAGCTTGTATGGTGAATCAGGATGACAAAAAGCCAACGGAAGGTTTCAGTTGGGACATATATATCTCAGCTGATAATAAAGCATGCATGATAAACCAAGATGATGAAAAGTTACCAGAAGGGTTTAACTGGGAAGGTTTCAGTTGGGATGATTATGATCCTAACAAAACTTCAGATCACAAAGCGTTTGTTGCTCGAGTTGAAGAAGATAGTGATGATGATAGAGAGTATTATGCAAGAAGAATGGAAGCTCATTTGAAAATGATGGCAGAAAGTGATAGCGAAGATGAAAAAGCTAAAAAGAAAAAGAAAAAGGTCAAAACACCGGTTAGTAGTGATGATGAAGAAGCTTCAGTGATAAAGAAAAAGATCAAAACACCAGTCAGCAGTGATGATGAAGTTGTTCCAGTGATAAAGAAAAAGGTGAAAAATATTCCAGAGTTCAAAGTTGAAGCAGAAGCTAATGCTAAGAAGGTTCCTGTGACATGTGAAAACTGTGAAGTAGTGAAGAAGCATAACAGTACTTTGGTATATAACATGAACAGATTGAAAAAATCTTATGATGTTCTGAACAAAGCCATGAATCAGTACAATCAATCAAGCGAAGAACAAGCAACAGCAATGAAGACACTTCAAGGAGCTTTCATGACAAAGCAAAGAGTAGTAAACAATTACATTGAGAAGTGTGCTGTGCTTGAACAAAAATTGGAAACTCAAAGAATTGAAACAGAAAGAGTAAATCGTTTGTTGAAAAGTTACTCATGTACTTCTTATGTCATTGACAGGATTTATCCAACTGTTGAAGGCATGAAGGCATTTGAGGATGATGAAGTAACTAAAGAACAGAAGGTTTCTGAAGAAAAGACTCCTGAAAAAAAGAAAGAAAAGAAGAAGGATACTAAAGTGAATGATTTTGGTAAGAAACAAGGTTTCAGTTACAACAAGTGTCCACCCCCGCTTGAAAATGGATATTCTCCGAGAAATCCAAATTCAGAAAGAGTCGAAAAGGCAACAAATTTACAGTGGGAGTCGGAGTCTTCAGTTAATTTGCTAGAAAATATTGATGTGACGTTTACATTATCTGACACTGATCATGAGTCCGAGTTAATAAAGAAAGTGGTCGATCAGGTGTTGGATAAAGATGAAACAGAGGAGTCAAAGTCGGAGTCTATGTCAGAGTCAAAGTCTGAGTCTAGCACTCCGAGTCAAACCGACAAACAGGGCAAAAGAGTTTACAATAAAGAATTTCTTCTATCAAAATCTAATTTGAATGACGAAACATTCAAAGTTGCATATACATTGAATGATTCCGATAAATTATATTCTGATGAGGAATTTCCAATAAGAGGTGTTAAACCTGACATGATCAAAAAGGTTTTCAAACTAACAGAAATTAATATTTCTGAAATAAATAATACACCTCAAGAGTACAACAAAGAGAAAACAAGAAAAAGGGTTACAGTTCTGGTTCTGGTTATCGAAAGAAACCAAACCATAACGGTAATTTCAAAAAGAAAGGTCTTGGTTTTATTCCTCCAGAAAATCATAAAAATGAAAAATATGTTCGTGATTTTAAATCAAAAATCATATTTGTTTCAGGTACGTCTACTGAAGAGGAAAAAGAAAATTTGTTTAGAAATCAGTCGAACAAAGAATTCCTTGCGAAGAAGCAAGAAGAGATGAAGACTACTGATCAGATGAAAGAAACGAGAACCTGTTTCCAATGCAACATTGTTGGTCATATTGACAAGAATTATTCCAAGGCAATACAATCAAAACAGGGAGTTTCTCGTAAACTGAAAGATAAAGAGATTGTGTTTGAACCACCAATTGATAGAACAAAACATTTCAAAAATTCAACTTTTGAGATTGGTGAATGTTCAAACAGGTTTTACAAGAAAAGAGCAAATCTTGACAACCAAAAATGGGTTGTTAAGAAATCAGATGATAGTTCTAGCAATGATTCTGATTCATCAAAATCAGAGGAGCTATCTTCTGGCGATGAATCTGATTCCACAAAATCAGAGGAGCCACAAATTGAGATTAAAAGTGAAAAATCAGTGCCGACTGTGGATGATGTGAATTTTCCACCACTTCGGGCTGAAAATTTTAAAAAGAAAACTGGTAAAGTTGAGATTTCAAATCAGTTCTTTTCTGAAAAGAAAGAATTTGATGTTGAAAAAGCGTTTAATTCCAAAGTGAAACACATTTTTGGAAAAATGGTTGACAGGAAGGTCAAGGGAGTCAAGGAATTTTACGAGAAGAAAACAAAGAAGCAAGGTAAAGTATCATCCCTGGTTTGTGACTGGGATGGTACCTATTATAAACAGTAAAATTCTGGACTTGTCGAAGCTCCCAAGTTGGTAATCGTGGAACATGAATCGGCATCATTCTTTGTTTATGAAAATTGTTTTTATAGAAGTATGACTTGCCGGAACTCCCAGGTTGGTAAGCGAGGAGCAGGTATCGGCATCTTTCTTGAGAAATTCACGAAAGTGATTTCGTTTTATAAGTGGTTGAAAAAGGTTTTCACTTACAAGTGGTAAATCAGGGACATTAAGTTGTATTTGATTTCCTACAAGTGGTATTTTGAAAAACAAGGTGATGAATCCCCTAACCTACAAATGGTTTTATAAAATCAACAAAACTTATTTTCCGGAAAAACCATTTGATTAAAACAAACTTAAGTGTTTTGAATTCAATGGGAAAATAGTTTGTTGTGAGGGGGAGTTCTGATTGTTTATGCCAAGTGGATGGCGAAGTGAAGTGATTTGATATCAGTTGTCAATTTCCGTGTATAGTTTGTTTTCAAATTTCTTTAAATGTGTTTGCATTTTAGGGGGAGTAAGAATTCTGAAAATCCAAAAACATTTGAAAATTTGAAAAAGTCAAAAACATGATAAAATTCAAAATTGAGTTTTGTTGTACAAAAGAGGAAATGATAGTAGATCAGTTGGACTGTCACAGCATGCTAAAGAAATGGAAAGATAAAATGTGATAAACGGTCTCACTAAAGATGTGACGGTAGGCTCGGCTAGACTAGTAGATTTGCGATAATGATACAAAATTAAATGAAAAAGCTTAGTTCTAGTGGGAAACATGGTCGAAAACATAGTACTTAGTTTTGTCCTTCTTGATTGTGTGCCTACTCAGTAATCACTGATTGTCGAAAGACATAAAACTGGTTTAGTTTGTGAACTTTCACAATTTTGCTGAAAAGTCGCTGTGATTGTGCATTTCATTTTGCAAAGATTTAGACTTGTTTGATTTCTTTATTTTGTTTAAGCATTGGACATCCTCTGCGTATACGTGAGTATCGACCTGGATGTTATTGCCTAAACGTTCTGCTTTATTTTCTTTGGTGTTTCGTTTAAGCTTTGGACCTCCTCTGCGTATTCGGAAGTATCGACCTGGTGGTTAAAGCCTAAACAACTTCAACTTGTTTTATTTTTCTTATTTTGTTTAAACATTGAACTTTCTCTGTGTATACGGAAGTATCGACCTGATTGTTAAGGTTTAAACATTCTGCGTTGTTTTCGCACAAATCACAGTTGATAAAAGTTTAAAGGCATTACTTGAGTTAGTGTATTGCATGATGAGGGGATATGCTGAGATTGTGGGGTCCATAAGAACTTAGTGCAAAATTAATATACCTTAACGTATCGGTAAGCATTTCGAAAGTTTTTAGATTGAGTTCAAGTGGATAACAATATCGTCAATCTATGTGAATCGTTTAGAACTTAAAATGTTTAAAGCTTAACGGTGTTGGTGATTGGTCTCATAAACTGATATGATCCTTTTACACAAACTCACAAAAATATTGTATGTAAATATTTCTTTACTACATTTCTTTTCATTCAAAAATCCAAAAAGATTTTCAGTGTGGTTTAGCATAAAATTTTTGAAAAGTCAAAAAGATTTTCGATAACTGATGTTGGAGAGCTGATTTTCAAAATTCCGGGTGCTAAACATGATGACAATTGGTTTGGGAGAGTGTGTTTTGAAAAGAAAAATGATAAAATTATTCATTGATTGAACAATTCCTGCAAGTGGTTCATCAGAAATTTTAAATGTTAAATCATTTTGAGAATTGTTTTTACAAGTGGTCATCATAAAATTTATTTTTGGGTAGAGTTTTTGTGTAGGTAATGATAGAGCCAGCAACCGATCTTGGGATAATCAAATGAAAGCCAGGTCTCGATCCTGAACAGAATTTGAGCCAGGTCTCGATCTTGAACCTGTGGAAGACAGACTACGATCCCAGCTTACTGAGAGGGGGAGTCTGAATGAAAAAGAGCTAGGTTCTGATCCTAAGATTGCTGATACTGATGAACTTAAGGAATCAAGAGATCTGATCAAGAGAAGATAGAGCTAGGTTGCGATTCTGGAAGAAAGAGAAAAGATAAGATTTGTGGATGCTTACAGTGTCAGATACTTCAAAGAGTTCAAGAAGACTGATAAAGACTGAAGATGCAAAGACTCGACACTTAAGACTTGTCAACATTCGAGGGGGAGTCTGTTGGTGCATGCGTCTGTCGACTTCGTCTTGTATCGAGTCTTGTACTTAGAATTGTTAGATCAGGGCACGTTGTACGAGAAAATAGGTAGTTTAGAGCTTGAATAGGCTAATTCCGCTTGAATGGTGTAATTCCGCTTGAAGTTGCACATTTGTAATTCCGCGCGAAATTAGATTTCGCTTGGAATTCTAATTTCGCTTGGGATCACTTCAAGCGGAATCTGATCCCTATATATATCTGTTCAAGCGAGATCAGTAGTAACTTTTCCGGTCAGAGCAACGAAGTGCTGCCGAAGTGTCGTCTTGCTGTAAATCATTGTGAAATCAATAATACAACAGTTTAAAGTGTATATCTTGCTGAATTGACCTCGATACGCCTGTTTCCGCCTTTCGTATTGAGCAAAATTCTTCTGATCGACTCGTTCGGGTCTGAAAACGATCCTACACTTTCACTTAATCATTTTGTTAAACAACACAATCAGAACAAACTCAGATCCTAACAATTATTATCAGAGCATAGGACGGTCAAATTCGATCTAACAATCAATTTGACATAAAAGTTCAGCTCAATTTCGTTGATACTAAGTTGTTTGTATCAGTTGAAAAATAGAGTACAAGTGTAATCACGTCTAAAGTTGATTATTCAAAAACTTCTGTAAAACAACCAAGATAACATCACACTCACAGGACCCTCACAACACCGGAACACTATTCAAGCCACCTATGCTTGTCAGATCTGAATACAATATCTGGCAATGTAGGATGGTGTCACGGCCCATGACCCGGTTTGACCCGTTTCAGGAGCCGCGGCAGAAAATACTGCGGTATTTATTTAATTGAGTTTTACAGCGGAAGTTTTCATCAGGATCTTTTAAAATGTAAATATTTCCCGATTATTTTATTTCACAACGCGGGATAAACCCGGTAATTTACAATAGTTTGATTTCACAAAGAAATCTTTTATTTTTACAAAACATGTTTCTTTATTTTATACTGAGCCACTTCCTTGAGCTTTATAGTGCTATATGGCACTTTTCCTGATTCATAACAGGTCACCTGAAACATGTTTGAAAAAGGTTTTGTCAGCGGGAAATACCGAGTGAATCATTCTATTTTGCATAATGATGCATAGTTATCAATTACAGCATAAGAGCGATTACAATGGCTTCTATCTTATTTTTATCTGGCATTCTGTCACAATGGTGACAAGTCACAATGGTGACAAGTCACAATGGTGACGATGGTCATACCACTATTTAGATCAATGAACCTAAATAGTGATGATTATCCCTGTAGGTCAATGAACCTAACAGTGATTATCCCGAGTAGGTCAATGAACCTAACTGGGTGAGAATTAGTAATGTGCACAATACCCCACTAACCAGTAATTCAAGATATCCACGACTTAGTCCCTGTAATTATAATCTTGAAAATAATTTGGAGTATTGTAAAATATTTGATAGAAAGATAATGACTCACAAACTGTGAGAAAAGTTTTATAAAGCAATTTGATAAAAAGAGAGAATGACTCACAAACTGTGAGAAAAGGAGAATGACTCACATTGCAGATTTATACGGGCAGAGCCTAGCCTACTGATTAGCCTTTTATCCTAATTTAAATATCAAGCACACAATTTGGGGTTAGTAATCAATCCAGCATTTACGATAACTCACGAGATCAAATTCTCACAACGAACGACAAAGTGCAATACTTTATCCATCGAATTAACGATGATCCGTCGAATTAACAACGAACGACAAAGTATAATACTTTATCCATCGAATTAACGATGATCCGTCAAATTAATGACGAATGATAAAGTATAACCCTAATGTGGGCGGCACTTAAACATTCATTGGATATATTGATCAATCGGACAATGAATCGTAGCAGCGATTGTGCTAATACCCTGATTGCAGCATCAATTTAGTGCCGGTGTATGTTAATTGAAATATACAGAGCTTATCTCGGTGTATAATTGTGAATTCTTTCGACGTAATATGTTCAGATTTCGAATGCCAATGTCTGCTATTTATAGCTGAAATTTGAGAAACCCTGCGCATCGTAGGCCTAACATCCCCTGCGCATCGTATGGGTCTCAAAATTGCTATGTGCTTGCCGCGTGTGTTTCTAGCCTTGCTGAGTCGACGATATTTTAAAATTCAACTTCTTCAACACGCAAATATAGATAATCATCAACTAGGGTTTACCGCCCCTGAGTTTTAGAGGCCATAATCCTGATTCCAACTGTTCTAGAAATTTTAGGGTTTGCACAGAATCACTTGGGTGTCTCAATTAGGGTTTCCTATTGGTCAAATTAATTTAATAATTATGACTTTTGATGAGAGTCGTTACATTCTCCCCAACTTAATAAAAATCTCGTCCTCGAGATTTACTGGAATAATTGAGAATACTTTCTCTTCCTTTTGGATTCCAGTTCCCAAGTATATTAGGATCCTGTCTTTGAATCCTACTTTACTTAACATTATTGGTTACTTTATATCTTGGAAAGGTACTACCAAAGATTCGTCTGATAGACATTTCTTGAGATTGGATATATAAAATATATCATGTATTCCAACTAACCTTCCTGATAGTTGTAAGTAACTGGTCCAATATGTTGAATTACTGGAAATGATCCTACATACTTTGGTCTTAGCTTTCCTTTCTTACTGAATCTAACAACTCCTTTCCAAGGAGATACTTTTAATAGTATTTTGTCTCCAACTCGAACTCCAACGGTTTTATCTATTATCTGTATAATTCTTATGACTATCTCTTGCCGTTTTCATCCTTTCCTTCGTGATACTGAATATCACAGTTGTAGTCATTTAGGATTTTCATCCATCTCTTTTGCCTCAAATTCTTTTTGCCTAAATATATATATATATATATATCTTAACTTCTTATAATCTGTATAGATAGTATCCTTACTTCCATACAGATAATATCTCCAAAAATTTTGGCTCTAAATTCTAACTTATGAGTGGTATAATTCCTTCGCACCTTTTTCAATTGTCTTGATGCATATGCAATTACCTTTTTGCGTTGCATTAACATACTTCCAAATCATATACTTTAAAATCTTCAGTTCCTTCTGGTAAGTCTAGGATTTATGTTTTAATATCCTAAAAACTTCTTTTTGTTTAGATCTCTAATCAAACTTAACTGTTTTACAGGTTAACTTAGTTTAATGGTATAGCTATTTTGAAAATTCCTTAATAAACTGTCTATAATACTAAACCTACAAAATTCCTAATTTCCATTGCGGTTTGCAGAATCTTCCATTTGGTAATTACTGCTATCTTAGCAAGATCTAAGTGAATACCTTCATGATTCACCATATGACCTAGAATTGTACTTCTAACAGCCAAAATTCATTCTTCGAAAATTTGGCGTAAAGCTTTTCTTTTCTTAACAAAGTTAAGAGTACATGCAATTGCTGACAATATTCTTCCTGATTTTTGGAATAAATAAGTATATCGTCATTTGAAGACAATTACCAATTTATCCAAATATGGTTTACAGATCCTATTTATCATGTCCATGAATGCTGCAGGTGCATTCTTTAATTCGAATAGCATGATTGTAAACTCGTAATGACCATTCCTAATTCTGAAAACAGTCTTAGGTACATCTTCCTCTGATATTTTTAATTGATAATATCCGTAACGTATGTCGATCTTAGAAAAATATCTATTTCCCTGGATTTGATCGAATAGATCATTAATGCTAAGTAATGAGTATTGATTCTTAATTATAACTTTATTCAATTTCCTATAATCAATACACATTCTTATCGAATGTCTTTCTTTTTCTTAACAATCAATATTGTGCTAACCGATAAGGTTCCTTGGCTTATCGGTAAAATTCCTGAAATTTAGATGAATCTTAAATTCTATCTTTATATCTGGTGGTAATCCAGGTAAATCTTCTGGAAATACATCTGGGTATTCGGAATTTACAGAAATTTCCTTAAATTCTGTATCTTTAGTATTAATGATTACTGAAATCATATATACTATTCCTTGCTTTCGTTCATAATTAGCAATTTCCATTACTGATATGAACTTCATAGGCTTATATGGTTTATCTCCTGTAATCATAATTACTTCTCCGATGGTTGATTGAATTTCCAAGAAATTCTGATCACAGATAATGATCACAACATCGAATTCAACTAATTTCATAGGTAATAGGGTTGCAGAAAACTTATAACTTATTTCTATGTTCTGCATAACCTTATTTATTTTAACTAAATTCCCATCTGCCGTTTCTAATATAGAAATTTATCTAATGCTGGTTAATGGTAAGTTAAGAGTTTGGTGTCACACCCCAACCGATGGCGGAAACATCGGGATGTGGCACTAAGCGAACAGATTGCTCAAAACAACATAACACTAAATGTGACAATATAATTTAAAGTTCCATTTCATTAAACTCCAAATGTCATACAAAGTCTCAAAAGAAATAACATGAATTCAAACATTTATTAATTTGCTAAGATGTGTATCTAAGCCATCCTAGCTCGATTACTTGGAACCTTGAATAATTCAACCTGCAACATGTATTAAAATAAAATCAACAAAAATGTTGGCGAGTATACAAGTTTAATACATAGCATAATAATTGTATAAAATGTTTCTCATATCCAATGTGAATAACAATGATCATATCAACAGTATATACTCGAAACGATGTTACTCTACGTGTCCAAACCAAAGTTTAACGCAATTAACATGCCTATCCCAATGAATGAGATGGTTTTAACATAGATTAACCTAACAATACCCGCCAAAATAACGGGAGGGGCGTTTCTCAACCTATAGCGCTACCATTGTTAGGGGAGGCTTGCAAAGTTAATGAACACATAGTCATGAGAGTTTACAGTAGCATAACATGTATAACATGAATCAAATTGTATCACATAGAGTTTGGATAGAGTGTGCATAAAGCTGTTTGAAGTGGATAGTGTGTTTGATATAGAATACATATTGCACCCAAAAGTGTTAAAATGGAAAATGGGTCATGTATACTCACAGTGGTAGCGTTGCGATTTCTTGTAAGTACGCACGAATAAGGGCGGAAGATTTCGAATATAACGGTTTATCCTAGAAATTAAAACAATGATCTCGTTAATATGGTTTCCATTTGTTTAAGGTTAACGTTATGATTTACCTTGTTCGTATTATTCGATGTCTAAAAGAAACAACGTAGTTGGTTTGGTATTTTGGTTAATCATAAGTTTAATTGCTTTGCAAAAAGATAAAAAGGTCTAATTGTAGATTATAAATAAAGTTTATGGATTTTAAAATACATTAATTAGTTTAAATTAATATGAGATAAAATAAATTAAATAAAATAAAAACTATAAACACACATGCAAACCGGTTGGACTGTGATGTCCAATGTGTTTCATTTTGGTTTTTATTTCATTTAAATGCCATCAGAAAAGTCATCTTCTTCATTTTCATAAAACATATTCGTAACTACTGTTTGCATGAAACTTATATATCTAGTTGTTTGAACATTGTTAACATGAGATGTGTATTAACTGTATTAACGAAGAACACGAAAAAAAACAAGAAATTATACCGAAACGAAAAGACGTGAACCCGGACCAAGCTAGATCGCCTTCTTCGTTAATTAACCGAACCAAAAGAAAGAACCCACCCACTGTATCAGTTCAAACGTGTGAATTAATATGATGAAATTTGTGGTATGGATTCAGAAAGGAAATAAGAGATCAACTAGAATGAAAATTATACCGAACGCAAAGTTGTGCGTTTCTGGCGAGCTCCGATCTTCGGCAAAACTCCGGTGTGGATACAAGTTTCTCCGGCGAGGGTGTAATGTTAATCGAAAGAGTGTTGTCTGTGTGTGAAAGGGTGTCGAGAGGATCGATTGCGGGTGAAAACGGTGACAATGGTTTGGTTTATATAGGCTCATGGGTCGTCGAGTTAAAAGGGAAGTTATGGAAGGTTTCTTAAACGTGAATGCATGGTGACGGAAATCAAGGCTCGGATCATGATTGATTTAAAAACGGAAACGCGGAATCGAAATCCCAATCCCGACTAATCAGGGAGTTTACCATATTCTCCTGCCATTCTTCGTTTGAGCGGCAAAGTTTTAAAAGAAAGTCAACCGAAATTTGTGGTTTAAAAGTTTAAGAACTTGTTAATTGAAAGTTACACCAAGGTCCTTCCACTTTACTAGTTGACTAACTAGTACTAACTAGGTTAACTTGACTAGCTGTAAAACCTTAACGAGGCTAACTAGATTATTATTTTTATAAAAAGAATAAACCTTTTAAATTGTAAGATTAACTAATTTAATTAGTTAAATAAAAAATAAATAAATAACCATTTTTATAAACAGATTAAATTAACAATATCCTACAACGATTATTTATTTCGCGAAAATTACCGAGGTTTAAAGTATAGGATCCGTATTTAAAACGGATCGGATTTTGAAACGGGTCGATTTTGACGGGGGTTACAGTCTCCCCTACTTTAGGAGATTTCGTCCTCGAAATTTTAGAGTAAGACTTCTAAAGATTCAAAAGAAAACATAGAGTAGATGACACTTGATCATAATGTCTTGTTTAAGAGAAATTGTTTTCATGAGTGCGTCACATAGTTTCACATAGCATACAAAAGGTTCAATTAGTTTCACATAGCATATAAAGTGTTAAATTAGTTTTACATAGCATAATCATGAATTTCACGTAGTGTAATATAGCTAATGAAAGCATCGTAAATTTAGTTTGTTCACGAGATATTATCATTATTTGTTTTAGATTGCGAAAATAGTGCGATTCGTGTCTCCAAGCTTGAAATGAAAGTAACGTTCAAATATAAAGTTTCATTGAGAACGAAGAAGAGTTGGTACCTACCTCTGAGGTAAGGAAATCACCCCTAGCTCATTGGTGAAGTTGAAAAGTGAGCCGAGCTAATCGTCAAGGTAAGGAAATCACTCCTATCTTGATAATAAGCTTCCATGAGTAGTAGCATAAAAATGTAAAACAATCCACATGACATACTTAGTTAACAAGATTAACGTATCACTGGCATGTGAATAAACATGTCAACCCATCGTGTACCGCAATTGAATGACTTAACATGACCTCTCGTTCACGGGTGGTGCGCTACTCCTATAGCACTACGCATAGTGCTATACATGTTAAGGCGTGGGTTAAAGGATAAGTTCATCACATAAGAATTACCCAGTGATCACGAATCCAGTATAACATATTAGCATGCATGTATTAGATTGAAATGATATATCGCACAAATGTAAAACACATGAAAATTGAGATAGCATAAAAGAGATTTAACGTAAAACATGGATTGTCACGGAACGTAACATAAGACTATTCCAAAGTGAATCGAGGTCCTTTTCGAATTAAGGAAACGTGCTTTGGCCTAATAGACAAATACTCTCATCGAGAAGCGATTAACGATATTTGTCCTTCCAGTTACTACACGTCCTTAATCGATTGGGAAAATCGAAACTTTGGCGAGATTGAAAATCGAGGAATGGGACTAGTTAACAAGATGCGAGTTTCACCTCTAACTTGATAACATCGTACCCTAGTGTGGTTGGTACTTATCATAAGATAAGGGTCCTCTAGAATATGAAATGGAAAACTCCCTTCAAGGTTTGGATACCACTCCTAACTTGAGGGTAGATTTCGTGCAAAAATCAAAGTATAGCTGAGTGAAAGTCTTCACCAAATGTGGGAATCACCCCTATTTTGGTGAGTCATTTCTATTGTGTTATAAGAGTGTCTTCAAAGCCTCCAAGTGTGTATTGTGTTATGCCTTAGGAAATGCATGTATATTAAGAGTCCAAGAAAAGTAGAGGGAAGCAAAGAAGATAGAAAGGAAGTTGTTTTAAGCAACACATAGTGAATAAGCTCTTAAACTATAGACTAGGCAAGGCATTCCTAATTCCCTACTATGGACTAGGGAAAAGTGTAGCAATTTACCTAATTCCCTATAGTTATGGCTCTGATACCAATCTGTCACACCCCAACCGATGGCGGAAACATCGGGATGTGGCACTAAGCGAACAGATTGCTCAAAACAACATAACACTAAATGTGACAATATAATTTAAAGTTCCATTTCATTAAACTCCAAATGTCATACAAAGTCTCAAAAGAAATAACATGAATTCAAACATTTATTAATTTGCTAAGATGTGTATCTAAGCCATCCTAGCTCGATTACTTGGAACCTTGAATAATTCAACCTGCAACATGTATTAAAATAAAATCAACAAAAATGTTGGCGAGTATACAAGTTTAATACATAGCATAATAATTGTATAAAATGTTTCTCATATCCAATGTGAATAACAATGATCATATCAACAGTATATACTCGAAACGATGTTACTCTACGTGTCCAAACCAAAGTTTAACGCAATTAACATGCCTATCCCAATGAATGAGATGGTTTTAACATAGATTAACCTAACAATACCCGCCAAAATAACGGGAGGGGCGTTTCTCAACCTATAGCGCTACCATTGTTAGGGGAGGCTTGCAAAGTTAATGAACACATAGTCATGAGAGTTTACAGTAGCATAACATGTATAACATGAATCAAATTGTATCACATAGAGTTTGGATAGAGTGTGCATAAAGCTGTTTGAAGTGGATAGTGTGTTTGATATAGAATACATATTGCACCCAAAAGTGTTAAAATGGAAAATGGGTCATGTATACTCACAGTGGTAGCGTTGCGATTTCTTGTAAGTACGCACGAATAAGGGCGGAAGATTTCGAATATAACGGTTTATCCTAGAAATTAAAACAATGATCTCGTTAATATGGTTTCCATTTGTTTAAGGTTAACGTTATGATTTACCTTGTTCGTATTATTCGATGTCTAAAAGAAACAACGTAGTTGGTTTGGTATTTTGGTTAATCATAAGTTTAATTGCTTTGCAAAAAGATAAAAAGGTCTAATTGTAGATTATAAATAAAGTTTATGGATTTTAAAATACATTAATTAGTTTAAATTAATATGAGATAAAATAAATTAAATAAAATAAAAACTATAAACACACATGCAAACCGGTTGGACTGTGATGTCCAATGTGTTTCATTTTGGTTTTTATTTCATTTAAATGCCATCAGAAAAGTCATCTTCTTCATTTTCATAAAACATATTCGTAACTACTGTTTGCATGAAACTTATATATCTAGTTGTTTGAACATTGTTAACATGAGATGTGTATTAACTGTATTAACGAAGAACACGAAAAAAAACAAGAAATTATACCGAAACGAAAAGACGTGAACCCGGACCAAGCTAGATCGCCTTCTTCGTTAATTAACCGAACCAAAAGAAAGAACCCACCCACTGTATCAGTTCAAACGTGTGAATTAATATGATGAAATTTGTGGTATGGATTCAGAAAGGAAATAAGAGATCAACTAGAATGAAAATTATACCGAACGCAAAGTTGTGCGTTTCTGGCGAGCTCCGATCTTCGGCAAAACTCCGGTGTGGATACAAGTTTCTCCGGCGAGGGTGTAATGTTAATCGAAAGAGTGTTGTCTGTGTGTGAAAGGGTGTCGAGAGGATCGATTGCGGGTGAAAACGGTGACAATGGTTTGGTTTATATAGGCTCATGGGTCGTGGAGTTAAAAGGGAAGTTATGGAAGGTTTCTTAAACGTGAATGCATGGTGACGGAAATCAAGGCTCGGATCATGATTGATTTAAAAACGGAAACGCGGAATCGAAATCCCAATCCCGACTAATCAGGGAGTTTACCATATTCTCCTGCCATTCTTCGTTTGAGCGGCAAAGTTTGTAGGATCGATTTGACCGATCAAACGAGTCAATTTGAATGTGTTTACACTATTTAGATGGCGGAAACATCTAAACAGCTTAGAATCAGACAGAAAGGAGTAGAAAACAGAATAGATTCACTTTTAACACTTGTTCTCTGTTATATAATGACTTGGAAAACTGGCAGCACTTCGTTACAACTTCTCGGAATGCATACCAAATGAGAACTACACTAGCCTATTTATAGGCATTAAGATTTCGCTTCAACATGTCTCAAGCGAAATCTCATCACTTGATTTCGCTTGAGGCTTACATCACATACCCTGAAGCGAAACCCTATCAAACTAACTTAAACTTTACATTCAGACCCCTACACTTTACAAACTTGACATATTTAGACCCTAGACTTATGACGTAGGCTTTAGACATCATGTATCAACAAACTCCCCCTTGGATAAAGCCGGAGTCTTCAGTCTAGGGTCTAAATATGTCAAGTTTGTAAAGTGTAGGGGTCTGAATGTAAAGTTTAAGTTAGTTTGATAGGGTTTCGCTTCAGGGTATGTGATGTAAGCCTCAAGCGAAATCAAGTGATGAGATTTCGCTTGAGACATGTTGAAGCGAAATCTTAATGCCTATAAATAGCATGTTTTCTCAACAACATCTTCCTAAGCTTTTCATTATCATCAGCTCTTTTCTTTTCTTCAGCAACCTTAACAAGCGAAGTAATTACTTTGTTTTTCTCATCATACACAGCATGTTTCCAAAAACGTTTGATGTGTGACTCATACACCATTTTTCTATCTGTTAAAGTTTTTTGAATTGGCAATCTTCTCATGAATTCCAGAATGCTAGAGAATTCAGACAACTTTGAACTCCTTGTCACATCAAGATCACAACAAGAGTTGTGAAGAGCTTTGAATAGAATATTCGAAGGCTGCACATCAAATATCACAAAAATTCAAACATATTAGATAATTTTTATAAAATTTCAAATTTACTCATCATTTTAAGCGATATCCAAGATTTCGCTTAAAACTCATCTGAGTAAATAAGATCTGTTCAAGCGAAATAGATATTTGAACATTTCGCTTGAATATTTTAAAAAAAAAAAATCCAATATGTGTTCAAGCGAAATGTTAGATAACCATTTCCCTGAAGCGACACTAACATGTCCTTTGAAGCGACACTGTCCAAACACATCAAAAAATTTTGTAAACATATGATCAAATTGATCACACAGTCCTGTTCTACTTTCAATTCCGAGTAACCTGATATCAATTTCATTCATTTTAACCCACACATCTGTTCTAGATCTAAGATTAAAAATCTGGTCAAACGTCAATCTCTTAAACACACAGATCTGAATCAATCAAACAACACACTATCATCTACACATGATTCCGACTACACATGTATGATTTGATTTGATTTTATCCAGTTAAAAACCCTAAAACTATGTGTTCTAACCCTAACCGTCGCCGACACATCAAAAATCAACGAAAAACGATACAAATCTCAGAAAATACTCACATTCACCATGATTATAGTTGAGTTTGCCAACTAAAATCACAAGATCTTGGTGAAATTTTGACAGAGTAACGATAGAAAAACGAGATTTAGATGAATTCGCTTGAAGTCTCTCTGACAGACCTTGAAGCGAAATGGTTGAAAAATAATGACTGAAGCGAAGCAATGTTGTCCTCTTATACTTCTGACGATTTCGCTTCAGGCATACTAACAACATCTTGAAGCGAATTCGTTAACATGAAGGTTTCGCTTGAAACAGATTTAAGCGCATTTTTCCTGAAGCGAAAACCTTAAAAAACTTGTTTTACCTTTTTGAATTTTTCAGATTTTAATGTCACACCCAGTTAACCAAGTCCAAGTTAATGACCTTGGTCAACTGACTAGTCTTACCAAGTCCAACTCAATGACCTTGGCTAACCAAACTATAAAGATACCGGATTTCTTAAAAAATTAAGTTCAAATTAATGAACTTTTAAATCATTTTGATCTTTCAATCTCTTTTTAATCAACAAACACTTGTACCAAACATTGTACTGCATCACAAGCTTACCCAATCCTCATCAATTTCAGACATGATCTGCACAAGACTTTGAACTTTCGATTCCCAATGTCAATTGTCGAAAATAAAATGAGAAACTAAAATCTTTTTGGAATTTAAACTGAATAAGCTGAAACTATGTACACACAATCTTTTTGTGAGCGTGTTAAGGGATCATATCAGCTGCCGACGAAATACAAGTACCGTTAAGCTGTTATTTCATTTTAAGCATTAAACAATTCACGTAGATTGCCGATATACTGATCCTTTTAAATTCTCACAAAACTTTCAATCTGCTCGGGATACAGAATTAGTGTTTTAGGACTTAAACATCTACATGTGTCCCACCTCAGTATATACTCCCGTATCCAGACCCCAGTATTCAATCTTACAGGTGAGTATACCTAGATGATATCTGTCAGGGAATAAATTATAGTACGAGGGCCGTGAGAGCTCAGGTCGATCTTTCGATACGCAGAGAGATGACGGCTTCGAATTTTGGTGGGTCCCCTTTGGGGATCTTCTTTACAACAGCACATGATTAACAATTTTGCAATGTGTTATCATTTTTTATGCTGAGGGGAGGCTTATATTTCAAAGCAGCGTAAAGTATTCTCCGGGGACTAGGCCATTGCTTCCGCAAAATCAGAAGTCCCGGGATAATACCCCAGATATCACTAAGCATAAAGACCTAGTATCTCAGAATATGGGACCCTTCAAACAGGATTTCAGGGGTTACCTATATATCCTGGAGGTGTTCCCCACGTAGATGCAAGTAAATTTTATGTTTATATCCCAAACTAATCTACTGATTTTGTGAAAACCTATCGGCACATCTTTAGCGAGACTGCTTAATTACATTTTATACATTCCAATTCTTTAGCGTACTGCACCTGTCTAGCTGATGTACTATCATTTCCCTTTTATACACAAACTCATTTTTACTTTTTCAAATGTTTTTGGTTTTTATAGATTTTATCATGTTTTTGTATTTTTCTGCAAACTTTCTCCCCCTAAAAAGAAAAACATATTTTTGTGTTTTTGTTTTTATCGAAAAGCAGAAAATAAACTGTACAAACAAAATTAACAACTTGACAAAGGTTCACGTCAGATCGCCGTCCAATTCGGCATCACATTCAACAACCCTCCCAGATTGCAGATTTTTCATTCCATTCAATTTTAAAAGATAATAAAACCTCTTTTTGTCAAATGGTTTGGTATAGAAATCCGCCGTCCCAGTCATGTGCCTTGACGCACCACTATCCATGATCCATTTTGATAGAATTGACTTGGGCAGCCCCTGCAAACATCATAACAAATTTATTCAAACAATGAACTCCATGACTTTTTGACTTCTGAAACACTTCCAAACACTACATCACACTTTTCATCAATCTTAGAAAAGTCAAATGTGACGTTTGGAACAACAGATTCTACTTTTGATTTTAACATATTTTCTTTGATAGGAGGAAACTCTGCAAGAAACTTATCAAGCTCAGATTCAAATTCTTGTTTATCATTAGCACCCACTTTTGATGCATAAAATTCCTTTGTTCCTTTGACTTTTCTGTCAACCATTTTTCCAAAAATATTTTGAATAGTAGGATTAAAAGCTTTTGAATCAAACTTTAACTCGTTCTCCATTTTCTTTACTTCAACTGATTGTGATTTGGTTTCAACAACTTTTGTTTCATTTTTCAAAATGTTTTCCATCTTTTTCTCCTCAACCGATGGTTTTGATTTTACAACCCAGAATTGATTTTCAAAAGTTTTCGTTTTTGGATAAATCTTTGAAGTCATTTGGGACTTTGAAGATTCACCAATCTCAAATGTCAATTTCGGCTTATCTTCCAACTTCAAAGATTCTCCTCTTTTCAAAATACGAATTTGAGAAACCATCGGCTTTTTGCCCTTTGTGTTAACTGGTGACTTAGGTTGAAATTTTTTAACAAATGGTTTAATGACAGATTTTTCAAAAACTTTCTTGCATTGTTTTGCCATGTGTCCGATCTCATTGCAGCGGTAGCAAACTCTTTTATCATATTCGACAAAAGTTGATTTGAACGACTCTTCTTTCAGTTTCTTTGCTGCATTGAAATCGTCAACTGCTTTTTGACTAAAAATGTATTCCTTTTCTTCATCAACACTTGGACCAGCAACAAAAACATCATTTATTTTATCTTTAGGCTTGACAACCTTCTTATCCAACTTTTTCTCAAAACCAATTCCTTTGTTTTTAAAATTGTTACCATTTTTCTTGTTACCATTACCTTCCCATTCCTTTTTCCCAAAGTTGTTGACACGTGTTGTAAAAAATGACTTTTTAGATTTTGAAAAGAATTCTTTGTTATTAACCTCATCAATGTTCATTTCAACCAATCTAAAAACTTTCTCAACATTCTCAATTTTCACATTCTGAAGAGGATACTCGAAATCGGAATAAAGTTTGTCTGTTCCAATCATAGTATAAACTACCATAATCGAATCATCATTCGCACTCTTGTCCGATTTCGGTATAAACCGTTCCAAGAAATTACTCTCATCTTCAGAATCTGTAACACCTTTCTCAGATTGTGACTTCTCAGAGTTATCAATCTCTTCATCTAACACCTGATCGACAACAGTTTTGATAATCTGTGATTCGTTGTCGGTGTCGGATGCAGAGAATGTAACATCAATGCTTTCAGGCAAATCATCCTCAATTGATCTCAATTTGAGATTCAAAGCAGCTTCCACCCCATCTGGATATTTCTGTGTGTAATGATTCCACATTGGGGGTGGAACACTCTTAAAAACTGGTGTTTCATCAGGTTGTTTTGGGACAATCTGTTCAATCACATATGAAGATGCTATATAACTCATCAACTTCTTATCAATTCTTTCATTTTCAATTTTTGTTAACTCCAATTCCCTTTTTAATGAAGCAATGGTGTCCAAATGAAAATTGACTTCCACTTGTTTATCAAAAAGTGTTGCTTTTGCTAATTTTGTGGCTTTATCATTTTCGACACTTTCCTCTTTAATCATTTTAATTGTTCTAGATAGAGTATCATATGCTTCTTTAACTTGTCCTAGATCAAATTTTAGCATGTCTACATGATGTTTCATTTCCTGATACTTAGTGTCTTTCTCAAGACACTCCATGCAAGGTTGTAAACACTTCTGGCATGGTGTTTCAGGAATTGAAACAACTTTTTCCACAACCTGTTCATGACAAACATTTTTCACATCTTGTTTACCGACATTCTCAGACTCTGACTCAGACAGTTTGACTGATTCGTTTTCCTGAACTCCGGATTCCTCTCGTTTGACAGACTCATTACTGACAGACTTAGACTCCTCAGATTCTGAGTCTACCTCTCTCAGTTTCGCCATGAGAGCCTTGTCAGCAATTTCTTTCAATGTGTCTTCGGTCATTTCCTTTGTCACATCGATCATTTCTTCAACAAATTCTTTCTTCTCATCATATCTTGGACACAATCCGGTCCTTGGTTCTTCAAAGAAACCTGCAAAAGATTCAAAAATTTTAGGCGGCATGATAGATCTCAAAGAACTAGTTAATACCTCCTGTTCAGATTGAGATTGATGAATTTCAGCAACCATTTCTTCAAAATTGTCTGCTTTTTCAACAGAAACCTCTTCAACAACTACAGAAACATCTTCAGTAACTATTTCCGGTTCAGACACTATCTCAGAAATTTCCACAACTTCAGCCATCATTGCCTGTCCATCGCTACCAGGAATATATTTATCCCAGTTGAACCCTGCAGCTACCTTCTCATCTTCTTGATTCACAATCATCGCCTTTTCTGGTTTATTCTCAATTTGTGGTCTTTGAACAGTAGGCTGTTGATTTGGTCGATGATAGATTGCTTGCTTGTAGTAGTCGTTGGTGAACGGGTTTTGATGATTGTTTACTTCACGATTTGGACATTCTCTCTTGAAATGACCACGTTCTTTACACTTGAAGCACGTAACTTTCGATTTGTCGAACCCTAACTTCTGATCAGGACCTGAGAGACTGTTTCTGCCTGTGATCTCCATAAACCGTTGTGCTCTTCTAACCAAACTGGCCATGCCCCATTTTATATCAATCAGTTCAAGTTCCTCCGGGTCAATCTGGTCGTAATCCTCTTTGGTCATATCAGGATTACCAATCCTACCCGCCACTAAGCCTTCATAAGCCTCTAAAACAGAAGCAAGTACTGCAATGTGTTGTCTCACGGCAGTTTCAGTAATTTCATTTCCATTCTTAATATTCACCGCGATGTTGCACTGCACCCCAGAAACATAAGCCTGATTACTTGAATTTGTAGAGCTTTGAGGTGAAAACTGTTCTTGAGCTTTGAAGTTTGGATCACAATTCGCAAATGGTGAAAAATTTCCAGATTGAGGAGTGTTTGAAGAAACACTTGAGGTGTTATCAGCAATGAATCCTCTTTGTATTTTTGGACTTTGATTTGTTAAAGCTGTATCGTTGTTTTTGTAATACAACGATACATCTTGTTGAATATTAGCTGATTTCATCTTTTTGATCTTCAGCAACTCTAACTCATGAGCTTCAATCTTTTCTATGAATAGGCTAAGATTTTAATTTGCAAAGTCTGAATTGTTCTTTAGCATCATCAGGTATGTACCCCACTCATCATAAGGTAACGCATCAGCTAGTTTGTCAATCCATTCTTCATCTGTCTTTTCAATCTTTAATCTATTCATCTCAAGCACCAAATGACAATATCTCTCAATTAGTTGCCTTGTAGTTTCACCCTTCATACTGGTAAAAATATCAAACTCTTTCTTGAACAATGCCTTCTTATTCTTGATCATGGAAGCACTACCTTCAAACTTTGCTTTCAGTGCAAACCACATAGATTGAGCATTATCTTCATATTGCAACAATACTAGAATGTCTTCTTTGATAGCCTGCTGGAGAATACTAATCATCTTTTTCTCGGCTTTGAAATCATTCTGTTCTGATTCTGTCAGGCTCTGAATATTCTTCTTGTTGTTTAAACCATCAACTGGTGGAACATACTGTTTCTCTATTTTCATCCAACATTCAAAATGATTAGCCTGAACCCAGTTCTTAAATCTGCCTGACCATCCTGCATATTCATCTATGTTCATCAGTTTGGGAGGCTTTTGCATTGTTCCCAATTCGTTTTCCATGTTGACGTTTTGTATAACACTACTCGAGGTTTGTCCTGCTACCATACCACTGCCCGAGAAGAAGTTATAAAACTCTTGGTTTTCCATTTTTAGAAATTTACCGAGTAATGTTAAAAATTTTTACACACACACTTTTCACAAAATCAGACTATCGAACAAGTTCACGAACACTATGGACTATCAGTAATCTCAAGCGAAATCACTTAAACTTCAAGCGAAATCACAGAAAATTTCAAGCGAAACCCACAAATCAAACATAGTATGATTTCGCTTCAAACAGCAAGATCTCAAGCGAAATCTATGGTTTCGCTTCAAACCAAAATTTTCAGCTAACCACAGACTCCTCAAGCGAAATATACGAATTCGCTTCAAGCAATCAGAAAATTTCAAGCGAAATCAAAGTTTTCGCTTCAAAATACCAACAACCAATCTGCTCGCTCAAGCGAAATCTGGTTTTCAAGTCATTTTTGTCAATTTTAGTCCGAGTTTTAATCTGAATTTCTCAAGGCTTTGTTAAAACACACTTTTACACACACTGTGAAAGTCTTAGTCCATTTTGTCCGTGTTTTCGTCCAGAAATCAATTTTTGTGAGCAAAAACCAACTGATTCAAGTGAACACACTCATAACTGGCTCTGATACCAATTGTAGGATCGATTTGACCGATCAAATGAGTCAATTTGAATGTGTTTACACTATTTAGATGGCGGAAACATCTAAACAGCTTAGAATCAGACAGAAAGGAGTAGAAAACAGAATAGATTCACTTTTAACACTTGTTCTCTGTTATATAATGACTTGGAAAACTGGCAGCACTTCGTTACAACTTCTCGGAATGCATACCAAATGAGAACTACACTAGCCTATTTATAGGCATTAAGATTTCGCTTCAACATGTCTCAAGCGAAATCTCATCACTTGATTTCGCTTGAGGCTTACATCACATACCCTGAAGCGAAACCCTATCAAACTAACTTAAACTTTACATTCAGACCCCTACACTTTACAAACTTGACATATTTAGACCCTAGACTTATGACGTAGGCTTTAGACATCATGTATCAACAAAGTTTTAAAAGAAAGTCAACCGAAATTTGTGGTTTAAAAGTTTAAGAACTTGTTAATTGAAAGTTACACCAAGGTCCTTCCACTTTACTAGTTGACTAACTAGTACTAACTAGGTTAACTTGACTAGCTGTAAAACCTTAACGAGGCTAACTAGATTATTATTTTTATAAAAAGAATAAACCTTTTAAATTGTAAGATTAACTAATTTAATTAGTTAAATAAAAAATAAATAAATAACCATTTTTATAAACAGATTAAATTAACAATATCCTACAACGATTATTTATTTCGCGAAAATTACCGAGGTTTAAAGTATAGGATCCGTATTTAAAACGGATCGGATTTTGAAACGGGTCGATTTTGACGGGGGTTACATTTGGCAGAGTAAAGTATTTATAAAACTTTGGTTTGCACCAGAGTCAAATAATACTTTTATGTAAACGTTGTAAGCTAAGAACATACCGGCTATCACATTTGGAATCATCTCGGCTTCATAAGTAGTCAGCTGAAAGGTTCTCGCATTCCTTTTTGCTCCTTCTGCTGGTTTGACTTGATTGTCAAATGGTTTATTCAGTTTTGGACAATCTGGCCTAAGATGTCCAGTTTCTCTACAGTTGTAGCAAACTGAAAATTTCTTCCTCCTACAGTCTTCTTCTTGATGCCCTGGAATCTTGCAAAAATTGCAATATCCTTTGCATCTTCCAAAATGCTTCCTTTTGCAAAAATTGCAAAATGGACTAGTAGAATATTGCCCATTCCCTCCTTTCTTGAAATGGTTATGGTTACCCGAACTGAATTCTTGGGTAATCTTTTGGGCTACTTCCTTCCTTCTATTTTCTTCTCTTGTCCGTATTAGCTCATCAGTCAAAGTGTTGGCTAATTCTACTGCATCATCAATCGTGCGAGGTTTCGCAGCCTTGACGATATTACGGATTTCGGAAATTAATCCCCAAATATAACGAGAAATAAGTACCGGTTCTGGCGAAGCCAGGGTTGGTACCACTCTAGTATATTCGAAGAATGTCGTAGTATACCCTCGACAATCTACATCTATCATCCGGTGGGTTAGAAACTTATTTGCCATTTGATCTTTTTCATATTCAGGACAGAATTTTCTTTCTACAAGATTCTTAAATTCTTCCCAGTTCATAGCATACGCCATCCTTCTTCCTTTTGCTTGTAACATCGTATTCCACCATTCTAGCGCTACTTCTTTGAAAAGGTTTGATGCGTACATGACCTGATCATCCTGAGCACATTTACTTATGGCAATTACTGCCTCGGTTTTCTCTAACCAACGCAGTGCCGCAGTCGCTCCTTCATTGCCTGCAAACTCAGTGGGTTTACAAGCAAGGAATTCTTTATAAGTGCAACCAGGCGTTGCAACTTTCCTTTTCTTAGGGAGCGGAGTTTGCCATGGTTCATTATCATGATTAACATGATTACCGCCTCCATTTACGCTATTACTGAAATTATCTTCAGAAATGCGTTTACTAGGAACAACTTGTTGTGGTTCGATTGGATTTTTAACAGCAGCAATGATTGCTGGTATAGCATTGGCTATCCCTTGAGCAACTATTCCTGGAATAGTGTTGGCTATCCCTTGAGCAATGATATTTTCTATATCTTGCCTAGTCACATATTGATCCCCTAGTTGGTGTTCAGATTGATTACCCTCATTAACTGGTTCTTTATTAGCGTTTTCCATCTGATATCTAATTTATAGATACATAATTAGTATAAAGGAAATAATTCAATGTCATAATTTAGTTGCACATAATCACATAAACGAATATACAAACAAAATTGTAACTTTTTAAAATTTCCTTATATCATGTTTCTATATACACCCGTTTTATTATTTATTTTACACATACTGATTTTTACTGTTACTATTACACAACCACAGTTTCATAATCCCCTATCCTCTGTCAGATGATGTTCTAGTAACGACGTTTCTTCTCATCGTATTTCCAGGAAATCTGTCCCAAAGTCTCTTGGATCCTATTCCCAGCATCCATTTTGTCAAAATGATGGAGTTCAGTCCTATTCTCGTTACTTATTGGTAAATTTGGTAAAGGTTCTGGATGGTACTTAGGAAAAAGCCTATAGGGATGGTTTTGTAACAGTATTTCATTATCCAACCATTCGTCTATATTCCAGTGATTAGAAGAGTTTGGAATAGATGGTTCTAAGTTCATAAAATTATTTTCATTAACAGGCTCAATAGTATCATCGGTTGCCATTATAAAATCTAGTTCTTCTTGAGATGGTAACTTTTCAATTTGCCTAGAGCTTTCCCCAATTTCCATTTTCTTAGGCTTAGGTTTCTCGAGAGGTAAAGCATTGAATTCTATAGGTCCTTCTATATCTGGTATATACTTATTGAAATCTCTAGAAACTTCTATTCTTACCGGATAGATATTTAATTTCTGAAGGGCTTCCGACAGATCACTCATGCTGTTTAGCAACATACACACAATTACTAAGTTGTAACAAAATTTTATAGAGCAACTTGTTAAATAGTATTTCATACTACCAAAACAACTAAAAATTAAAACATACTAGGTTTTATTTGTAATTTATTTATAAATTTTCTAGACTGTAGATAAAAATACTAAACTTTAAATCAGAATATTTAAAGATTTATATTTATTATTACAGTAGTTAACATATAAAAATCTATATACTAAATAAGTATGATGACTTAATTTATATATATTAACTAGTCATTATCATGGTGGATATTGGTTAGTGCTGCCTTGTTTAAGCATAGGTGATCAGTCCATGCATAACTAAGGCTAGGTTATCCAATATCTGCCTTTGATAATAACCCTAGTATTTAAAAATAATCTTAATACTACTACTATTATTTTATTATTAACAATAAATATTATTAATAATAAATAACTAAACAATAATTTTAAGTAAGAGTATACTTCAAATATAATTTCTTTACTGCAATATAGTAATACTATATTTGTAAATTAGGTAATATATATAATCAAGTAAATTTATATATAATGTTTTTCGATTAACGATAATAGAGCAATAAATATTACAATATTGTTAACATATAAAAATCTGCCCATACTATTCAAAATTAGTCAGATAATAAACATATAATCACAAAATAGCAATTAATAAAAATTATTAAGTATTTTCTAAATACTTAATTGGCTTAAATCAGTGGCTCGATAAGTGGCACAATAAATGGCTCTGATACCACCTTTTTCTGTCACGGCCCATGACCCGGTTTGACCCGTTTCAGGAGCCGCGGCAGAAAATACTGCGGTATTTATTTAATTGAGTTTTACAGCGGAAGTTTTCATCAGGATCTTTTAAAATGTAAATATTTCCCGATTATTTTATTTCACAACGCGGGATAAACTCGGTAATTTACAATAGTTTGATTTCACAAAGAAATCTTTTATTTTTACAAAACATGTTTCTTTATTTTATACTGAGCCACTTCCTTGAGCTTTATAGTGCTATATGGCACTTTTCCTGATTCATAACAGGTCACCTGAAACATGTTTGAAAAAGGTTTTGTCAGCGGGAAATACTGAGTGAATCATTCTATTTTGCATAATGATGCATAGTTATCAATTACAGCATAAGAGCGATTACAATGGCTTCTATCTTATTTTTATCTGGCATTCTGTCACAATGGTGACAAGTCACAATGGTGACGATGGTCATACCACTATTTAGATCAATGAACCTAAATAGTGATGATTATCCCTGTAGGTCAATGAACCTAACAGTGATTATCCCGAGTAGGTCAATGAACCTAACTGGGTGAGAATTAGTAATGTGCACAATACCCCACTAACCAGTAATTCAAGATATCCACGACTTAGTCCCTGTAATTATAATCTTGAAAATAATTTGGAGTATTGTAAAATATTTGATAGAAAGATAATGACTCACAAACTGTGAGAAAAGTTTTATAAAGCAATTTGATAAAAAGAGAGAATGACTCACAAACTGTGAGAAAAGGAGAATGACTCACATTGCAGATTTATACGGGCAGAGCCTAGCCTACTGATTAGCCTTTTATCCTAATTTAAATATCAAGCACACAATTTGGGGTTAGTAATCAATCCAGCATTTACGATAACTCACGAGATCAAATTCTCACAACGAACGACAAAGTGCAATACTTCATCCATCGAATTAACGATGATCCGTCGAATTAACAACGAACGACAAAGTATAATACTTTATCCATCAAATTAACGATGATCCGTCAAATTAATGACGAATGATAAAGTATAACCCTAATGTGGGCGGCACTTAAACATTCATTGGATATATTGATCAATCGGACAATGAATCGTAGCAGCGATTGTGCTAATACCCTGATTGCAGCATCAATTTAGTCCCGGTGTATGTTAATTGAAATATACAGAGCTTATCTCGGTGTATAATTGTGAATTCTTTCGACGTAATATGTTCAGATTTCGAATGCCAATGTCTGCTATTTATAGCTGAAATTTGAGAAACCCTGCGCATCGTAGGCCTAACATCCCCTGCGCATCGTATGGGTCTCAAAATTGCTATGTGCTTGCCGCGTGTGTTTCTAGCCTTGCTGAGTCGACGATATTTTAAAATTCAACTTCTTCAACACGCAAATATAGATAATCATCAACTAGGGTTTACCCCCCCTGAGTTTTAGAGGCCATAATCCTGATTCCAACTGTTCTAGAAATTTTAGGGTTTGCACAGAATCACTTGGGTGTCTCAATTAGGGTTTCCTATTGGTCAAATTAATTTAATAATTATGACTTTTGATGAGAGTCGTTACAGATGGGCCATGTGTTAGCTCAGCGAAACACCGGCTGCTGGAAGTCAGTCATCTTTGGACCTCATGTTCTAATGGTGTGATAGGAGTGTCGCGCTCCGGTCAAAGATAAGATTTATAAGCCCAAATTACCCTTAACAAATAGTTAGTGGTAGTAAGGGGTCGAACCACGAAGAGTATGTGGTTTGCGTATGGATTTGATCGAATTATAAACAGGTGTCACACTTATGAAGCTTGCTATGATATATTTTTGTATTTTTTTGTTTGATTGAAAGATGTGAATTAAAATTACTAAAATGATTGAATGGATTAACTACTAATGATTAACAAGTTGCAAGAAATGAAATTGATTGATTGAACAATAATAAGAAAACAAGGCTCACACCCGGTTTCAACTAATGCAAGACTTAGGATTACTATGTATTTTAATTAGCTTTACTTGAAATAATTCATTAACGGGTCGCAATCACAAAGCTTAGGTGCCAATCGCTATCAACGTCATAAACAACGGACCATGATGCACTTCGTTACTTTAGACTAGCAAATCCTATCAAAAGACAAGGCATAAATACGTGTATTCATTTCACAAAGTCAAATTTAATCATTCACTCGACAATTTGCAAATTCAATACCAACGTAGGACAATTGTCTAAGATTCAAATGTACTTCAAGTTGTCACAAAACAATCATCAAAACATAATAAACCCTAAATCTTTCAAAAGTTGTTGGTGCACTAAATGTCTGCTGATTACGTCATTATCAAGTCTTGTGTCTAGGATTGTTTCAATGATTATGCAATAGGGTTTAAGTTAGGGTTTTTAAGGTTTAAACATGAGATTTCGCTTGAAGAGGTTATGTGAATGCTTGAAGCGAAATCAAAACACATGATTTCGCTTCAGACTGTCTCAAGCGAAATCTTGTACTCTATATATAGATGTGTTGGTCATTTGAAGCGATAACAGTTGTCATTGTATGTGAGACGAAGTGCTGACGGATTTGTATCAGAAAACCTTGTACAAGCACTCAAATTAATCAGAATAGAAAGATTAAAAGGATTAAAGCTGTTATGACTTTGTTTACGTTGATTCCGCCTTCGTACGCAAAGATGAACTACTTTTACTGACGGTTTAAGGTCGTTCAACGGTCCAACAAGAATAGAAAGATTAAAAGGATTAAAGCTGTTATGACTTTGTTTACGTTGATTCCGCCTTCGTACGCAAAGATGAACTACTTTTACTGACGGTTTAAGGTCGTTCAACGGTCCAACAAGTGGTATCAGAGCTCAGGACGAGGAGTTCATACCATAGCAGCGGATTATCTTCTTTCTACTCATTTTTTTTTATTTTTCAGATCTGAACTATTTCCAACGGTCGAAATGGTCTAATTTTCTAGTATAACGTGTAAAACGTAGTTTTAACAAAGCCTACAAAGATTCGGACTAAAATTCAGCTTAAAACATGTTAAAATTGACCTAAAACTAGGTTTCGCTTGAAAAGTGTTCGAAGGTTATACTTGATTTCGCTTCAGATCTGAATTTTTGGACAATTTCGCTTGAAAAACTGCTGAAGCGAAATAGTTTGTGCTGGATTTCGCTTGAAGAATTCCTGAAGCGAAATAGTTGATTTCGCTTGAAGTTTGAGTTTCAGTTGAAGCGAAATTGATATTGTGGAATTTCGCTTGAAGAACTGATTAGCTGAAGCGAAATAGGGCTGTTTAATTTCGCTTGAATTACTGTTGTTGGGTTTCGCTTGAAGTTGAAGCGAAACAGATTATATCAGATTTCGCTTGAACAAATATTATTGTGCTGTATCGCTTGAAGCTGATTACTTCAAGTATTTCGCTTGAACTTGTTGATTTCTCAAAACCTAAAATTTTTCTAAGTGTTTGACTGATTTTTTCAGGTACGTTCACAATGGATGATATTTTCTTGAACCCGTTTGGCGATATGTATGCATTCGCAGGAAACTCGGGAGATGATACTTCTACAAACAACAACAATACGAATGAGAACGAGAATACACCGAAAGAAAGAAAGAAGGAAGCTTGGGAGTCCGAAAGCGCATTTGGAACGTTTAACAAACCTCCTAAGCTGATGGCAATAGAAGATTATAGCAGGTGGGCAACAAAGTTCGAAGATTGGTTGATGGCATTTGCTTTTCCTTGCTGGAAAAGTATGAAAAATGGTTTTGCCCAAGGAAAGAAGAATGGTGAAGCATTAAGATCAGTTGAAGAGATTGATAATTTTGTGGCTGAGCAAAAATGTGTGGCATTATTGTTTCAATCGGTGCGTGAAGACATCATTTCACTGATAGATTACTCAAATTCTAAAGACTTATGGGAAAAACTCGAAAAGAAGTGTCTTGGAAGCAAAGAGATTATAAAAAACAAAAAGAAACTTCTTAGGAAAGAATTTGATATGTTTAGTTGTATGAAAAATGAATCGGTGTGTAAAATGATTGAAAGGTTCGGTCATCTGAAGCTGGAATTAGCAAGACATGATATCAGATATTCAGATGATGAGCAAGTAGACAAGTTGTTCGATTCATTGCCAGACGAGATGGAGTGGAGATATTATGCTCTCATGCTTAAAAATACTATTCCTTCTGAATTGTTGACTCCAGATGTGTTGATTGAAAGACTGGAAAGTCATGAGCTAGAGCTGAAGAAAACATTTAAAGTCAATAATTCATCTTATCAGCAGAATCTGGATTTATACTATCCAAAGAGTATGATGCAGAAAGCTACTTCTCCAAAAACTGCATTTTCTGCTGAGAATGTTTCTACAGTTGGAAAAGAAAGTCAAAGTGGTCAAAGCAATGGAAGCCATAGTGGTTATCACAGTGGATCTACATCTTCTGCAAATCATTCTGATGCAAAGTTTTCTTGCAATATTGCGATAGATTTGAAGAATGCACAGAATTTTGATGCGGAGTCAGCCAAGCAACAAATGGTCTTTCTGGCGTCTGTTCTGGAATCCTATGAAGGATTGGTGGCTGGAAAAATCGGGAATACAAATCTGACGAAAGAAGACTACGATCAGATAGACCCTGAAGAAATGGAGCTGATCGACATTCGTTGGGCAATGGCAAGTGCAGTTCGACGTGCACAACGCTTCATGGAGATTACAGGGAGAAAAACGATTGGTGGTCCGTCTACAAAACTGGGGTTCGACAAGTCAAAAGTAACATGTTTTAAGTGTAAGCAGAAAGGTCATTTCAAACGGGAATGTAGGAATGCGTATGCTGATGAGTCAGAAAATCCATTTCGAGATGATTATTATAAAAAGGCAATTTACCATCAAAATAAATCTGAGCCGCCTAGATTGAAGCAGGTTGAAGACAACAGAGACAAATCAAGGGCTCTTGTTGTGATTTATGATGATGAGGGGTATGATTGGAGTAAAGAAGTTCTACCAGAAGAAGATGCGGTGGGTTATGCATTCATGGCAAGCAATGATGAACCTAAGCCATGGAAAGATGATCGTACTGAGGAAGAGAAGTATCACTACCGGAAGATGACTGCTGAAACCAAGATTATCAGACTTTCTGGTATCTTTCTGGAAGCTAGAAGAGCAAACAGATGGGATCCAGATAGAGAGTGCTATCTTGATAGATATGGCAACATTGCGATTGATGACAAAACGTTAGATATCGAAGCTATTATCAAGGAGTACAAAGAAGAAGATGAATATTGGCAGCACAAGTGGTGGGGAACACCAACGTCAAAGATGATTGAAGAAGCGAAAGAGAAAGAGAGAAAGGAGAAAGAGAAGAAAGAAAAGCAGGTTGATACAGGCATAATTGATACTACGCAAGAGTTGACAGCTGAGAACCTGGGAGTGATGGCTGACAAAGTGCTAGCTGCAAAAGCACTTGAGGTAGATTCTAATTCGATTACTGAGTCAAAGGGGTCGGTCAGTCAAAATGCGTCAGGTAACAAAAATGAGTCAGGTAACAAGATTGATGGAAATGCTGACTGCAAAAATTGCACCAAACAATGCAATTTTTGTAGCACTGTCACGTATCTTAACAATGAGAAAATCAAGAATCTGACAACAAAGGTTAGAAATGTTGAAAATCAGATTCTCGATCGTGACAAAACTGTAAGAGCTTCAACTGAACGGATCAAAGAATTAACGGCTCAAATTGAAAATGATAAAATTGAACGTGAGAAAATAAAATCTGAAAATGAAAAGTTAATTCTTGAAAACCGTCAAATTTCTGAAAAATTTGAGAAATTGAAAAACGTTGTCAAAGATAGTGATGATCGTAATGGCAAAACATTTAAAGAAAATGAACATCTAAGAGCTGTTTTGAGATTAAAAGAAGAATCGATTAATGAACAACTGGATCAAATTGCTAAACTGAAACTTAAAGTTCAAGAAGCTGAAATTGAGAATGAACGAATCCAGTTGAAGCTTAACAGCTATAAATCAGCAAGCTTTGTTTTGCAGCATATTGTTCCTAAACCTATAGGGAAAAACAAAGATGGCGAGGATGTGTTTTCTGATGGAACGGGTGTAGGTTTTCACAAAGTTCCACCGCCAATTTTAGACAACTACACGAAAAAGCAGTCTAGTTTGGTGGAAATTGAGGAAGAAAGTGAAGTTAAACTTCCTGAAAACATTGATGTCATGTTCACATCTTCAAATGACGAGAGTGTCCAAAGTGATGTGGTGAAAAGTGTGGTAGACAAAGTGCTTAAACCGGATTGTGACACTTCTGAGGAGGATGGGTGTTTCTTTGACAAATACATTCAGAAACCAAAGTCCAAAAACAACTTAAGTGATGAACCGCGTCTTGTGATGTACAAGATGGCTGGATCTGATAAGTTGTATTCGGATTCTGAGTTTCCCATTGAGAATGTTAATGCGAAAAAGTTGACAAATATTTTCAAGTTAGTTGAAGTTGAGTTGTCAGAGGTGAACAGTTTGAAACAAACAAAATGGCAAATGAATTTTGAGAAAGATAAAGCTTACTACAAAAAGCCTATTGTTCCACCACGTTTTTATAATAACAATCGAAACAATTGGTCAGGTGGTTATCATGGTGGTAAGAGTTATCAGAAAAAGAGTTTTCAAAACAAGAGGTTTACAGAAAAGAAGGTGTTTGTGAATGGATCAAGTTCACTTTCTGATGAGGAAAATGAAATTTTTTCAAAATCAAATGAAGAGTTCTTTGAGAAAAGAGCTTCATATTATCAGTCTGAAGGCACAAGTCGAGTTGTTGATACTCGTACATGTTTTAGATGTAATCAAGTTGGTCACATTGCACGAATGTGTACCAATGTGAAGCCTAAGACTGAAAATGTGAAGTATCAACAGAAGAAAGTTGATGTGAAGGGAAAAGCACCAATCGTTGTTGAGAAAAAGAATGTGCAAAATGACAACATCAAATTGAAAAATGAACCTGTAAAGAAAGTGGTAACTAAAAATGACAAATTTTACAAGAGGGTTGCATTATCTCAACAAGTTTGGAAACCAAAAACTGAAATGAAAATTTCAACTTCTGAAGTGAAAAAGGCTGATGAATCAATTTCGGTTGATTATAATGCAAATTTTCCACCTTTGAAGGCTAAAAATTTAAAAATTCAAGTTGCTAGAGTCAAGGTTACACCTAAGGCTGATAAAGCCTGGGTGGACACCATGTTCGAATAAGCAGTTTGAATTGCCGGAGCTTCCTGGATCGCGAAGCATGAATCGGCATCTTTCTTGAAGTTGTTTAAGTCGTAGTTTGTTTTGTGCAGGATCTTCCACAACTGATATCCAGATGGATTATGGATAGTGGTGCATCTCGACATATGATAGGAAAAACTGCATTGCTGTATGATGTGAGGAACATTTATGGTGGTTATGTGGGATTTGCTGGTCATGAAGGTGGTAGAATTGTTGGTGAAGGAACGTTATCTAATGGGATTGTGACGTTTGAGAGAGTTAACTACATCACTGAGCTGGAGAACAATCTGCTTAGTATCTCGCAGATTTGTGATAATCAGTATACTACTCACTTCACTGATAAAGAATGTTTGATTCTGAAACCTGGTTTTGTTGTTCCTGAAGAATGGATTATTATGAGGGCACCTAGAGTGAATGATTTATATGTGTTAGACATGTCTGTAGCAACTACAACTACTGGTCAAGCACATTGTTTCGTGTCTAGAGCAACTGAGAAAGAATCCAGATTGTGGCACCGAAAGATGGGGCATATTCACCTAAGGAAGATGAATCACTTGGTGCACAATGATTTGGTATTGGGTGTTAATATCAAAGGTTTTCATCTGGAAGGGGAGTGCATTAGCTGTGTCAAAGGCAAGCAGAAGAAAAAGTCACACCCTACAAAGCAAGTTAATTCAGTTTCGAGACCTCTGGAAAGACTTCACATGGATTTGTTTGGTCCGGTGAATGTCAAAAGTATTACAGGAGATTATTATTGTTTGGTCGTTACTGATGATTATTCCAGATTTTCGTGGGTTTCTTTCTTGAAGACGAAAGATGAAACATTTGACAGTTTGATGAGTCTGTTCAGGAAGATTGAGAATTTGTACCAAAGGCGTATCAAGAAAATTCGAAGTGATAATGGTACTGAATTCAAGAACAGCAAGATGGAAGAATTTTGTGATGAAAGAGGTATTTTGCATGAGTTTAGTGCTCCGTACACTCCGCAGCAGAATGGAGTCGCAGAACGCAAAAACCGGACACTAATAGAGACAGCTAGAACTATGCTCGCAGATTCAAAGTTACCTATAAATTTTTGGGCTGAAGCTGTTTCTGCCGCATGCTATACGCTCAACAGGGTTCTTACTGTCAAGAAGTTCAACAAAACATGCTTTGAGCTTATCAATAATCGCAAACCGAATTTGAAGTATCTAGAACCGTTTGGGTCACCTTGTACGGTTATAGAGCCTTTTGGGAAGTTTGGTCCGAAGTGCATTGAGGGTATATTTGTTGGTTATTCAAATCCATTGCGACGTGTTTTTGTTCCAACTGAAAAGCGGATTATTGAAGCTGCAAATGTTGAATGTCAAGGTTATACTATGCCGCCGCATAATCCTGGTGATTCATGGCGTTATCATTATGACAAACTTTGGGATTCGTTTGACATGAGAGAAGAATCAGAGGATGATGAAGATTTCTTTGATGAGTTGGATATTTTGCGTGAATATGAGTCGCAGTTAAGATTCCCAGCTGAGTATTCAAGAAGACCACGGGAAACTTCAAACGATGATGAAGCAGGTCCAAGTAATGCTGGTGAACATGATGATGTCCAACAAAATGAAGTTGCTCAAGAGAATCAGTCGGCTCAGAATGATAATTTAGAAGCTGAAAACATGCCAGTTTTTTATCATGGTGATTCAGATTCAAATTCTGAGGGGGAGCAAATTCAGATTTCAAGTCAAACAAACCAAGTTGGTGAACAAGATGCAGAGCAGAATGTTACTAATCTGGAGGGAAATGTAGAGGTTCCAAGTGAAGTGATGCCGCGAACTTTTTCATATCATCCAGAAGAGTTGATCATAGGAGAATTACAAGCTGGAGTTCGCACTCGAAATCAGATTGATAAAGGGCTTACATGTTTTTATACAAAAGTTGCTCCTTTGCAAACTGAATTCTCATTAAGTTGTTTTATCTCGCAGGTTGAGCCAAGAACTTACAAAGAGGCGCTTACTGAAGACTCTTGGGTCAATGCTATGCAGGAGGAACTTAGTCAATTCGAGAAATTGGGAGTGTGGAAGTTAGTTGATTTGCCGGATGGTCATAGGAAAATTAACACTAAGTGGGTGTTTAAGTGCAAGAGAGACGATAGAGGAGTTGTCGTAAGGAACAAAGCTCGACTCGTTGTTCAGGGATTTAGTCAACAGGAGGGAATTGATTTTACCGAAGTCTATGCTCCTGTAGCACGACTAGAGGCTATCAGAATTTTCCTAGCATTTGCGTCTTGGAAGAACTTTAAAGTTTATCAGTTGGATGTTAAATCGGCGTTTCTTTATGGGAAGGTTAAAGAGGAGGTTTATGTCGGTCAGCCGCCGGGCTTTACTGATCCAATCCACAAAAACAAGGTCTACTTATTGGACAAAGCGCTGTATGGTTTACACCAAGCCCCGAGAGCCTGGTACGAGACTTTGTCTCAACACCTACTAGCTAACAAGTTCATTCGTGGAAAAGTGGATGCCACTCTCTTTACTAAAGTCGTTGATGGTCATCTTCTGATAGTTCAAATTTATGTGGACGATATAATCTTTGGGTCAACAAATGAAAATCTATGCAAAGATTTTGAATCAGTGATGAAGCAGAAGTTTGAAATGTCATCAATGGGGGAGATGAAATTCTTTCTGGGATTACAAGTTGAACAACTTCCTGAGGGAATCTTCATTCATCAGTCAAAGTACGTTCATGATATTCTAGAGAAATTTGGAATGTCAAGTTCTACTCCAGCTGCTACCCCACTTGCAACAAATCATGGGATTCATCCAGATCTCACCGGAGACAGGGCTGATGAAACTTTTTATCGATCCATGATAGGTTCTTTAATGTACCTAACTGCTTCACGTCCTGATATCATGTACCCAACGTGCCTCGCAGCAAGATTTCAGTCTAACCCGAGAGCATCGTACATGATTATTGTGAAGAGGATATTGCGCTACCTGAAAGGAACTCCTTCATTGGGGTTGTGGTATCCTAGAAAAGGCGACTTTACGCTAGAAGGGTATTCCGATTCGGATTTCGGATGCTGCAAAGTCAATTCAAAATCAACAACTGCAGGATGCCAGTTCTTTGGTCCTAGATTGGTTACCTGGCAGTGTAAGAAACAAACGTCTGTGGCGTTATCTACTTGTGAAGCGGAGTACGTATCTGCTAGCAGTTGCTGCTCTCAGATCTTGTGGATACAGCAACAGATGCGCGACTACGGTTTGCAGTTTCTTAACACATCTCTTTTTGTTGATAATGAGGCCGCAATAAATATAACTAAAAATCCAGTACATCACGCTAAAACTAAACACATAGAAATTCGTCATCACTTTATTCATGATTGCTTTGAGAAAAAGTTGATACGAATTGAGAAAATCCACACTGACGAACAGAAAGCTGATTTACATACCAAAGCTTTTGATAAAAATCGGTTTAAATATTTGTTAAAACTGAATGGTATGAAGCTTCTGTCAGTGTCGGATGGCATACTTGGCGTTGATGAGGGTACTGTTGCGGATGAAGACGAGAAACAATCTGCAATGGTTTGTCGAATTTTTACTTGTTTTGGTATTTAGGGGGAGTAGATGTGTGTACATAGTTTATTTTCAGAAAATACAAAAACAGTAAAAAATGCAAAAATACAAAAACATGATAAAATGAAAAAGAGCTTGTGTATATAGGGAAAATGATAGTACATCAGCTAGACGATCACAGTATGCTAAAGATTTGGATAGTTTAAAAGAGCTAAACAATCTTACTGAGGATGTGTCGATAGGTTTTCGTACATTTAGTAGATTTATTCGGGATATAAACCTAAAATTCAAACTTGTGAATTCGTGGGGAACACTACTTGGATATATAGGTAACCCCTGAAATTTCGTTTGAAAGGTCTCTTAATCTGATATACTAGGTCTTTATACTCTATGATGTCTGGGGTATTATTCCGGGACTTCTGCTGAACGGTAGTTCTGACCTAGTCCCTGGCTAATACTTGCTTCAATGCTTGAAACACAGCATTAAACCCTCAGCATGCTGAAACAATAAAATTGATATATGCTGCTGTTGTAAGCAAAAAGATCCTCTAAAGGGGACACACCAAAAAGTCAAAGCTGATATCTCTCTGTGTATACGGAAGTATCGATCTGAGATCCCTCGGCCCTCGCATACCTAAATTATATACAGATATCATTGTAGTATTCTCACCTGTAAGACTGATTATTGAGATTCTGGATACGGGAGTATATTCAAGAGGTGGGACACATGAATGATCTAAGTTCTTAAAACATCTAAATCGTATCCTGAGTAAATTGAAATTTGTGTGAGAATTTAAGATGGATCAGTATATCGACAATCGAGGTAAATTGTTTAAATCTGAGTATGAAATGTAGCTTAATGGTACTTGTGATTTGTCTGAAAAGCTGATATGATTCCCTGACACACTCACAAATATATGTTTGTAAATAGTTTATTTTGTTTACTTTCTGAAATTTAAGTTTTCTGTATTTCATTTCTTAGTTTAGAACACTTTGATAAAATCCAAAAAGATTTTATTTCTGCTTTATTTTAGACAAACCAAAGTGGAGAGTTGATTATTGGATTCTCAGATGTTTGAAGCAGATGCAGGAAATTCTGGACTGAAGAATGAGGAGAGCTTACTTTGAAGAAGTTTGAATTGATTGAAATGACAAAAACAAGTTCATTAACTTGATACTTGTTATTTTCAGAAAATGTGTGAAAACGTTGTTTTAATATCAGTATTGATTCGTCAAAAGATCAACCAAGGTCATTAATTTGGACTTGGTAGATTAATTGAGTAATCAGGGTCATTAACTTGGACCTGAATACTTGAGTGGATTATTAAAGCTGATTGAGTTTGTATTTTTTTAAAAAAATAGAATGGTTATGTTTGCTGGTTGAGTAACAGGTTTGATCTTCATTATTCCCAACGGAAGCTAAATGTTAAAGCTTGAACCAGATTTCTCAGATTCTAGCATATTGAGAGGGGGAGTCTGTGAAAGGGGGAGTCTGGATCAACAGTCAAAGGGAAGATTGAAGTTTAAAGTTTAAAGATTAATGAGAGTTTTTACAATGTTTGAAGATTGTTAAAGACAAAGACTTGAAGCCAAAGACTTCATCAACATCCAAGGGGGAGTCTGTTGGTGCACTAAATGTCTGCTGATTACGTCATTATCAAGTCTTGTGTCTAGGATTGTTTCAATGATTATGCAATAGGGTTTAAGTTAGGGTTTTTAAGGTTTAAACATGAGATTTCGCTTGAAGAGGTTATGTGAATGCTTGAAGCGAAATCAAAACACATGATTTCGCTTCAGACTGTCTCAAGCGAAATCTTGTACTCTATATATAGATGTGTTGGTCATTTGAAGCGATAACAGTTGTCATTGTATGTGAGACGAAGTGCTGACGGATTTGTATCAGAAAACCTTGTACAAGCACTCAAATTAATCAGAATAGAAAGATTAAAAGGATTAAAGCTGTTATGACTTTGTTTACGTTGATTCCGCCTTCGTACGCAAAGATGAACTACTTTTACTGACGGTTTAAGGTCGTTCAACGGTCCAACAAAAGTCTACACCGGGGTGAAACCTCCTAGAAATTAGCCGCGCATGATCGAAAGAACTTGATCACCGGATGTTGGAAGCTTGATCTTGATCATCTTGAAGTTTGGATAATGATGGAATGGTGGTTAGGGTTTGTGATGGAGGAATTGAATGGATGGAGGATTGAAGGATGATTGTAATGGTGATGAATTAGGGTTTGGATTCGAGTGATTCGGATGATGATTAGTGTTGTAGGTATGATGGTAGGTGGATTGGTGATGAAAGATAGGTGAAAAGTGGCTCCAAGATCAAAGTTCAAACTCCAAACAAAGTGTAACCTCCGAATTCAATGCTCTCCCCCAATAGAAATCGAATCTTAGCTAACAACATACAAAATTTGCGCAGCAGGAAAGTACTGCCCGTCGCCGACGGGCCTATACCCGTCGCCGACGGGTTCTTCTGATCATGCTTTCATCCGACGGTTTGTTTTGCTGGTTGCGGGGTCCTTTGGCCAACGGGTTTGTCTGGAGCCCACCCGGGACGGGTTATACCCCGTCGCCGACAGCCTCTTGAACACCAATTTTCCATTTTTCACTTCTCGTACTCCCGGTTAATCCGTAACGCGTCCCGGTGCTCCGGTTTTCGACCCGATGACTCGTAAAGCTCCCGAAAAGCTCCTTAAACTTCTTCAAACCTGCAAAACACATTTTTGATTAAAAGTAGGCTATCCGAAATTAAAACTTATGTAAAATCATCAAGTTATGCAATAACAAACACCGGTTTTCAACCATGTATCACATCCCCACACTTGTCTTTTGCTTGCCCTCAAGCAAATCTGTTTTTCATTTTCACGTGGGTCGAACAACGAATACACTTCCCATTCCCGAGACAAAGGTTAAGGTCTATTGTCATACAAAAGTTCAAACCTTTTACAATTTTTACATATTTACCGGTCAAGTGAATAATCACATATAATAATGGTTATCCAAGATTAACCCGCCCGTAAAACTAACAAGTCATGCATATCCCTCACAATGTTCTCTCCACTCGGCTTAAAAATTTGCTAATGTGTATAATGTATTAGTATTTCAACAAATAATCACTCAAAACTGATTAGAACACGTACCCGCATAGGCTTGCAACTCAATCATTCTCCACCACCGATCACGAATACTAAGCACAAGTCATAGGGTCTTTGTAAGGGTTGTAACGGGGCTGGGCTAAAGGTAGGAATTGGGATATTTTAAAGTGGCTAAGGTGATGAAAATTCGATTTTTATTACAAAAGACTATTCTAAACAAAACTAAACTATAAACATCAACTACAAGGCAACAACTTTAGCCTTTTATTTCTCAAACTAAGAACATATATTTTTGTTCATTTCTCAACAACTTTCTATCTTTTTCATACGTTTTCTGATTTTTCTCTTTTTTTTATGCAAACAAACAAATACAACTATACAAACTTTACTTCTATAATCGAATTTCCATCACACGGGTTTAAAAGAAAAAGGTTTTAAGGTTATTGGTTAAAGGGTAGTCAAACGAAGGGTTTAGGCTCAAGATTGGCTACTAGGGGATAATTTTTGGGTAAGGGTATAAAAATGGTGTAAAAGGAAAAGGTTTACCTAATGCCTTAATCATTCTTGTGCTTGTATTCGGTCTATGATCTCGAACGTATCCAAGGTTACAAGTTCTACAATACGCGACTAATGGTCCACTCAAACAAAGAAACATGCATATGCAAATCTATGATATAAAAGTGGCTCAAAATCTCACGTATAAGGGTATGATATGTGATATGCATAAAATGTTAGTTCCTTAGGCGAATTATTCCCAAATAACCACCCGCTAAATACCCGTTATGCTTATTAATTTGAACTTGACCATGACAAAAGACCAAATGGGTTGTGCCATCCCTCGTTGACTTAGTTACTTGTGCTTTTAAGATCTCTTTTGAAACAAGAAATTTTTGAAAATTTTTTGAAATTTTCCCCCATCCCCACACTTGAGGTAAACATTGTCCTCAATGTGTAGTATTTAAATGAACGGGTCAAAATCGAAAACTTTTACTACTCCCCCATCCCCACACTTGAGGTAAACATTGTCCTCAATGTGTAAGAACTAGATTTTTAAAACGCACAAGGAATGTGACACGGCTAACCTTCCCAAAATTTCACCCCGGAAAAATAAAATACAAAATACAATCCACTTATTACTAAACTAATAATCAAGGTAAAAAGGAAACACATGCACCTGATTTTTGTCGCTCGATGCTCATATCTTCTTCTTCTCTTCATAAAAATGGTTGTCCCGCGAACATGTTGTACCTACAAATTCTAACCCTTGTGTAGAAGCATGCTTCTCACAACCATCAAAATTTGTTAGTTACCTAGTTCTACCACTTTTATGAAAATATTACCAAGCCATGCGTTATTTCACTTTGATTTATGTGGAAAATAATTTACAACAACAACAAACCTAACTCACTTTCATAGGAATCACGGTTGCATTTAGCTTATGCAACAAGCCCTTTTAAACCCCCCAATAGCTTGGGAGGATGAGAGGTCTCGTAAGGGTTATATAGGGAACACACCCACAACATTCATTTAACTAGGCAAAAAGTAAATAATAACGAAAAAGAAATAAAGAACTAAAGTATACAACAACAACAACACAAAACATACCTTGCTTTCACCGCTGATATCTCTCGTTGGGATCAACTGGCGGGTTTGGCTGGTATGGATAACCAGTGAGGTCTCGTAAGGGTTATATAGGGAACACACCCACAACATTCATTTAACTAGGCAAAAAGTAAATAATAACGAAAAAGAAATAAAGAACTAAAGTATACAACAACAACAACACAAAACATACCTTGCTTTCACCGCTGATATCTCTCGTTGGGATCAACTGGCGGGTTTGGCTGGTATGGATAACCAGTGAGGGCTTCAAACATCTCCCTGTAGTTATTAAGTGGGCTCGACTCTCCTTGAGGTGGTGGCTGATAGGGTATCAGAATGAAGCTGGAGCCTACGGCTTCGGGCCAGTGAGGAGATGGGTCAGATGGGCCTCTTGGAACGGGAAGGTTGGGGTAGTCGGTCCACCCTGAATGCTCGACATAAGGAAGGCCGGCCTCATAGTCTCTTCGATGTCTCTCCTGATCGTGGAGAATTTTGGCATTATTAATAGCCGTTTCCTGTGAGACATATAAGGCACTCCAGCGGTTGTCCTCCACTAAGTTTCGGTCATGCCGCGACTTTTCCTCCCTTTCTTCCCATGCCCGTCTTTGGGCCATAACTTCTTCCTGCAACTGTATCAAGCGTTCCATGTGCGATCTTTGAAGCGCTTGTTGCAGTTGTTGCTCTTCCATATATTTCTCCATCCTCTCGCGATAGGCCGCTTGGGAGGCCCACTGTTCTTGCGAGAAGGTCCCGTGCATCCCTTCCCAGTTCTCTCTCCTCCTGTTATATTCTCGGCCCTCGCCTATACATGCCGAGATGTTATCATAACATGCTTGTTGCCCGCGGTTAAAATTTCTGAACGACGGCCCTTGTCTTTGTTTCACAAAACCTGCCACATCTGCATTAATCTCCATATGTAGCCTCATGTACCTCTGTTGTGGTCCCCGTGGACCAGTAGGCTCATCCTCGTCTTCTTCATCAATCATCTCTTCATCTTCCTCAGATCCTTGCTGTGCATCTGGATTAGCAAAATCATACCTGTGACCCAATTTTTCGGTCACCACATATTTGTTTCCCGATAGGTTCACGTCTATCTTCCAATTTTTCCTCATTGTTGCTATGTTGAATTCTTCCAGAGGTTTGGATACCCAAAGCGATTCCGGGGACAAACAATTCTGCTGTACGATCATAACACTGATGAGGCGTGCATATGGAATAAAACGCCTTTGAGATGCCTCCCGGGTGATCCATGTGTTCATCATTATGATATGCCTCCATGACAATGTAGGTGTCCCGTACAACAATGAATGGACAACCCTACAATCGCTTGCTCTCACACCTCCTCGATCACCGAATCTCACCATCACATTCTCTAGGGAAATTCCTTGAAGAATTTTCCCCTCAATCGTCATTTGAGTTCTTTTAGCCTCTCCCCCATCACTGTATGGTAAAATAACCGCTGTCATCTGCTCCGGATCACCATCGTTCATATGATTATCCAAAAATTGTTGCATGGTTGGATAGTCATATGCTTGCACCCCCAAAGAATCAAAGCGTGCGATGCAATTAATGGTTTCGAAGGACATCGTCATTGCCCCTCGGCTTGTCTTACCAACCAATTTCCATTGAGCGGGAGGACCATCCTTATTCATTAACCTCAACATTGACAACCATTCGCACACCTCCACCAAATACACTCGCGAAGTGTTGTCTTCACACCAATCGAGCACTCTCTCCCATCCTTGACGCTCGAACATTTGCACAATCCCGATTTGCCTAAACTCTTCCACATTCACCACTCTTTCACATATAATCCTTTCCGGTACCGAAGTGTTCACACCATTGACCATCTTCCATTTCCAAAGTTTGGCCTCTAATTTCCAATCTTGATAAGTTGATAGAGGTTTGTTCTTCTCTTCATCCCATATTTTGGAGCTTTTACTATCCCTGAACTTTTCCCACGCCCAATCTTGCCTATACAATCTCGCATCACCCTCTTCTACGGAGCTTAGTTGCTCCCACTTCCTCGGTATTAAACCGGAAGAAGATCCCACTCCAGATGATGAAGCTTGCCCTGTAGTCTTTTGCTTTTTCTTACTACCTCCAGCCATAACTACAAGCACAAAACAAACAAAGCATCAATATAAGCCCCAACCTTTACTAAACTCTCAAAATTTGAACATGATGTGTGATATTGAAATTTTAATTAACAAATATATGCAAAATCGCCTTTTTAAACTTCCAAAGTCGCTCATTTTATCATATACCTATCAATTTTACTTGTTAACTTGCAAGTTCTTATAAGTTCAACATCACCTTCATGTTCAATCATGTAAATAACAAGTGTAATTACTTCACTATGGTTATAACATGCTCAAATTCCATCCAAAACAACTAATCTTACTCAAAAACATGCTAAAACAACATACATTGTTTAAACAACCTACTCTTAAACTAACAAGTTTAAAATTTCGGAAGAAAAACAACTAATATATGATAATCATGCATAAATTTAATGAAAATCCATACCTTTAGTGTTGTAAACAAGAAGACCTAAGAAAAAGATGTAAAGCAAGCAACTTGATGAACACCCTTTCAAAAACCCAAAATTACACGCCCAGAAATCTTGCAAACTAGCAAGAATTGATGAAAACCGTGATGGGGGTTTTGTTCCTCTCGAAAAATTACTCAGAATGGACTCAAGAATCGGTTGGATTGGTGAAGATTTGATGAAGTTATGGAGATTTGAAGGTTTCTAGGGTTTTGGAGTTTTTGGTGAAGAAGATGAAGTGAGAGAGAAGGGATGGCATCGATTTTTATGGCTTTGGTGTGAATTGGGTTTAGTAAAACTGAAATTGGGTGGAATGTGTGGTCAAAAATACGTTTAGGTGAAGTTTGGATAGGTTGGAATGTATTTGGGTTCGACTTTATGCATACACAACAAGTTTTCTGCGGCTCACAAACGAAGACCCGTCGCCGACGGTGATGAACCCGTCGCCGACGGGCAAGGGAAAACGGTGGGGGTGGAGACAGCTTATATGGCTGTCTACGGGAATGTCTGGCCGACGCTCATTTAGAGAGCCCGTCCGGGACAGGCATTACCCCGTCGCCGACGAGTAGTAATTTTTAACTTTTTAATTTTTCAATTTTTTTTTATGAAAACTAGGAGGAATTTTATAAAATTTTTCTAAAGGGACTATGTACATTAAAAATTCATAAAAATTATTAAAAATCTTTTTGTAAATTTTTACATGTTAAATTTTAAAACGCGGAAACCGTTAACGGCCCTACCACCCCCCGAAAAGTCGTGTATTGTCCCCAATACACACAAATAAGTCTAAAAACATGCCTTTTGTCTTCAAGACCCGTTCGGAATGTCCGAACTTCACATAATCACAAGGGTTAGTACGGAATGAGAACGATTACCACATAAATACTCAAACAATTAAATAAATTGTACATAACTTTACAAAATTCATTACCGGTCCTTCAGTTGACCTCATAAGTTGGCACACTTACCACGAAGTTCACCAACTCCACATTCTCATCCTTTTTCTCATTGTTACCATCAAGGAACGGTTTAAGGCGATGCCCATTAACCGTTTGCTTCGACCCATCCTTCGGCTCCTTGATTGTAACATCTCCAAGCTTCCCGACCCGTGTAATCACGTACGGGCCCATCCATATGCTCTTGAGCTTACCAGGAAAGTATTTAAGCCTTGAATTGTATAGCCAAATGTAACACCTGTGCCTCCACGGCCATCAAACAAGTACCGAACCAATGAAATATTGTATTTCATACTTTGGATTTGTATTAATATGTGTATCATTTGCACATATCGATTCTTATTCGATTTCAAACTCTAAATCGCTTTCTGGAAGGTTATACGCGCACCAATGCGTAAATATAACCAGTTTAATGCAACAAACACTCCGGAATAGTGAAATAGGCTTAACATACCTTAAATAACCTTTACATAACTTAGGTATAAGTTTTGGAAGGTTTGGTGTGGTGAAATCAAAGTTAAATCGCTTACAGGGACTAAAGTTGACAAACTGCGAAAGTATGCCAATTTGAACTGTAACAGACCTTCCGGAGCATGACCATAAGTTAAACATACCATAAATATCCTTCACATAGCTTAGAAATAGGCTTTGAGGGGTTCGGTGTGCTAAAATAAACTTTTGGGTCATTCAGGGACTAAAAGTGTCAAAAAGTGCACAAGTTTGCATTTTCGCGCATAACTTACGTTCTGAATACATCCGGACATCCAAAAATTTATATAAGCATGACTATATTATATTTTAGTGTTCGCCTTAAGAAAAATCCATTCGTCGCGTCTTTTGGTTCGTTTTTCGCGCTTATGCGCATTCCGTCGTAATTAACCGAACATCGCGTTCGTACGGCCAAACGAACCAACATCCGAGATATTTTTGAACATGTTTTAAGTTCCCTATACTTTAACTTCATTTTAGAGCTTTGAAATGGGGTTAACGGGCCTTAAACGTGTCGAAAATGGCCTAAATACAGTTCAGGGACCAAAAGTGTAATTCTGCCGAAATAGTGCCTAGCGGTGCGCTACACTTTAAGCGTAGCGGTGCGCTAGGGGTCTGCAGACCAGATTCAATGTTCAGAACAGCTGTTTGCACTTGTTTGATCCACAACCACATGTTCTAATTCGCCTAATCAGCAAGATAAGATCAAGATTTAGCCACCATAACATTTGGACAAGTGTACGGCCTTGATCGTTTCCCCTTTTCCAAGAAACGATCTCAACGGTGGACCGAAAACTATAAATAACCCAACACCCCCATTGCATTTCTCACTAGAATTCTGATTTTGAGAGCTCTAAGTTGAAACCATTGTTTCATACCTGAGTTCTTGAGTCGGGATTAGCATTCGGGGACCCTGGGTTAGTATTCTTTTGTTCTTTTCCTTATTTTACTGCTTTTCGAGTCAGAAAGTCAAACTTTGTTTGACTTTCAGCGTTGACCAGTAATGGTCAATGCGAAGTTCGGTTGAACTTCGCAACGTGAGTGTAATCACGTTGGTCGTAGTCCCTTGGGACTATGCCCACTGATTACCACGTTGTCTAGAGTCGTAGGGTAGGCGATCTAATAAATCGCCTATACCTTCGAACTCGACCCATTTGGTCGATCATTAGGATCCGACCAAATACTTTAGGTGACCATAGTAGGTAGGGAATAACCTTCCGAGGTTATACCCTATGGTCACATCGTTTAAGTAGTTGTATGATAGGTAGTTTATATGCCTTAGGTAAATTACCAGAATACCCTTTTCATGCATAATTGGTAATTTAGCATATGTAACCTAAACTTTTGCCACATAACTGATTATGTAACATGTTTAGGCATATAACACTTGTCATAGGGCTAGTTAGGCGTTCCGAACGCGTTTTACGCGAACGACGCGTTAAAGTAGCATAAGCTTCCTAAACGGGTCGTAATGGGTCGATAAGACTTAGGTTAAGTTTCATTTAGCATGTAGGCTTTGTTAAACCATATCATATGAGTTCCTACACTCATTTGGTTTACAAACCCTAATGCTACCCAATCTTCCGATTTAGGTCCGGTTAATTAACATAGTTACCTATATTAGGTGCCGTTTGATTTCCGTGATCTCTAGCATTGTTTGGTTGTTACTCAAGGACTACTGAGCATTCTCAAGTGAGTACATAGACCCCTCTTTTACTGTTTTCCAAACTGTTTTGGGGTGGAACACATGTGCCTACTTGTTACTTTCATGCTTTCCTGTTTTCGCATCATATACTGCTATGTTCGTTAGTACATTATAGTACATGATCTCATTGTGTTTTATGCTATGTATGTCCATTTAGTTCATACTTAGTACATCGTTTTACATTTACATTTTATGCTATGTATGTCCATTGCGTGCATACTTAGTACATTGTTTTCATCACATGCTTACATTTTGGTATGACATTTGGTTTGTTTACATGGGACAATACATTCATTAACACCGATCATGCCGTTCGTTAGTAGGTAGTGGTACCATAGGAATTGACAACTCCCGTTCCGGACGTCCCAGGGAAAGGGGATGAAAGGAATGACCGAATTCGTTGTTATAAAGACAGATAGACCTTTAATTTGTTTAAAGGGTTTATCACCTCAGTCGCCAGGCTTGGATGTATGCATTTTCACAATACCGCATAAATGTTCATTATCAGTATAGCATGCATTTAGACATTTTAACATGATTGACCTTGATCATGCATTTAGACATTTTAACATGATTGACCTTGATCATGCATATAGACATTTTAACATGATTGACCTTGATCATGCATTTTCACAAGACATAATGTTGATTTAAACTACGTTTTACTTCAATACTATGTTCTTGTGCATATGGTTTAGTTGACACATTTCGCTAGCCATACAGGACATTTTGACATAGACATTAGACATAGACATTTTAACATGATTGACCTTGATCATGCATTTTCACAAGACATAATGTTGATTTAAACTACGTTTTACTTCAATACTATGTTCTTGTGCATATGGTTTAGTTGATACATTTCGCTAGCCATACAGGACATTTTGACATAGACATTAGACATAGACATTTTAACATGATTGACATTGATCATGCATTTACACAAAACATAACATTGATTTAAACACAGTTTTACTTCAATACTTTGTTTTTGTGCATTTCACCTATGGTTTAGTTGATGCGTTTTCACTAGCCATACATATCATTTAGGTTACACATTACATGATTTACATTGATCATGCATTCTGACATATTATTCAATACATTTGACAAATTCATTTATACATGGACAATTTACATTGTTGGTTTGGTTTGATTAAGTGATTAAGTAACGATGCGGGTGTAATATGATACAAGCATGGTGGATACGCCGCTGGTACTTCCTATATATAAGTGTTTGTATGGTATTACATGTCGTAGCATTATTTGAATCATTTCAGTTTGATACATATAACATTTTATACAAATAACATACTTTTCATAAGACATTGTTTTACAATCAACTTATCTTATACAAACTCATTTTACATGGTTATTCATTTAACCTTACATTTACTTATACATATCAACTGATATTATTGTTTTTCAAATGATTTACAAGACAAAGCAAATTACAAGGTTCATGACTAAACATTTTCTCAAATACAAGTCATGAAACCTATTTTCACAAAACCTATGTATCTCACCGGCATTTTTATGCTGACGTACCATATTTTCACATGTGTTTTTCAGGAAATGAAGCATAGGATTGATCAAGTTACACTTAGGCGGACATGGGCCTTAGTGACAATAAAAGATGCAGACTAGTTAATTATGTTGTATTTTCATGTTTGTATAGACATTGTAACACTTATATTGAATAAAACGAAACTTTAATTTCCATGGTTGTGAAACATTAATTCTGTTGCAACACGCCCCGATGTTTCCGCCACGATTTGTATGTTCTACGTGGTCGGGGTGTGACAGAAAAGATGGTTGAACTTCGCAACGTGAGTGTAATCACGTTGGTCGTAGTCCCTTGGGACTATGCCCACTGATTACCACGTTGTCTAGAGTCGTAGGGTAGGCGATCTAATAAATCGCCTATACCTTCGAACTCGACCCATTTGGTCGATCATTAGGATCCGACCAAATACTTTAGGTGACCATAGTAGGTAGGGAATAACCTTCCGAGGTTATACCCTATGGTCACATCGTTTAAGTAGTTGTATGATAGGTAGTTTATATGCCTTAGGTAAATTACCAGAATACCCTTTTCATGCATAATTGGTAATTTAGCATATGTAACCTAAACTTTTGCCACATAACTGATTATGTAACATGTTTAGGCATATAACACTTGTCATAGGGCTAGTTAGGCGTTCCGAACGCGTTTTACGCGAACGACGCGTTAAAGTAGCATAAGCTTCCTAAACGGGTCGTAATGGGTCGATAAGACTTAGGTTAAGTTTCATTTAGCATGTAGGCTTTGTTAAACCATATCATATGAGTTCCTACACTCATTTGGTTTACAAACCCTAATGCTACCCAATCTTCCGATTTAGGTCCGGTTAATTAACATAGTTACCTATATTAGGTGCCGTTTGATTTCCGTGATCTCTAGCATTGTTTGGTTGTTACTCAAGGACTACTGAGCATTCTCAAGTGAGTACATAGACCCCTCTTTTACTGTTTTCCAAACTGTTTTGGGGTGGAACACATGTGCCTACTTGTTACTTTCATGCTTTCCTGTTTTCGCATCATATACTGCTATGTTCGTTAGTACATTATAGTACATGATCTCATTGTGTTTTATGCTATGTATGTCCATTTAGTTCATACTTAGTACATCGTTTTACATTTACATTTTATGCTATGTATGTCCATTGCGTGCATACTTAGTACATTGTTTTCATCACATGCTTACATTTTGGTATGACATTTGGTTTGTTTACATGGGACAATACATTCATTAACACCGATCATGCCGTTCGTTAGTAGGTAGTGGTACCATAGGAATTGACAACTCCCGTTCCGGACGTCCCAGGGAAAGGGGATGAAAGGAATGACCGAATTCGTTGTTATAAAGACAGATAGACCTTTAATTTGTTTAAAGGGTTTATCACCTCAGTCGCCAGGCTTGGATGTATGCATTTTCACAATACCGCATAAATGTTCATTATCAGTATAGCATGCATTTAGACATTTTAACATGATTGACCTTGATCATGCATTTAGACATTTTAACATGATTGACCTTGATCATGCATATAGACATTTTAACATGATTGACCTTGATCATGCATTTTCACAAGACATAATGTTGATTTAAACTACGTTTTACTTCAATACTATGTTCTTGTGCATATGGTTTAGTTGACACATTTCGCTAGCCATACAGGACATTTTGACATAGACATTAGACATAGACATTTTAACATGATTGACCTTGATCATGCATTTTCACAAGACATAATGTTGATTTAAACTACGTTTTACTTCAATACTATGTTCTTGTGCATATGGTTTAGTTGATACATTTCGCTAGCCATACAGGACATTTTGACATAGACATTAGACATAGACATTTTAACATGATTGACATTGATCATGCATTTACACAAAACATAACATTGATTTAAACACAGTTTTACTTCAATACTTTGTTTTTGTGCATTTCACCTATGGTTTAGTTGATGCGTTTTCACTAGCCATACATATCATTTAGGTTACACATTACATGATTTACATTGATCATGCATTCTGACATATTATTCAATACATTTGACAAATTCATTTATACATGGACAATTTACATTGTTGGTTTGGTTTGATTAAGTGATTAAGTAACGATGCGGGTGTAATATGATACAAGCATGGTGGATACGCCGCTGGTACTTCCTATATATAAGTGTTTGTATGGTATTACATGTCGTAGCATTATTTGAATCATTTCAGTTTGATACATATAACATTTTATACAAATAACATACTTTTCATAAGACATTGTTTTACAATCAACTTATCTTATACAAACTCATTTTACATGGTTATTCATTTAACCTTACATTTACTTATACATATCAACTGATATTATTGTTTTTCAAATGATTTACAAGACAAAGCAAATTACAAGGTTCATGACTAAACATTTTCTCAAATACAAGTCATGAAACCTATTTTCACAAAACCTATGTATCTCACCGGCATTTTTATGCTGACGTACCATATTTTCACATGTGTTTTTCAGGAAATGAAGCATAGGATTGATCAAGTTACACTTAGGCGGACATGGGCCTTAGTGACAATAAAAGATGCAGACTAGTTAATTATGTTGTATTTTCATGTTTGTATAGACATTGTAACACTTATATTGAATAAAACGAAACTTTAATTTCCATGGTTGTGAAACATTAATTCTGTTGCAACACGCCCCGATGTTTCCGCCACGATTTGTATGTTCTACGTGGTCGGGGTGTGACACCAAACCTTTTGACCCACTTCAAACTCCTTCAGCTTCAACTTCGCGTCATGTGCCCTCTTCATATCATCCTTTTATTTTGAGGCGCACTCGTACGCTTCTTCCCTAAGCTCCTCCACTTGGATACATAATCAACCGCCACCAAGATGTATAAGTTGCCATGCGAATTAGGGAATTGGCCCATGAAATCGATCCCCCACACATAAAAAATATCTACAATGAGGATCGGTTGCATGGGCATTTCATCTCTTTTCACAAGCAAATGAATGCAAGTGCATCAAGACGCTAGGAATCTCCTCGTCGGGTATGCATCTTCGAACGACTTGATCCGGACAAAACTTGAATAAGTCCGGTTCTTCCAGCGTGTAGTACTTGATTTGAGATAGGAAGTGCAACCTCTTCCTTCTGTCCCAATGAGCCGGCAAATCACCTGTGACCAAAAAATTAACAATATTAGCATACCATGGTAATATTGAAACTTTTAAGATTTGCTCATCTGGGAAGTTCTAATTAATCTCTTCACGGGAAGAATCCTCCTCCACAACCAATCGGGACAAGTGGTCCGCGACCACATTCTCACTCCCTTTCTTGTCCCGAATCTCCAAATCGAATTTTTGTAGCAAGAGAACCCATCGGATTAATCTCGGCTTTGCATCCTTCTTGTCCATGAGATACCTAACTGCAGAATGATCAGAATATACAATGACTTTAGTACCCCATATATAAGCACGGAATTTATCCAACGCATATACCACCGCAAGTAGCTCTTTCTCGGTAGTTGTATAATTTAATTGTGCATCCGAGAGAGTCTTACTTGCGTAGTAAATGGCAACCGGTTTCTTGTCCACCCTTTGACCCAATACGGCCCCCATCGCATAATCGCTTGCATCACACATAATTTCGAATGATAAAGACCAATTCGGTGATTGCAAGATTGGGGCCTCAACCAACTTTTTCTTCAAAATGTTAAAAGCATTTTGGCAATTCTTATCAAAATCAAATGTTTTATCTTTTAACAACAAGTTGCATAGGGGTTTTGTTATGTCACTAAAACTTTTTATATACCGCCTATAAAACCCCGCATGTCCCAAGAACGACCGAATACCCTTAACACTTGTGGGATAAGGCAAAGTGGATATGACTTGCACTTTTGCTCTATCCACCTCAATCCCACGACTCGAGATGACATGCCCTAACACAATCCCTTCTTGAACCATAAAATGGCTCTTTTCCCAACTCAAAACCAGATTTTTCTCAACACATCTTTCTAAAACTTTTTCGAGTTGGTCAAGGCATGTATCAAATGATGACCCAAATATTGAGAAATCATCCATGAATATTTCCAAAGACTCCCCCACCATATCTGAAAAGATACTTGTCATACACCTTTGGAAGGTGGCGGGGGCATTACAAAGTCCAAAGGGCATTCGCCTAAATGCGAAGGTACCGTATGGACAAGTAAAAGTAGTCTTTGCTTGGTCTTCCGGATGTATAGCAATTTGATTGTATCCGGAATAACCATCCAGAAAACAATAAAATTTTTGTCCGGCCAATTTCTCAACAATTTGGTCAATAAATGGCAAAGGGAAATGATCTTTGGAAGTTGCAGCATTTAACATCCTATAGTCAATACAAATACGCCACCCGGTTACTGGCCGAGTGGCGACCTCTTCACCTGCGTCATTTGTGATGAATTGAATGCCCGCTTTCTTAGGAACCATTTGTGTCGGGCTTACCCAATGGCTATCCGAAATAGGGTATATGATACCCTCATCTAGCCACTTCAATACCTCCTTTTTAACCACTTCTCGCATGTTCGGGTTAAGTCTCCGTTGTGTGTCGCGAGAAGGACTCATACCATCTTCCGTGATGATCTTGTGCATCACCACCGAGGGACTAATTCCCTTCAAGTCCGCAATGGTCCACCCGATAGCGGATCTATGAGTGACCAAAACTCTCATCAACTTCTCCTCTTGCTCCCCGGTCAAGTTAGATGCAATGATAACCGGGAGCGTGCTACCTTCACCCACATATGCATACTTAAGATGCTTGGGTAGCACCTTCAACTCTAGCACCGGAGGCTCTGCCAACGACGGCTTTAACTTTGTGTCAATGCTTTCCGGAAGGCTTTCCACTTGATGTGTCCAAGTGGGCCTTCCTTCCCTTGCCGCCATAACCTCTAACTCTTTCACCTCTTCATCCATGCTCCGATTTGTCTCTCCTTGTAACCTGTCAAACATGAAACATTCCTCTATTGTGTTTTCCTCTTCGACACTAATGTTGCATAGAGGTATACACTCGTCAACAATGTCCGCCATATAGCATTCATCGCCGACTAGAGGATCCGTCAATCCTGAAAAGACATTTAACCGCAACCGACGGTTACCAAAAGTCATGTCGACTGTGCCCGATTTGCAATTAATTTGGGCATTCAATGTTGCCAAAAATGGTCGACCGAGGATCACCGTTGGTTGCTTGGTTCGGTCCAAGGAAACATAATCTAATACAAGAAAGTCCACCGGATAGTAAAAGTCCTCGACCTTGACTATTACATCCGTGACTATCCCACGGGGTAGTTTAGGGGTTAAGTTGGCTAACACCACGGTGGTGTTCGACACTTGAAGTGGACCAAAATCATATTGGTCGTATAAACTACCCGACAAGATACTCACACTTGCCCCAAGATCCAAAAGTGTCCGGGTCATTTTAAATTCACCAACTTGTATTGAAATAATGGGCGCCCCCGGATCTTGAAGTTTTGGTGGAAGTGCACCCGAAAGAATCGAACTCACATTTTCGGTTAAATCAAGTTTCTTAGGAAACTTGTGAGTCCATTTTTGGGTGCATAAATCTTTCAAGTATTTAGCATATGAAGGTACTTGCTTAATTGCATCTAAGAGTGGTAAATTGATTTTGACTTGTTTAAAAATTTCCCACATCTCTTCTTGTTGTGGGCCTCGTTTATTTACCACTTTTTTAGATGGTCCCAACAAAGCTTCGGGATAAGGGGCGGTATTAACCTCCACACCCTTCTCCTTAGCTTTTGGGATGGGAACTGGGTGTATTTTTATTAACTTTTGAATCATTTTTATTTTGACCCATTTGACTGTTATTACCTTCATCGTCACTCGCATCTTCCATCACCCCTTCAACAAACTTGGGTGGTGGTGGCTCAACACCGTTATCTATGACTCGACCACTACGTAAAGTAATTTTATTAATTGGTACCTCACGTGTATTTTTCGAGTTCGACCCTTGATGCTTAGGGTTCACCGTGGTGTCACTTGGAAATTTTCCCATGCTTCCCCTCATTTGAGCCATCTCCTCCGCGAGTTGGCCCACTTGCTTTGCCAATGCCTCTTGTGCTTTGTTTGGAATCTCGTTTGTCTTCTTTATCTCCTTAATGTCATTGTGAGATTCTTTTTGCATATTTAACAAAGCATCCATTTTGGCACTCAAGTCATCACCACCGTTTTGATTGTTCGACCCGCTTCCATTACCGCCTTGATTGTTGTAATTCCTTTGGTACCCGCCTTGGTAATTGTTGTCCCGACCTTGGTACCCTTGATTGTAATTACGTTGGTACCCCCTTGGTTACCACCTTGGCGATTTTGATATGATTACCCGCTTTGATTACCCGGTTGAAAGTTTGGGTTCATTTGATTCGCGGCATTCCGATATCGGAAGGTGGGATGGTTTCTCAATCCGGGATGGTAAGTGTTCGAATTCATGTCATTATTCTTTCTATCCCCGAACACTTGATTTACTTCCTCGGTGTACTCACCCGGCCCCATTGGACATTGATCGGTCCTATGGCCAATATCCCCACAATCTTCACATACTGCGAATTGGACGACATTCACCTCCTTCTTTTTCATACGAGCCATTTCCCGTTCTAAAGTGGAAATTCGATCTTTAGAATCAAGATCGGGAAGTGACCGGGAAATGGGATGTTTCTTAGCTCTATCGGCCGATTCCTTCTCTTTTGACCGTTTGCTTATCCGCTCCAAAAACTCCCAATCATCATCTTTATGATTGCTCAAGAGAGTCCCGTTGCTTGTTGATTCAAGGCGGTTACATGTATTATCGTCTAGACCCCGTACAAAACACTTGACTAACTCCCACTTCTCTATTTGATGATGTGGGCATCTCCGCATCAATTCTTTGAATCGAGTGAACGCTTCATGTAACGGTTCACTCAATAGTTGCCGAAACGACCTTATTTCATCCCTAGCGTCGTCAGTCTTCGCCATCGAATAGTATTCGTCTAAAAAGACTTGTTGCATCTCACCCCATGTCCGGATGCTATTCGTCGGAAGTGTGAGGAACCATTGCTTTACCTTGTCTTTCAACGAAAATTGGAACAAGCGAAGTTTGACCTCCTCTAATGCGAAGTTGTGCCCCCCGATAGTGTTACAAATGGACGAAAACTCCACCAAGTGCGTGTATGGCTCATCATTAGACCTCCCATTGAAGTGGGGAAGTATATTGATGTAATGAGGTTTACAATCAAACATTCTCCTTTCGCACACTATAGGAGAGTCATTATCAGTGACTACTGGTCGAAAACGGTCATTCACTCCCCGTGGAGGTTGTTGACGACGTTGTGGACCGTTAACCTCTTGATCGACCGGCCTTCGGTTGTCCCTTCGATCACCTCTTCTATCACCACCTTGATTTCTACCTTGGTTACCCCTTTGATTACCTCCTCCCACGAAATGAGGAATCTGATTAGGGTTACCATTGTTGTTATTGTTGTTGTAAAATCCATCATTTCGGTTCCGTTGATTGTTGTTTCGTGGTTGGCGGTTGTTCTTATAACCGTCATTTCTTGCATTCCCGTACCCATAGTTATCATTCCCCACATAGTTGGCGTTTTGGTAGCCAAACTCCTCATCTTCATACCCTCTTGCATTGTAGATATTGCCTTGATTCACGTACCCCCAATCTTCGTCATCATTAGCCCGATCATCGTAATATCCCCCATCGTCTGAATTTTCCGTATGCACGCTCACATGTTGAAGAATGGGAACACTATATGGTTCATCATCGGGGATGGCATTCCTCAAATCGTCTATGTTGAAGAATGGGTCTTCGTTCGCGGGATTACCACGATCTCGATTACCTCGGCGGTCGGAATTGACGTTCCGATCATCAAGGTTGATGGGTAAAGAAGTTTGTCGATGAAGGTTTTGTTGTTGGGGTGTTCTTTGGGTGTTGTTGGGATTTTGGTTTTGGAAAGGTGGTGTGGGTGGCCCATTGTTGTTATTACCACCCGGTCACTCTTGAGGCATAGGTTGAACATTTTGGGCGGCGTGAAAGGTTCCTCGGGATTGGAATTGATTTTGGTTGAGGTTTGGGTGATTGGAGTTTTGGTTTGCCATTGAATCAGTTTCAATGGATGGTGTGAGTTGTGGTGTTTGGTTGGTTTGATTAGAAGCAAGAGTTGCTTCTAACCGGCTTGCTAGGTTTCTTCTTGCTACTCTCTCGATTTCTGGTTCGTAGACTAACGGTGAAGTCCTCCCGGAGTTCCGCGTATGCATACACTACCTGTAACCTGCACAAGTAACACACCCGCGTAACAAGGAAAAAGACAAAGTGCACAAAGAAACTAAACAACTTAAATAGATAATCATGAAATTCAAACAATAATCCAAACACAAAGCGCACGCACTCCCCGGCAACGGCGCCAAAATTTGATCGGAGTGTCGCGCTCCGGTCAAAGATAAGATTTATAAGCCCAAATTACCCTTAACAAATAGTTAGTGGTAGTAAGGGGTCGAACCACGAAGAGTATGTGGTTTGCGTATGGATTAGATCGAATTATAAACAGATGTCACACTTATGAAGCTTCCTATGATATATTTTTGAATTTTTTGTTTGATTGAAAGATGTGAATTATAATTACTAAAATGATTGAATGGATTAACTACTAATGATTAACAAGTTGCAAGAAATGAAATTTATTGATTGAACAATAATAAGAAAACAAGGCTCACACCCGGTTTCAACTAATGCAAGAGTTAGGGTTACTATGTATTTTAATTAGCTTTACTTGAAATAATTCATTAACGGGTCGCAATCACAAAGCTTAGGTGCCAATCGCTATCAACGTCATAAACAACGGACCATGATGCACTTCGTTACTTTAGACTAGCAAATCCTATCAAAAGACAAGGCATAAATACGTGTATTCATTTCACAAAGTCAAATTTAATCATTCACTCAACAATTTGCAAATTCAATACCAACGTAGGACAATTGTCTAAGATTCAAATGTACTTCAAGTTGTCACAAAACAATCATAAAAACATAATAAACCCTAAATCTTACAAAAGTCTACACCGGGGTGAAACCTCCTAGAAATTAGCCGCGCATGATCGAAAGAACTTGATCATCGGATGTTGGAAGCTTGATCTTGATCATCTTGAAGTTTGGATAATGATGGAATGGTGGTTAGGGTTTGTGATAGAGGAATTGAATGGATGGAGGATTGAAGGATGATTGTTATGGTGATGAATTAGGGTTTGGATTCGAGTGATTCGGATGATGATTAGTGTTGTAGGTATGATGGTAGGTGGATTGGTGATGAAAGATAGGTGAAAAGTGGCTCCAGGATCAAAGTTCAAACTCCAAACAAAGTGTAACCTTCGAATTCAATGCTCTCCCACCAATAGAAATTGAATCTTAGCTAACAACATACAAAATTCGCGCAGCAGGAAAGTACTGCCCGTCGCCGACGGGCCTATACCCGTCGCCGACGGGTTCTTCTGATCATGCTTTCATCCGACGGTTTATTTTGCTGGTTACGGGGTCCTTTGGCTGACGGGTTTGTCTGGAGCCCGTCCGGGACGGGTTATACCCCATCGCCGATGGCCTCTTGAATACCAATTTTCCATTTTTCACTTCTCGCACTCCCGGTTAATCCGTAACGCCTCCCAGTGCTCCGGTTTTCGACCCGATGACTCGTAAAGCTCCCGAAAAGCTCCTTAAACTTCATCTAACCTGCAAAACACATTTTTGATTAAAAGTAGGCAATCCAAAACTAAAACTTATGTAAAATCATCAAGTTATGCAATAACAAACACCGGTTTTCAACCACGTATCATGGTGCCTAGCACAGAAGATCCCAAGGCCCAAGTGCCTAAAAGCCTTGAAAATTACTCAGATCAGGATTTTAAAAAAATTGAACTAGATGCAAAGGCTTTTAGCATAGTGGCTTCAGCTCTTCCAAATGAAATATATGCTGGACTGTTACACTATAACAGTGCCAAAGAGCTTTGGGATGCACTGAAAGAGTAGTTTGGTGGGACATAAGAGGTTATAGAAAACAACAGGGAGGTTTTAAACCGACAATATGAAACATTATGTCATATCAAAGGAGAGTCACTAACCCAACAGTTTGAATGCTTTAGTTGTCTCATAAGTGAACTTAAACTGGTTAATGTTGAATTTGCAAAATCCACTTTAAATAGTAGGTTTCTTAGATCATTACCAGACAAGTGGGACACTATAGCTTTTATGACCAGAAATTTTGTGGGTTTCAAAGAGTTAAGTCTGACCCAACTTCATGGTAGGCTTCTCACTTATGAGAGAGAGCTGAACCAGAAAAAGAAGTTGCAGGAATCTGGAAAAGTTGCTGATGATTACACCTTTGGTAACACAACACTTTTGGGTAAGAAGAATCTGGTGGTAGTAAGGACCGGAGTTATGATCATTAGATTGACATAATTGTAGGTGGAGCCTTCAACTCTGAGCCTTACTCACTCAATTATGCTTTCACAGCTAATGGGGAAAACCAGATCCCAGATAACTTATCCTTTGAACTAAATGACCTCTAACATTTTGATCCTACTGATCTAGAAGAGATGGACATTTTGCACCAATTAGCTTTGCTGAGTGTAAGAACTAGTAAATTTTACAAGAGAACAGGTAGAAAGTTTCCAGGACTGCATGGGAATCTAAAAGTGGGGGTGGATAAGTCCAAAATTAAGTGCTACAAGTGTAACAGGCTAGGACACTTTGCTAGGGAATGTAGAAGTCAAAATAGTGGTCCTATCATAACTCATCCTAGCCCTAGACCTCAAAACACACAAAGTAGTATGTACTATTCCCAATATACCCCTGCTCCTCATGTGCAAAACACTGCCCATTATGCACATTCTGTAAACACTGTTCCAGTGCAATATGTTCAAACCACTGTTCCACAAATCTAGTATGTCCAAGCCCCTGTCTCTCAGGTTCAAGTGCAACAACCTGCACCATAACAAACTGCACAAACTTCTGCACCAGCAGAGTCCAGTCAGCATAGTTTCTTTACTCAGGGCTTTGTTGATTAGAGCAGTATGCCTGATGATTTGTCTGATGAAAACTTTGCTCTATTTGCTAAATCTGATGATACTATTGATGGATTTTGTTTTATGGCATTAGAATCAATACCAGAAGGGCAGGAATCTGATGAAGTGGAACCCCTGAAACAGTGGATGAAGTTGCTGAGGCAGTGGTTACTGCTGTTGTTGGTGAACCACTGATAGAGAAGAAAGAACCTGAACCACTGTTGGAACCTCTTGCTGACCCATGGGATGGTAGAGTGTGTGAGGATGAATGTGATTGTGCCATGATGGCTGCAGCTAAGGTATCACCTCAGGTCTTGAAAAACCTATGTTCAGAGAAATGCATTATTGCATTTGCTAATGTAAAAGAGGTAAATGAAAACCTTAGGGACAAGATTTTAAAAGATGAAGTACAATTTGAAAAAACTATCAAAGAGTTGAAAAATAATTTGTCTGAAAAAGAAAATGAAATCTGCAGTCTGAAGCATGAACATAGCATAACCAAGGACCAACTCCAAGCTATGGTAGAAAAATACCAAGTTTGTAAAAAGGAGATTGAATCCATTCAAATCACTTGTGAAAAATGGGTGGAGTCTTGTAAAGGTTATGAGCTAATGTTGGAAAAGCAGATCAAGAGCAATGTAAAGTTTGGCATAGGCTTTAGGTAAAATGACCAAGCTGAAAACACTGCTAAAATTGATTCTGGCTTAACTGAAGTAATTCCCAAAAACAAGGATGGTCAAGAAATTAAAATCACTGATAAAAATGGTAACAAAATCATCTTGGAAAAACCAGGGGGTCATCAACCTTTGAAGAGATAGAAAAATATCAATTCAAACCCACCTGGTCTGATGAATGTGACATCCTTGAGAATTTCAAACCAATGGATTTGTCCACCATTGAGGGTGTCAAAGCACCCAAGGCTAAGGTTATTCCTCTAAAATACATCCCAACAGAGGTTAAAAACTCTGTTGAAAAGGAAAAGGAAAAGAGGAAGAAAAGAGAAAAAGGTTAAAAAACTTGTTTTGTAACTTTTGTGAAAAAAGAAATCATTCTATAAAAGATTGTTTTCATTTAAAAGCATTTGATATAAACAAAACTAGTATCATTGAGCCTGCACCTATGTGCACAATTTGTGGAAAAACAAATCATCTTACTCAAGAGTGTGTGTACCTCAAAACTTTTGGGGTTAAAAGAAAAGAGCACACTTCTAAAACACTTGAGAGTCCATCAAAACCTTCCATTAAAAACAAACAACCTTTTGTGCCTCTCCAAACAGTTGTTACAAAACAGCTGAACAAAACCTCTGCTCCCAGAGAGGTGCATGTGACAGATGCACCACCATCAAACCAATTCCAAAGAGGAAAAGGTCAACCACCATACCAAAGGGTCCCACATGTTTATGAGGCTTACAAAAAGCCATCAAAACCCAAAGTGAATAGGCATCCTTTTGGTTATCAACATCTGACAGGAGATGGTCTACAGCAGTGGTTAGGGAAAAATGTTCAAAAATCTGTTCAAACACCTGACCAAACCACTGTTTATACTCCTGGACTTGAGGCTGACCTATCTGTGACTCCATCCAAAGCCATTTTGGATTTGGAGACCCACCTGAACTAATTGTTTACTTGATGTGCAGGGAGCTTCTGCATGCTTAGATAGTTTGTGGTATGTAGATAGTTGAGGCCCCAGGCACATGATTGGATGTAGAGCCCTACTCAAGGATTTCAAAACACATGAAGGGGGTGATATATCCTTTGGTAACAATTCAAAAGGAAAGGTGACGGGGTCAGGGACAGTTCAGGCTGGGAAGCTCAAGTTTGAGAATGTCAATCTCATTGATAACTTGAATTCAATCTCCTTAGTGTTTCACAGATGAGTGACAAAGGCTATAGGTCATTCTTCACTAAGGATAATTGTAAAATTGTTGGACCAGAAATGGTAGAAAAAATTGAAGCAATAATAGCCGAGGGTAAAACACAACTTGTTGCTCAAAGAAGTGGCAATGTGTATGTGGTTGATATGTCAAAAGAAAGTCCAAAGACTGATGCCTGTCGGTTTTTAGATGCCTCTAACAAAGAGACAGAGTTATGGCACATGAGACTTGGGCATACAAATCTTAAGACAATCACCACACTCTCAAAACAAGGCCTTGTAAGAGATCTTCCAGAAAAACTGTTCACTTGTTCTGACATTGTGTTTCCTGCTTAAAAGGTAAACAATATAAAAGCTCTTACAAGTCCATTGAAGAGTCCAAAACTACCAAGTGTTTGCAAATGCTTCACGTGGATCTGTTTGGCCCAGTAAAAATCCTGAGTTTGAAAAAGAAAAGATATTGTTTGCTTATGTCACACCCCGACCACGTAAAACAACAAAACGTGGCGGAAACGTCAGGTAGTGTCGTAACAGAATCATTGTTTCACAACCATGGATTTAATAATTTTGTTTTATTGAATTATTGAACACATTGTTTTATTACAAATCAAATAAATACAATTATTGTCTTTCAAGTTTTAAAGTCGCTAAGGCACGAGTCCATCCTATGTATAGCATGTATCAACAATCATCACATAGCAGCACCTGAAACATGTGTAAAAATAGGTACGTCAGCATAAAAATGCCTATGAGATACATAGGTTTTATTAATGCATGATTTATGACTTGTAATTTTAAAAGAAAATGTTTAACAAAATAGTCATGAACTTAAAAATGTTTTCTTTTATAAATTATTTAACAAGTGATAAGAAATCAGATGATATAAAAGAAAGATGTATAAATAAATAATTAAGTAAAATGAGTTTGTATAAAATATGTTTTGATAAAGAGGTTTGTAGTATACATAAAAATATACTTTGGTTTTAAGAAAGTCGAATAAGTAATATATTAAAAATATATTTTAGTCCCAAAATAGTTAAACAGGTAGTATATTAAATATACTTTAGTCGTCAAAATAATAGTTTTCAGTAGTATATCAAAAGTATACTTTTGGTTTTATAAATAACATATTAACTATGTTTTAGCAATTAACAAAATATATGTTGTTTTGTACAATATCACACATGAGAGCATATCAACCTATACATTGGAAGTATAACAAAATATACAAAAAATGTGATTTGGAATTCATTCAAACCTTAGTGTATCAAACTACACCATTGGAGACTATAGAAATACCACAAAGGCAATCTCTATTTGGATAAAAATCGGTTTCTGACATTCCATGACAACAGGAATGGGGTGTCAAATCCTATGGCGCTATATCATACTACCAATCAGTCTGGTGAATGTATAAAATAAGTACAATCCAACAATTAATTTTGTAATCTTTGAAAAATTAGTGTTTAAACCATAAATAATCATTCAGTTTGTCTAAAGATAAGGACTAACATGTATAATCATATAGTCGAAATCATGAAAATAACAAATAGGTACACATGTTTCACCCCAAAACATTTGAAAACAGTAAAAGAGGGGACTATGTACTCACTTGAGGATGCTTAGAAGTCTTGAATAATAACCAAGCAAAGCTAGAGGGATCACGGAATCAAACGACACCTAATATAGGTAACTATGTAAATAAACCAGACTTAAATCGGAAGATCGGATAGAATGAGGCTTTGTAAACCAAATGAGTATGGGAACTCATGTAATATGGTTTAACAAAGCCTACATACTAAATTGAAACCTAACCTAAGTGCGTATGACCCGTTACGACCCGTTTAGGTAGCTTATGCTACTTTAACGCGTCGTTCACGTAAAACGCGTTCGGACCGCCTAACTAGTCCTATGACAAGTATTATATGCCTTAACATGTGTAATAATGTTGCCTAATCAGTTTAGATGTCAAAATTTAGGTTACATATGCTTAAAATGAATTTATGCGTAAAAAGGGCATTTTGGTCATTTACCTAAGGCATGTAAACTACCTATCACACAACTACTTAAACGAAGTGACCATAAGGTATAACCTCGAAAGGTTATTCCCTATGAAACTATGGTCACATAATATGCTTGGTCGGATCCTAATGATCGACCAAACGGGTTGGGTTCGAAAGTCTAAGCGGTTGTTTAGACCGCTTATCTTACGACCCTATATAAGCACTAATCTATAAGTGACGAGTTAAACATGTTGAAACATGTTTAACGAAGTTTGAAAACAAGTTTGATATCAAGACAAAGGGTCTTGATACCCAAGAATAGTTTGGTTGCAAAATACGCAAGAATACGCATTTTGACCGAAACTATGACTCGTCACTATGCCTAAATAACGTGGTAATCAATAGGTATAGTCACAAGAGACTATAACCATCGTGATTACGCTCACGTTACGAGGTTCAAACGAACTTCATGTTGACCATTGACTGGTCAAAGCAGAAAGTCAAACACTGTTTGACTTTCACGCTTAAAAACGCATAAAAGAACGAAATAAGCTTACAAAGGGTCCAAGCTAGGAAGGTTTGATCCAAGATGTCTCAGGTATGAAGGTTTTGAGTCTCCAACTTAGAGAAATCAGAATCAAAGTGTGAAGAATTGAATGAATGGAGGTGGGTATTTATAGATTTCGGTCCACCGTTAAGATCGTTCCTCGATTCCCGAGCTTCAATCTCAACCGTACAAGTGCACCCACTGATTTGTAATACAATGGGTACTTAAAACAAGCACATAGGTTGAGGAAAACCATGGGAAAAAGCCTGAAACCAGCTGCAAAACCAGAAAAACAATTTCCTGAACTGGGCAGTCTACACGCCCCGCGTAAGAATGAAGCTCATCTTACACGGCCCGCCTAGGAGTAGTTTCCAGAAATATCAAAAACAGCCCCTGCACTTGAAAAACATGCATTTTGATGTATTTTTGACACGTTTAAGGCCCGTTAACCTCATTTCAAGGCTCCAAAATGAAGTTAAAGTATAGGGAACTTAAAATACGCTCAAAACCATCTTGGATGTCGGTTCGTTTGGCCGTACAATCGCGTTGTTCGGTTAATTACGACGAAACACGAACGGATGCGAAAAACAATCCAAATTACGCGACGCATGGAATTTTATCATGCCAATCACTAAAATAAAATATTTTAATGATTACATAAATTTTTGGATGTCCGGATATATTTAGAACGTAAGATATGCGCGAAAATGCAAACTTATGCAATTTTTGATGCTTTTAGTCCCTATTGATCAAGAAAGTTTATTTTTGCGCATCAAACACCTCAAAGCCTATTTCTAAGCTATGTAAAGACTATTTAGGGCATATTTAACTTATGATCAAGTTCCGGAATGTCCGTTACAGTACGAATCGGCATACTTTCGCAGTTTGTCAAAATTAGTCCCTGTAAACGAATAAACTTGATTTCGGCATACCAAACCCTCCAAAACTTATTTCTAAGTTATGTAAAGGTTATTTAAGGTATGTTAAGCCTATGTCACTGTTCTGGAGTGTTTGTTGCATTAAACTGGTTATATTTACGCATCAGTTCACGTATAACCTTCCAGAAAGCGATTTAAAGCTCGAAATCGAACAAGAATTAATATGTGCAAATGATACACATATTTATACAAATCCCAAGTATGAAACACAATATTTCATTGGTTTGGTATTTTTTTGTTGGTCGTAGTGACACAGGTGTCACAGGTTATTGTATTTGATTTTTCTAGGTTTTCATGGACTTACTTTTTCATTCTAAAGATGAGACTGTATGTGTTTTGAAAGACTTTGTCAAAAAGTTTGAAAAGAAATTTGACTTTCCAGTAAAAATTTTTAGAAGTGACAATGGAACAGAGTTTAGAAACAAGGAGTTGGATGATTTCTGTGTGTAAAAAAGGATTGTAAGGCAGTACAACATCCCAAGAACACCAGAACAAAATGGGGTGGTTGAAAGTAAAAACAGAACTCTGATTAAAGCTGCCATAACCATGCTTGCAGACTCAGGTTTACCCTTGACTTTTTGGGCAGAGAATATAAACACTGCTTGTTATGTGCAGAACAGAGTTTTGATCAACCCCAGGCATCAAAAGATGACCTATGATATTCTGTTCAAAATCAAACCACTGATCTCATATTTCAAAATCTTTGGCTACCCATGTTTTATCTTAAATTTAAAAGATTCAATTTCAAAATTTGCAGCCAAAGTAGATAGTGGTTATCATTTGGGATACTCAACCACTGCCAAGGCCTACAAAGTGTTTAACACAAGGACTAGGTGTGTGGAAGAGACTTTGAATGTAAAGTTCAATGAACTTTCATCACTGAAAATCCCAGCAAACCCTGCTGAATTGTTTGACCTTGATAAATTTACATTTGAAGATGTGTGTCACACCCCGACCGCGTAGAACAACAAATCGCGGCGGAAACATCGGGGCGTGTTGCAACAGAATTAATGTTTCACAACCATGGAAAATTAAAGTTTCGTTTTATTGATTAAAAGTGTTACAATGTCTTAACAAACAAAAAAAAATACAACATAATTAACTAGTCTTGCATCTTTTATTGTCACTAAAGCCCAAGTCTGTCTATGTGTATCTTGATCATCTTATGCAACAGCTCCTGAAAAACACATGTGAAAATATGGTACGTCAGCATAAAAATGCCGGTGAGATACATAGGTTTTGTGAAAATAGGTGTCATGACTTATGTTTGAGAAAATGTTTAGTCATGAACCTTGTTATTTGCTTTGTTTTGTAAATTACTTGAAAAACAATGAGTTCAGATGATATGTATAATTAAGTGAATAATGTATAGTTAAATGAATAACCAAGTTAAATGAGTTTGTATAAGATAAGTTGTTTGTAAAGCAATGTCTTGTGAAAAGTATGTTAGTTGTATAAAATGTTATATGTATCAAACTGAAATGATTCAAATAACGCTACAATATGTAATACCATACAAACATTTATATATAGGAAGTACCAGCGGCGTATCCACCATGCTTGTATCATATTACACACGCATCGTTACTTAATCACATAATCAATCCAAACCAAACAATGTAAGATGTCTATGTTTAAACCAATAGTCAAAAGTCCTTGTATAAACCATGTCAAATGTTGGTAGTCCAAAAGTAGTCAAGTAATGTATAACCAAAATGATATGTATGGCTAGTGAAAGGTATCAACTAAACCATATGCACAAGAACATAGTATCGAAGTAAAACTCGGTTTAAATCAATGTTATGTTTTGTGTAAATGCATGATCAATGTAAATCATGTAATATGTAACCAAATGATATGTATGGTAAGTAAAATTTAGACTACTTAAACCATAAGTAAAAATGTACAAAACAAAGTATTGAAGTAAAGCTGGTTTAAATCAAAGTTATGTTTTGTAAGACATATGCATGCTATACTGAATATGAACACTTATGCGGTATGTTAGACGCAAACATTCAAGCCTTGAGACAGTCGGATAACCCTTTCAGTCAAGGTTATCAAAAGAATTGTATTCGGATTCAGTCATTCCTTACATCCAAACAAACCCGGGATGTCAGGAATGGGATTTGTCAAGTCCTATGGTACCACTACTTACTCCCGAGCGGCGTAGCAAATGTTAATGAATGTTATATAGACCCGTTAAACAAACCAAATGTCATACCAAAATGTAAGCATGTTTTATGAAGATAATGTACCTAGTATGCTAGAGTAAACATACAAGGTAGAGCTGTAAAACAATGTGTCCATATGCTGAGTAAACATATGCAACAGAAATGCAATGTAAAACAATGTGTCCATATGCTGAGTAAACATATGCAACAGAAATGCAATGTAAAACAATGTGTCCATATGCTGAGTAAACATATGCAACAGAAATGCAATGTAAAACAATGTGTCCATATGCTGAGTAAACATATGCAACAGAAATGTACTAAGTATGCTAAGTTAACATACAAAGAAGAAAAGTCATGTAAATCAATGTGCTAGCATGCTATCAGTCAACATACATAGCGGAAATGTAATGAAATCATGTACTATAATGTACAAATGAACATAGCAAGTATATGATTTGAAAACAGGAAAGCATGAAAGTAACAAGTAGGCACATGTGTTTCACCCCAAAACAGTTTGGAAAACAGTAAAAGAGGGGTCTATGTACTCACTTGAGAATGCTCAGTAGTCCTTGAGTAACAACCAAACAATGCTAGAGATCACGGAAATCAAACGGCACCTAATATAGGTAACTATGTTAATTAACCGGACCTAAATCGGAAGACTGGGTAGCATTAGGGTTTGTAAACCAAATGAGTGTAGGAACTCATATGATATGATTTAACAAAGCCTACATGCTAAATGAAACTTAACCTAAGTCTTATCGACCCATTACGACCCGTTTAGGAAGCTTATGCTACTTTAACGCGTCGTTCGCGTAAAACGCGTTCGGAAAGCCTAACCAGCCCTATGACAAGTGTTATATGCCTAAACATGTTACAAAATCAGTTATGTGACAAAGGTTTAGGTTACATATGCTTAATTACCAATTATACATGAAAAGGGTATTCTGGTAATTTACCTAAGGCATATAAACTACCTATCATACAACTACTTAAACGATGTGACCATAGGGTATAACCTCGGAAGGTTATTCCCTACACTATGGTCACCTAATGTATTTGGTCGGATCCTAATGATCGACCAAATGGGTCGAGTTCGAAGGTATAGGCGATTTATTAGATCGCCTACCCTACGACTCTAGACAACGTGGTAACCAGTGGGCATAGTCCCAAGGGACTATGACCAACGTGATTACACTCACGTTGCGAAGTTCAAACGAACTTCGCATTGACCATTACTGGTCAACGCTGAAAGTCAAACAAAGTTTGACTTTCTGACTCGAAAAGCAGTAAAATAAGGAAAAGAACGAAAGAATACTTACGAAGGGTCCAAGAATGGAAGGTTTGAACCCGAACACTCTCAGGTATGAAGTGTTAAACACGACAGCTTAGAGAGCAAGTTCAGATTCAAAGGTGTGGGTTTTTGGGTGTGATGTTGGTGGGTATTTATAGAAAAAGCACCACCGTTAGGATCGTTTATCGGGAAACGTGCCTTGATCTCACCCGTACAAGTGTCGGAATGTTATGGTGTGTAAATTGGCCACTCACCATAAGCTTCCAACAGGTGGCAAGGGATTAGGGAGTGGATAACAGCTGCAAACAGCTGGATTAGAACACTGAACCTGGTCTGCAGAAGGCTAGCGCACCGCTACGCTTAAAGTGTAGCGCACCGCTAGGCACTATTTCGGCAGAATTACACTTTTGGTCCCTGAACTGTATTTAGGCCATTTTCGACACGTTTAAGGCCCGTTAACCCCATTTCAAAGCTCTAAAATGAAGTTAAAATATAGGGAACTTAAAATGTGCTCAAAAATATCTCGGATGTCGGTTCGTTTGGCCGTACGAACGCGATGTTCGGTTAATTACGACGGAATGCGCATAAGCGCGAAAAACGAACCAAATGACGAAACGAATGGATTTTTCTTATGGCGAACACTAAAATATAATATAGTCATGCTTACATAAATTTTTGGATGTCCGGATGTATTCAGAACGTAAGTTATGCGCGAAAATGCAAACTTGTGCACTTTTTGACACTTTTAGTCCCTGAATGACCCAAAAGTTTATTTTAGCACACCGAACCCCTCAAAGCCTATTTCTAAGCTATGTAAAGGATATTTAAGGTGTGTTTAACTTATGGTTATGTTCCGGAATGTTCGTTACAGTTCAAATTGACATACTTTCGTAGTTTGTCATATTTAGTCCCTGTAAGCGAATTAACTTGATTTTTGCCATACCGAAGCCTTCAAAACTTATTTCTAAGTTATGTAAAGGTTATTTAAGGTATGTCAAGCCTATTTCACTATTCCAGAGTGTTTGTTGCATTAAACTGGTTATATTTACGCATCGGTGCGCGTATAACCTTCCAGAAAGTGATTTTAGAGTTTGAAATTGAACAAGAATTGATATGTGCAAATGATACACATATTTTTACAAATCCCAAGTATGAAATATAATATTTCATTGGTTTGGTATTTGTTTGATGGCCGTGGAGGCACAGGTGTTACAGTCTCCCCTACTTTAGGAAATTTCGTCCCGAAATTTATTTAGAGGAAACTTGTGAGAGCTTGAAAACATGAAGTTGAAAAGATCAAACAACATTGGTTAGGGTTCTGAACTCCTAGTAACTTTAATAACATTATGCTTGCAATGTAAGAGGGATACTTATATACAAGTATACGAAGCGTCATTGGTGCGTCCACCGTACCTCCATTACATCGTTCTCATTTTGTTATTGTTGTCACTATCGGTTCTTACACATAATAAACCTTACTGGGTTTCTATGCACTAAATTTCATAATTATGTACGCGTCCATAATCAGACAATTCCTTGCATAGTTCACTCAGTCCATTTTATAATGTGCAGGGGAAAACCAAATGAACACTCCTGTGATGAGTGTGACTAGACCGCCATAGAGTCCCGTAGACTAAATCAATAAATGATCTAAATAGACTATCAAGGAGTCTGTCCAGCTACATCACTAGATGTCATTCTTTAACCAAATTGTGAATCAATCCTTTAGACTAGACCACTAAAAAAGGTCTGGAGTGGTACTATATAATCCAAGGGTCTTAACTATTACATAGAAGCCCATTAAGGATTGAAGGTAGTACCTTTTGAATATCCTGCTACGAATCCCTCATATGAAGATATGAAAGATCCTGCGAGGATTTGGATAACGAATATCCAGAGTATTAAAAACACAAAAAAACATGAAAGAAAACATAAGATGAATAAACACATAGTCACATAACCACAAAATTGCTAACTAGAAGTTTGTTCAGCTAACAGAGTACATGTATTTAAAGCACACTAGGAATCCATCTCGTGGATTTCATTTGGTACTTTAAACGTTATCAAGAATCCAACTATAAAGATAGAAAGATTCAAAAAGAAAATTCGACTTCGATTATCTGGAACCGAAGTGTTCGAATTAAGGTACATAAGGAATCCAATTAAGGACTCTGATTTGAATAATAATCATCCACAAGGATCTAATTGTGAGGATAAAAAGATCCCATATGGATTTAAAAGTTGGAGATGTTTTGAAACCTTGCACTGGACGTGCTTAGGTCAAAACATGATGTAAAATGCTTATGAAGTTGAGATGCTAGATATGTCAAGGCGACATATGAAGCAGAATTTGAAGGTTAAGTTAATGTACGAGGAAGATATTTTTGAAAACTGTGCATGGGGTTCTTTTAAGAAAAATATGTTTAGTGTTTTTGAAACCTTATATATAATACTTTTGATATCATAAAGTAGGTGTACTAGGTAGGTATATTTATAAAATATTTTAAAATCATGCGAGATGAATTTTTGAAATTATGTATAAGGTTTTTTTTTTTTGGAAAACATGAATGATGCTTTTCGAAATCATGCACTTGATGAGAAAATGTACTGTCTTAATATTGTCTTCAGACTATATGAAATATTTTGAAATTAGAAAGATTGGTTTTGATAACATGGCCAATGTTTTTGAAATAACATAGACAATGTATCTAGAAAAATTGTTTTCAAACTATATGAAATGTTTTGAGATCATGAAGATTGTTTTGAAATACTTGTACTGTGTATGTTGAAAAATCAAAATGTAATGGGTATGAGATTTGGAAATACCCTTAGTTATTTAACCAAGGATTCAAAGGCACAGATGTGCAGAAGCATGATCACTCATAATGTCACTTTATTTTCTGTACTTCGTATCTTAGAATGAAACGAGTACTTAAAATTTTCAAAGGAATCATGAGCAATCATTTGAAAGAGAGAATCACAAGAGTAGTTTGTAAGGAACATAGTTCCTTGATGTAGGTATCATAGGAAAAGTCATACACACATGTAATTATATTTGTATATCAGAATTGCGAACAACAACTTTTATTTATGAACAAAACATATTGTTTCACAATACACGAGAACAAAAGAAACAAAGGCATAAGACAGCAATATCCTTTGTTCAGCCGAATGCTCATCCAAGGGTTGGATTTGCATTAGCAAGCTTTGGGCAGTTGTGGCGGAAGTGACCAATCTCTCCGTAGTTGAAACATGAACCCAGTGGGAATTTTGCAGCATTCCCTTGAACCGGAGCTTGAACCTGAGCAGCCTGATTTTGTCCCAAACGACAAACTTTGGCCAAATGCCCAAGTTTACCACACGTCGTGCATTGCCAGCAAACTTGTTGTAACGCGTGATGACCGTTGCAGCATGCACAATGAGGTGCAGTACCGGCATATGCTTTCTTTGCAGGTGGCTGAGCTGGTTGGTTGGGAACGGCTCGACCATTGTGAGCGACCACGGCGAAGTTCTGAGAAGTCTTTCGCTTCTTTGACTTCTTAGGGGATCGTTCATCCATGGTCTTTGATTCCTCGATTGGTTTCTTGGCTGATGGTGTTGTCACCTGACTAGGTCCTGCCTGTCTTGGTGACTCTTGAGTGGCTTCATCCTGGAGACGATACATGGCAGTAGCTAATTCAACAGTCTTCAGGACTACTTCGCCTATTCGCTGAGCGAATTTGGCTGCTTGCTCAGATATCGGGGCGTCATCGTGATGAAGAGGCATTCTTGAAGAAAAGAAAGGCATAGGGAGAAACAGGTGAAAGATTATTGGATAATCAAAACAGAATGATAGCGCATGAAGATTGCGATCATTTGTTTGTTACCTAAGGCAAACAAATGAGACGGTGACTAATCAAGGTAAACAGGTCTTATTAATGTATCACTGAAGACATGCTCGCCTATAAGTGAACACTCATCCCAAGAATTCCCAGGTAAGCACAACTGGTCTCGCGTCTGATGAGATGTATACGAAGTGCTTGCCTAGTCAGAAAACCCAGAATACAGGCATTCACCCTTTCAGTTTGCACGTGTTCACATTATTTAAAACCCAAAACCTTGACGAGATTTTGAAAACTCAAAGGGATTCAAAACCATATAACAGAGAGTTCAAAACCTAGTAATCAATCATCCTAGAACAGATGATTAGTTTTCAAAGTGGTTTTGAAATTTATGTTCTTGTTGAGGTCGTCGCCTAAGGATAGGTGACGGTATTGTTTTATGACTAAAAGCAAGTAAACTCGCGTTAGGGTCCTAAGAAGGTTATAGACTAGGTCAAAGCATTACTAATAACCTAATTCCCTATAACCATTGGCTCTGATACCATCTTTTCTGTCACACCCCGACCGCGTAGAACAACAAATCGCGGCGGAAACATCGGGGCGTGTTGCAACAGAATTAATGTTTCACAACCATGGAAAATTAAAGTTTCGTTTTATTGATTAAAAGTGTTACAATGTCTTAACAAACAAAAAAAAATACAACATAATTAACTAGTCTTGCATCTTTTATTGTCACTAAAGCCCAAGTCTGTCTATGTGTATCTTGATCATCTTATGCAACAGCTCCTGAAAAACACATGTGAAAATATGGTACGTCAGCATAAAAATGCCGGTGAGATACATAGGTTTTGTGAAAATAGGTGTCATGACTTATGTTTGAGAAAATGTTTAGTCATGAACCTTGTTATTTGCTTTGTTTTGTAAATTACTTGAAAAACAATGAGTTCAGATGATATGTATAATTAAGTGAATAATGTATAGTTAAATGAATAACCAAGTTAAATGAGTTTGTATAAGATAAGTTGTTTGTAAAGCAATGTCTTGTGAAAAGTATGTTAGTTGTATAAAATGTTATATGTATCAAACTGAAATGATTCAAATAACGCTACAATATGTAATACCATACAAACATTTATATATAGGAAGTACCAGCGGCGTATCCACCATGCTTGTATCATATTACACACGCATCGTTACTTAATCACATAATCAATCCAAACCAAACAATGTAAGATGTCTATGTTTAAACCAATAGTCAAAAGTCCTTGTATAAACCATGTCAAATGTTGGTAGTCCAAAAGTAGTCAAGTAATGTATAACCAAAATGATATGTATGGCTAGTGAAAGGTATCAACTAAACCATATGCACAAGAACATAGTATCGAAGTAAAACTCGGTTTAAATCAATGTTATGTTTTGTGTAAATGCATGATCAATGTAAATCATGTAATATGTAACCAAATGATATGTATGGTAAGTAAAATTTAGACTACTTAAACCATAAGTAAAAATGTACAAAACAAAGTATTGAAGTAAAGCTGGTTTAAATCAAAGTTATGTTTTGTAAGACATATGCATGCTATACTGAATATGAACACTTATGCGGTATGTTAGACGCAAACATTCAAGCCTTGAGACAGTCGGATAACCCTTTCAGTCAAGGTTATCAAAAGAATTGTATTCGGATTCAGTCATTCCTTACATCCAAACAAACCCGGGATGTCAGGAATGGGATTTGTCAAGTCCTATGGTACCACTACTTACTCCCGAGCGGCGTAGCAAATGTTAATGAATGTTATATAGACCCGTTAAACAAACCAAATGTCATACCAAAATGTAAGCATGTTTTATGAAGATAATGTACCTAGTATGCTAGAGTAAACATACAAGGTAGAGCTGTAAAACAATGTGTCCATATGCTGAGTAAACATATGCAACAGAAATGCAATGTAAAACAATGTGTCCATATGCTGAGTAAACATATGCAACAGAAATGCAATGTAAAACAATGTGTCCATATGCTGAGTAAACATATGCAACAGAAATGCAATGTAAAACAATGTGTCCATATGCTGAGTAAACATATGCAACAGAAATGTACTAAGTATGCTAAGTTAACATACAAAGAAGAAAAGTCATGTAAATCAATGTGCTAGCATGCTATCAGTCAACATACATAGCGGAAATGTAATGAAATCATGTACTATAATGTACAAATGAACATAGCAAGTATATGATTTGAAAACAGGAAAGCATGAAAGTAACAAGTAGGCACATGTGTTTCACCCCAAAACAGTTTGGAAAACAGTAAAAGAGGGGTCTATGTACTCACTTGAGAATGCTCAGTAGTCCTTGAGTAACAACCAAACAATGCTAGAGATCACGGAAATCAAACGGCACCTAATATAGGTAACTATGTTAATTAACCGGACCTAAATCGGAAGACTGGGTAGCATTAGGGTTTGTAAACCAAATGAGTGTAGGAACTCATATGATATGATTTAACAAAGCCTACATGCTAAATGAAACTTAACCTAAGTCTTATCGACCCATTACGACCCGTTTAGGAAGCTTATGCTACTTTAACGCGTCGTTCGCGTAAAACGCGTTCGGAAAGCCTAACCAGCCCTATGACAAGTGTTATATGCCTAAACATGTTACAAAATCAGTTATGTGACAAAGGTTTAGGTTACATATGCTTAATTACCAATTATACATGAAAAGGGTATTCTGGTAATTTACCTAAGGCATATAAACTACCTATCATACAACTACTTAAACGATGTGACCATAGGGTATAACCTCGGAAGGTTATTCCCTACACTATGGTCACCTAATGTATTTGGTCGGATCCTAATGATCGACCAAATGGGTCGAGTTCGAAGGTATAGGCGATTTATTAGATCGCCTACCCTACGACTCTAGACAACGTGGTAACCAGTGGGCATAGTCCCAAGGGACTATGACCAACGTGATTACACTCACGTTGCGAAGTTCAAACGAACTTCGCATTGACCATTACTGGTCAACGCTGAAAGTCAAACAAAGTTTGACTTTCTGACTCGAAAAGCAGTAAAATAAGGAAAAGAACGAAAGAATACTTACGAAGGGTCCAAGAATGGAAGGTTTGAACCCGAACACTCTCAGGTATGAAGTGTTAAACACGACAACTTAGAGAGCAAGTTCAGATTCAAAGGTGTGGGTTTTTGGGTGTGATGTTGGTGGGTATTTATAGAAAAAGCACCACCGTTAGGATCGTTTATCGGGAAACGTGCCTTGATCTCACCCGTACAAGTGTCGGAATGTTATGGTGTGTAAATTGGCCACTCACCATAAGCTTCCAACAGGTGGCAAGGGATTAGGGAGTGGATAACAGCTGCAAACAGCTGGATTAGAACACTGAACCTGGTCTGCAGAAGGCTAGCGCACCGCTACGCTTAAAGTGTAGCGCACCGCTAGGCACTATTTCGGCAGAATTACACTTTTGGTCCCTGAACTGTATTTAGGCCATTTTCGACACGTTTAAGGCCCGTTAACCCCATTTCAAAGCTCTAAAATGAAGTTAAAATATAGGGAACTTAAAATGTGCTCAAAAATATCTCGGATGTCGGTTCGTTTGGCCGTACGAACGCGATGTTCGGTTAATTACGACGGAATGCGCATAAGCGCGAAAAACGAACCAAATGACGAAACGAATGGATTTTTCTTATGGCGAACACTAAAATATAATATAGTCATGCTTACATAAATTTTTGGATGTCCGGATGTATTCAGAACGTAAGTTATGCGCGAAAATGCAAACTTGTGCACTTTTTGACACTTTTAGTCCCTGAATGACCCAAAAGTTTATTTTAGCACACCGAACCCCTCAAAGCCTATTTCTAAGCTATGTAAAGGATATTTAAGGTGTGTTTAACTTATGGTTATGTTCCGGAATGTTCGTTACAGTTCAAATTGACATACTTTCGTAGTTTGTCATATTTAGTCCCTGTAAGCGAATTAACTTGATTTTTGCCATACCGAAGCCTTCAAAACTTATTTCTAAGTTATGTAAAGGTTATTTAAGGTATGTCAAGCCTATTTCACTATTCCAGAGTGTTTGTTGCATTAAACTGGTTATATTTACGCATCGGTGCGCGTATAACCTTCCAGAAAGTGATTTTAGAGTTTGAAATTGAACAAGAATTGATATGTGCAAATGATACACATATTTTTACAAATCCCAAGTATGAAATATAATATTTCATTGGTTTGGTATTTGTTTGATGGCCGTGGAGGCACAGGTGTTACAATGTGTCTGTCAAGACTAACCCTGTAGTGTCACACCCCAACCGATGACGGAAACATCGGGGCGCGACACTGAGCGAAACAGATTGTCCAGGAGTTCACATAACAACTACGATTACCAATTATTTAAGCATCACGTCCCATACCATGACATAATAAGCAACATAGTTATTACAGACAAATCAAAGACAAATAGTTCTATTTCGACAACTCAAATATAAATTGTTTTTGTTTGTTTCTAAACTCCATCCTAGCTCAATTCCATCAATAGCAAGCAAGCACAACATCGTAAGCATTAGCACCTGTCACATACGTTAAAATAACGGTCAATACACATAGTGTAAAGGTGAGCATACAAGTTTAATAGATATAGTAGAGTTCAAAATCGTTTACGCATAACCAGCATGTAACATGTATAGTGCGAAGCTAGTAGGTTATCGACAATGAAATATGCATAGACTAGACTGCGAGTTGTAGAATGCGCAACACATATCACCACTGTGACATGTGAGAGGTAACCTTAACAACCCCCGTCCACGACAGGTGCTGAGTCCAAACAAATAGTACTATCATTGCTAAGGCGTCAGACAACAATCACTGTGTTAACATAAAATACAAGCATTCATCGAGTAACAAGTAACATGCAATAACGGTCAGCGTATAAATAGTGTATGCGTTGTGTGTTCGATTGTGATTTAGAATATGTAACGTATGTAACACCCAAAAGTGCATAAAGCAAAAAGGGATTGAGTATACTCACAACGATGGAAATGGATTGAAGGGAGCACTAGTGTTATTAGCCTGAACAGTTAACGATAGCATAAGCGAAGGGCGGTGTGTAAAACGGTGAAAAGTGACCGAGTGTCGAACGGTAATCCGATGGGATGCCAATCCGATTGGATGGTCACTCGATCGGATGTCAATCCATTCGGATGGTCATCCGATCGGATGGCCATTCGATTGGATTGACATTCGTTTGGTAAGGATATGTTTGTGTATGATGGCTTTGAAGTTTTCGTTGTAGCATTTTGAAAATAGAGAAGTATCTCTACCCTTCAGGTCGTTCGATCGAATGGTCGTTCGATCGGATAACGATCCGATTGGTGAGGCTTCTCAGTTGAGAACAAGTTCACAGCAGGACGGTCACTCGATCGGATAGCAATCCGATCGGATGGCAATCCGATCGGATGGCAATCCGATCGGATGGCAATCCGATCGGATGGCAATCCGATCGGATGGCAATCCGATCGGATGGCAATCCGTTGGAACTAACTTATGTATTGAACATGTTGAAAATTGTTAAGTGTTGAACCTCAAGTGCAATCCGATCGGATTGCGGTTCGATCGGATGGCAATCTGATCGGAAGACAGTCCCAACGAGTCTAATCGTTTTGAACTTGACCATTTTGAAAGTTTGCGGTATGTTCGAGACGGTTTGACAACGTTTTAAACAACAGAACCTCGTCAAGTCCCAAGTCGCCCGATCGAACATGAATCACCCAAATCCGATCAGTTTACTGGTCCGTGACGGTTTTTCTTGTTTAACCCGAAATTGGTTGTCTCCTTGATAGTAACCAGATCTTGAACCAACCCATCACTAAGAAAGAGTAGAAGATCAGAACGAGCTCCGGTTCTACCGGTTTTGAGTGCATTGAGTGTAAAAGAGTTGAAAGAAAGTTGAAAAACCATCTTTTAATCCTTTCCATTTTTAAAATGTTTAGATCTATGCAAAATCATTGTTTATTCATGTGGAAATCCTTCAGATCAAAGTTGTTCTTGGTGGAATGAAGCCATATCGTGAAGTTCATAAGAACTCCAAGATGACATCACCCTAGAACACCTCAAATCCGTTGATTTCACGGTTAAAAGTCAAGATTCAAAGGTGAAAAATATGAAGGAGTGCGTGTAGATCATAGAAGTACAAGATTTGAGTTGAAAACTTTCAAGAATCGTGAGAACTTGAGAGAAAGAAGGCTTGAGTGTGGCTGGTCGAGTGGGAGAACTGTCACATCACAAATGATGTGACAGGAGGGTATTTATAGGGTTTCCAAAAAGGGAAAGTGCATAGTGTCGGATAGGTCATCGATCGGATGGCCACTCGATCGGTTGGCCACTCGATCTAGGTGTCCGGCGCGTTGAGTTTTTTCGTTTCGATTCGATTCGCGTGTTGAGCGTTGTGATGCGATTCGAGTGAGCGATGTGATAGTATTACCCAGTAGTTACACAAATAACCTAACTACTATATCTAACATACAATCATTATAATTAACCTTAGTTTAGCGTTTGCGATTGAGATTGCGATGTGATAGAATTGCGATTAAACATCTCAACATATACATAACATGCACAAGTAACACATAATAGCACACACATGTAAAGCAATATTCAGAACATATAATTCGAGTTGCGAATGCGATAGCGATGCGTTTTGCGTTAAGTCGATTAGCGACTAAACATGCGATTAAACCTCGATTATTAATAGATACTCCATATAATACAACTAAAGAAAATAAATAATAGAATTCGTTTACAAGTCAAAAGTACGATTTAATGGTCAAGCAAGGAGTGACAAATGGCAATTAGCAATATTTTCTTCCTTTGACTTTGACTTTGACTTGTACTTTGACTTTCCAAAAAGCGGGTTGCTACAGCCTCCCCTACTTTAGGAAATTTCTTCCCAAAATTTAAGAACTAGGCGTAACAAACAGTTGAGGGTACTTCGCCTTCATGTCACTTTCGAGTTCCCAGGTAAACTCGGCACCGCGTTTTCCTTCCCAGCGAATCTTCACAATTGGAATGCGTGAGCGTCTGAGCACCTTGGTTTCTCGTCCCATGATATCGACAGGCTTTTCCACGAAGTGTAATGTTTCATCCACTTGTAAATCCTCAAGAGGGACATGTAATTCCTGGTCGGCTAAGCACTTTCTGAGGTTCGAAACGTGGAAAGTCGGGTGGACGTTACTAAGTTCCTCTGGTAGTTCGATTCTGTAGGCCACCTTTCCAATCCTTTCTAGAATTTTAAAGGGTCCGACATATCGAAGCGCGAGCTTTCCTTTCTTGCCGAATCTGATCACCCCCTTCCAAGGTGCAACCTTTAGGAGTACGTGATCGCCAACATCAAATTTAAGGGGCTCGCGGTGTCTATCGGCGTAACTTTTTTGTCGGCTCCGAGCTTTCAGCAGATTGTCTCGAATTTGGAGGATTTTGTCAGTCATTTCTTGCAACAGCTCAGGACCGGTAATTTGTGCGTCTCCGATATTGTGCCACACAATAGGCGATCGACATTTCCTTCCGTATAATGCCTCAAATGGTGCCATTTGTATGCTAGAATGATAACTGTTATTGTATGAGAATTCGACTAAAGGTAAGTGCGCGTCCCAATTACCATCGAAATCTATGACACACGAGCGGAGCATGTCTTCAAGGGTGCGAATCATTCTTTCAGTCTGACCGTCGGTTTGGGGATGGAAAGCGGTACTTAGATTAAGCGTAGTACCGAGAGCAGATTGAAATGCTTCCCAATGATGCGAGGTAAACCGACCATCGCGGTCAGAGATGATGTCACGAGGCGTCCCGTGTCGACAAATGATCTCATCAGTGTAGATTGGGGCTAATTTTTCTACCTTAAAGTCTTCTCGTATCAGTAGGAAATGAGCTGATTTAGTCAAACGGTCAACGAAAACCCAGATGCTGTCATGGCCTGTTGTCGTGCACGGAAGTTTCGTTATAAAGTCCATAGCTATACTCTCCCATTTCCGCATCGGGACCTCGGGTTGTACGAGTAAGCCAGAGGGTCTTTGTTGCTCAGCCTTGACCTTGGAACAAGTCAGGCATTTCGAAACATAGATAGCGATATCCTTCTTCATGCCCGGCCACCAGTACTTGTAGTGCATGTCCTGGTACATCTTGTCAGCACCAGGATTAATAGAATATCGAGATTTGTGGGCTTCGTCCATCAGAAGTTGTCGCAAATTCGTACGCTTGGGAATCCAAATTGGTCTAAATAATGAAAGATACCATTCGACTTATTCTCGAGTTGGGCGCCGTCGTTTAGAATCCTTTCCTTCTTCAAAGTTCATTCGGTAAAACAAGCATGCTGCGTGTCACGGATAAGAGTTTCGAGATGATGTTGGGCTTGGATATTACGAACGCTATGCAAATAGCTTCGTCGACTGAGAGCATCGGCAATGACATTTGCTTTGCCTGGATGGTAATGGATCTCATAGTCTTAATCGTTGAGCAGTTCTACCCAACGGCGTTGACGCATATTTAGTTCCTTCTGGTCAAAGATATGTTGTAGGCTCCTATGATCGGTGAAGATCGTACACTTGGTACCGTAAAGGTTGTGTCGCTAAATATTTAATGCAAAAACAACTGTGCCAAGCTCGAGGTCGTGTGTGGTGTAGTTCTTCTCGTGGATCTTGAGCTGTCGAGAAGCGTATGCGATAACCTTATCTCGTTGCATGAGAACACAACCAAGACCAAGGTTTGAGGCATCGTAGTAAACTACGAAGTAGTTGTTTCCGTCGAGTAGTGAGAGCACGAGAGCATTGCAAAGCATAGCTTTGAGGGTTTGAAAGGCTTCCTCTTGTTTAGTTCCCCAAACAAAAGGTTTGTCCTTATGCGTAAGGGAGGTAAGCGACACAACGATCTTAGAGAAACCTTCGATAAAACGGTGATAATATCCTGCCAGTCCGAGAAAAGAGCGGACTTCAGACGGGTTCTTGGGTGTAACCCAACTCTTAACTGCTTCAATCTTCGCAGGATCGACGTGAATACCTTGACTATTGACAATGTGACCCAAGAATTGGACCTCCTCTAGCCAAAATTCACACTTAGAGAACTTGGCATAGAGACGGTTTCCCTGGAGCAACTCAAGAACCAAACGTAGATGTTGGGAGTGTTTGGCTTTTGACTTGGAATAGATCAGGATATCGTCAATGAACACGATTACAAAGCGGTCAAGAAAGGGTTTGCACACTTGATTCATTAGATCCATGAAAACAGCGGGAGCGTTGGTCAAACCAAAAGGCATGACAACAAACTCGTAATGACCATAGCGGGTTCGAAAAGCGGTTTTGGGAATATCATCCTCTTGAATGCATAACTGGTGATAGCCTGAGCGTAGATCGATATTTGAAAAACACGTAGCACCTTGTAACTGATCAAACAAATCATCGATTCAAGGCAAGGGATAGCGATTCTTGATAGTTAGCTTATTCAATTCCCTGTAGTCGATGCACATCCGGAAAGATCCATCCTTCTTTTTGACGAAAAGGACAGGCGCGCCCCAAGGAGAGGTTCTAGGGCGAATAAAGCCTTTATCAAGTAGTTCCTGGAGCTGACTCGAGAGTTCACGCATTTCAGAAGGAGCAAGACGATAAGGAGCTTTAGCAACAGGATTTGCTCCAGGAATGAGGTCGATTCGGAAGTCGATATCACGAGCGGGAGGTAATCCGGGAAGATCTTCAGGAAATACGTTGGGAAATTCACGAACTACAGGCACCTGGTCTACCTCCTTAACTTCCTTTTTCTCCGCTATTACAATGTGTGCCAAGAAAGCTCTGTATTCCTTGCAGAGATACTTGCTTGCTTGGACACATGACATGAGCTTGATACCTTTCGAAGGAGTTTCGCCATACACACACAGTTGATCAACATTAGCGAGCGAGAAGCGAATCATCTTTTCGAAGCAAACAACTTCAGCACTATTCTTGCGAAGAAAATCGATGTCGACTATGATGTCAAAGCTTCCGAGTTGCATCGGAATAAGGTCGATGGGGAAGACATGATTCTTGAGTTCAAGCGTACAATCACGTAGAACAGAATTGACGGCGACGGTTCTTCCGGTGGCAACTTCAACATCGAATGTCGAGGGTAGATGGGCGCGCTTACGATTAAGGAGCTTTTCGAATTCAAACGATACAAAACAGTTATCTGCTCCAGTATCAAACAAACACGAATCATATATACCATTTACAAGGAACGTACCATTGACCATAATGTTATCTGCTTGAGCCTGACGGGCGTTGATGTTGAATGCACGTCCGCAGGCTGCTGGCTGTTGCTGCTGTTGCTGGGGCTGCTGCTGTTGTGGCTCTTGCTTCACCACTCGATTTGGGCACATGTTTGCGAAGTGGTTAGGATCACCACATGCAAAGCAAGCTCGAGTGTTAGCTGCGGGTGCAGGAGCTACTTGATGGCCTTCAGGAGCAGTAAGTAGAGCTTGTTGAGCAGGAGCTTGTCCTTGAGCTGGAGCTGGGGTTTGACGTGGACCTGTACGGCAGTTTACGGTAAAGTAGCCATACATATTGCAATGAACACAGAATCGGCATACGATACCCACCGGGTGATGATAAGTACAAGTAGGGCAGAGCGGGTGTGGTCCAGTGTATGCACGCTTGGCAGGCGGTGCATTGACCACAGGCGCTACTACTTGGCGGTGTTGAGGTTGCGGTGGTGCTGGTACTGTTTGGAGCGGGGCAGCAGTAACTGCACAGTTCTTGTTGCTGGAACTGCTATTGTTCTTCCTTTTGCGGCGTGATAGCTTTGAAGACTGCAGTGCGGCGGTGGTTTCAGCGGTTGAAGCAGCGGTGGCTTGATGCAGATTCTTAGCAGCTTTGTCAAAATAACCAGCCCTGACTCGCTTATTGTTGATCTCAGTGGTGAGCAGGTAGGTTTCCTCGATTGTTGTAGTCTTTGCAGCCTGAACAAAATCTGCAACGCAATCAGGAAGAGCACGAATATACTTCTTGATTGTGATATCTGGGGTAGTAACCTGACCAGGGCAAATACTACTCAACTGCTTGAAGCGAGCAGTTAAACCAGCGTTATCTCCGCCATCCTGCTTTATGTGCCAGAATTCATCCTCAAGCTTTTGGAGTTCATGGGGAGGACAGAACTCTTGCATCATTATGTTCTTCAACTCATCCCAAGAAAATCTGAAAGCTGCATCGTTTCCCCGTTTGTTCCTCTCGGTCGTCCACCAATCAAGAGTGCGGTATTGGAAGACGCCGGTAGCATTGACGGTGCGCAGGTTTTCTGGACAGCCACGCTGGCGCAGGGTGACTTCGAGAGAATCAAACCATTGAAAAATGGCCGTAGGACCATCCTCACCGGTAAACTCTTTTGGTCCGCAGGCTTTGAACTGCTTGAAGCTAAAAGCAGCCTTAGGAGTATCGGTCATGGACTCTTCCGAGGACTTGCTTGCATTCTCGTTCAGCTCACTGACTATTTGTGGGATGACTTTTGCCATTTGATTAGCGACGAGAGAGGCGATTCGCTTGTCAGCGTGATTACGTCTAGCAGCGCGGGAGTGTTGCGACCCAAATGACGACATTGTCTGCAACAGACATTGCCACAGGACTCAAACTCAATTTCGATTAATCCTAGTATAGTCTAGCGATTTACCATAAAGCTCAGGAACACAGACATTCACATAGGCACATTAACACAGAATCACATAAGCACGTAAGCACGTATTCCACGTAAGCACAGTATCACATAGGCACATAGTCTAACCTAAGCACATATTTTGTACGTATTCATCTATCCTTCACAGCAGCGTATAGCATTTAAGTATAGCGATTGTGAATAGCGAGCAGCGATTGCGAGTATTGACCAGCGATTTGTTTGCGTGGTGTGAATTGTGCGTGTTTTGGCAGAGTGAGAAACGCGGAATCGAAACCGTCAGTACCACTGTACTGTTTATCTCAAAACGCTAACAAATCACCATATAAATCACATAAATTTCTCATAAAATCGATCATAAAAGCGATAATTCACAGAATCAAATACAGAAATCGAGGATAGATTGTCTGGATGTGATAGACGTCGACTACCCAAAGTGATTCGACTATTTACAAAGTCTTGAAAGTACACACCTTGGCCTTCTGGACTGTGCTCTCGCTTCAATCCGAGCGAACGACACGCATCCTTCCAGCTACAGTGCGACCTCAGGTCGTTGGAGTCCGTCGAGACTTTGGTGAGAATTTTGTAAAACCATGACAAAGAGCGAATAAGTCATCGAGATTCAGGTTTCACCCCTAACTCAGTGACTATGTTTCCTGTGTTGATGAAGTAGAGGAGAAAATTTGCGTCAAAGTATGGATTTCACTCTTGATTCAACACAAATTCTCTTATTTATAGTAAAAGTAGCGAGTCAAACGAGTGATCTGGTCGAGAGTTTCTGGTCTTCACACCTAATCTTAACCAAATCATCCGTGTGTGTGTGTGTGATCAGCCTTAGGAAAGGCTGATCTTGCGCAGAACTGTAGTATGCGATGTTCGCGCAAGTGTGTAGTGTACAACGAGTGCGAGCGAGAGGTAGCGAGTAAGCTCGTACAGAACCCACACTGGGTATGCACAAGTCGGTCTGTTGGTACCTAGACTATAGACTAGGTCGTTTCTAAGACATCGACCCGGACTAGGTCGAGTCTTGCCTAATTCCCTATAGTTATGGCTCTGATACCAATGTGTCACACCCCAACCGATGACGGAAACATCGGGGCGCGACACTGAGCGAAACAAATTATCCAGGAGTTTCCATAACAACTACGATTACCAATTATTTAAGCATCACGTCCCATACCATGACATAATAAGTAGCATAGTTATTACAGACAAATCAAAGACAAATAGTTCTGTTTCGACAACTCAAATATAAATTGTTTTTGTTTGTTTCTAGACTCCATCCTAGCTCAATTCCATCAATAGCAAGCAAAGCACAGCATCTTAAGCATTAGCACCTGTTGGTGCATGCGTCTGTCGACTTCGTCTTGTATCGAGTCTTGTACTTAGAATGACAGATCAGGGCACGTAGTTCGAGAAAACAAGTAATTTCGCTTAACCATGGTAATTCCGCTTGAAAGTGCACTATGTAATTCCGCACGGAATTAGATTCCGCTTGGAATCTAATTTCGCTTGGAACCACTTCAAGCGGAATCAGAACTCTATAAATACCTGTTCAAACGAAATTAGAAGTAATAGTTCCGGTTTGTGCAACGAAGTGCTGCCGAAGTGTCGTCTCGCTGTAAATCGTCATTATATCAATCAAAACGACAGTTAAAGTGATATTCTAGCTGAATTGATCTCAATACGTCTGTTTCCGCCTTTCGTATTGAGAAAAACTCTTCTGATCAACTCGTTCGGGTCTGTAAATGATCCTACAAGTGGTATCAGAGCTCAGGAAGAAGAGTTCTTACCAATTCAGTTGAAAATTCTGATTTCTACACCTTCTTTTTCAAAATCTAAAACTTTTCACGGTCAAAATGTTCTGATTTTTACACATTATACTCGGAATAGTGTTTTACTAATCCTTGTGAAAATTGGACCTTAATTCGATCTAAGAGTGATAAAATCTGTAATTCCGTTTCAAAATCAACGCGAGAATGATGACATCAGCAGCAGTTCAAACGGAATTATTCCTTAATTCCGCTTGAAACCGGTATTCCGCTTGAAATTTCATCCTGATTCCGCTTGAAAGTAGCTTATTCCGCTTCAAAATCGTTAATTCCGCTTCAATCTGGTATTCTGTTTGAAAAAGGTGTAAGTTCAAGCGAAATTAGGTATTCCGCTTGAAACGGTATTTTGCTTCAAAGGAGATTTCGTTTGAACGAGCTGATTCCGCTTGAACAGGGATTTTATTTGAAAGGGAATATTTCGTTTAAATTTGTGTAATTCCTTTTGAAAGGAATTCCGCTTGAGATTGTGATTCCGTTTGAAAACACTGTTTGACAATTTCTTGAAAACCGAATCATGGAAGAGGAATTTTACAACGCATTCGCTACCCCGGTTACCCCGATCACTCTTGCACAGAACACAATGCTGGAAAATGAAACGGGGACTATGCAAAAACCGCCTAAGCTCATGAACATCAAGGATTATAAGGGTTGGGAAGGACGTTTTGAGAACTGGGTACAAGCTAACTACTTAGATGATTGGGAATGTGTTGAGACGAAATATGTTAGGCCGATGACTGATGATGAGGAGATTATAGCAATAAAAGACCTTAGTGCTGTAGATAGAAAGAAATACAAAGATGAGAAAATGATGCTAAGTCTATTACAACAAGCTGTGAAAGAAGATATATTGGTTTTATTGCAACATAATGGAACTTCTTATTCAATATGGAAAGCATTAAGATCGAAGTTTGTTGGAAGTCAAGAGATGGTTAAAAACAAAAAGTCACTTCTGAAGAAAGAGTTTGATCTGTTTCGTGGGTTGAAAAATGAAAGCACAAAGCAAATCATTGAAAGATACTGCAATTTGTTAGCCAACATGAAGAGATTGAGCATCGAAAAAGATAATGAAGAGTTGATCGAAAAACTAGCTGATGCATTGCCATATGAAACTTGGGGTACATATCTCATGATGTTGAGGAACAAGAAAGGTTTTAGCAGTCTGACATTGAGCAAATTCATTGAAAAGATTGAGGCTCAGGAGATGGAACAGAGAAAGATTTCAAGAATGAAAGATTTCGATGGTGAACAAGACATTGGTCTTTATTACAAAGGTGGTGTCAGTGATAAATCCATCAACATGTCACCGAAAGTTGAAACTGCATTCAATGCAAAGAGTTCATCTGGAAGTTCTTCTAAAGGATCAAACAGTAACACAAGTTTTTCATCATATCCATCATTTGATCTGAACATTTCAGTAACAAAGAATGGCAAGAAGTTACAATGAAATATTATACTGAATCTGGAGAATGATGAGGATTATTCAGCAGAAGTTGCTAAGAGTCACATGTCTTTGTTGGGAACTGTGTTGGAATCATATGGTAGTTTTGTTGCAGGCCGGATCGGGAATCCAATGCTTACAAAAGAGGATTACGATCAGATTGACGCTGAAGAAATGGAATTGATGGACATAAAGTGGTGTTTGGCAAGTGTGTTGAGACGAGCTGAGAAATTTAAGCAGATCACAGGAAGAGATGACTTACGTGAAGCTAATGTTTCTACTTTAGGTTTTGATAAATCTAAAGTCACTTGTTTTCGTTGCAGGGAAAAAGGACACTTCAAGAGGGAGTGCAAAAACCGCGAAGCAAGTGGAGCTCAAAATCCGTTTAACATCAACAATGATTACTACCGGAAGGCCATTTATCATCAAGTTGCTCAACAACAACAAGAACCACAAGTGGCACATGGTAGTAAAGTAATCGAGGAGTCTTCAAAAAGAGCTTGTATGGTGAATCAGGATGACAAAAAGCCAACGGAAGGTTTCAGTTGGGACAAATATATCTCAGCTGATAATAAAGCATGCCTGATAAACCAAGATGATGAAAAGTTACCAGAAGGGTTTAACTGGGAAGGTTTCAGTTGGGATGATTATGATCCTAACAAAACTTCACATCAAAAAGCTTTTGTCGCTCATATTGAAGAAGATAGTGATGATGATAGAGAGTATTATTCAAGAAGAATGGCAGCTCATTTTAAAATGATGGAAGAAAGTGACAGTGAAGATGAAAAATCTAAAAAGAAAAAGAAAAAGGTCAAAACACTAGTTAGTAGTGATGATGAAGAAGTTCCTGTGATAAGGAAAAAGGTAAAGAATATTCCAGAGTTCAAAGTTGAAAAAGAAGCTGTTGCACGAGAGAGTCCTGTGATTTGTGAAAATTGTGAAGCAGTAAAGAAGCAGAACAGCATATTGGTTCATAACATGAATAGATTGAAAGAATCATATGATGTTCTGAACAAAGCAATGAATCAATACAACCAAACAAGTGAAGAACAAGCAAGAGCAATGAAGACACTTCAAGGAGCTTTAATGATAAAGCAGAAAAGTGTTAACAGTTACATTGAAAAATGTACTGTGCTTGAACAGAAACTAGAAACACAAAGGATTGAAACAGAAAGAGTAAACCGTTTGTTAAAAAGTTACTCATGTACTTCTTATGTCATTGACAGGATTTATCCAACTGTTGAAGGCATGAAGGCATTTGAGGATGATGAAGTAACTGAAGAACAAAAGGTATCTGAAGAAAAGATTCCTGAAAAGAAGAAAGAAAAGAAGAAGGATACTAAAGTGAATGATTCTGGTAAGAAACAAGGTTTCAGTTACAACAAGTGTCCACCCCCGCTTGAAAATGGATATTCTCCGAGAAATCCAAATTCATAAAGAGTCGAAAAAGCAACAAATTTACAGTGGGAGTCGGAGTCTTCAGTTAACTTGCCAGAAAATATTGATGTTACTTTTACATCGTCTGACACTGATCAACAATCTCAATTGATGAAGAAAGTAGTGGATCATGTGTTAGATAATGATGAAACTGAGGAGTCAAAGTCGGAGTCTATGTCAGAGTCAAAGTCTGAGTCCAGCACTCCAAATCAAACCGACAAACAGGGCAAAAGAGTTTACAATAAAGAATTTCTTCTATCAAAATCTAATTTGAATGACGAAACATTCAAAGTTGCATATGCATTGAATGATTCCGACAAATTATATTCTGATGAGGAATTTCCAATAAGAGGTGTTAAACCTAAAATGATTAAAAAGGTTTTCAAACTAACAGAAATTAATATTTCTGAAATAAAAGATGTAAATCTTTCTGAAAAACCTAAAAAGTACACCTCAAGAGTTCAACAAAGAGAAAACAAGAAAAAGGGTTACAGTTCTGGTTCTGGTTATCGAAAGAAACCAAACCACAACGGTAATTTTAAAAAGAAAGGTCTTGGATTTATTCCACCAGAAAATCATAAAAATGAAAAATATGTTCGAGATTTTAAATCAAAAATGATATTTGTTTCAGGTACGTCTACTAAAGAGGAAAAAGAAAATTTGTTTAGAAAGCAATCAAACAAAGAGTTCCTTGCGATGAAGCAAGAAGAAATGAAGTTTGCTGATCAGATGAAAGAAACAAGAACCTGTTTTCAATGCAAAACAAGTGGTCATATTGCCAAAAATTGTCCCAAGGCAATTGTTGGATCGTTCGTGTGACCCTAAACAGTCAGTATGAGTAGTTCATCATCAAGTACAAAGGCGGAATCAATGTAAAAGATGTCAACACAGCTTGTTCCTTTCTAATTATCCTTTTATTGATCAATCCTGAGCTTTTACATGTTCAAATGACAAACGGACAACACCTCGACTCAGAGCATATGATCAGATTCCGCTCCAAATGAACTAAGCACACACATATATATACTAATCTGATTTCGCTTGAACATGTCACATGTCATTTCAAGCGAAATAACATGTGTTGATTTCGCTTGAACTGCACATTGACACTTTCAAGCGGAATCACCCACTTTTACATATAAAACCCTAATTTCAACCCTGTTGTGTGCTCGTTTATCCTATCTAGACATAAGACTCGATTAAAACGAAGTTAACAGACACTAGATGCACCAACAGACTCCCCCTTGGATGTTGACGAAGTCTTCGGCGTCGAGTCTTTAGTGTTTGTCTCTTTCCAAATTGTCTTGACATTGTAAAAGCTTCCTTCAAACTTTATCTTCAAACTTTAATTTTCAATCTCCCCTTTGAGTGCTGATCCAGAATTCTGGCTCCCCCTTTCGCAGACTCCCCCTCTCGATCAACTGGGACTTGAATTCTGGTTCAAACTTTGACATTTTCTTTGCCATGGGAAACTTTAACTTTTGTTTTCTGCATAAACTCTACCTAAATATAAGATATATGACAATAACAATTTCAATTCCAAACTTACCATTCATCTTTATTTGATGAACTTATCAGTGTATAGAAATCCACTTAAGTATTCAGGTCCAAGTTAATGACCATGATTACTCAATTAATCTACCAAGTCCAACTTAATGACCTTGGTTGATTTAAAACAATTCACACTGACATTTTTACAAACTTTTTCAAACAATTTACAAGTTTCAAATTAATGAACTTGCTTTGACTTTTCAACTTTCATAAACTTATCATGTTAAGCTCACAACTCATCCTCCAGCCCAAAAACTTCCTGCATCTGCTTTGATTCGAATCTAAAAATCAGCTTTCCACTTTGGTTTGTCAAAAATAAAGCAGAAATGTAAAAACGTTTTGGATTTTTAACAAAGTTTCTAAACTAGAAATGAATAACAGAAATAAAATACAGAAAATGTAAACTATTTACAAACATATTTTTGGTGAGCGTGTTAGGGAATCATATCAGCTATCTGACAAGTCACAAGTACCGTTAAGCTTTAATTTCATACTCAGAATTAAACAATTCACTTAGATTGTCGATATACTGATCCACTTAAATTCTCACACAAATTTCAATCTGTCCAGAATACGAATTTAGTATTTTAGAAACTTAAACTTATTCATGTGTCCCACCTCTTGAATATACTCCCGTATCCAAATCCCAATATTCATTCTTACAGGTGAGTATACCACAGATGATATCTGTAAGGGGTTAAATTGCGAAGAACCGTGAGAGCTCAGGTCAGAACTTCCGTTCAGCAGAGAGATGACGGCTTTGACTTTTGGTGTGTCCCCTTTAGAGGATCTTTTTTACAACAACCATGATTAGCATTTTTTCAATGTTTTATCATTTTTTTTTAGCTGAGGGCGGCGCTATATTTCAAGCAATGCAGAAAGTATTATTCGGGGACTAGGCCATTGCTTCCACATTATTAAAAGTCCCGGAATAATACCCCAGATATCACTGAGTATAAAGACCTAGTATCTCAGAAAGAGGGATCCTTCAAACAGGATTTCAGGGGTTACCTATATATCCAAGTAGTGTTCCCCACGAAATAAGCAAGTAAGGATTTTAGGTTTATATCCCGAACAAACCTACTAAATGTGTAAAAACCTATCGGCACATCATCAGCGAGACTGTTTAACGCATTTAAACTTTACATATCTTTAGCATACTGTAACTGTCAAGCCGATGTACTATCATTTTCCCTTTTTACACAAACTCTTTTCTGGTTTTCTATTGTTTTTGGATTTTGAAAATATCTCATGTTTTTGAATTTTTGAAATTTTTTACTGTTTTTGTATTTTCTGAAAATATTACCCTACTCCCCCTAAATACCAAAACAAGTAAAAAAACGACAAACCATTGCAGATTGCTTCTCAACATCATCATCTACAATGTCTCCTTCATCAACGCCAAGAATCTCCTCCAACACCGATAAAAGCTTCATACCGTTCAATTTTAACAAGTATTGAAAACGAGTTTTATCAAATGCTTTGGTATCTAAATCAGCTTTCTGTTCGTCAGTGTGGATTTTCTCAATTCGTATCAACTTCTTCTCGAAACAATCTCGGATGAAGTGATGACGAATTTCAATGTGTTTGGTTTTAGCGTGATGAACTGGATTTTTAGTAATGTTAATCGCTGCCTCATTATCAACAAAGATAGGAATGTTTAGAAATTGCAAACCGTAATCGCGCATCTGTTGCTGGATCCACAAGATCTGTGAGCAGCAGCTGCTAGCAGATACAAACTCCGCTTCACATCTGGATAAAGCCACAGAGGTCTGCTTTTTGCATTGCCAGGTAACCAATCTTGATCCAAAGAAGTGGCACCCCGCTGTTGTTGATTTAGCGTTAACTTTGCAGCATCCAAAATCTGAATCGGAATAACCTTCGAGCATGAATTCGCCATCTTTTGGATACCACAACCCCAACGATGGAGTTCCTTTAAGGTAGCGTAATATCCTTTTAACAATCACCATGTGCGAAGCTCTCAGATTAGATTGAAATCTTGCTGCGAGACAGGTTGGGTACATAATATCGGGTCTTGAAGCTGTCAAATACATCAGCGATCCGATCATGGAATGATACATCGTTTCATCTACCTTTTCTCCGGTGAGATCAGGGTTTATCCCATGGTTCGTCGCTAATGGGGTGGAAGCTGGAGTAGAACCTGACATCCCGAATTTCTCCAAGATATCATGAACATACTTCGTTTGATGTATGAAAATTCCTTTGGGTAGTTGATCAACCTGAAGTCCCAAAACGAATTTCATCTCACCCATCGATGACATTTCGAATTTCTGCTTCATAACTCGTTCGAAATCTTTGCACAGATTCTCATTTGTTGACCCAAATATAATGTCGTCCACGTATATCTGAACTATCAGAAGATGTCCGTCGACCTATTTGGTGAAGAGAGTGGCATCCACTTTTCCACGGATGAAGCTGTTGGCTAGCAGGTGTTGAGACAATGTCTCGTACCAAGCTCCCGGGGCCTGGTGTAAACCATACAGCGCTTTGTCTAGCAAGTAGACCTTGTCTTTGTAGATTGGATCAGTGAAGCCCGGTGGCTGTCCGACATATACCTCCTCTTTTACCTTCCCATAGAGAAACGCCGATTTAACATCTAACTGATAAACTTTGAAATTTTTCCAAGATGCAAATGCTAGGAAGATTCTGATCGCTTCAAGTCTAGCAACCGGAGCATATACTTCAGTGAAATCTATCCCCTCCTGCGGACTGAAACCCTGGACTACGAGTCGAGCTTTGTTACGAATAATAACCCCTCGATCATCTCTCTTGCACTTGAACACCCACTTGGTGTTTATCTTCCTCTGACCATCAGGCAAGTCTACTAACTTCCACACTCCTAACTTCTCAAACTGACTCAATTCTTCTTGCATAGCATTGACCCAAGAATCTTCAGTTAGCGCCTCTTTGTATGTTCGTGGTTCGATCTACGAAATAAAACAACTTAGTGAAAACTCAGTTTGTAAAGGTGCTACTGTAGAATAAAAACATGTAAGGCCTTGGTCAATTTGACGTCTAGTGCGAACGCCTGATTGGTCATTTTTAGTTACCATATTCTTAACAAGTTCAGTTTTGATCTTGGTGTTGTCATTTTTCAAAACCTTTTTCTCAACAACCAATGGAGCTTTTCCCTTCACACCATCTTTCTTTCTTGAATTCATCACAACATCAGTCTTAGGCTTCAAGTTGGTACACTTTCGTGCAATATGTCCAACTTGATTGCATTTGAAGCATGTTCGAGTGTCAACTACCCGACTTGTGCCTTCAAACTGATGTTGTGAAGCCTTCTTCTCAAAAAGTTCTTCATTAGTTTCCGAAAAAATCTTAGATTCTTCATCAGAAAGTGAACTCGAACTTGACACAAACACTTTCTTCTCAGTAAACCTTTTGTTTGGAACATCTCTTCTTTGATAATTCTTACCACCCTTATAACCACCCAACCATCTGTTTCGATTGTTGTTATAAAAACGTGGTGGAACAACAGGTTTCTTGTAGTAAGCTTTATCTTTTTCAAAATTCATTTGCCTCTTTGTCTGATTCAAACCTTCTACTTCAGACAGATCAATTTCAACCAGTTTGAAAACATTTTTCAATTTGTTCACATTAACATTCTCCAGAGGAAACTCAGAATCCGAATACAACTTATCCGAACCCGACATCTTGTACATGACAAGAGTAGGTTCTTCATTTAAGTTGTTTTTGGATTTTGGTTTCGGAATGTAATTGTTCAGAAAACACTCTTCATCCTCAACTGAATCACTATCACACTTCAAAACACTTTCAGCCATGCCTTTCACAATATCACTTTGAACACTATCATCAGATGAAGAAAATGTAACATCAATTGACTCTGGAAGTTTTATTTCATTTGTTTCATCTTCATCATTAACCAACCCGGATTTTTTCTTTGAAAAATTGTTGAGCACTGGCGGTGGAACTTGATGAAACCCAACCCCAGTTCCATCCGAGTAAACATCTTCGCCTGCTTTGTTTTTTCCGATGGGTTTGGGAACAATGTGTTGTAAAACAAAGCTTGCGGAGTTGTAACTGGTTAAATTCAGATTGATACGCTCATTCTCAATCTTAGCTTCTTCAAACTGAAGCTTCAATTTAGCAATCTCATCCAGTTGTTGGTTGATTTGCTCTTCTTTGTGTCTAAGAACTACAGTTAAATGCTCATTTTCTTTATTGGTTTTACCGTTTCTTTCATCAGAATCTTTTACCGTTCGTTTTAGATTGTCAAAATTTTCTGAAATTTTACGGTTTTCAAGAACCAATTTTTCATTTTCTTTCTTAATTCTTTCTACTTCAATTTTATCATTTTCAATTTTCTCAGTTAATTTTTTAGCTTGATCATTTGAAGCTTTTAGCATTTTATCACGGTCTAGAATCTGATCTTCAACCTTTCTGACTCTTTTTGTCAGTTCTTCAACCTTTGCATCACTAAGGTAAGCAAATGTACTACAAAACTTGCAGTTTTTCATGCAACTTTTGCAGTCACTATCACCTTTGACTTTCTTACCTGTCTCACTTGTTGAAACTTTTGAACTGACCTTGCTTTTAGACTCAATTTCAGACTTAGAGTCTACCTCAAGTTCCTTTGCAGCAAGCACTTTGTCAGCCATCTTTTCCAAGTTTTCAGCGGTAAATTCTTGTGAAGTATCAATAATCCCATCATCAATCTTCTTAGACTGAGACTCTTTCTCTTTCTCTTTTTCTTTTTCTTTCTCTTCTCCACCTCCCCACCATTCTCTCTGTAAGGCGTCTTCTTCTGCAGCAAATTCCTCAATAAAAGCTTCTATACTAAGAGTTTTCGTATCAATAGCAATGTTTCCTTGAGGATCAAGGTAACATTCTCTATCAGCATCCCATCTCTTTGCTTTCTTGGCATCACTGAACACCTTAGATAATCTCATTATTTTGAATTCTGCTCTCTGCTTTCTTGCGAGGTATTTTTGTTCTTCAGTTCTGGTGTCTTTGACAGGAATAATCTTTTCTGCTGCAAAAGCGTATCCTACTGCATCTTCCTCTGGTAGCAGTTCACTCCAATCAAAACCTTCATCATCATGAATAACAGCAAGAGCTCTTGATTTTTCTTTGGGGGCATCCTCAAGCTGCTTCATTCTGGACGGTTTCGATTTATTCTGATGATAAATCGCTCTTTTATAGTAATCCTCGTGGAATGGATTTGCAGTATCATCAGCAGGAGCATTACGACATTCACGTTTGAAATGTCCTTTTTGTTTACACCTGAAGCACGTGACTTTTGATTTGTCAAAGCCAAGTTTTGTGGACGGACCACCAATTGAATGTCTGCTCGTAATCTCCATGAACCTTTGGGCTCTCCTGACTGCACTGGCCATACACCACCTGATATCGATCAGTTCCATCTCTTCAGGATCTATTTGATCATAGTCCTCCTTAGTCAGGTTAGTGTTTCCTATCTTGCCCGCCACGAGGCTCTCGTACGATTCTAACACCGATGCTAAGAACACCATCTGTTGTTTTGCTGACTCTTCACTGAAATTTTAAGCGTTCTTCAGATCCACAGCAATATTACATTGGAACAAATTCTTTGATGCAGATTGGCTTGGATTTGTTGAAGAAGATCCACTATGAAAACCACTGTGAGGAGTTTCTTGGTTCACATTATTTGAACTCTCTGCAGAAAATGTTGTTCTTGGAGAACCAGTCTTTGGTAGATTTCCTCTGTAGTACAACTCCACATTTTGCTGATAAGATGTGTTGTTGACTTTGCTAGATTTTCTTGATCTCCAACTCGTGACTCTCCAGTCTTTCAATAAGCAGATCCACTGTCAAATCTTCAGACTTGATTGTATTCTTCAGCATTAATGCAAAGTACTGCCAATCTTGTTCATTCGGCAGTGAGTCGAACAATTTGTCAACTAACTCTTCTTGAGTATATACAATTTTGTGTCTTGCCAGCTCCAATTTCAGATGCCCGAATCTCTCAATCATCTTGGAAACAGACTCGTTCTTTAAACAACCAAATAAATCAAACTCTTTTCTTAACAATTTCTTTTTGTTTTTGACTATCTCAGCACTACCTACACATTTTACCTTCAGTTTTTCCCAAAGATCTTTTGAATTTTCATATTCAATCAACGAAATTATATCATCTCTCACAGATTGATGAATCAACGCAATGCACTTTTGTTCAGCAATATATCTTTCAATCTCATCAGTATCTGTCAAACTTTCACCAAACCTTTCTCCTCTAGTGTAACCATTCTTTAAACTTTTCCAGCTTTGATATGCAAAGGCTTGAAGCCACTCATCAAATCTTGTAGCCCACCTATTGTAATCTTCAATAGCCAACAGTTTTGGAGGTTTGTTGTAAGTTCCATATGCACTTTCAACACTTAATGTATCTGAAATAGTCTTTTTCGCACTCGGAGCTTTCTCATTTATGTTGTTTGATGTGTCGTTTGAAATATCATCTCCACCATTTCCAGCAAAGGCAAAAACATCATAGAACGGATTCATGAACTCATCCATCTTTCAAGTACCTGAAATGATCAACAAACACTTAGAAATTTTTTTATTTTGAAAAACAGCAATTTCAAGCGGAATCAGTTGAAGCGAAATAGCTTCAAGCGAAATCAGCTTTTTAAGTGAGATTGCTATTCAAGCGAAACCAGGTTTTTCAAGCGAAAACAGATTTTAAAGCGAAATGACTTATTTCGCTTGAACTTTCAAGCGAAATCTGAATTCAAGCGAAATCAGACAATATTTTCAAGTGAAATCAAGATGACATCAGCATTTACGAACAGATTTTCAAGCGGAAATACAATTTTTATCAGATTTTGTTCGAATTTAGGTCCAATACTTTCAAGGATTAGTTAAAACTGTGTTTCACTTGATATATGTGAAAATCAGGCCATTTCAACCGTTAAATCTTGTTCAAATCAGAAAAGAAAGAGTAGAAGTGTGAGAATCCGATGAAATCAAGCTGAATTGGTATGAACTCCTCGTCCTGAGCTCTGATACCACTTGTTGGATCGTTCGTGTGACCCTAAACAGTCAGTATGAGTAGTTCATCATCAAGTACAAAGGCGGAATCAATGTAAAAGATGTCAACACAGCTTGTTCCTTTCTAATTATCCTTTTATTGATCAATCCTGAGCTTTTACATGTTCAAATGACAAACGGACAACACCTCGACTCAGAGCATATGATCAGATTCCGCTCCAAAAGAACTAAGCACACACATATATATACTAATCTGATTTCGCTTGAACATGTCACATGTCATTTCAAGCGAAATAACATGTGTTGATTTCGCTTGAACTGCACATTGACACTTTCAAGTTGAATCACCCACTTTTACATATAAAACCCTAATTTCAACCCTGTTGTGTGCTCGTTTATCCTATCTAGACATAAGACTCGATTAAAATGAAGTTAACACTAGATGCACCAACAGCAATTCAATCAAAACAGGGAGTTTCTAAATTAAAAGATAAAGAGGTTGAGTTTGAACCACCAATTGACAGATCTAAACTTTTCAAAAATTCAACTTTTGAGATTGGTTAATGTTCAAATAGGTTTTACAAGAAAAGGGCAAATCTTGACAACCAAAAATGGGTTGTTAAGAAATCAGATGATAGTTCTAGCAATGATTCTGATTCATCAAAATCAGAGGAGTTATTGTCTGGCGATGAATCTGATTCCACAAAGTCAGATTAGCCACAAATTGGGATTAAATGTGAGAATTCAGTACCTCCAATGGATGATGTTAATTTTCCACCATTGAAGGCTGAAAATTTTAAACAAAAGATTGGTAAAATTGAGATTTCAAATCAAATTTTCTCTGAAAAGAAAGAGTTTGATGTTGAAAAGGCCTTTAACTCCAAAGTGAAACACATTTTTGGCAAAATGGTTGATGGGAAGGTCAAGGGGTTAAAGAGTTTTATGAGAAGAAAACAAAGAAGCCAGGTAAGGTTGTTTCGTCCCAGGTTTGTGACTGGGATGGAACCTATTATGAGCAGTAAAAATCTGGACTTACCGGAGCTCCCAAGTTGGTAATCGTGGAGCATGAATCGACATCATTCGTATATTGTTTGTTGAAAAATTGAAAATTAGTATGACTTGCCGGAACTCCCAGGTTGGTAAGTGTGGAGTATGAATCGGCATCTTGAGAATTCAACCTACAAATGGTATTGGTTGGTAAGCCATGTGGTTGAAAAAGAGGTTGTGATTTTATAAGTAAGTTAATCAAGGTCATTAGATTGAACTTGATTGGACTATTCTTACAAGTGGTTGAAAGACAAAGTGGTGAACCCCTAACCTACTAATGGTTTTATAAAATCAACAAAACTTATTTTCCGGAAAAACCATTTGATTAAAACAAACTTAAGTGTTTTGAAATCAATGGGAAAATAGTTTGTTGTGAGGGGAAGTTCTGATTGTTTATGCCAAGTGGATGGCGAATTGAAGTTATTTGATATCAGTTGTCACTTTACTTGTACAGTTTGTTTTCAAAATTTTAAATGTGTTTGCATTTTAGGGGGAGTAAGTATTTTCAGAAAATCCAAAAACATTAGAAAATTTGAAAAAGACAAAAACATGATAAATTCAAAATGAGTTTTGTTGTGAAAAAGAGGAAATGATAGTACATCAGTGGATTATCACAGCATGCTAAAGAATTGGAAAGTTAAAATGTGATAAACGGTCTCACTGATGATATGCCAGTAGGTTTTTGCACATTTAGTAGATTGTGACGAGATAAAAATCTAAATTTCAAACTTACTTATATCGTGGGGAACATCTCTCGGATATATGGGTAACCCCCGAAATCTTGTTTGAAAGGTCTCTCTTTCTGAGATACTAGGTCTTTATACTCAGTGATATCTGGGGTATTATCCCGGGACTTCTGATTTTGTGGAAGCAATGGCCTAGTCCCCGGAGAATACTTTATGCTTGCTTGAAATATAGCGTCACCCTCAGTACAAAAAATGATGAAACATTGAAAAATGTTAATCATGTGCTGTTGAAACAAAAGATCCTCTAAAGGGGACACACCAAAAGTCGAAGCCGGCATCTCTCTGCTGAACGGAAGTTCTGACCTGAGCTCTCACGGTTTTCGCAATTTAACCCATACAGATATCATCTGTGGTATATTCACCTGTAAGACTGAATATTAGGATCTGGATACGGGAGTATATTCTGAGGTGGGACACGCGAATAAGTTTAAGTGCTTAAGACATTAATCTCATATCTCAGAACAGTTGAACTTTGTGTGAGAATTTAAGTGGATCAGTATACTGACAATCTAAGTGAATCGTTTAGAACTTAAAATGTTTAAAGCTTAATGGTGTTGGTGATTTGTCTCAAAAACTGATATGATCCTCTTACACAAACTCACAAAAATATTGTCTATAAATATTTCTTTATTTCATTTCATTTCTTTCAAAAATCCAAAAAGAATTTTAGTGTGTTTTAGCATAAATTTTTGAAAAATTCAAAAAGATTTTCGACAACTGATGTTGGAAAGCTGATTTTCAAAATTCCAAGTGCTAAACATGATGACTACTGGTTTGGGAGATTGTGTTTTTGAAAGAAAAATGATAATTTCTGCAAATGGTTCATCAAAGATTAACATTGAAAAATCATTGTTTGAATATTTTATCCACAAGTGGTCATCAGAAATGAGATTGTTTTTACAAGTGGTTAGAAGAATATAAATTTGTCAAATTTTAAATTTGTGAAATTTATTTTTGAGTGGAGATTTGTGCAGGAAAAGTAGAGCCAGCTTCAGATCTTGGGATAAACAGATAAATAGCCAGGTTTCGATCCAGAGCAGGATGAAAGCCAGGTTACGATCTTGAACCTGTGAAAGCCAGACTGCGATCCCAGCTTATCGAGAGGGGGAGTCTGAATGACAAAGAGCTAGGTTCTGATCCTGAGATTGCTGATGCTGATAGAGAAAGGAGAGAGATTTGAGGATGCTTTACAGTGTCAGATACTTCAAAAGAGAAGCCCGAAGACTGATAAAGATTGAAGATGCGAAGACTCGACACTTAAGACTCGTCAACATTCGAGAGGGAGTCTGTTGGTGCATGCGTTTGTCGACTTCGTCTTGTATCGAGTCTTGTACTTAGAATGACTGATCAGGGCACGTAGTTCGAGAAAACAAGTAATTTCGCTTGAACATGGTAATTCCGCTTGAAAGTGCACTATGTAATTCCGCACGGAATTAGATTCCGCTTGGAATCTAATTTTTCTTGGAACCACTTCAAGCGGAATCAGAACTCTATAAATACCTGTTCAAACGAAATTAGATGTAATAGTTCCGGTTTGTGCAACGAAGTGCTGCCGAAGTGTCGTCTCGCTGTAAATCATCATTATATCAATCAAATCGACAGTTAAAGTGATATTCTAGCTGAATTGATCTTAATACGTCTGTTTCCGCCTTTCGTATTGAGAAAAACTCTTCTGATCGACTCGCTCGGGTCTGTAAACGATCCTACAGCACCTGTCACATACGTTAAAATAGCGGTCAATACACATAGTGTAAAGGTGAGCATACAAATTTAATAGATATAGTAGAGTTAGAAATCGTTTACGCATAACCAGCATGTAACATGTATAGTGCAAAGCTAGTAGGTTATCGACAATGAAATATGCATAGACTAGACTGCGAGTTGTAGAATGCACAACACATATCACCACTGTGACATGTGAGAGGTAATCTTAACAACCACCGTCCACGACAGGTGCTGAGTCCAAACAAATAGTACTATCATTACTAAGGCGTCCCCCAACAATCACAAGCATTCATCGAGTAACAAGTAACATGCAATAACGGCCAGTGCATAAATAGTGTTTGCGTTGTGTGTTCGATTGTGATTTAGAATATGTAACGTATGTAACACGCAAAACTGCATAAAGCAAAAAGGGATCGAGTATACTCATAGCGATGGAAATGGATTGAAGGGAGCACTAGTGTTATTAGCCTGAATAGTTAACGATAGCATAAGCGAAGGGCGGTGCGTAAAACGGTGAAAAGTGACCGAGTGTCGAATGGTAATCCGATCGGATGGTCACTCGATCGGATGTCAATCCGTTTGGATGGTCATCCGATCGGATGGCCATTCGATTGGATTGACATTCGTTTGGTAAGGATGTGTTTGTGTATGATGGCTTTGAAGTTTTCGTTGTAGCATTTTGAAAATAGAGAAGTATCTCTACCCTTCAGGTCGTTCGATCGAATGGTCGTTCGATCGGATAGCGATCCGATTGGCGAGGCTTCTCAGTTGAGAACAAGTTCACAGCAGGACGGTCACTCGATCAGATAGCAATCCGATCGGATGGCAATCTGTTGGAACTAACTTATGTATTGAAATGTTGAAAATTTTTAAGTGTTGAACCTCAAGTGCAATCCGATCGGATTACGGTTCGATCGGATGGCAATCCGATCGGACGGCAATCCATCCCAACGAGTCCAATCGTTTAGAACTTGACCATTTTGAAAGTTTACGGTGTGTTCAAGACGGTTTGACAACATTTTAAACAACAGAACGTCGTCAAGTCCCAAGTCGCCCGATCGAACAGGAATCACCCAAATCCGATCAGTTTACTGGTTCGTGACGGTTGTTCTTGTTTAACCCGAAATCGGTTGTCTCCTTGATAGTAACCAGATCTTGAACCAACCCATCACTAAGAAAGAGTAGAAGATCAGAACGAGCTCCGGTTCTACCGGTTTTGAGTGCATTGAGTGTAAAAGAGTTGAAAGAAAGTTGAAAAACCATCTTTCAATCCTTTCCACTTTGAAAATGTTTAGATCTATGCAAAATCATTGTTTATTCATGTGAAAATCCTTCAGATCTAAGTTGTTCTTGGTGGAATGAAGCCAAATCTTGAAGTTCATAAGAACTCCATGATGACATCACCCTAGAACACCTCAAATCCGTTGATTTCACGGTTAAAAGTCAAGATTCAAAGGTGAAAAAGATGAAGGAGTGCGTGTAGATCAAAGAAGTACAAGATTTGAGTTGAAAACTTACAAGAATCGCGAGAAACCGAGAGAAAGAAGGCTTGAGTGCGGCTGGTCGAGTGGGAGAGCTGTCACATCACAAATGATGTGACAGGAGGGTATTTATAGGGTTTCCAAAAAGGGAAAGTGCATAGTGTCGGATAGGTCACCGATCGGATGGCCACTCGATCGGTTGGCCACTCGATCCAGGTGTCCTGCGCGTTGAGTTTTGTCGTTTCGATTCGCATGTTGAGCTTTGCCATGCGATTCGAGTGAGCGATGCGATAGTATTACCCATTAGTTACACAAATAACCTAACTACTATATCTAACATACAATCACTATAAATAACCTGCGTTTAGCGTTTGCGATTGAGATTTCGATGTGATAGAATTGCAATTGCGATTGCGATTAAACACCTCAACATATACATAACATGCACAAGTAACACATAATAGCACACACACGTAAAGCAATATTCAGAACATATAATTCGAGTTACGAATGCGATAGCGATGCGTTTTGCGTTAAGTCGATTAGCGATTAAACATGCGATTAAGCCTCGATTATTAATTGATACTCCACATAATACAACTAATGCAAATAAATAATAGAATTCAATTATAAGTCAAAAGTATGATTTAATGGTCAAGCAAGGAGTGACTGATCGCAATTAGCAATCTTTTCTTCCTTTGACTTTGACTTTGACTTGTACTTTGACTTTCCAAAAAGCGGGTTGTTACATGCAGGTACACCACAATCTCTACCACAAGACTATGGATATGATGTTGTGAACCCACAATACAAAATCACATCCAATACCAGAGCAGCAGATGTTCAAAACAGTTGTCAAAGCTCATCCACTGCTGCATTAACAGTCGTTGACCAAAGTAGCCCTGTAACCTCTGCCATCTCATCTCCAACCACTCTTGATAAAAATCCATTAACAGTGGATAAAAATCAACATTGTGCCACACCCATTCCACCTATTCCTCCACCTCCATTTCAAACAGATGTTTGATCATCAAAGTCACCAATAGATGTTAGCTCAGATGATTCACATCTGCAACCTTCACCTTTAAATGCCATTGTTCCATACAAGGGGGATCTGATCTTCCTTAAATCTCATCCACCTGATCAAGTGATTAGCAACATCAATGAAGGGGTTCTCACAAGAAGTCAATCCCAAAACATTTGTCTTTTTGCAGGTTTTCAATCTCTCCATCGACCAGTCAAGTACCAAGAGGCACTGAAAGACAATAGTTAGGTAGAAGCCATGCAAGATGAGCTTCAGCAGTTTAAAAGACAACAAGTATGGGAACTTGTACCACTGCCTGAGGATGTAAGTCTAACTGGGACAAAGTGGGTCTTCAAAAACAAAACTGATGAAAGGGGCATTGTTGTCAAAAACAAAGCCAGGCTTGTGGTTCACGGTTATAGACAAGAAGAAGGCATTGACTATGATGAAACCTTTGCTCCTGTGGCATGGCTTGAAGCCATCAGATTGTTCTTAGCCTTTGCTGTCAACCACAACATAAAGGTGTATCAAATGGATATCAAGTGTGCATTCCTCTATAGCAAAATTCAAGAAGAGGTATATGTTTGTCAACCTCCTGGTTTTGAGGATCCTTTTTATCCAGATCATGTCTACAAGCTAAATAAAGCTTTGTATGGCTTGAAACAAGCACCAAGGGCCTGGTATGAAACTCTTTCCACTTTTCTCATCTCTATTGGTTTCACAAGAGGTAAAATTGATAAAACCTTGTTTTTAAAATGGAGAGGAAAAGATTTGATGATTGTCCAAATGTGGATGACATCATTTTTGGAAGCACATGTAACTCAATGTGTGAAGACTTTAGGCAACTCATGACAACAGAGTTTGAAATGAGTGCAATGGGTGAACTCCAATGCTTTCTTTGTCTCCAAGTTAAGCAACTGCAAAATGGTACATTCATTCATCAAAGCAAATATGCAAAAGATCTTTTAACAAAATTTGACATGAATGATTGTAAACCATGTAGTACACCCATGGCAACCACAAAGCTTGTCATGTCTGAAGCAAAAGATGAACTGGTTGATCAAACCTTATATAGAAGCATGATTGGGTCTTTATTGTACCTAACTGCATCAAGGCCAGACATCATGTTTGCAACATGTGTTTGTGCTAGATCCTAGTCAGCACCTAGGCTATCTAATCTCATTGCTGTAAAAAGAATATTCAGATATATAAAGGGTGCTCCCACACTTGGTATCTGGTATCCTGCTAATGGGAATGTTAAGCTTACAGGTTATTCAGACAGTGATTTTGCTGGATGCAACACCACCAGGAAGTCTACATCAGGAGGGTGTCAATTCCTAGGCGATTGCTTAGTGTCTTGGCAAAGCAAAAAGCAAGCAGTTGTTTCAACATCCACTACTGAAGCTGAATATATTGCTGCTGCAAGCTGTACAACCCAACTTTTGTGGCTTCAAAATCAGTTGCTGGATTTTGGTATAACTGCTCTAAAGACTCCTCTCATGTTGGATAGTCAAGCAGCTGAAAATATTATCAAAAATCCAGTTTCCCATTCAACCACCAAGCACATTGACATCAGACGTCACTTTGTGAGGGATTGCTATGAAAAAGGTTTGATTTCTCTGCATCATATTCCAACAAAAGATCAATTGGCAGATGTGTTGACCAAAGCTTTAGACACATCCACCTTTGAAAATTTGATTTGTAGAATTGGAATGCTTAACTTGGATTAGAAGGCTAAAACCTTCTTATCCTTGTATATAAACTTTAAAATGTTTTTAGAAAATAAAAAATCCATCCTTAAAAATAGCTAAAATGAACTTTTTCATAAATCCTTAAAAATCTGTTCACAACCACTGTTTGTTTCAAACCTCTAATTGGTAAAAGGTTCACCCACTGCTGAAAGACAACATCTGTTTCTTCAATTCCTTGTTGTCCACTATTGCTTAAAAATCAGTGTTTCAACCACTGATGTCTATCCACTGATAGATAAAAAATCAGCCACTGAAATTTTAATTCACTGTTCCCAACCACTGATTTTGCTCATCAGTGGTTTCCAAACAACTGTCATCCACTTTGTCCATCAGAGGTTGCCACGTGGGCAGATGCTAAAGGTCCGATATTTGAAACCGCTGTCACCTCAGCATTCACTTTTTCCCTTTAATAAAACCCTGATAAAACCCCCAAAACAGAGTTTTCACTGCCGTATCGAATTAAAAAAATCTCCAAAGCGGTTACCATCTTTCCTTCATCTCTTTCTCATCCACTTTCGATTTTTCATTCTGATCATGGCTCTTATCATCAAACATCCACACAATTACCTTTGTACCTTCAAAAAGACGGATAAAAATACAGAGTTTCACTCCATCATTGATACCATATCTTCATCAAAATATAAAACTTTGCTCACTTGTAATGCACCTATTTATCAAGCCACCCTACGAGATTTCTAGGCTAATGCTGAAGTTCAAATTCAAGATAAAAAGCCATGGGCAATCTCATCAAAAGTAGGAGGTATTTTGGTTCCAATAACTCCACAAACCATCTTAGAGGTCTTTCAGATGAACGATTTAGCAGGTAAAACTTCCTTCCTTAAAAGTGAGTATCAAATTGATTTGAACGAAAGAGGGTATGTAAGACAGTTAACAAAAGCCACTATGCAAAAAGGAGAATTTCCACCTCCTATGAAATTCCTGTTTCATACCCTACTCACTTGCGTTTCAAACAAAACTACTGCTTTCAATGAAATTCCTTTGAAAATCCAATACTTGGGGTATGCTATTATGTCAAAGATTGATTTCAATTACTCCCAAGCATTGTTTACTGATTTGGTTAATAATTTGAAAAATGTTAAAGAAAAGAAGCCACAAGCTTTCTTGTTGTTTCCTAGGTTCTTAAGCTATTATTTACAAAAAAAAAATCCAAAAGACAATGCACAAGCTTTAGAACAAGGAACACCTTTTCAAATAAACAGTTTATCTTCTGAAACATTTACTCGCCTTATAGCTAAAGAGTCAAAAGTTTCTAAAACATAAGCAGAGGAGTCTGAGTAAATTTTGGATGAGTCCACATCTGCTCCTCAGACTTCTGCTGCTGAGCCCACTGCACTTGGTGAACACAGCAGCACAACCACTGCTGTGCAACCCCCACCAACAAAACCCAAAAAGACCAAAAAGAAAAAAATCCACCAAACCCTCAAATAAGGATCTTCTGAAAGATGAGATCCCAGAAGCTAACCCTGTGGCAACACAAAAGTCGCTAGAAACCACTGTTGCTACTTCCTCACAACAGTTGGAAAGATCTCAACCTGAAACCACTGCTCCTCATGATTCCTCACAAAAGGAACATGTTGTAATCACAGGGACACCAACATATGAAACATTACCCTCAATTGAGAGTATGTTTAAAAGCCCTTCTCCCGGGGCAAATTCTCTTTCCACACCACTCTTCACATCTCAACTTCCACCTACAATAATACCTCTGTTTGAGGCCATTGAAATTCAGACATAAAGCAGCCCCTCTCACTAACACATTACTGAGAGTACAACTTCTACAATGGCTATGTTTGAACCAATTCAATTGGCTATCCCACAAACAGCTGAGGAAGATACACCACTTGAATTTCACAAAATTCTTGATGGTAGTTTAAGTGGAGCAGCTACTACAGATGTTGGATCCACTGATCTACATCTGGATAGTAGTTTCATAATTAAGACTCCCTTAAAGGCAACCACTGCTGAGTCTACCAAGGTAACCACTGATGTGAGTACCAAGGTAACCACTGCAGAGGGAAGTCCCCAGTACCAAGAAAAAGGTGCATCAGCTAATGAGAATTTGGAGACTCCTCCTATCTCAAAGGTTGATACAGCCACCACTGGTGGGAAATCAGATGATCCCATTCATTTGGGTGTTGGTTTAAAATATCAGGATTTGACGGAGAAGATTTCTACAATTGAAAACACTGTTGCCACAATAAAAGAATCCATAAAGTTTTTGGTAGAAGCTTCCAAAAGTAAACCGCCTCCACAACAGTACTCTCAAGAGCTTTGGAATGCTGTTCACCCTATTCTTGCTGCTCAAAGGGAACTGGCTGCTGCTCAACATAACACAAAAATGGAACTTATAAGGGTTATGGTTGATGCAAGATATAAGGATACACAGGCTGATATCAGAGGCATCAAAGAAGCCCTGGTAAAATTGACTGGCACTACCCCTGCACCTGTCTTTGAAAAAGAAGATGATGATGCCAAAAAGGGGGAGAAACATGACATGAAAAACTTTGGCAAGCCTACACCAAGGAATCAACCAAACCAAAAGTCAGAGCCTGAAAAGAAGTCTTCTGCAACCTCTGTTGAAACATCTGTTAAAGAAAAGAAAAAGAGAGTTGATGAAACCCTGAACATTCTAGCAGATGAGGAAGTTGCTAATAAAAAGACTATTCGGAATCAGAATGAAACAAAGGAGAGGATTTGGAAAAGGGAACAAAAGGAGTTGGAAGATTGGGAAGTAAAAACAAAGGATCTTGGCACATCAAACAGAACAAAATCACACAAACACAATAAACCTCGTCTTGCCACATACCCTAGATCACCTTCACCACCACAAGAACCTAAAAAGCCAACCACTGCTGGTCTCAAAACCACTGCTAGTACTAAAAAGCTACCCACTGTTACACCAAAACCAACACCCTCGCCACAAAAAACACCCACCAAAAAGCAGAAAACAAAACCATCATCACCATTACCATCCTCCACTACAACAGATGTTGATACTACAAAAGGTTCAACAGATGTTAAGACAACAACGGTTGAGACACCAGTCGTTTCAACAGCTGTTAGTCAATCCACTACCTCCACAACATTTCAATTCCCATCACAATCAATTTTCACTCCAATAACCCAAACTCCTACAAAAACTCCTTCACCAAAATCACTCTATACATGAAAAAGGAAGTTCACAGTGCATGATGATGATATACCTGCACCCACTCCTTTATCATCTAGACCATTTATTCAAACTTCACCTGAACCATTCATTCCTCCTCCATCACCAACATAAAATCCACTTACTCAACCACTCACTGATCACAATCCTACACGAAACATACCATTGGCAGTAACATATCCTCTGGAACTGGCTGCAGTTCAAAATGAAATGCTACAATTCTATACAGAGGGTGATCCATCCAAAAGAACCTTCCCATCTCTTCATGGCTTCAGAACTCCAAGAAACATTGATGAGTATCTGAAATTGAAAGACAACAAGCTGAATACATAGCAAAAGAAGAGAGTAAAAGGAAAGGTGACACCAACTTGTCAAGTCAAATGCAGCATGGGCTAAGTAAAGTCAAGAAACTAGAAGACTTTGCAAGAGACTTAAGCAAGAAGATGTCAAATTTGCCACCTAATGCTGATCTTCAAAAGGAACTCAGGAAAGATCTCATAGAACTTATCATGAGAGACAAACCATACCCAGCCAAAGAGCATCAGTTTAAAGACTGGCCTCTCACAGCTCTCAAAGAAGAAGCAAACAGATGTGAAAGAATGAAGAATGATCCTCAAATGAGAAAGACTGCACCAGACTGGAACAAGTTTAAAAAGTCCAGTGTAGATCTTGCCTTAGAATACAAAAGGAAGAGAGCTGAGCTGGTTGCGGCCAAGTATGGGAATGCAAGGGCCATATCAAGATGGTCCAGGCAGTATGTTGATCAGATATATGATAAGTTGGAAAAACTAAGAGAAACAGATCCTACAGCTCCCAAGAAGCCAGCTTACAAAAAGACCAAACCACTGATAAGCCTCAGCAATAGACCCTCTCTCTTACAAAGCTGTTCATATCCTCTGATGTACCCATCCAAGTCTTGAATCAAAGAAAAAGACAACAGCAGATGGATGAGGAAGATGAAAAGAGAGAAGCTGATATTATGAAACATGCTATAAAAATAAGTTGTTATATGGATTGGATCCTTCTTCGTTAAAGCTTCAAGCTCAACTTGCTGAAACTGTCAAAAGGTTAACAAGTAGACCTCCATCCCCAAACTCATTCATAAATAAAACTTCTCCCAAGAAACCCATTGGACTCAAAAATACTAAAGTGGAAGTCTGATAAAAAGACCCACGTATTGACTCTGCTCAAGTCCAATGGTAGAGTTGAACACATATCAAGGGAAGATGCACTAGGTCTAGGTACAGCTGATCTCCTAGATCTTTTAGACCTTCAACTTCATAGGGATTAAGATGATGAAGATTCCTTGAATTTTGAGCTACAATTTAAAGGGAAAATTCGGGAAAAACTGATGAGAGAATAAAGATCATCAATAAGGAAGTGTTTTGGCATCTTCTGTTCTAGGGGGAGATTGTTGGCCCATGCAATCGGTACTTGAAGAACATATGATACTCAAAGCCAAAACTGATTCTCAACAGTTGATCCACAATAAGCAGTGCATGTTCTAAGTTCTCTCCAATGACAGTGGTTTCCTATCAGCTGATGATCCTAAAGACTGATCTACTCAACAACTGTTCTGTCTAAGTGCCGCTGATACAAAGACTGTCAAGTCCTATACACTACTGATTATCAAAGCCTTGATGAAGACTAATCACTGCTGATTCAAAGGCCTGATCCACCTAAGAAGAAAGCACTGATCTGCAACATCAGTGCTTGGGCATCAACAGCGGATAGGAGCATCAGTGTTTTACTTAACAGTATTTCAATATAACAGTGTTTGTTTAGATCAGTGTTTAGAGGTTGTTAGTCTATTAGATGCCACTATCTAGGTGACGTCAACAAATATGCTCAGTGGTTAGATTTGTACTATAAATAGAACAGTACATGTACTGTTCTATTAGCTCTTTTGCACCAATCATCTTGTACGAACAAACTAGTGAGCTCAGGCTGAGGGGGAGTTTAGTATACATGCATGCATAGTTAAACTTTTGTAATTGATACAATCTTTTGACTAATGAAATCGTGTATGGCGAAAACTATTCTCCTTTGATTGTGTTCTAAAGTTTACTTTCCATTTCCGCTGCAATTTTTCTCTTATTTACCTTCTTTCACTTAATCATTTTGTTAAACAACACAATCAGAACAAACTCAGATCCTAACAAAACTAGAATAGCCTAATATAGCATTCTATTCTTGTCACCTAGGTATCTAAAATATAGTATTCTATTCTTGTCACCTTCGTAATCTAATATAGCTTCACCTCCCCTAATAGGAAGAACATAACCAGAACAACTGTCTGGTCTACCATATGCTGGTTAGCGCTTGGCTGCCAATTGGAACAAACCGTACAACAAAAACAGCTGGAAGAGCCAACCTCGATGCCATCTAAGCCCAACCTAGAATAACCTTAACCTTTTAGAAAGAAAACTGCTGAAAAAGGTCTTATTTGATAGAGAATACTTTCAGCCAGAACTTGGGCTATACTTTGGTTGGCAATGGTCAACTGATTCATTTCTAGGATGATGTTTGGCCATGCCACTCTACTCATAAATGCATGCCATAATTTATAGCAGTTCACAAGGTTATCATGATCTCAAAGTGATAGATTATATTCAATATGAAGGAGAAAAAATGTTTTCTCCCTCTATCCAACTACCCATCCAAGAGCATTTGGCTTCAGAATACTTTTTATAGGGAGGATAATATCTTTTGGCAGCTCAATCCTCATGGTAATACTAATAAAGAGTGTCCTTTTTCAGTAGATGAGATTAGGATGTAAGGTATCATCTCAACGATGCTTTTTTAGGCTTGCTTGTCAAAACTGCATTTTGGCCTATGGTAATGTAATCGGCATTTTCAAAAAATGTTTTTCTATGAAAGCAAGAGATATAAAGTTTTGTTTTAAATTCTGCCTTATTCCATGAGTACTAGAAGCACTTCTGCAACTTTATCTTGCTCCATTTCCCTCGCATTTTTAGTCCTTTTAAAGGGGAATGAAGACCTTGTTTAGAAGTTGTCGCTCGATCGAAAGGATATAATACACACAAAACCTTAATTTCGCGGACTTTCTGAGGTATAACCTTCGCCATCACATTAGTGGCTTAGCTCTTCGCTCTTCCTGCAGGCTTTTTTTATAGGGATAGAGTCGTGGTTCCCTCCCCCTATGTAGTCGGTCTTATTACCAATCTGACTCTTTTCTCTTGATGGAATATCTCAATATCCTAGCTCATGTTTTCCTTGTGTTCTTCACTGGCGCTCGCTAGATGTATCACTCATCACGCTTCTAAGGTAAGGAGTCTTTTGTGTATTAGAATCTGCACGGGAATGAATCGCATTTGTTGGTTGGGAATTGCTCAGGAATTCATTGATACAGAATGAGGCATTGCATCAGCTTACAAGGACAAGATGAAAAAGGTGCATGATGCTAAGTTGCAACCAAAGGTGTTTGAAGTGGGCCACTTGGTGTGGTTATACAATTCTAGGTTGAAAGTGTTCCATGGAAAGCTAAAGAGAAAGTGGACGGGTCAATACCGTATCACGCGGATTGGAAGTCATCGAGATGTCAAGTTAGAAGATTTTGATGATCATATATGACAAATAGTGAATGGCCACATACTGAAGCCATACTTGGATGCATACAACGTCAATTGATCGGATAAGCATGTAGAGGTCCTATGTATGGGCAGTTTGCTCACCGAGGAGATTTGAACATAACATGTATGATTTGGTTGAAGATCTAAAACTTAGCGCTCTTGGGAGGCAACCTAAGGTTTGTTTGATTTTTTTGTGTTTTTACGTGCAACCGAACAAGTGTGGGGAAGTTTTAGAGAGTTTGGTAGTTCTGAGTGCAATTGAGGCCAATGCACAGTCATTCAGGGGGTAGGGCAAAGTAGAAAAAGGTTTTCAACCTGAATATAGCCCAATGATGTAGAGTTTGCAAGTTTTTTGTACATTTTTTGGTTTGTTTCTGGAGTTCTTTAGGGATTCGAGGAAGATTCAGCCTAAGAAAACCATTAAAAACGGAGTTCTAGGTATGTTTATAGTCAAATTTTTCATGGAAACAAGTTTTGGGAGGAGTTTAGTAAAAGATGAGTCTTGGGATCTCGAAATTTTCCTAAGGCATGAAATCTCAAATTGGCTAAAACCCGTTGGAAAATGCCTCCCCGCGCCACACGAGGGAGTTATCGCTTGCTGTCACGACACATGGGTGACAAAAGTCAACCCAGTTAAACCTTCTTTCGTGACACACAAGGAAACATTTGTCGTCTTTTGCGATACGCGGGGCAAGTTAGGTTTTGAAAAAAAAAATGTTTTATGATTTGATTTTCAACCAATCTTTTCCATTATTCGTTTTATCACCATTCACAGTCATCTTTTACTATCACCATTATAACTCATGTTCACACACTACCACTGACCATCATTATCCGACGCCAATTAGGTACGTTTCCCGTCATGTAATTTAAATCTTTTCAATTCTATTTATATTATTAATTTATTCGAGACAGTTTAATCTGTTGGGAGTGTGTGAGCTTTATTTTGTAGATTTCAATCATTCCATTTATACTCAATCTCCATTTGGGCAGAGGTGATTCAAATATTCTTTGAAAAGAGCATCCCATATCGAGTGCGACAACGAAGGAGATACAATATAGTCATTGTTGAACATTCACGAGGATCCTACTACTTTACCTAGCGGAGTCTATTCCAGTTTTGTTTGTACATTTTAATTTTTCTTTTCTTTTGAGTCGTTTTTTTCCACATTGATGACAACGTAGGTTTCAAGTATGGGGAGGGGAAACTACCATTTTAGTTAGGTTATAAATAAAATTAGAAAACCTAAAATACATAATCATTAAAAAACTTGAAAACGTTTTAGAGAAACTTTGCAATTAAATGGATAATGATAATATTCAATCATTTAAATTGGGATATGTGGGTAGGCCCAACCGATATAAAGGTTCTTTAAGATTGATCTAATGTACTTAATTGCCATAATTTTTGTGGGTTCTCGCCTTAGGAAAAATAACAAAGTTGAAATTGTTGAATAGTATAAGGGGTACCACTATAAGTAGAAACCCATAAATATTTTTAATTAAACGACACACAATTGTGGTGCCTTCATAGAAAAATATATTCCTATCTTTCCATCAGTTGAGCTATATATATATAATTAAAGCCTATGTGTTAACCTCTAGGATAGTGACTTGGTTAAAATTCCTCTAGGTTAAGTTATGAAAAAAGAGATAAAAATATACGGAAGCACATGGTATTACCCTCCGGGATAGTGACTTAGATAGTGACTTGGTTGAAATACCCACTGAGTTAAGCATAAGCAAAAATATATCTAAGCTCATAAACTTCATCCACCATCCATCAAAATTTAATTTTAAATACATAAGGGTTTTTATATAAAGTGGTAGTTTTTTTTAATCTTTACCTTATGAGCTTGAGGCAGATCAACTAATGTCACACCCTGGCTTTGCGGAAGCGTGGGTTTATTTTGGTGTGACTTCTTAATACCATAGCACATATCATAACCATGCTATATGAAAATAAAACCATGATGTTCATCCATTAGGTAAGTTTTAAAAGTAAACACGACAACATTGTTTAAAAGTCGATACGTGAAACGAAATACAACCACAACATACTTAGAACTTGTTCACAAGACACAACTAAAATACATGAATAGAAACACAGTTTAAGACTTGTGACCCGTCCAGGCAAAGATCACATTTCCTAAACTCGGATGACATCATTACTCCTACGCAGCTTAACACTCTTGCATACTTGGCCAGATCCATTAATTTCCTGAAATACATGTAAGTTGAAAAATCAACATAAAGTTGAGCGAGCTCATGTAAAAGTGAGTATGTAAAACCTTTGTAATTAGTCTGTATGTATGAAAATCCCTGGTATGTAGCAATTAAGGAAAAAGAGATCACCATTGGGTTGCAAAGCCAATGATATGTGTGAAGTGCTGTAGGAAGACTCAAACCTAGCAGATTTTTGCGTCGGGCTCATAGTCACCCCAAGGTCCGTACAGTGGGCCTGGAGTTGGGCTCGCTACACCCAGATAGATCTACCGCATCATGACCCTCGGTCCTACAATAAGGATTAATGGCCTCTAGTTCCAGCCTACCCACTCACATGATCTAAGTAGTAAACCCTCCTTAAGATAACCATACCATGTATAAAAGTATCCATAATTACTGTAACATGTATTCCACCCCCGAAGTATAAAAACTGAAAACAGTTAAGAGAAAATGGGGACATGAAGTCACAGAAGTGCGTATCCAGAAACGTCAATCTCCAACTCTATCTGCTGCGTGACGACCTACACGTACTAATTCCTATTAGACGGATGGGCCGTGCCTTGGCTTAGGGTTTAACGTTTTATTGGAGAAATAGTTAGGTAACTATTCCGTATTCACACTTCTTCTTTATTTTATATTTCCTTCCCAAGGATGGGGGTTCTTAATACATGTATGCTTTATAATTCCGAAAGTATATTTTTAAGTCTCACTTGAAAAATATATTTTAAATCACTTGTCTAAAATATTCTGACTCCAAAATATACATATCTTTCCCAAAAATATTATATTTTACTTCATACCATTTCCAAAATAATACTTTATCAAAATATACGCGTAAGGATATTTTCCGAAATATACGTAAGTTACGTTTTAAAGTTAGCGTTGTTATAACAATACCGGCGTAACTTAAATATTTATTTGTGAGTGCGTTGGTATTATTTTGGAGTCGTAATTTCATAATATTCCCAGGTTATATTATTTTTATCCTAAAAATAATATATCTAGTTCACAAAATAATCACATAATCACACAAGCGTTTTATTATGAAATATATGTTCTAAATATATATTTAACAAGTTTTATTTACGAAAATCCACCTCCGACACTTTGTAATTTTTGAAATAAAAATCATGGCGAAGTTTATTTTGAAAACCAAGTTAAAAACACATTTATAAACATTTGTTACAAAAATATTTCTAAGTGTTATATTTCTGGAAAAATTTCGCCAGAGTTTCCTTTGTAACTGGAGGTGTCCACGCTTACTAGCGTATCATTTTCTTTTCAAAATTCAATCAAACAATTCAACAATCATCAACATACAATATTTAAGCATCAATCTTGACAAAACAAGCCTAAATCACAAACTCATGAACTTGAAAGCTTCGTAAAAATATGTAGTAAGTTACTAGTGTATTTAGTAGGTTTTGTTACCTTTACAAATAAAATTAGTTTCTTAAAAACTTTATTTTTAAAGAACTTGAAGTTTTACAACTTCTAGTCAAGATTTTCAAAAACACTTCTTTGTTAAATTTCTTGTTACACAAGTGTTTACACACTTGTTTATTTACTAATAATGTGCTTCTTTCACAAAATACCCGGATTTTAACAAGACTTGCATCTTTCACTTGGTTCTTCCGAAAAACCACTTGTAGATCTTTAGATCTACATGTTTAGAGTCTTATTTTACAAGAAAAATTTTATTTACTCAAGTTCATGTTTCATGGATGGAAGATTTCATCATCTTTCATAACTTTAGCATTTATAACTTACTAGTTCATGTTCTTGAACATGATCTAGTATGTCTAGATGACGATCCATCTTGTTTCTACTAATCAACAACATCAAATAATAACCACTATACAAGATTCACATGATTTACACACACATCTTCTCTTTATCCACCTTATTCATCTTATGTTCAAGACTTTAAGTTATGTTCTTTAGTGTTCTTAATTTTTAACCATTAAATCACCTATTAACCACCATAAACAAGATCAAGATGATGTTTAGAAGCACTTACTACTAGCTCAAGGCTAGGGAAGAAACAAGGTGTAAATGTGGTGGATAAAAGAAATCTAGAGAGGTTCTTGCACTTTCGAAAGAACCAAACTTGTTTGTACGGCCTCTTGCACCTTTGAGAGTATGAGAATTGGTTGTATGGAGGTTGGATGGTGGCGAGATGGTGGTGAGGTGGTGGCGGCCGTGAGTGGTTATGGAGGGAGAGAAGGATGTTGGTTGATGTTGTGTTTATGAAAGAGAATGGTGGACTAAGGTGCACATTTATAATCCAAATTCAAGCTTAATCCATCATGTAAAGTGTCATCTAGATACCCAACAACAATAATAAAATAATCAAAAAAGCACAAGGGTGTGTCCCACCCTTGTGACCGTCGACATTGAGGGGGGGGGGTAAGGGTTGGGGTGTAATGGTATGGTTAAGATTTAGTTGAAATCCAATGGTTCTAGTTAGTATTTTAAGTGTGTTTATTAATATAAAGGGTGTTAGGGTGTTCGGGGACCCTAACTGGCTCATAAAAGTAAAAACAATGTCTTTGGTAATATTTTTATGTTCCGGGTAAAGTCCGGTTGTCCGGTTGGATACTGATCCGTTAAAGTGTTAAATAAGTATTTAAAGTGTCTTTTATATTGTTTTTAGTGACACAATAAATTACCAACACTTTGGAAAGTGTCTAGAATTATTTTACCAAGTTTTTGCACTTTACTAGCTTTGTTAAAAGCTGAATTTTGGTATACTAGTGCAGAATTCTGCACTGTAAGTATGTTTTAGGCACTTCCGGGCACTATAACTATCACCTGGTGACGCAGTTTTATGATCCTCACCTCCCTACACTTTCTACCAGTGTAGTACTTTATTCCCGGCTCATACTGGCCTCAATATAATGTCTGTATAGGTGTTGGCAGTGTCAGCATGTTTACTGGGTTATCCGTTCACGGTGCTAACTGTGCTTTGTGCATCAAGGTTGTCACTAATGTTTGTGTGTAAATAATAGAGTGACAGTATAAAATATGATGCATGAGTATGTATGTATCAGAAGTCAAGAAACAGTTTAACCATAATTGTAAGCAAGCATAGTAATTAAGCACTAGTTAAATATTAATAAATTGTACGGATACCTGGTTTTGTGAGGGTTGTCACATTCTCCCCCCGTTAGAGAAATTTCGTCCCGAAATTTTAGGCTCTGCTTCTAGTTGCAGGGGTCTTGGGAAATAAATGGGGGTATTTCTCTTTCATACGATCCTCACATTCCCACGTGAATTCAGGCCCCTGTCTTGCATTCCATCGAACTTTGACGAGCTTGACACTACTCCTGCGTGTTTTGTTAACTTTCCAATCCGTAACCTCAACGGGTTCTTTGGTAAAGTGGAGCGTGTCGTCGATATGAACTTCGTCAGCAGGAATGATCACTGTCTCCTGTGTTGGAATCTTCCTCAAATTTGATACATGGAATGTATCGTGAACACCATTGAGTTCAGCAGGTAGGTCCAACTTGTAGGCTACAAGGCCAATCCTTTGCAATATCTTGAACGGGCCAATGTATCGCGGATTCAACTTCCCACGCTTTCTGAAGCGTGCCACACCCTTCCAGGGTGAAACCTTCAATAAAACCATATCCCCAACTTGAAACTCCAAAGGTTTCCTCCTTGGATTTGCATAGGCTTTTTGTCTGTCGCGAGCCGCCTCGATGCGCTTTCGAATCTGTGCAATCTTGTCTGTCGTCTCTTGGACTATTTCGGGACCAACAAGCTGTTTATCACCCGCATCAGCCCAGCATAAGGGTGATCGACACTTGCGTCCATAAAGCGCTTCAAATGGCGCGGCTCCAATACTTGTGTGGTAGTTGTTGTTGTACGAAAATTCGACCAATGGTAAATGATTATCCCAACTACCACCTAAGTCCATTACACATGCTCTCAGCATATCCTCCAAAGTCTGGATAGTTCGTTCACTTTGGCCATCGGTTTGAGGATGAAATGCAGTGCTCAGGTTCAACTGCGAGCCAAAAGCTTCTAGGAAGGATTGCCAAATCCTTGATATGAAGCGTCCATCTCTATCAGAGATGATCGAGAGAGGCACTCCATGACGTGCAACAATCTCTCGCATGTATATTTCCGCAAGTTTACTTGTGTTGTCCTTCTCTTTGATTGGCAAGAAGTGCGCAGACTTGGTTAGACAGTCTACTATTACCCAAATTGTATCATGGCCTCTGGGCGTCTTTGGCAGCTTAGTTATGAAGTCCATGGAAATCTGTTCCCATTTCCATTTGGGTATTTCAGGTTGCTGTAGAAGACCTGAGGGCTTCTGGTACTCGGCCTTTACCTTGGCGCACGTTAAACATTTGCTAACATATACTGCAACATCGCCCTTCATCCTAGGCCACCAGTAGAAATCCTTGAGGTCTTGGTACATTTTATCCGCTCCGGGATGAATTGAGTACCGAGATTTGTGAGCTTCATAAAAAATAACCTTTCTTAAACCACCAAACAGAGGAACCCAAAACCGTTTCATGAAGCATAAAGTCCCTTCCTCGTTTGGTACCAGTTGTTTTTCCATCCCACGGAGATACTCATTCTCAATATTCCTTTCTTTGAGAGCCTCTCTCTGTGCGGCATGAATGCGCAACGAGAGGTCTGTCTGGACAATCATCTCCAAAGCCCTAACCCTTATGGGCTTGATCCTTTCTTTTCGACTCAGGGCATCAGCGACAACGTTTGCTTTCCCTGGGTGATACTTGATCTCGCAATCATAATCATTCAACAGCTCTACCCAACGTCTTTGCCTCATGTTAAGCTCTTTTTGGTTAAATATGTGTTGTAAGCTCTTGTGGTCAGTGAAGATTGTACATCTCGTACCATACAAATAATGTCGCCAGATTTTTAATGCAAATACCACTGCGCCTAGCTCCAAATCGTGCGTGGTATAATTTTTCTCATGTACCTTCAACTGGTGCGACGCATAGGCTATAACCTTCTGGCGTTGCATCAGCACGCAACCCAAACCTTGACGTGAGGCGTCACAATATACCACGAAGTCGTCCGTTCCTTCGGGTAGCGATAAGAGCGGTGCATCACAAAGTTTCTTTTTCAACAACTGGAACGCTTCCTCTTGTTTGTCACCCCAATCAAACTTCTTGTCTTTCTGTGTGAGTGAGGTCAGGGGTTGAGCGTTTTTTGAAAAATCTTCAATGAATCTTCAATAATAACCAGCCAAACCTAAGAACTGTCGGATCTCGGTTGGCGTCTTTGGAGTCTCCCAATTCTCGATCACCTCGATCTTTGTGGGATCAACATGAATTCCATTTCCATTAACCACATGTCCAAGAAATTGGACTTCACGTAGCCAGAACTCACACTTCGAGAACTTAGCGTATAACTTCTCCTTTTTAAGTAGCTCTAGAATAGCTCTTAAGTGCTGTTTGTGCTCGTCCTTCGTCTTCGAGTAGATCAGAATGTCGTCAATAAACACGATTACAAACTTATCCAAGTACGTCTTGCAGACTCGGTTCATTAGACCCATGAAAACTGCAGGTGCGTTTGTCAGCCCAAACGGCATAACTAGGAACTCGTAATGTCCATAACGAGTCCTAAAGGCCGTCTTCAGGATACTTTCCTCTTGTATCCTTAGTTGATGATATCCTGATCGCAAATCGATCTTCGAATAGAAACTTGAACCTTGCAGCTGATCAAATAGATCGTCGATTCTCGGCAAAGGATATCTATTCTTGATAGTCAACTTATTAAGCTCGCGGTAGTCTATGCACATACGGAAACTACCATCCTTCTTTTTAACAAACAGAACCAGAGCTCCCCAAGGTGAGAAGATTGGCCTGATGAATCCCTTGTCCAATAGCTCCTGGAGTTGTGTCGACAACTCCTGCATCTCCGATGGCGCAAGTCTGTAGGGTGCCTTGGCTACAGGCGCGGCGCCTGGAACCAAGTCAATGTGGAACTCAACTTGCCTTTGAGGCGGCAACCCTGGCAAGTCCTCTGGAAAGACTTCCGGATATTCCTTGACGACTGGAATGTCTTCGATCTTTGGTTCAGCAGCATCCTTATCCACGATGTGTGCCAAGTAGGCAACACATCCCTTCTGCAAACACTTTCTAGCTTTCAGACAGCTAATGATTCTCAGCGGCGTATCATGCTTCTCTCCGTGCACTACGATTGTTTCTTCATCCGTCACAGGGATACGGATGGTCTTCTCGTGGCAAACAATCTCGGCCTTATTGCTGGACAACCAATCCATTCCCACTACCACATCGAAGCTTCCCAACTCGACAGGTAGCAGGTCTAGTGTAAATTCGTGTCCTCCCAATTCTATCACGCATCCTCTTATAACTTCACTGGCTTCGACTAGTTTCCCATTCGCTATTTCGATCGAGTATGGAACGTCTAACTTACTAGTGGTCAACCCAAGTATATTCTTAAATTCTAATGATACGAAACTATAATCGGCACCAGTATCAAACAGAATAGATGCAAAGCGTTGGTTTACAGGGAACGTACCGGTGACTACGTTTGGATCCTGGCGCGCTTCCCTGGCGCCGATGCTAAAAACTCTTCCCCGTGCTTGGATCAGCTTCGAGCATTCCTTCTTAACATGCCCAACATCTCCACAATTAAAGCATCCTGGCCCTTGGCCATTTCCATTCCCCGCTTGATTCGCAACATTCCCATGGTTTCCATTTCCGCCATTATTCCCCTGCGGACGGTTTCCATTTCCACCATGGTTGTTGTTCCTATTACCAAAACCTCCTTGGCCACCCCGGCCAACACTAACCCAGCAAGTATCCTTCAAGTGACCAATTTTCCCACAAGCTTCACATGTTTTCGGTCCGCATCGGCCAGAATGATGACGCTGGCATGTGTTACACTTGGGCAGAGTGCCCATATAACCCTTTCTTTTGTTTTCAGCACCGGTTGCAGCTCTAGCCAGTGTGCTTGACTCGCCATTCTTGTTTACATGGCTGGTTCCTTGCTTAAAATTGGAAAATTTTCGCTTGTTTTCACCAGACGACTCAGCATGTGTTTCTTTCTTCTTTGGTTACGAAATGAAGAATTTGTTCAACCTAATGGCCTCTTCAGTGAGCGCCACACTTAGGTCGATGGCTTCTGTGATCATCGCGGGCTTGGACGTGGTAACCATACTCATTATCTGGGGTGCCAATCCCCAGATAAATCTCTCAATACGCTTAAACTCTGGTGGGACCATGTACGGCACAACGTGGGATAAATCATGAAATCTTTGAACGTATTCTGCGATCTTGGGACCATCCATCCTGAAATGCCAGAACTCAGTCTCTAACCTTTGTATCTCAGCACACGCGAGCAATACTTTCTTCGCATTAACTCTTTTAACTCGGCCCATGTTAATGCGTAAGCAGCAGCTTCTCCTAAAGTCTGCACTTGTAAGTTCCACCATGATAGGGCTCCATCCAGAAACAGCCCTGAGATGTAAGTCACTTGTTGATCGGGAGCGCATTTGCTCATTCTTAAGACAAAGTATGTTTTCTCAGCCCACCTAACAAACGCAACAGCACCTCCTGTGCCGTCGAAATTCACGGGCTTGCAGTCGAGAAACTGCTTGTAGGTGCACCCATTGGGCGGATTGTTATTGCCGTTATTGTTCGAATTGCTCCCACTGGTTCCTCCTTGTGAGGCTGCATACTGCGCTATGGCGGCAGCAATGATTCCTTGGAGTTCCGCCTCGCTGTTAGGCATGCGCATCTCGCGTCTTGGAGGCATCTTCTTAAAGGTGATCATGTAGGTCAGGTCATAGTGAGTAAATAACATACGCGTACGTCATAACATTCATTAATCACATAACATCACATGTTATAAATTAAGCAAATACATAACATCTCATGTTATAAAATTGAAATAATCAATCCAACATCACATATAGTGAGAATACTGCGATTGCGCTATCATAAATCGAGACCACAATACAATGTTTACAAGTTTTATAACTGTATCGTACATCACAAGTGACTAAGGGCCACATCGCCCTTGTCCGAACTAGCTAGTCATATACAACAACCAAAAACTAACTATCAAAAGTCATGACATCAAAATGCGGTCTCCAAAAATGCTGTATAGTCGGCACAATCGTAATCTTCTCACCAAAAGTCTACCTGCATAAAACCAAAAATATGCCTATGCTGATGGCGGCGGAGGAGGAGGAAAATGAGAATAGAGTAAGCGACGCATATGTAACCAGTCCTCATCCATAGCGCGATAGGCGCGTAACAAGTATGCTATCTGCTGCTCAGGAGTCCAAAAGCGAGCGGCAGAATCGGGGGATAGTGGGCGTGGAGGGTGCGGTGCTGCAAATGGGGATCGACAATGACAAGGTGGGTGTGGAGCTGACTCCAAAACCTGAATACGACGCGTCAATGCGTCCTGCTGTACCATCAAAGAAACGAGGATGTCCTCCGTAGAGTGCCCAACATGGTACGGGTGGTATGGATCAGAAAGTGGCATGATAGGGGGCGTAGTCCATAAAAATGGCTCGCTAGACGGCATGGAAGATGGTGCAGTATGTGGCTCCATAGACGGAAACCGAGATGGAAACGGATCAGACGTCAATATAGGTGGTGCAAAAATGGGATGAGAAATCTGGGGTACAAACTGGCTGCCTCCTGCCATGAAAGGTGTATGACCAAATGGCTGTCGTGATGAACCCTCCCCAGGACGTGGTGGAGGGATGTCCTGGAGATAGGTGATCGGGAGATCTGAGCGGTGAGCATCTGTAGTGTGTGGGGAAATCAAGGGAATATCAGTGTGTGTAGAAACAGGTGTGACGGGTACCACGTATGATGGATAGTCGTCGTGGTCAAGCCACCCATTACGGGTGTCGGCGTAACGTGGATCTATATGAGTAGCAAAAGGTGCACGGTCAAACAGTACCGGCACAGGATCGGGAAGTGGTGCATCAACAATAGGACCATCTACCAAAGGTGGAGCAACAGCGTGAAGATCAGCCACAGGTACATCATCAGCAACAGGTGCAACGGCAGCTGCGTCAGCATGAACAGGGTCATGCTCCAATGCAAGGTCAGGAGCAACTACGGGCTCTGGGGCCACAGCAGGCTCCGGGTCGATAAGATCTATATCAAGATCAACAGGGATGTCAAGCAAAGGATCAATAGGATCTATGGGTGCATCTAGAGGCTGATCTAAGTGAATGAACTCAATATCGTGGTCAGGGTCAAAATCAGGGGGAAAGATCGGCTCAGAAGCGCCATCAACCTCGTGATCGAACTCGTGCGATGGACCGGGTGCAGCTGACATCGCCATGTCAGGATCAGAGAAGTGGGGCTACACACCGTGGTCGTGTAAAGATGCAGATGCCACAGACTCCAATGAGTCCGGGACAAGCGAACCAACAGGAAGCTCCTCAAAAGGGGCCTCAGAGATGGGAAGAATAACATCAGCAGCAATAGGGGCCCTGCCCTCCTAGTCAGCCTCAGGCGGAACCTCCTCAAACAGATCGATGTCGTCGTCAGAAACGACATCGAGGGGCATGTCAACAACTGGAAAAGCAGCAAGTGGTATAGGAGCAGGGATCACCGCAAGTGGTAAGTCCCCGTCAGGAAGGCCATCAGCAGGCTCAACTCCAACGTCAGGCAGCGTGAACGGCTGAAAATCATCATCGTCCGTGCTGGTGGTGTCTGATGTGTAGACCTCCTGCTCTGACAAAATCTCGTCACCTGACACGATCACCATGGGGTCTAGTGTATCCGATACTCCGGTGTCTGACGATGAAACCATGTCGTCTGTAACACAATCACATATATGTACATATATCAATCATAAAGTCAAACAAACATGTTAGCCACAATAAAGCAAGCAAGTAATCATCCTAGTCTTCCCCAGACTATCCTTCCCAGTCTCTCAAACTAACTCCCTGGTCTCTAAGACCAATCCTCCCAGTCTCTAAGACTAATTATCCCAGCCTCTAAGGTTGATCCTCCCTCAGTCTCTAAGACTGATCCTCCCTCAGTCTTTAAGACTGAAATAATATTTTTGGTAAGTGTATTGCGCCCTTTTGTTTGTAAAAATGTTTTGTGCCCTGGATCTGGACGTTTAGTGTATGCAATGTAAATTTTTTTTCGTGAGAGCCCTAGTGATCATAGTCTAGACTCAAGAAGGAATCCTAGTTCGCTATGATCGATGCTCTGATACCAAGCTGTCACACCCTGGCTTTGTGGAAGCGTGGGTTTATTTTGGTGTGACTTCTTAATACCATAGCACATATCATAACCATGCTATATGAAAATAAAACCATGATGTTCATCCATTAGGTAAGTTTTAAAAGTAAACACGACAACATTGTTTAAAAGTCGATACGTGAAACGAAATACAACCACAACATACTTAGAACTTGTTCACAAGACACAACTAAAAGACATGAATAGAAACACAGTTTAAGACTTGTGACCCGTCCAGGCAAAGATCACATTTCCTAAACTCAGATGACATCATTACTCCTACGCAACTTAACACTCTTGCATACTTGGCCAGATCCATTAATTTCCTGAAATACATGTAAGTTGAAAAATCAACATAAAGTTGAGCGAGTTCATGTAAAAGTGAGTATGTAAAACCTTTGTAATAAGTCTGTATGTATGAAAATCCCTGGTATGTAGCAATTAAGGCAAAAGAGATCACCATTGGGTTGCAAAGCCAATGATATGTGTGAAGTGCTGTAGGAAGACTCAAACCTAGCAGATTTTTGCGTCGGGCTCATAGTCACCCCAAGGTCCATACAGTGGGCCTGGAGTTGGGCTCGCTACACCCAGATAGATCTACCGCATCATGACCCTTGGTCCTACAATGAGGATTAATGGCCTCTAGTTCCAGCCTACCCACTCACATGATCTAAGTAGTAAACCCTCCTTAAGCTAACCATACCATGTATAAAAGTATCCATAATTACTGTAACATGTATTCCACCCCCGAGGTATAAAAACTGAAAACAGTTAAGAGAAAAGGGGGACATGAACTCACAGAAGTGCTTATCCAGAAACGTCAATCTCCAACTCTATCTGCTGCGTGACGACCTACACGTACTAATTCCTATTAGACGGATAGGTCGTGCCTTGGCTTAGGGTTTAACGTTTTATTGGAGAAATAGTTAGGTAACTATTCCGTATTCACACTTCTTCTTTATTTTATATTTCCTTCCCAAGGATGGGGGTTCTTAATACATGTATGCTTTATAATTCCGAAAGTATATTTTTAAGTCTCACTTGAAAAATATATTTTAAATCACTTGTCTAAAATATTCTGACTACAAAATATACATATCTTTCCCAAAAATATTATATTTTACTTCATACCATTTCCAAAATAATACTTTATCAAAATATACGCGTAAGGGTATTTTCCGAAATATACATAAGTTATGTTTTAAAGTTCGCGTTGTTATAACAATACCGGCGTAACTTAAATATTTATTTGTGAGTGCGTTGGTATTATTTTGGAGTCGTAATTTCATAATATTCCCAGGTTATATTATTTTTATCCTAAAAATAATATATCTAGTTCACAAAATAATCACATAATCACACAAGCGTTTTATTATGAAATATATGTTCTAAATATATATTTAACAAGTTTTATTTACGAAAATCCACCTCCGACACTTTGTAATTTTTGAAATAAAAATCATGGCGAAGTTTATTTTGAAAACCAAGTTAAAAACACATTTATAAACATTTGTTACAAAAATATTTCTAAGTGTTATATTTCTGGAAAAAATTCGCCAGAGTTTCCTTTGTAACTGGAGGTGTCCACGCTTACTAGCGTATCATTTTCTTTTCAAAATTCAATCAAACAATTCAACAATCATCAACATACAATATTTAAGCATCAATCTTGACAAAACAAGCCTAAATCACAAACTCATGAACTTGAAAGCTTCGTAAAAATATGTAGTAAGTTACTAGTGTATTTAGTAGGTTTTGTTACCTTTACAAATAAAATTAGTTTCTTAAAAACTTTATTTTTAAAGAACTTGAAGTTTTACAACTTCTAGTCAAGATTTTCAAAAACACTTCTTTGTTAAATTTCTTGTTACACAAGTGTTTACACACTTTTTTATTTACTAATAATGTGCTTCTTTCACAAAATACCCGGGTTTTAACAAGACTTGCATCTTTCACTTGGTTCTTCCGAAAAACCACTTGTAGATCTTTAGATCTACATGTTTAGAGTCTTATTTTACAAGAAAAATTTTATTTACTCAAGTTCATGTTTCATGGATGGAAGATTTCATCATCTTTCATAACTTTAGCATTTATAACTTACTAGTTCATGTTCTTGAACATGATCTAGTATGTCTAGATGACGATCCATCTTGTTTCTACTAATCAACAACATCAAATAATAACCACTATACAAGATTCACATGATTTACACACACATCTTCTCTTTATCAACCTTATTCATCTTATGTTCAAGACTTTAAGTTATGTTCTTTAGTGTTCTTAATTTTTAACCATTAAATCACCTATTAACCACCATAAACAAGATCAAGATGATGTTTAGAAGCACTTACTACTAGCTCAAGGCTAGGGAAGAAACAAGGTGTAAATGTGGTGGATAAAAGAAATCTAGAGAGGTTCTTGCACTTTCGAAAGAACCAAACTTGTTTGTACGGCCTCTTGCACCTTTGAGAGTATGAGAATTGGTTGTATGGAGGTTGGATGGTGGCGAGATGGTGGTGAGGTGGTGGCGGCCGTGAGTGGTTATGGAGGGAGAGAAGGATGTTGGTTGATGTTGTGTTTATGAAAGAGAATGGTGGACTAAGGTGCACATTTATAATCCAAATTCAAGCTTAATCCATCATGTAAAGTGTCATCTAGATACCCAACAACAATAATAAAATAATCAAGAAAGCACAAGGGTGTGTCCCACCCTTGTGACCGTCGACATTGAGGGGGGGGGGGGGGATAAGGGTTGGGGTGTAATGGTATGGTTAAGATTTAGTTGAAATCCAATGGTTCTAGTTAGTATGTTAAGTGTGTTTATTAATATAAAGGGTGTTAGGGTGTTCGGGGACCCTAACTGGCTCAGAAAAGTAAAAACAATGTCTTTGGCAATATTTTTATGTTCCGGGTAAAGTCCGGTTGTCCGGTTGGATATTGATCCATTAAAGTGTTAAATAAGTATTTAAAGTGTCTTTTATATTGTTTTTAGTGACACAATAAATTACCAACACTTTGGAAAGTGTCTAGAATTATTTTACCAAGTTTTTGCACTTTACTAGCTTTGTTAAAAGCTGAATTTTGGTATACTAGTGCAGAATTCTACACTATAAGTATGTTTTAGGCACTTCCGGGCACTATAACTATCACCTGGTGACACAGTGTTATGATCCTCACCTCCCTACACTTTCTACCAGTGTAGTACTTTATTCCCGGCTCATACTGGCCTCAATATAATGTCTGTATAGGTGCTGGCAATGTCAGCATGTTTACTGGGTTATCCGTTCACGGTGCTAACTGTGCTTTGTGCATCAAGGTTGTCACTAATGTTTGTGTGTAAATAATAGAGTGACAGTATAAAATGTTATGCATGAGTATGTATGTATCAGAAGTCAAGAAACAGTTTAACCACAATTGTAAGCAAGCACAGTAATTAAGCACTAATTAAATATTAATTAATTGTACGGATACCTGGTTTTGTGAGGGTTGTCACAACTAAATTTATAGATTCTTAAGTGTGAGACCCATAGATGATTGATCCCATTTGAACTTAAATAATCATGAATAAAGGCTTGGAAATCGGTGGTTGGGTTTAAGTGGACAAATACATATGCAATCATGGTTAATGCGTAATTAGATCTAATAAATAAGTAACTCGACAAATTGAAAGCCAACTACCTAATTGTGATTCCATTGCATATCATTTTTAGGACAAAGAAGATAAGTGTGGGGATGTGATGTGTTGTGTTGTGTGGGTAACAACATTGTATAAATGTATTAGTTTAGTATCGATTTTAGTTGATTATTTAGTCATTTTGGAAATTTTTTAGTATACTTATGTTTTTTGGTGGCTTAAAAGGAGTGGAAATCGAGTCTAAACTTTGAAGGAAGGAGCACATGAGGAAAAAACTGAGCAAAATAGTGCAACAAGAAAGAGTCTGAATTTCAAATGGCCATATCTTGAGCTAGAAAATGAGTTACGGGTTATAATATATCAATCTTGATTGTTTCGATGAGATGAATTCAAATGGCCATATCCAAAGGGTACGGGTCGTACCCGAACCAACTGGTCAGACATGCAAAACCCTAGGGTTTAGTATTTAATCCACCATGGCGGCCTAAAACAGGGGGAGGCGATCAAAAGCTACTATTTTCGAAGCAATTGAGGATTTTGAAGGTTCCAAGATTAGTTATTTTCAATTCTTTCATGCAAGATCAATATTACATCAATTTTGAAGCTGTGATGATGGCCATGCGTGGCTAAATCTCTTGTGACATCCCCTGGGTGAACGATTGTAGGTCTTACACATTAAACTTTGTTTGATTACTTTGTGAAATGACATAACTTGATCACTTGTGTTTGGTTGATTTAATGCATTTTTTATATTTGAATTACAAGTCTTTATCAAATGTATTTGTTGTTTATGTTTAATTTACTTGTCTTTTATCAAACTTATTTGTGATTTCTTGCATTGTTAGCGGGTTGGTAATTAGATGGGTAGTTGATATATTCAAGTGGGTAACTGGATTGTTACAGTTATTATTAAAAATTGTCTCTTAGTTGTTAATTTACTTAAGTAGTGTTCCAATACCATGTCTATATGGTGTTCCTGTGATTAAACTGAGTTTTTGTGTAAACCTACAACGTACATCCTGGGTGGGAGTTGCTCTTCTTTAATCTGATAACACTTTTCTCAAGTAATTTCCATATTTCTTTCAAACCCATCAAAACACCCAAACTAAGATTAGTAGTTAATTAATTAATTAGATAAGTTAGCTAAACACTAACCACATATTCCCTGTGGAGATGACCATACTTACCCGTACTAATATAGGTGTTTAAGTCTTAAAAACACCTGTTTTTTATTAGCCCACATCAGCTACATCACCACCACCTAATCTACCACCAGCAACGCCATCTATCACCACCACTAATACTGTAACCACCACCACCACCGTAATAACCGACCATCGAAAAAAAAACCCAAAAATGCAAAAAAAAAAACAATTTTCTTGTAGATCTACAAAGATAAAAACATGAAAAATACTAACCTTTAGATAATTCGATTGGCGTATAGGGTTAAACGAGGTGAGAAAGAGAGAGAGAGAGTTTAGGGGGAAAGTCTGTGTGTTTTGATTCACTTTCCCCCATTATAGACCTGAAAAGTTGTTTATGGGCTTATATGGTGGGTTTAAGGTTTTTTTTAACAGATACACCTTATAGCGTATAAGGCTATACGCTGCGTATAAGATGTATTTTTTTTAAAAAGAGATACACCTTATTTGTCAGTATCATGTTATATGCGACGTATAGGCCTTGTATTTAGGCTATACACTTGGTATAAGGTGTTTAAAAATTTAATACCACCTATACCCCACGTATAGCTCTTTACGTAGCGTATAGTCTTTTTTTTCAAAAAAATAATGTAAACACTATTATTATGTTGTATAATATTTATACTTGTAGAATTAATCAATTTGTTTAAAAAATAACAATCTTTTATAAAAATAAATAACAGTTTTATAAGGAAACCAAATTAATATTTCATAACAATTCTAACAATTTCAATGAAAACCTAAAACAAGTTAATGTATTGTCTTGATTTAACTTCACTACTACATATTAGTGCCTTATATTGTGTAATATGAAGCGTGTATAGAGTCTCACATTCTTTTGGTTGGTCACTTCGGTACAAACTCTAAAGTCCATTTATCAGGCAATCTTCTACTAACTTAATCCAAATGAAATGGGTACGGTTCACAAATAACCACTGCCTCTGCTAGAAGAGGTTGGCGAACAAATAACCGCTGCCTCTGCTCAAATCCTAAACCCATAGCTACTGATCGAAAGCCATACTTATCGTCCGACTGGACATCTTCTATGTAACAACCAGACTCTTCGGGTCATTACTTCAATCTGTCATTTATTGCTTAATTGCCTTGTACTCTCGAGATTTCGATTACCGTAATGGGTTAAACGATGTTTTACAACGCATTCACAACACTTATTCAAAACGCCGTTGTCGCATTTAACGCACTTTACAACGCATACTATTTAACGCATTTTTATCGCATATTACATCACATGTTAGACTAGACGTTATCGCAACGCTATCACAACGCAATCGCGGACTCGAAAATGCAGATTTACTTTATGCATTTATGTGTGTTATTTGTGTGATTATTTGTGGTTATCTCAACGCAACGCTCACTCGCAACTCGCTTAAATGTGATGCAACGCTTAACGAACGTAACGAAGGTCGGAAACCAACAAAACGAAACTCGGCTGGTCGAATGACCACCGATCGAATGGACATCCGATCTCATGGCCATCAGATCGACTGGCCATCCGACCGACTTCTCCACCGCCTTATCTCCTCTCACCCTATAAATACCCGCCTATCACATCACTGTTCACTGATGTGACAGCCCTATCCGACTAACTCGCTCCCAGCTCGTTCTCAAGCACTTTTCACTCGATTCAAGGCTATTTTGTAAGTAATTCTTCCTAAATCTTGTACAATCATCATCATTACACACTTTTTCATCATATACTACATCAAGATCACTGATTTTCACCATGAAATCACCTGATTTGGACTCCTTGAAGGTGACGTCATCTCGGTTTCTTATGAAAACTGTTGTGTGACCTCATCTCATCAAGATTGGTTCAGATATAAAGGATTTCAACACTATTTAACACAAATCTCAACAGGATCTAAACATTTTCAACTGTTTTCAAACTTCTTTCAACTCTTTTACACTCTTCTACTCAAAACCGATGGAATATAGACTCAATCTGACTTTAGACTCGTTCCTTAGTCTAGAGCGGGCTTGAAAACGGATTTCCACCGGAGAGACGATCGATTTACGGGTTGAACATGGAACTTCATCGGGAACAGTAAGGCTGATCGAATGGGGTGGTTCCCATCCGATCGACTGAGCTGGACTTGTGTGGATTCCCGTTGTTTGACACGTCATCATGACCGTCTTCGTTAAAACCGCAAACTTTTAACTTGGAAAATTTCAAGTTTTTCAAAACAACAGGTTGCCCACTCGAGTGGCCATCCGATCGGAAGACCATCCGATCGAATGACCATTCAATCAGGTGGCTTATCCTTGTACTACTACTTGTTAAAACGATTTAATCAAAATTTCAAAGAATATCAAACTTTCAATCGAATAGCCATCTGATCGAATGGCCATCCGTCCGAATGACCATCTGACCGGATGACTTGATTTATACTACAACGAAAACTTCAAAAGTTTCAAACGATTTCCAAACACACTAGCTCATTCGAATGACCATCTGTCCGGATGACCATCCGTCCGGATGACCATCCGCTCGACTCACCATTCGACACTCATTCTGTTACGCACTATTCAACGCTCACGCTACTGTTCTATGCTCAGGCTAACTCCAACGCGCTCCCTTCAATCTAAGACTATGTTTAATTGTTAAACACATACTGTGAGTATACTTGAACCCATTTTCATTTAACGCACTTTGGGTGTTACTTACGTTCTCTATCAAAACACATAAACACACAACGCAAACACTTTTAAACGCTAACCGTTCTCGCATGTTATGCGTGACTCAATGAATGCTTGTATGTTATGTTTACACAGTGATTATTGCCTGACACCTTAGCAACGATAGTACTATAGTTTGGACTCAGCACCTGTCGTGGACAGGGGTTGTTAAGGGCCTTACTTAACATGTTCACAGTGGTGAAAATATGTTGCGCATTCTACAACTCGCAGTCATGTCGGTTGCATACGTCATTATCGATAGCTTACTTGATTCACATTGCTACGTGTTACATGCTGGTTATGCGTAAACGCTTTCTCATACTATATACTATGCAAACTTGTGTACTCACCTTTACACTCTGTGTATTGACTCTATTTTAACGTATCTGACAGGTTGATAGGATGCTATGTTTGCTTCGATGAATCAAGTAGGAAGTCTAGAAACTCACCAAATAAGAAATATGAGTTGTCGGAACAGTTTACTTGTTTTTCAGAAACTCTTTCTGTAATAATTGTTTTTACTTTATATGTTATTGGTATGAGACTCTAACGTTAAATATATTGTCATTAATAGTTGTTATGGATTCTCTTGGACAATCTGTTTCGCTCAGTGCCACGCCCCGATGTTTCCGCCATCAGTTGGGGTGTGACAGATTGGTATCAGAGCCATAACTATAGGGAATTAGGAAGGACACGACCTAGTCCGGGTCGATGTCTTAGGATTGACCTAGTCTATAGTCCAAGTACCAACAGACCCGCTATATGCGAACCCAATAGGGGTTTCGTGTGAGCCACTTTTGATACTATCGCTCGAACTCGCGAAAACTACATCTTCGTGCGAGCACCTCATACTACAGCTTCACGTGAAGAAGGCCTTCCCTAAGGCCAGAAACTACATAGCTTTTCCTAAAGCTGACACAACACACACATTTTCGAAAACACTCGCATAACACAATCGAGTGATTTGGTCAAGATTAGGTGTGAAAACCGAGAACTCTCGATAATATTACTCACTCTACGCGAAATTTTTGCTCTCAGCACGAGAACCTTTCGTTGAGTCAGGAGTGAATTCCATATCTCGACGAAGTTCTCCATCTCTATCCCATGGTTTTACCACACTCTCAGGAAGAAAGTTGTTAAGTTAGGGGTGAAACCCGCATCTTAACGACTAGTTCTAATCTCTACTTGGATTTTTACAAAACTCTCACCAAAGTCTCGATGGATTCCAATGACTCGATTCACGTGGTGGCCAAAAAGGATGAGTGCCGTTCGCCGTATTTTGGCGAGAGCACAGTCTATTAGGCCAAAGCGTGTACTCGGAGTCGTTGTGGATAGTCGAATCACTTTGGGTAGTCGATGTCTCACACCCAAGACAATCCATTTCGATTCTGAGCTCGCAGCCGCTGATTCTTTAATTTTATGTGTTTATATTTTTCGATTTTGGAAGACCATACGCTTTTTCCGCTCGTCGCTTTGTTAAACGTGCACAACTCGCACAGCTCTTTTAGCTCAAAACGCTAACAAATCGCGGACAAACTAAAGATCCCTCGTACGCAACACTCGCTATACTACTCGCAATCGCTACTCGCTATCGCTCGCAACTCTCACACACGCTACACGAAAATTAAGAAGGGCGATTTGGGTATAGTTAGGTGAGTACGTGCAAAAAATATGTAGGTGAATACGTGCAAAATATAGGTGAATACGTGCGAAATATGTGCTTATGTGGTTATGTGCTTATGTGGATTATATGCCTACGTGACTACGTGCTGATGTGCCTACGTGTTCCTGAGCTTTATGAAGTAATAATAATAGTAAATATGATGGTTACATGCAAAACTTTTTCGAAACCCGATATAATTGAATCTCGTCTGAATCCTATGACGTCTGCTGCAGACAATGTCATCATTTGGATCACACACCTCACGCACTGCTTGACGCAACCATACTGATAAGCGTATTGCTTCACTGGTCGCCAAGGAAATGGCTAAAGTTATACCTCAGATCGTCAGTGAGATCAACGAGGTAAAGTGCAACTCCTCTGTTGAATCAAAGAGTGACTCTCTGAAAAAGCCTTTTAGCTTTAAGCAATTCAAGGCCTGCGGTCCAAAAGACTTCACTGGTGAAGATGGACCCAGTGCTTTGTTTCACTGGTTTGAGTCCATCGAAGTCACCCTTCGTCAAAACGGATGCCCAGACAACCTCCGCACTATTAATGCTACTGGAGTTTTTCAATCCAGGGCTCTGGACTGGTGGACTGCTGAGCGCAACAGGCGCGATAACGATGCAGCTTATGGACTCTCTTGGGAGGAACTGAAGGAAGTCATGATGAAAGAATTTTGTCCCCCACATGAACTCCAGAAGTTGGAAAACGAGTTCTGGGGTATCAAGCAAGAAGGAGGTGATAACGTGGGTCTCACCGCTCGCTTTAAGCAGCTCAGTATCATCTGTCCTGGTCAAGTATCAACGCCAGATATCACGATCAAGAAGTACATCCGCGCTCTCCCAGATTGCGTTGCCGATTTTGTTCAGGCAGCTAAGCCTACTACCATTGAGGAAACCTTCCAACTCACAGCTGAAATCAAGGATAAGCGAGTTTTGGCTGGTTATTTCAAAACCTCAACCAAGAATCTGAATCAAGCAACCGCTACTCCCGCCACCGAAACCGCAGCCTCTCAAGTTTAGAAGTCTTCACGCCAGAATCGCAAGTGCAAGGGTAAAAACAACAAGAACTACGCTACTACCACCGCACCTCTCAGCGCCGTTCCTGTCCAACCCAACCAAAACCAAAACCGTCAAGTCGCAGCACTTGTGACCAACGCACGTCCTGCTAAGCGTGTGTACACTGGTCCTCATCCTCTGTGCCCTACTTGCACCTATCATCACCCAGCTGGGATAGGTTGTCGTTTCTGTGTCCACTGCAACATTTATGGACACTTCACAGCGAACTGTCGCACTGGCCCACGTCAACAAACTCAAGCTCCTCCAGCACTACCAGCTCCACTCCCCGCTCCTCAGGGTAACCAAGCAGCTCCTACTCCTGCTGTTGATGCACGAGCCTGCTACTCTTGTGGTGACCCGAACCACTTCGCTAATGTCTGCCCGAATCGTGTGGTGAAACAAGAACCGCAACAACCATCGCAGCAGCAACAACAACAACAACCGCAACAGTCGTATCAGCCACCACAACAAGCAGCCCGCGGAAGAACCCTCAACATCAATGTCCGCCAGGCTCAAACTGACAACATTGTTGTCAATGGTACGTTTCTCATTAACGGTATTTATGCTTCGTGTTTATTTGATACAGGAGCCGATAACTGTTTTGTGTCGTCTGAATTCGAAAAGCTCCTAAACCGTAAACGCGCCAACCTCCCAACGACGTTCGACGTAGAAATTGCCACTGGAAGAACCGTCACTGTTAGTTCTGTACTCCGTGATTGTACACTTGAACTCAACAATCACGTCTTCCCGATCGATCTCATTCTGATGCAACTTGGTGGTTTCGATATCGTAGTAGGCATGGATTTTCTTCGTGAAAATCATGCTGAAGTCGTTTGTTTAGAAAAGATGATCCGTTTCTCTCTTTCAAACGGTGATCAACTATATGTTTATGGCGAAGTATCTTCGAAGGAATTAAAACTCATGTCGTGCGTACAAGCAAGCAAGTATCTCCGAAGGGAATACATGGCTTTCTTAGCGCACATCGTAGTAGCGGAGAAGAAAAAGGAAAATAAGACAACGGAAAAGGTACTTGTGGTTCGTGATTTTCCTAATGTCTTTCCTGACGATTTACCTGGTCTACCCCCGTCTCGTGATATCGATTTTCGTATTGACCTCATTCCTGTCGCTAACCCTGTCGCTAAAGCCCCTTAGCGTCTCGCACCGTCCGAAATGCATGAACTTTCAAGTCAACTCCAGGAATTACTTGACAAAGGTTTCATACGCCCTAACACATCTCCATGCGGCGCACCTGTCCTTTTCGTGAAAAAGAAGGATGCATCGTTTCGAATGTGCATCGATTATAGGGAACTCAACAAGATTACTATCAAGAATCACTATCCCTTACCCCAAATCAATGATTTGTTTGATCAATTGCAAGGTGATACATGTTTCTCTAAGATTGATTTACGCTCTGGTTATCATCAACTGCGAATTCAGGAGGAAGATATCCCTAAAACCGCTTTTCGCACTCGCTATGGTCATTATGAGTTTTTCGTTATGCCCTTTGGTCTTACCAATGCACCCGCGGATTTCATGGATTTGATGAATCGCGTGTGTAAACCCTTTCTCAACCGCTTCGTCATCGTGTTTATCGATGATATCCTTATCTATTCGAAGTCGAAAACTGACACACGCATCATCTACGTTTAGTTCTCGAGCTTCTCCAAGGGAATCGCCTCTACGCCAAATTCTACAAGTGTGAATTCTGGCTTGAGGAGGTTTAATTCCTTGGTCACATCGTCAACAGTCAAGGTATTCACGTCGATCCCGCGAAGATTGAAGCAGTTAAGAGTTGGATTACACTGAAAACCCCGTCTGAAGTTCATTCTTTTCTTAGATTGGCGGGTTACTACCGTCGATTTATCATTGATTTCTCTAAAATCGCCGTTCCTCTCACCTCTCTTACGCATAAAGACAAAACTTTTGTTTAGGGAACCGAAGAAGAGGATGCCTTTCAAACTCTTAAGCATATGCTTTACGACACTCCCGTACTCGTGCTACCCGATGGAAACGATGACTTTGTAGTCTATTGCAATGCCTCTAACCTAGGTCTTGGTTGTGTTCTTATGCAACAGGACAAGGTTATCGCGTACGCGTCTCGACAACTCAAAGTCCATGAGAAAAACTACACAACCCACGATCTCGAACTCGGTGCAGTTGTTTTTACGTTAAAGATTTGGCGACACTACCTTTATGGTACCAAGTGTACGGTCTTCACCGACCATAAGAGCCTACAACACATCTTGAACCAGAAAGAACTGAACATGCGGCAACGATGATGGGTAGAATTACTCAACGACTACGACTGCGAGATTCGCTACCACCCTGGCAAGGCGAATTTCCTCGCTGACGCTCTTAGCCGACGAAGCTATTTGCATAGTGTTCGTAATGTTCAAGCCCAACACGACCTCGAAGCTCTCATTCGCGATGCTCAACATGCTTGTTTTACTGAACACACTTTCAAGGAAGAACGAATTCTTGGAACCGAAAACCAACTAGTGAATAAACCAGATGGTATTTTTCACTACCTCGATCGCATTTGGATTCCTAGTCGCAACAATCTCCAAGAGATTTTGCTGACTGAAGCCCACAAATCCCGATATTCCATTCATCCTGGTGCCGGCAAGATGTACCAGGACCTCCGTGCCAGGTATTGGTTGCCAGGAATGAAGAAGGATATCGCTCTCTATGTTTCGAAATGCTTGACTTGCTCTAAAGTTAAAGCTGAACATCAACGATCCTCTGGCTTACTCGAAGAACCCGAGATCCCGATGTGGAAATGGGAGAGTATAGCTATGGACTTCATTACAAAACTTCCACTCACGCCATCAAGTCACGATAGCATTTGGGTTATCGTTGTTCGTCTTACGAAATCCGCTCACTTTTTACCGATATGAGAAGACTATAAGGTTGAACGATTAGCACGAATCTATACAGACGAAGTCATTTGTCGACATGGGACACCTCGTGACATCAACTCTGACCGCGATGGTCGATTTACCTCGCACCTTTGGGAAACTTCTCAATTCGCTCTCGGCACTACTCTTAATCTCAGTACTGCTTTCCATCCCCAGACCGATGGTCAGATTGAGCGCACGATTCGCACCCTTGAAGACATGCTTCGTTCGTGCGTTATAGATTTTGGTGGTAATTGGGATTCGCATTTACCTTTAGTCGAATTCTCGTACAACAATAGTTATCACACTAGTATTCAATTGGCATCATTTAAGGCATTATATGGAAGAAAATGTCGATCGCCTATTGTATGGCACGTGATCGGAGACGTGGAAATTACCAGTCCTGAGTTACTACAAGAAACGACTGACAAGATCCCCCAGATACGAGACAATCTCTTGAAAACTCGGAGTCGTCAAAAGAGTTACGACGATAAACGCCGCAAGCCCCTTGAGTTCGAAGTTGGTGATCACGTACTCCTGAAGGGTTCACATTGGAAGGGGGTGATCCGATTTGAAAAGAAAGGAAAGCTAGCGCCTCGATACGTTGGACCCTTTAAGATTCTAGAGAGAATTGGCAAAGTCAGAAGAACTCAGCAACGTACACCCGACTTTCCACATTTTGAACCTCAAGAAATGCCTAGCCGAAGAAAACCTGCATGTCCCTCTCAAGGACTTGCAAGTTAACAAAACTCTACACTTCGTGGAAAAGTGATATACGTTAAATTATACATGTTTTAAGCATTTTTAACCGAAACAACAACGTTTAGGTACCAAATTCGGTACTTTTATATTTTCAGGTCTTAAACAGAGCACAAAAGAAACATCTGATGAAAACGAACAAATTCTGATGCATTTATGATAAAAACGGCAAAAATCTGAATACTGCCAGGTGTGGCACGACCGTGCCATCCATCGGCACTACCGTGCCGATCCTCCAATCTCGGAAGCACTGCCAGTGCAACAGCCAGTGCCGATGTTTTCCCGGGTCGCACTACCGTGCGACCTACCACATGACCATGCCAAGGCCTGACCAATATTTCTGATCAAGATTCTAGCGACATCGCACTACCGTGCGACCAACGGCACGACCGTGCCGATCTGCTGACCCAGACAACTTGTCCACTAGTCCACTTGGCTGACCTCGAATCGGGCAAAATGACGTCACCCGACAACACCTGTCGCACGACCGTGCGACCAGTGGCACGACCGTGCAGATCAGAAAATCTCCTATAAATATAGCCATTCGCTACTAGTTCAAATGTTGGGTTTTTCTCCATGTTTTTGGGTGATTTCTGTGTTCTGGAGTAGTCCTGATCAGACCACTTTGAAGCTTAAAGACCGAGTGGAAGCATAACCGATCCAACCTATCAATTCCTTGCTTGTTTATGGTTTGATTCCTTGTTCTTATACATGTATTCTGATCATTATTCAAGTATTGAGCTGATGTTAGTTATGTAATAGTAGTTATAAACTTGTTTCTTGAATAATATTTATGTTGTAATCTTGTTTGTATGAAACTTTAGTGCTTTTTCATGTTTGAATCTTCATGATTATATAATGAACATTTCATTGATGTTGAGTTCCTGATTATGTTTGATTATCTTGGATAATGAATCTGTGGTTAGTGGGATGGTAACTATTTCTTGATTAATCACTTGTTTGTAAACTTGTTTACACCATGAGACTCGGAGGGGTATTGGTTTTATTTAAGATATATCTTATTTTGATTAGGAATGATTTCTTGCACGTAAGGGTTCTAACGAATTATATGGTGTTGATTACATGTTCTTGCATGCGGTTTATGGTCCTTGTTTAGTAGTTTTGGTCTGAAATTGCTGACATGGTAGATTTGTGTTCAAGACTTGTAAAGGTGAAATATGTTTTTATATGATCTACTTAAATGCTTATCCTCGTGGCTGTATTGTGACCATCGGTATTGCTTTCTTTGATAAGTGAGGTTAGAAAACTCCTAGCAGATGACTAATCTATCTTTAAAGGTTCACATGAATGCATAACAATAGCTCGCTAAAGAATGAGTTTAGGTGGTTAACGTGTGTTTATCATGTTAAGTTTCCGAAGAATCATCATGTTAGAAAACTCCTAGCGGATGACTAAATGTCTCGAAATTGGAAAATTGATTAATTGCTTTTGTGACATATCTGACAGATAACATGTTTAGGTTGTTTGTGAAAAAAGATAATAGTATATTTATGTTTTAGATATAATTTAGATAACTTAGTTAAACAACCATTCACTTATCCTTTTATCTGGTAAAATAATGACAAAGATTTAGTACCTAATAACGCCCATGTTCCATGGATCGATATCTGGCTCTTACCAATACTTTGCTACATATATGACGGGATACACTTGTCCTTTGTTGTGTGTGTTTTAATGTTAAGGTATAAATCATTTTTATAAATATTAAAACCCATGTGAGTGCGAAGTTCACTGTAAATAACTGTATAAATTATGTGCACTTCGAATCTCACCAAAAAGCCAGTAGAAATTATGGACCGAGAGACCAAGAAACTTCGATGCTCTCACATTCCTATAGTGAAGGTTCGCTGGGAAGGCAAACGCGGCGCCGAGTTCACTTGGGAACTCGAGAGCGATATGAAAGCTAAATATGTGACAACTCGTATTTCAGAACCTATCTTTGTACTTTGATGTAACGTATGTGGACCTTATATGATTATATGAACTTTAATGATTAATGAAATGTTATGTGAATATGTGTTGTGCTTGTATGTATGTATTAGGATCACACGAACTAAACCGATCGCACAACTCAACCCAGTCGCACAAGCCCTTGTTGGGCCACACTCCTTGCACTCGAACCACAAAGGCCGACCGTAAGGGTTTCGGCCCACCCCTCTACACGCATAACACTTAGGAGAAGGGTATACTCCTCATAACTTGCAAAAACACAACACATACACAAAACCCTAGCTCTCTACTCCTCTCTCTCTCTTGTTCGACGGCAATCCCCATAGCCGAAGCCTCATCTCGTGAAGCTTTCTTGCTTGGATCGATCCTATTTCTCTCTCAATCGGTTAGTGTTTGTGATTATCGGTTGCATGATAGATGATGTTATGATCTTTATGTATTGCATGATGTTTTGGTGATATTTTGTGATTAAACATGATATAAACTGTTGAAGCTTTGTGTTCATGTAATCGGCCATATATGTATTCAGATCCGAATGGTTTGGTTGTGTTAGTATGGATTGGATTTGTTGATGATCAATGAAAACCGAGTCGGCTGTGATATGTTTACGTTAGGATGAATTATTGTGTTGTCATGATAGGATGTATGCTAGTGATTAGATCGTGAACCATGATTGAGATGTTTAAGTGTTATGATGTGTTGTTCATACTTAGGGTTCATGAAAATCGATTGGAATATGCTTAATTTGATCGATTGTATGTTATCTGGATAGTTAGAAACTGTTGATTGATTAATTGTAAATTTGGAAACTGTTGAATGATTGTAACCGAATAGCATAAGTTTCGGATATTTAAACGAATCGCACAAGCTCTCTCGGTCGCACAAGATCAGGTCACACAAGACCTGATCTGATCGTACAAGAGCTCAATCGCACAAGTGTTTGGTCGCACAACACAGTCGCATAAGTCATAAAGTGCTACTGATTAAACACAGTGTACAACACAGCTTCTGCATGATCGCACAAGACCTTGTGGATCGCACAAGATGATGCCGATCGCACAAGGCTTGGGCCACACACAAATTACTTAAACTGTTTCACTGATGGGCCTTGAAGCCCAAACTTAATCGCACAAGATTGTCCAGTCACACAAGCTGAACTGGATCGCACAAGATAGATAATCTGTTATTAAATTGGGCCGTGTATTTGTATATGGATGTGTTTGGGCTTTCTAGTTATTGGGCCGGGTACTAGTGGGCTTCAATGGGTGACTCGCACAAGGTTGTTGGACTTGTGCGAGCCCAATCTTTTGATCGCACAAGTACGGATATGTTATGACTGTTAAAACGTGATAATACGTGTTCGTAACATGTTAGCTTATGTGTAAACATACGTGCACTTCTTGAACCTAGACCTGACTTGTATGGTAACCATGTTAGGACGTGGTTGACCTCTAGCAACTCAATTGACCTTTCGTTCATCTGCCGAGCTAACCTAAGGTGAGTTCACACTTTCTACAAAGCATGGGATTCCCAGGGGTTGGGAATGGGTTAAGGAATATGGATTCCTCGTCCTTCTTGGGTAGGACAGTACGGGTTCAAGAATATAATTCCTCGTCCGCTTGGACAGTTTAAATTTCACTAGACCAAAACTCTATCACGAAGTCCCTCCTTTTTATATCGACTTAATTGTCGGGCCAATGGCGAGCGGGTCATTAGTTAGATAGCGCTATTTAGGTCTGACAAGCCTCACACCGTGCCACAGAGGACGGGAGTGAACTAATGGATCTGGGCACGTCAATGATGATAGACATTGACAGCTAAGGGCACATAAACATGACTAAAGTCAGTGGTCGATATGGTAACGAGTTTAGTAGTATATACATGGGGTAGCCCCTACGGCCGAAGAGCCAGAGTGAACGGGATTAAACAAAACACGTTTTCAACTATGGGGTAACCCCCATGGCAGGGATGCCAGTTAAAGGAAACTGTTTTTGGAACAACTTAAAACAAACACCCAACTATGAACTCGCTCAACTTTGTTGTTGACTCGTTACTACATGCTTTGTAGGTCAATAGGTACTTAGCTGGAGCTTGCATGGGGAAGAGTCATTGTGGGACATGGACAATTGTGTGCCATGTTAAACATTGAAACATTTGAACTTATATTTTGTTTTGGTTTTAATCGTTATGCTTCCGCTTGCAACTTAAACTATGTTTTGTTTGGACATCAATTGTATTGGTTGGATTTTTATAATTACTTACATGCTTGTTCAATATGATTGGTGGCTTGATCCTGGTCAGTCACGCCTCTAAGAGGTGATACTCCGCGTGTGGATTTTGGGGGTGTGACAGATTGGTATCAGAGCCATTGGTTATAGTGAACTTGGTTTTAATAAGGGAAAAAGTTTTTGTTAAAACCAGACTATAACCTGTACAGTGCTCTACGATCCACAACGACGCTTCACTCCACGTGCAAGGCACAACACTATAGGTGATATGAATTATGCTTATGTTGCCTACTTGCTAGTTACGTAGAACATTGCTCATGGTATGCTTAGTTAGTATAACAACTGTTGCTTGAACCATGTGTGCTTACTCTCTCCTGTCATCGCACTTTTGCGAACCCCTCTCACTCGTGTTTCCCTTGATATGAAGATCATGGCTGGACGCGTTAACATGACACAAGCCCAGTTGACGGCTCTGATTAACCAACAAGTTGCTGCGGCACTTGCAGCCGCACAAGCAGGAGGTATACCCTGCAGTCTAAACACACTCTAGGATCTCTAGGTCCTACTCTCGTGAACCGACCTTTGTGTTAAACTTTGTCCTTTCTTACTCTCACGGCAAGTCAACCTGCACAACCTCCTGTGTGTACTTTCAAGACCTTTATGGATTGTCGACCAAGTACCTTTAGTGGTACCGAAGGAGCTGTAGGTCTCCTCCACTGGTTTGAAAAGCTCGAATCTGTTTTCGAGATGTGTGAATGCCCTGAGGCTCGCAGGGTGAAGTATGCTACCGGTACTCTCGAGGGTATAGCGCTCACGTGGTGGAACGCTCAGGTCCAAATGCTGGGGTTGGTTGCTGCTAATGCCACCCCATGGAACAATTTTAAGGAAATGATTAAGGAAGAGTACTGCAATCGTGATGGGATTCACAAACTGGAGATAGAGTTCTTCAACTTAAAGATGACGGGGTCAGAAATTGAAACTTATACTAAAAGATCGAACGAGCTGGCAATTTTGTGTCCTACTATGGCGGATCCTCCCATCAAACGCATCGAACTATACCTTAAGGGTTTAGTGCCAGAGATACAAAGTCATGTGACTTCAGCTAACCTCGCCACCATCCAGGAAGTTGTTCAATTGGCTCATCGTCTCACTGATCAGGCGGTGGAGCAGAACAGACTACCCAAACGTATTAGTGCTACAGCTACTTCTGATACTCCCAGCGACAACAAGCGTAAGTGGGACAGAACTTCAAGCAAAGGTTCAACTTCTGTTCAGTCTCAGTCTCAGCAGAGAAGGACTGACGACTATAAGAGCCCTAGTCAGCAATCGTCTGGTAGTCAAAGTCAAGGTGGGTACAGGGGAATTCACCCCAAATGCAATCGCTGCAACCTACACCACAGTGGGCCATGCACCAGGAGTAATTGTCATCGGTGCAACAAGCCAGGCCATGCCGCAAAGGATTGCAGAAGTTTATACCCCGCAAATCAGAATCGTCAGCAACAACAAGCCCCACAAAATCAATGCCAGCAGCAGCAGCAAGGTATCAACAAAGGGTGCTTTCAGTGTGGAGCTGAAGGCCACTTCAAGAGAGATTGTCCCCAACTGAACCGGAACCAGAACAACAACAACAATAATAACAACCAGGGGAATGGAAACAACGGGGGTAACAACGGCAATGGAGCAAGGGGTCGTGTGTTCGTTATTGGCCAGGGTAAAGCAAGGAATGATCCCAATGTTGAGACGGGTAAGTTCCTACTGGACGACTTTTATGTTACTGTCTTATTTGATTCGGGTGCCGATACTAGCTATGTATCCCTAAAAGTTAGTCAAATGCTTAAGCGTACCCCAACACTATTGAACACCAAGCACACTGTAGAGTTAGCTAATGGTAAAAGTTTAGAGGTCACACACATAGTCAAGGGTTGTAATCTTGTTCTTGCTGGTCACACTTTCTCTATCGACCTCCTTCCTATCGTTCTGGGTAGTTTCGACGTTGTCATTGGGATGGACTGGTTATCCCAACACCAAGCAGAGATTCTGTGCAACGAGAAGATCGTCCGTATTCCTCGCTCAGGTGATGAACCTCTCATAATTCGTGGCGACAAGAGTGGTGCTGTTGTGAGCATCATCTCTTTCCTTAAGGCCCAAAAGTGTTTGCGAAAGGGCCACACTGCTATTTTGGCTCTCGTTACTGACACCTCGAAGAAAGAAAAGAAGATAGAAGATTTTCCGATCGTACGTGAATTTCCTGAGGTATTCCCTGAGGAATTACCTGGCCTTCCACCTCATCGTCAAGTTGAGTTTCAAATCGAGCTGGCTCCTGGAGCAGCGCCAATAGCTCGTGCACCGTATCGCTTAGCTCCATCAGAGTTGGAAGAACTCTCTACGCAACTACAAGAACTCTTGGATAAGGGTTTTATTCGTCCTAGCTCTTCGCCATGGGGAGCTCCAGTGCTATCCGTGAAGAAGAAATATGGTACCTTCAGAATGTGTATTGACTATCGAGAACTCAACAAGGTGACTGTGAAGAATCGCTATCCTCTTCCACGTATTGATGACCTATTCCACCAGTTTCAAGGGTCGAGTTTTTACTCGAAGATTGATCTAAGATCGGGATATCACCAGCTGAGAGTCCGAGGAGAGGACGTCTCCAAAACAACCTTTAGAACTCGTTATGGACACTACGAGTTTTTGGTCATGCCTTTTGGGCTGACAAACGCACCTGCGGTTTTCATGGACCTTATGAACAGAGTGTGCAAGCCCTACCTAGATAAGTTCGTCATAGTTTTCATCGACGACATCCTGATCTATTCTAAGAGTCAGGAAGAACACGAGCAGCATCTATGACTTATTTTGGAACTCCTTCGAACAGAACAGCTCTATGCAAAATTCTCGAAATGCGACTTCTGGCTTCGTGAAGTCCACTTTCTAGGCCACGTGGTAAACAAGGATGGGATTCATGTTGATCCATCCAAGGTAGACTCGATCAAGAACTGGCCTGCGCCCCGTACACCAATAGAAATCCGCCAATTCTTGGGCTTGGCAGGTTACTACAGAAGGTTTATCAAGGATTTCTCCAAGATTGCGCAACCTCTCACCTCACTAACTCAGAAAGGTGTAACCTATCATTGGGGTGATGCACAGGAAACTGCGTTTCAACACTTAAAGGATAGACTTTGTAGCGCCCCTATCCTCTCATTGCCTGAAGGCACAGGCGATTTTGTGGTTTATTGCGACGCATCCATTCAGGGACTTGGATGTGTGCTGATGCAACGTGACAAGGTCATTGCATATGCGTCACGTCAACTTAAGATTCATGAGAGGAACTACACTACACATGATTTGGAGCTGGGAGCTGTTGTTTTCGCACTCAAGATATGGAGACATTACCTGTACGGTACCAGGTGCACCATTTACACCGATCACAGGAGTCTCGAGCATATCTTCAAGCAAAAGGAGTTAAACATGCGTCAACGACGATGGGTCGAGCTATTAAATGATTATGAATGCGCCATCAAGTATCATCCAGGCAAAGCCAATGTTGTGGCTGACGCCCTCAGTCGAAAGGTCACTACGCCTAAGCGCGTGCGAGCATTACAACTTACCATCCAGTCTAGTCTTCCTTCACAGATACGAGATGCTCAGGTAGAAGCATTGAAACCAGACAACGTCAGGGCTGAAGCCCTACGCGGCTCAAGGCAACGATTAGAACAAAAGGAAGACGACGCCTACTATGTAACAGGACGCATTTGGGTCCCACTCTATGGCAACCAACGAGAGCTTGTGATGGATGAAGCACACAAGTCTCGCTACTCAGTACATCCTGGTTCAGATAAGATGTACCACGACTTGAAAACTACGTATTGGTGGCCTAGCATGAAAGCTCACATAGCAACTTACGTTAGCAAGTGTTTGACTTGTGCGAGAGTCAAAACCGAATATCAGAAACCATCAGGCCTACTTCAACAACCAGAGATACCACAATGGAAATGGGAGCAAATTTCCATGGATTTCGTTACTGGCCTGCCTAGATCTCAACGTGGAAATGATACTATTTGGGTGATCGTGGATCGACTCACAAAGTCTGCACACTTCTTGGCTATCAAGGAAACGGATAAGTTCTCCACTCTAGCAGACGTATATCTTAAGGAAGTTGTCTCGAGGCATGGGGTGCCCATCTCTATTATCTCTGATCGTGATGCACGTTTTACTTCTGAACTGTGGCAAGCAATGCACAAATCCTTTGGCTCACTTCTAGATATGAGCACAACTTATCACCCGCAAACGGATGGGCAGTCTGAACGCACCATCCAGACCCTTGAAGACATGCTTATGGCATGTGTAATCGACTTTGGTAACGGCTGGGAAAAGCATCTCCCGTTAGTGGAGTTCTCGTATAACAACAGTTACCACACCAGCATCCAGGCCACTCCATTTGAGGCATTGTACGGGCGTAAATGCCGATCACCTATTTGTTAGGCAGAGGTGGGGGATAGTCAAATAACAGGACCAAAACTCGTGGTAGACACAACAGAAAGGATTGCTCAAATAGGACAACGAATGGCGACAGCTCGTGACCGTCAGAAAAGCTACGCTGATAAGGGTAGGAAACCACTCGAGTTCCAGGTTGGGGATCGAGTGCTACTCAAAGTCTCACCCTGGAAGGGTGTTGTTCGTTTTGGCAAACGAGGCAAACTTAACCCACGATATGTTGGACCATTCGACATCATAGAGAAAATAGGCAAAGTGGCCTACAAACTGAACCTACCAGCAGAACTCAGTGGAGTTCACAACGTTTTCCACGTGTCGAATCTGAAGAAGTGTCTGTCAGATGAGACCCTCATAGTTCCTTTGAAGGAGCTCACTACCGACGATCAGTTGCGATTTGTCGAGGAACCAGTAGAGATTACTGACCGAGATGTGAAGATTCTCAAGAGTGCTAGAATTCCTCTTGTTCGAGTTCGTTGGAACTCCCGTCGTGGCCCAGAGTTCACCTGGGAACGCGAAGATCAAATAAAACAAAAGTATCCCCAATTGTTCGCAAACAGTATAACCACTACTGAGGCTGAAGCTACAGCGGAATTTCAGGACGAAATTCCAGATCAATGGGGGGAGGAAGTGACACCCCAGGGAAAACAGGAAAACCATACAACTTAACTAGCTTCCTCAGTGAGTACGTACCAAATTTCGGGACGAAATTTCTTTCAACTTGGGGATAATGTGACAACTCGTATTTCAGAAACTATCTTTGTACTTTGATGTAACGTATGTGGACCCTTATATGATTATATGAACTTTAATGATTAATGAAATGCTATGTGAATATGTGTTGTGCTTGTATGTATGTATTAGGATCACACGAACTAAACCGATCGCACAACTCAACCCAGTCGCACAAGCCCTTGTTGGGCCACACTCCTTGCACTCGAACCACAAAGGCCAACCGTAATGGTTTCGGCCCACTCTCTCTACGGGCATAACACTTAGGAGAAGGGTATACTCCTCATAACTTGCAAAAACACAACACATACACAAAACCCTATCTCTCTACTCCTCTCTCTCTCTCTTGTTCGACGGCAATCCCCATAGCCGAAGCCTCATCTCGTGAAGCTTTCTTGCTTGGATCGATCCTATTTCTCTCTTAATCGGTTAGTGTTTGTGATTATCGGTTGCATGATAGATGATGTTATGATCTTTATGTATTGCATGATGTTTTGGTGATATTTTGTGATTGAACATGATATAAACTGTTGAAGCTTTGTGTTCATGTAATCGGCCATATATGTATTCGGATCCGAATGGTTTGGTTGTGTTAGTATGGATTGGATTTGTTGATGATGAATGAAAACCGAGTCGGCTGTGATATGTTTACGTTAGGATGAATTATTGTGTTGTCATGATAGGATGTATGCTAGTGATTAGATCGTGAACCATGATTGAGATGTTTAAGTGTTATGATGTGTTGTTCATACTTAGGGTTCATGAAAATCGATTGGAATATGCTTAATTTGATCGATTGTATGTTATCTGGATAGTTAGAAACTGTTGATTGATTAATTGTAAATTTGGAAACTGTTGAATGATTGTAACCGAATAGCATAAGTTTCGGATATTTAAATGAATCGCACAAGCTCTCTCGATCGCACAAGATCAGGTCACACAAGACCTGATCTGATCGTACAAGAGCTCAATCGCACAAGTGTTTGGTCGCACAACACAGTCGCACAAGTCATAAAGTGCAACTGATTAAACACAGTGTACAACACAGCTTCTGCATGATCGCACAAGACCTTGTGGATCGCACAAGATGATGCCGATCGCACAAGGCTTGGGCCACACACAAATTACTTAAACTGTTTCACTGATGGGCTTTGAAGCCCAAACTTAATCGCATAAGATTGTCCAGTCGCACAAGCTAAACTGGATCGCACAAGATTGATAATCTGTTATTAAATTGGGCCGTGTATTTATATATGGATGTGTTTGGGCTTTCTAGTTATTGGGCCGGGTACTAGTGGACTTCAATGGGTGACTCGTACAAGGTTGTTGGACTTGTGCGAGCCCAATCTTTTGATCGCACAAGTACGGATATTTTATGACTGTTAAAACGTGATAATACGTGTTTGCCATGATCAATACGTGTTCGTAACCTGTTAGCTTATGTGTAAACATACATGCATGGTAACCATGTTAGGACGTGGTTGACCTCTAGCAGCTCAATTGACCTTTCGTTCATCTGCCGAGCTAACCTAAGGTGAGTTCACACTTTCTACAAAGCATGGGATTCCTAGGGGTTGGGAATGGGTTAAGGAATATGGATTCCTCGTCCTTCTTGGGTAGGACAGTACGGGTTCAGGAATATAATTCCTCGTCCTCTTGGACAGTTTAAATTTCACTAGACCAAAACTCTATCACGAAGTCCCTCCTTTTTATATCGACTTAATCGCCGGGCCAATGGCGAGCGGGTCATTAGTTAGATAGCGCTATTTAGGTCTGACAAGCCTCACACCGTGCCGCAGAGGACGGGCGTGAACTAATGGATCTGGGCACGTCAATGATGATAGACATTGACAGCTAAGGGCACATAAACATGACTAAAGTCAGTGGTCGATATGGTAACGAGTCTAGTAGTATATACATGGGGTAGCCCCCACGGCCTAAGAGCCAGAGTGAACGAGATTAAACAAAATACGTTTTCAACTATGGGGTAACCCCCACGGCAGGGATGCCAGTTAAAGGAAACTGTTTTTGGAACAACTTAAAACAAACACCCAACTGTGAACTCGCTCAACTTTGTTGTTGACTCATTACTACATGCTTTGCAGGTCAATAGGTACTTAGCTGGAGCTTGCATGGGGAAGAGTCGTTGTGGGACATGGACAATTGTGTGCCATGTTAAACATTGAAACATTTGAACTTATATTTTGTTTTGGTTTTAATCGTTATGCTTCCGCTTGCAACTTAAACTATGTTTTGTTTGGACACCAATTGTATTGGTTGGATTTTTATAATTACTTACATGCTTGTTCAATATGATTGGTGGCTTGATCCTGGTCAGTCACGCCTCCAAGCGGTGATACTCCGCGTGTGGATTTTGGGGGTGTGACAAAATATCCACATCTCCTCGTTACGCATGCGCCTTAATTTCGGGACGAAATTTTCTAAAGTAGGGGAGGCTGTAACAACCCGACTCTTCGGGTCATTACTTCGATCTGTCATTTATTGCTTAATTGCCTTGTACTCTCGAGAGTTCGATTACCGCAATGGGTTAAACGATGTTTTTAAACTATGTTTTAAAAGCATTCACAACGCTTATTCAAAACGCCGTTATCGCATTTAATGCAGTTTACAACGCATACTATTTAACGAATATTTATCGCATATTAGATCGCATGTTAGACTAGACGCTATCTCATCGTTCAACATGACAAGCGGAAAACGCGAATGGCGCCCACCATGGCTACCCGTTGAGACCGCACCATATGCAACTGGAAAAATCGAATGGCGACCACCGTGGCAAACTCTTTTTGTTCTTGAGGACAAGAACGTTTTGAAGCGCTGGCGAATGATAAGTGCCATGTTCGATTCCATTTTCACAAACCATTTTCCCACGTTGCAATTACTTCACGTGTTTCTGTTGTTTCCTATTTTTATGGTTATTATTAGTTAGTGTTTAGAAGAGTGGGTTAGTGGCAGTGACGGAAACTAGAAAGAAAATTTCAGGAGTATCCCGATTTTTTTTACCATACATTCATACAATCAATTATATAATAACAACTAAAATTAGTCAATAAATCCTACCGTAAAATCCAATTTTGTCTCTTTGTACTAGAATACATTTGCTCTGACGGAACCAAACTTTTATGATTTGGTGGGTCGCAATGCTATACACACAATTGTATTCATTTTTTCTAAAAATGTACTATGACCACTATAATAAAGTTAAGGTTAAGGTGCTTAAGTAAGCTATATATTTGTACCAATCATTATTTGTTTTGAGGTTTTATAATAAAAAAATTATCTCAAATCTAAATTAAATGCATTAAATAAAAAATGGATAAAGAAATTAAATAAAAACAATCGGAAACAAAATAAATGCATACGATTTTAATACTAAATCAACGAAGATTAGATGTATATGAAAGTTTATGCAATACAAAATGGATAATTACACCAACAAAAGTAGAGTTTAATATCTCAAATAAAGACGCTGATGTTAAGTATTTAAGGCCCAAACAACTTTTCAATAAAAAGCCCATCTAATAACAAACACAAGGTAGAGACTTTTCTTTTATCTGTTCATCTTCATCATCTAACCTAATAACATCACACTGAAGTTGCCGTCATGGTGTCAACCATCAGACAAGAAAATTATGCTCATATTCTTTTGTTATCTTCTTCTCTCTTTGTTGTAAGAGGTATCCAAATGTTTGCTCAGGGATATCCATACATAAAATGAAGATTTATTTTGTATTTTCTACATATCGTCAAGAAAGTTGAGGGTATTCTAGGCAACCTCTGGGATAAGGGTAGATCCGCCCCTGGCTAGTGGTTTATTTTCCTTTTTTTTGTAAGCCTATAAAAGTCATCCATGGTTTCCTTAAGAATGAAATTATAAATAATAGAGAAGTATCTCAAGTCTTGTTTTTTGCTATTTTCTTTTGAGTTTGATCCACTCAACATGTTATTTAACACATCAATGAGTCGATTTAAAAGTACTAAAACTGGGGGAAAACTACGGCAGTTTGCCATATGGTCCACCCGATCCATTGAGATATTTTCGTACTATTGCAAATTATGCCTTTTTAAGTTAGACCGTATTCTAGCGTAATTGTACATTTATAGTTGCTTCAAGTATGAGTTTGGAGATCAACTCGTTTTGACAAACATAAAGTACCTAATATGAATGTCTCTTTAAAAAAGGTTAGGTTTTAAAGAGTAAAATGCACGGATAGTCCCTGTGGTTTGGTGAAATTCTACCTTTAGTTCCTAACTTTTCAGAATTACACACTTAGTCCCTGTGATTTGACAAGTTGTTACTTGGATAGTCCTTAAAGCGGATGAAGGCAAGCAAGTTGCGGGTGAGCAAAGCCAACCGTCCAAACCAAAGCCGAAACCAGGGACGCAACTCGAGGAAGAAGCCTTAGCGAAGGCTTACATAGGCACGTCCACACACCCGATTAAAGGTACGTAAAAGTAACTTTTATTTTTTTTAAGTATATACTTTGCAGTATTATTCTTTTAATTTTTTGTAACATATACTTTTGTCCAATATAGGTAACAATCAAACGGGTGAGAGGTTTTGAAAGGCGGTTTTGGCGAAGTTTCTTGAGCCAATGGACCAAGGGCTGTATCAAGATATCGACTCGTCTTCTAAGTGGCAAAAAACGAGCGGGTTCGTCAACAAGTTTTCCGAAGATATATTAAAATATATTCAAGTGGGCGTCGTAGCAGGATGAGCGACGAGGATGTGTTCAAAAAGGCGTTGTATGTTTACAAGTCGAACCATGGTACCACGTTCGCACACGTTCGGGCGTGGGAAATTATGCAAACGACCCAAAAATGGGCGTCGGTTCCGAACGAGGTGAAGATGGCAAAGCGGCAAAGGACATCGGAATCCGGTAGTTATAGCGCCGGCGGATCGGACGCGAGATGTCACATAAACTTAAACGATGACGCCGAGTTCGATGAAGAAGAGTATGCCGTAAAGGAAGCGGAACATCCCCCGGGCCGGGACAAATCAAAGAAGTAGGCGGCGTCAAAGAAAGAAAAGCAAAAGGTCGATCCGAAGATGGAGGACTTTATGATGCAATTTAAAACATATACCGAGGTCACGGCCCAAAAGGCGAGGGCGAAGGAGCGGACGATCGAAGAAAAGTCACGCGTGGCGAGAGAAAAGTTACGCGTGGCGGGAGAAAAGTTACGATTGTCCGATGATAAGGTTCGGATCAACGAGTGGGAAATATTAACGATGGATGTTGATAGTTATCCAGAACCGAAACTCTCGACTTTGATAAAATTGAAAAATGACATCATGAAGTAGCATCAAAGTGGATGATTTTTATAAGTTTATGTTTTTTTTTTAATTTATTAGGATTTTTTTAAGTTTATGTTTTTTTTTAAGTTTATGTATTGTTTTTTTTAATATTAATGAAAGTATTTTCCTATTTTATTTGTTAAATGTTAAAAAAAGTGAGATTTAAAAGAAAATAATAAAGTGGTGGGGTAGGATCTGTTGGAAATACGTACATTTCTAAATTAGTTAAACTTTAGTTATGTTATATAATTATTTGAATGATATGTATATGTATGATATGCAAACTGATAACTAGTATATTAGGGGTAGTATGATAAGCGGTTTAAAGGATAAGCGGGTCAATATATTTAAACTGCATTATAAGGCAGTTACCCGCCAAATTCCAACCGCCATTAGTATGATGTATATTTATGTAATACCGGCAAACATTTGCCGGTTACCAAGACATTTTCCCTCCAAACAGAAAGTGTCCTTTTTCGTATTCATTTCTTTCAATCTATTCGTATTGCATACTCGTGTTTCATCATGTCTGCAAATCATGTTAGTTTTTCCGCTGCAAGTGTTAATACATATGCAGATGGTGATGATATCTCGGGTGTCCAACATAGTGGTATCAGAGCCACTTCAAGATCCGATGCAGAAATTAAACCAACAGCCACAACAATGCCATGTTAACATTGTTATGATGAGAAGAATGAAAGAACACGAAGATCCCGACGAGAACGTTTATGTTATTACTGTCACTTGCCTGGCCATCAAATTTACACATGTAAAGCCAAGGAAAACGATGAAGAATTACAACTAATTCGGCAAGCGATCAATGCCGGAATAAGAATCCAGAATGAAGAAGTTCACTGTCATGATGAGATGATAGTTACAGGGACAGACGGTGGACAATGGAAGGACATCTGGTATGTTAATTCAACTTTTCATCATCATTACGTGGGTAATATTGATGTTTTCAAAAGGGTTAAACACATCATGGGTGTTGAAACGAAATCCGGTATGAATAATTTTTTATTCATACGCGGAGTAGGAATTGTTGAGATGAAAACAGGAAATGATACGCTGAGAATTCCCAGTGTATTTTACTCACCGGATATTGATCGAAATGTTCTAAGTCTTGAACAATTAACCCTCCAAGGTTTCACGGTCAGAAAATCCGGTGATTCATGTAAAAATTTTCCTATGTTTTCATCTCCGGTGGTGAACTCTGTAAATGATAAAACTGGGCTATCGAAGGAGGAGGAACTGGGGTTAAAAGAGAAAGAAAGGCTGCATAATATGTGCGGGATAGATGATGAATTCAAGAATGATTATCTGAATTCCTATTTTGAATCGCTGAATGTATCGGAGAAAGAAGAAGATGACTGGAATTTAATGATTTTAAAATCGTTAGAATTTCATGATTTCGATGACTGCAAGGCCCTGATGAACATGCTTGATGATCGTGAATACGTATTCAAGTATAAAGTTATTTTACAAAAGAAATTCGAAGAGTTGGTTCGGTGGTTTCTGTATGATTATATGGGAATCACTTCAAGGCCTATTCCTCCTTACACCACTGATCAAAAGAAGATAGACCTGTTAAGTCTATACATTCTGGTGGCAAGTGATGGTGGATACCGAGAAGTTACAACTGAAAATACATGGCCGATCATAGCGAAGGATTTAGGTTTCGGATATGAAGATGGAGATTATGTGAGAATAGTATATGCCATGTACCTTGATGTCTTAGAATATTACTATAAATTCAAGGCAGTTCAAAACAAGGTGCAAGTGAAGGAAATGATAAATGACAATGCTGGTTCACCTAAAGGCTGCGAAAGGAAGTCCGGAAGTGCAGACATAATTCAAGAAAGTGCTGCAGGAATCAATCAGAATGAAGATGGTTCGTCTCGAGGCAGACACAGGAAGATCAGAAGTGCAGGAGATGATCGAGAAGGTGCTGCAATGAATAGTCAAGCCGGTGATGATTTAATGCATTATGCAATGTTTGCTGAGAATGGATGGGCAGACAACTGGAGTGCTCGCAAGAGGAGGAAAAGATTTAATTTTAATCACATGAAGAAGGCAATGGAAGAGGCAAATCGAAGTGTAATACAGAAGGGTTCTAACATAACCAAAGTTTAAGGGGGTTGTGTTGGAAATACGTACATTTCTAAATTAGTTAAACTTTAGTTATGTTATATAATTATTCGAATGATATGTATATGTATGATATGCAAACTGATAACTAGTATATTAGGGGTAGTATGATAAGCGGTTTAAAGGATAAGCGGGTCAATATATTTAAACTGCATTATAAGGCAGTTACCCGCCAAATTCCAACCGCCATTAGTATGATGTATATTTATGTAATACCGGCAAACATTTGCCGGTTACCAAGACATTTTCCCTCCAAACAGAAAGTGTCCTTTTTCGTATTCATTTCTTTCAATCTATTCGTATTGCATACTCGTGTTTCATCATGTCTGCAAATCATGTTAGTTTTTCCGCTGCAAGTGTTAATACATATGCAGATGGTGATGATATCTCGGGTGTCCAACAGGATCATCCTCTCATTTCCATTGTTTTTGTGGGATGTACCATCCACATAAGGACTATGATGTGGCGCCTAAGTGACGTATCATCCTACAAGAAAGAACCATTACCATACCATGTAGCCTTACATAACTACGTCTCTTCTAAATATTAAAAAGACAATCAAAAGGTTTTGCTAATTACATTAACATTTAAAACATACATGTCGTGATAAACAAAGGAGTATATTAAACGGAGAAACATAAGTTTCACATTGAACACATCTATACAGATGGAGACTTTATGTTACTATATTTCCAGGTGGAGGTGTTGATTATCGTGATAAACTACTATATATTCTATTTTGTTTGCAAACATAGTCTTTTCGATTACTACAATGAAGCTGGAAGTTTATTCCAGCTTACAAAAGCTCATTCAACCTCTTCTCGGAAATCATTACAAACAATCTTATCATTTCCAATGGCTATTGTTGAACTCTTTATCGGAGCATTCATCACTATGTTGGTTGAGAAGCTGGCTTCTGCTGACTTGATAAAGTTGGCTCGATCTGCAGGAATCTATTCCGAGCTCAGCAAATGGACAGACACCTTGGCCCTGATCCGAGCTGTGCTTGCCGATGCAGCTGAGAAGCAAATAAGAGACACATCAGTTCAATCGTGGTTGAACAAACTCCAGCATCTGGCTTATGAAATAGATGACATGCTCGATGATTTAGCCATCGAAGCTAAACGAAGCCGGTTAAATCAAGAATCTGATGCCACCACAAGCAACAACACAAGTAAGGTATTAAAGTTTATTCCGACCAAATTTCATGCTCTTAAGTACGGTCGTAAGATGAGGTCTAAGCTAAAGGGGATCACAACCACATTGCATGACCTCATTGAGAAGATTAGTATTTTGGGTTTGACTATTAAGGTTGAAATGTACTAAATAGAGCTGCTACCAATAAACTGCGTGAGCAAACTTCGCTCTTGCCTGTAAAAGATGTTATAGGTCGGGAAAGTTATAAAGAGGCATTGTTGGGGAAGTTGTTGGGCAGTGAATCTTCAAGTAGTCAAAATATCAGCGTAGTGTCCATAGTTGGTATGGGTGGGATTGGCAAAACCACTCTTGAACAACTTTTGTATAACGATGAGAAAGTGAAGAATCATTTTGAACTAATGTCATGGGTTTGTATTTCTGATGAGTTTGATGTATTCAAGATTAGCAAGGCTATTTTTCAAGCTGTAGGAGGGAACCAAGATTTTGCTAATCTAAATCTGCTTCAGGTAGCCCTTGCAGAAAAGCTATCAAAGAAGAGGTTCATGCTTGTTCTAGACGATGTCTGGAATGAAAATTATATTGAGTGGGAACACCTCCAACGCCCTTTTACTGTAGGGGCTCATGGAAGTAAAATTCTGGTGACCTCACGAAAGGCCAATGTTGCATCCACAATGAAGTCTGTTCATGCTTACTCTCTCAAGCTTCTATCACATAAAGAAGCGCTATATTTATTTGGTCAGCATGCATCAGATGAGCAGAACTCCAATGTGAATCAAAAACTTAAATTGTATGGTGATGATATTGTCAAGAAATGCTGCAGATTGCCGTTGGCTTTGAAAATACTTGGGAGTGCATTTTATGGAAAATCTAGTGATGAAGAATGGGAGAAGATCTTGAATAATGAGATATGGAACTTGGATAAAGAAAATGAGATTCTTCCTGCCCTAAAGCTAGGTTACTATGATCTCTTACCAAATTTAAAGCAAATGTTTGCATACTGTTGCTTATTTCCAAAGGACTACATGTTTGATAAGGATGAACTAGTCCTGTTGTGGATGGCCGAAGGTTTTTTATGCGAGTCAAACGAAAACAAGTCAATGGAGAGTTTTGGTCGGGAGTGTTTCGAAGAGCTAGTGTCCAGGTCGTTTTTTCAACATTCAGACAGAGATAAATCACAATATACAATGCACGACCTGATAAATGATTTGGCGAGGAGTGTTGCGGGAGAGTTCTTTTTTGTGTTGGAAGATAAGGTGGATATAAATGATAGCAAAGAAGCTTTACAGAAGTTCCACCACATTTCTTTTATTCTTGAACGATATGCATTATACGGAAAGTTCAAAATATTACAAAGAACTAGACGCTTACGAACTTTCTTAGCTATGCAAGGGCTAAGTAGTTGGCCACTTGGCCCCAGTTGTTCCTACCAAACATGGTTCTTGTCAAACTACTTCCGCAACTGCAGTTCCTAAGGGTGCTAAGTCTCGCTAAATGTTCAATCGAAGAGGTACCAGAATCCATTGGTAGTCTCAAACATTTACGGTACCTCAATTTTTCCAACACTTATATCAAATGCTTACCTGAGCAAGTAGGTGATCTTCTTAATCTACAAAGCTTGTTGTTATCTGGTTGTGATGACTTATATACCTTGCCAAATAGTATAGTAAAGTTAAGAAACCTATGACACCTTGACATCACTGATACTCCAGAATTGAATGAGATGCCGTTGGGATTTGGTGGGTTAACAGGTCTACAAACTCTATCCAAAGTCATTATTGGAGGATCTGGTGGTAAGTTTAAATTATCCTATTTGAAGGAATTTTCGCATCTTCAAGGTCAGCTTTCCATTGAGGGCCTACACAAAGTGAAAAATGCTAAACATGCAAAAGAGGCGAACTTACGACAAATGAAGGGTATATGTGATTTGCAAATGGAATGGAGTGAAGTCTTTGATGGTTCTCGAGATAAATTAATTGAATATGAAGTACTTGAAGGGTTAAGGCCTTCTAAGAAATTGAGAAGCCACAAAATTCTGTATTACGATGGAACAAAGTTTCCAAGTTGGGTTGGGGATCCCTCATTTGTTTGCTTAACTCAACTTACATTAACTGACTGTAGAAGTTGTAAGTGTTTACCAACACTTGGATATCTACCGTCACTTCAAAAGTTGTGTGTCGAAAGCATGCACGAGTTACACAGAGTGGGTTCTGAGTTAATTGGACATACTAACTCTTGTAGTGGTAATGCATTTCCATCACTTGAAGTTTTGGAATTTAATGATATGCCGAATTGGAAGGAATGGTCAACTAGTGGTGGTGAAAAGTGCAGAATGTTTCCTTGTCTTCGTGAGATATCTATAGGAGATTGTCCGAAGCTAGATGTAGTGGTAATCGATTCAGTACCATCACTTCAGGTTTTGCATATATCTGGTTGTTCTGTAGCGGTGTTAAAAAGCATGGTCAGCGTTTCTTCGTCTATTGCTAGATTAAAAATGCATGATATTAAAGGACTTACTCAGCTACATGGAGAAGTTTTAGAGCATCTTCGGGCAGTTGAATACCTCAACATCTCAGATTGTGGTGAGCTCACATACTTGTGGGAATCAGAAGTTGCTGCAGGCGAGATTCTTAAGAGTTTACAGAAGTTGGAAATAAGTGACTGTGAAGAATTGATATCATTTGGAGAGAAGGAGGTGCATTTGGAGATTAGCATGGAATCTGTTACAGAAGTGAGCATTACAAGTTGCCAGAGATTGAAAAGTTTCAAGTGTCCAAATAGTGTTGAGAAGTTGGCAATAAGATTTTGCCCTTTAGTTACAGTTATAGATGTCCTCACATCCACTTTGAATATTTTCGGTGCAAGTGATAGTGATAACCAGGAGGTAAGATGGCCTCACATCAACAACTTGTCATCACTTGAATATCTCAACATTAGTCAAATGCCCAATACGGTATTGTTTCCCGGAGGATGCTTAATTCATCTCACCAAGTTATCAATTTCCGAGTGTGATAACATAGTATCCATTCCAGATAATGGTTATGGTTTTCTTCCATCTCTTTGTTTGAAAAGTCTTAAGATTAGTGATTGCATAAATTTGAAGTCATTTCCTCATGAGCATTTGCAAAGTCTCACATCTTTAGAAGCAATGGAGATATGTGATTGTCCAAGTCTGGATGATTCTTTTCCATGTGGTTTGTGGCCTCCTAATTTAAGCTTCTTAACAATAGGAGGGTTAAAGAAGCCCATTTCAGAGTGGGGGCAGCAACATTTCCCAACCTCACTTGTTGAACTATGGTTACAAGGTAAAGATTCAGGAATGGTTTCATTTGCTACAAAGGCAGAAGAAGATATTAGTGATTCATCATCATCATCTTTTCTTCTTCCATCATCTCTAAAGCATCTATATATAAACTATTTTGTCGAGTTGGAATCCATTTCAGAGGGCTTGCAACACCTAACCAGCCTTCAAGATCTATATATATACGGATCCCCAAAGCTTAGAGATTTGCCAGAGACACGACTCCCTTCACTTTCAACTTTGAAAGTGTGGTTATGTTCCTCAGAATTGGAAAGAAAGTGTAGAAGTACAAAAGGCAAGTACTGGCCCATCATCTCCCAAATCCCTGACCTTGATATACGTTGACCAAAGTTATATGTTTGGAACAATGCAGATTGGTTCCGTTGATAACTTTGAATTTAAATATAATTACTAAGACTGATTATTCAATGGGAGTTGATTATGAAAATGGTTGGAGACGATGGATTTTGTTGTGAAATATTTGCAAAGTTACATAGGTTCATTATGATCAGTAATATTAAATTGAAATAAAAACTTGTGTTAAATATAATATTAAAAGTTTGTGTTAAATTGAAGTTACTAATCCCTACACATCCAAAGTACAAGGGTTTGTTATGTAAATAGTTAATAGATAATTTAAGTTATAAATAGATTAGTTATGCAAGTACGACGACTAGATACGCACAATGGAAGATTGTAACCATCGCTTAATGTATCAACGCCTCCAGGGGGAGAAGCGACCTTTCATGTTTGGTGGCAACCTCACACAACATTAGCAGATGCATCGATTCGCAAGGAGACATGCCTGTTCGATCACACCTCTTTGTTCATTATAAATAGGGCACTAATTTTCAATTGTAAACATTCATTCATATACAAACATTCAGTTTATATATTCAAGTTTTTCATGTTTTAGAGATCAAAGGTTAGTTTTGGGCAACAATTGGCATCAGGCTCTAGACGTAGGAATCGTAAGACATCGAATCACAGGGTTATTCGTGATCAGGTTTCATCAATTTTAATATTTCAATTCGCAAGTCAGTTTCAGTTATTTGGTTCACTAGTCGAACCGAGGTTATTCAAAATCTAGGGTTTTGATTTCGGGGTTTAGTGCGAATTAGATAGTTATAATTTTCGGTTATTACACGTTACGGTTATACGCGGGTTAAAGATTGAAGATTCATTGAATTCAAGAAAGTCAAAGTTAACTAGTATAGGAGTTCGTATTGGTGGTCAGGAGTTCGTGTCGGTGATCGAGAAATTTTTAAGAAACAAGAAAGTAAGGTTATTTGATTGCAAGTTTTGTTAAAATGAAAATCGTTTGGTCAGAAATCATGTTACCAACTGTTAAGAATATTGCATTCAGTCAACGGGGTCAACTCATTCTATATTTTCATAGTTTTATTCTGTTTGGAGTAAGTACTAGAAGTACAGGGGTATTTTAGGTAATACTGTAATCTTGGAGGGTTGAAAGTGGCATTTCTTGTGCTGAGATTAGTTGTGTCTGTTAGATCGTTATAAAGAGGAAAACACAGTTAGGTCAAAGTTAGTTCGTATTCTTTTCTTTCAAGTGTAATCAATTCATCTTTTGAATGAGAGTGAATCATTGGTACTGATTGTTGATCTTGATCTTGTTTTGATTCTCTTGTGTTAATTGATTCTTCGTTTTCATTAACAATTGGTATCAGAGCCTCGTAAACGGCTCGGATTGAGAGAAAATTTGAATCATTTGTTTCTTGTTAAAATTGAAGATCAATATGGTGTCAACGAAGTTTGAATTAGAGAAATTCGACGGTAAAAATGATTTTGGGCTCTGGAGATTGAAGATGAAGGCCATGTTGGTTCATCAGGGTGTGTATGATGCGTTGGCCGGAGAAGCAAAATTGCCAGTAGATCTGACGGATAAAGAGAAGAAAGATATACTCGAAAAAGCTCACAGTCTGATAATCTTGAGTTTGGGAGATCGTGTACTCAGAGAGGTGTCAAAAGAAACAACGGCTGCTGGTATTTGGGTAAAATTAGAAGGGTTGTACATGACAAAATCTCTGGCCAATCGATTATATCTAAAGAAAAGATTGTATTCCTTTCAGATGTCCTCTGGTAAGACTCTTGAAGATCATACAGATGACTTTAATAAATTGGTCATTGATCTTGAAAATATAGATGTGAGTTTAGAGGATGAAGATCAGGCTATTATTTTCTTGACATCATTGCCTAGTTCGTATGAACATTTTGTTGATACTTTGATGTTTGGAAGAGAGACATTATCAATGGAAGAAGTGTTGGCTGCAGTAAATTCCAAAGAATTGCAGAAGAAAAAGGCAGATGTTGGGGAGGATGTAGGTAATGGCCTATACGTGAGGGGAAGATCAGAACAAAGAAACTTCAAGGCAAAACAGTCTGGTGGAAGATCAAAGTCAAGATTCAAAAGGAAGTGTTATGTCTGCAATTCAGAGAAGCACTTAAAGAAGGATTGCCCTGAGAGGAAAAAGAAGAAGGGTGATTCAAGTTTTCAAAAGAATCAAGTGTATTCCCCTGAAGGATCAACAGATGGAAATGAGAGTTCTGATGTTCTGGTTGTGTCTCATGGATCCAGTAAAGCAGAGTGGATAATGGACTCAGGGTGTTCTTATCACATGACACCAAATAAGAGTTTCTTTCAAGAATTGAAGATGGAAGACCTTGGTACAGTTCAATTGGGAGATGATAGGCCTTGCAAGATCCTTGGATATGGAACTGTGACAATGAAACTAGAAGGTGGAGCTGAGTATACCTTAACCAATGTAAGGTATATTCCTGAGTTAACCAGAAATTTAATATCATTAGGTACCTTTGAAAGTGAAGGTTTCCATGTCAGTTTAAGAAATGGTAAATCTAGGGTTATTAAAGGGTCTATGATTGTGTTAACTGGTACAAGAAGAAACAACAATATATACATTCTAGATGGTCATGCTGTTCAAGGGTTAAATTGTATGGTTAGCAAGAAAGATGTAGATCCTACTGTTTTATGGCACAACAGAATGGGTCACATTAGTGTGCAGGGTCTAAATGAACTGAATAAGAGGAAGATCTTTCAAGAACTAAAAGAAAGTACCGCAAATTTCTGTGAACATTGCATTATGGGAAAAGCAAAGAGAGTTAAGTTTGGGAAAGGCATACATAGCACAAAGGGTATTTTGGACTATGTACATGCTGACCTGTGGGGGCCTGCAAAGATAGAATCCTTAGGAGGTGCAAGATATTTCCTGAGTATCATGGATGATTATTCAAGAAGGGTTTGGGTACATGTGTTGAAGCACAAAGATGATACATTTGAAAGATTCAAAGAATGGAAGGCCTTGGTTGAAAATCAAACTGAAAAGAAGATTAAAAAGCTTAGAACAGATAATGGGCTGGAATTCTGTAGTAGTTGGTTTAACAAGTATTGTAAAGATCATGGGATAGCAAGGCATTTGTCTGTTCCAGGAACACCACAACAAAATGGCCTTGTTGAGAGGATGAATAGGACTTTACTCAACAAGGTTAGGTGTTTGCTGGTTAGTTCAGGGTTGCCAAAGACATTCTGGGCAGAAGCTGTTACTACATCAGCTTATTTGATAAATAGATCCCCTTCAACTGCTATAGACTTAAAAACACCAATGGAGATGTGGTCAGGTAAAGACAGTGATGTCACTGATTATGAGAATCTGAGGGTGTTTGGCTCTTTATGCTATGCTTATATTAATCAAGGGAAGTTAGAGCCAAGAGCAGAGAAATGTATTATTCTTGGGTATCCTAAAGGCACTAAAGGGTACAGACTTTGGAGGTTAGAAAACAAAACTCCTAAAGTCAAAAACAGCAGAGATGTGGTGGAGTTCAGAGAGGAAACTATGTATAAAGATGTTATGTCTGAAGGAAAGAACAAGAATACTGGAAGTCAAGAAGTTGAAATTGAGGTGGAGAAGTCTAATGGTAACATATTAGAGGAAGAGAGTAACTCCAGTCAATCACAAGAATTTTCCAGTGATCAAACGGATTATAGTTTGGCAAGAGATAGAGAGAGAAGACAGATTGTTAAACCTGTCAGGTTCAGAGCAAATGCAGATATCTCAGCATTTGTGTTTAATGTTGCTGAGATGGAAGCAATACAGGAACCTTTAACATTTCATCAAGCTGTTAACTCAGTGAATAAAGAACGTTGGATAAAAGCAATGGAAGATGAAATGGATTCTCTGAATAAGAATGAAACTTGGATTCTGGTTGATAAACCAAAAGGACAGAAACTTGTAGATTGCAATGGATCTATAAGTTGAAAGAAGGCATTCAAGGTGTTGAAAAGCCAAGGTTCAAGGCCAGGTTGGTGGCTAAGGGGTATACACAAAGGGCTGGCATAGATTACAATGAGATTTTCTCACCAGTTGTTAAACATACTTCAATAAGGGTAGTTTTGTCATTAACTGCAGCATATGACTATGAGCTTGAACAATTGGACGTAAAGACTGCTTTTTTGCATGGTGTGTTAGAAGAAGACATATACATGAAGCAGCCTTTAGGTTTTGAAGTTGTCGGCCAAGAGTCAAAGGTATGTTTGTTGAAAAAATCACTATATGGTCTGAAGCAGTCTCCTAGACAATGGTATAGGAGATTTGATGATTATATCATCAGTTGTGGGTTTGAAAGAAGTAGCTATGATAATTGTGTATATTTTAAGGAATATAGTGCAGGGGAGTTCTTATACCTGCTGTTGTATGTTGATAATATGCTAATAGCCTGCAAGAATAAGGAACAGGTTGAGGATACAAAGAAAATCTTGATGTGTGAGTTTGATATGAAGGAGCTGGGATGTGCTAAGAAAATATTGGGAATGGAAATTCATAGAGAAAGAGTTAGTGGTAAACTTGTGCTGTCTCAAAAGTCTTATGTAAAAAAGGTGTTGAAGACTTACAATATGGAGAATTGCAAATCTGTTACTACTCCAATGGCTCAACATTTCAAGTTGTCAAAGTTTGATTGTCCTAAAAGTGATGAGGAGATCAGAGATATGGAAGGTGTACCCTATTCTAGTGCAGTAGGCAGCCTAATGTATTTGATGGTCTGTACAAGACCTGACATTGGGTATGCTGTGAGTATGGTCAGTAGATACTTGGCCAATCCAGGTAGAAATCACTGGGAAGTGGTTAAATGGATAATGAGGTATCTAAAGGGAACTAAAGATTATGGTTTAAATTTTGGTTTGAAAGGTGACTGTGAATATGTTGTTAAGGGCTACGTGGACGCTGATTTTGCTAAAGACCGGGATAAGGGAAGATCGCTTACAGGGTATGGCTTTCAAGTGTTGAATAGCTTGGTTAGTTGGAAGGCAACACTTCAGCATATTGTTGCATTGTCAACAACAGAATCAGAATATATTGCTCTTACAGAAGCTATTAAAGAAGCCATGTGGTTAAAAAGATTTGTCATTGAGTTGGGAGTCAAAGATGTGACTGCAATGGTGTTGTGTGACAGTCAAGGGGCTTTGCAGTTGTCTAAGAATCAGGTTTATCATGAAAGAACTAAACACATGTGTGTTAAGTTGCATTTCATTAGAGAGGTGATTCAATCAAGGGAGGTGTTGGTTGAACAGATTAATACAGAAGAGAATGGTGCAGATGTTTTTACAAAGCCTTTGTCTGGGAACAGTTTTGAGCATTGTTTAGATCTTCTGGGAGTTGGTTGACAGATGCAAAGGTGGAGATTGTTAAGAATATTGCATTCAGTCAACGGGGTCAACTCATTCTATATTTTCATAGTTTTATTCTGTTTGGAATAAGTACTAGAAGTACAGGGGTATTTTAGGTAATACTGTAATCTTGGAGGGTTGAAAGTGGCATTTCTTGTGCTGAGATTAGTTGTGTCTGTTAGATCGTTATAAAGAGGAAAACACAGTTAGGTCAAAGTTAGTTCGTATTCTTTTCTTTCAAGTGTAATCAATTCATCTTTTGAATGAGAGTGAATCATTGGTACTGATTGTTGATCTTGATCTTGTTTTGATTCTCTTGTGTTAATTGATTCTTCGTTTTCATTAACACGAACAACCAGACCAAATCAACAAATTGTAATTCTAATAGAAGGAAGTTCTCGTTCCCAATTTCAATTCCTACTTTTGAAATCTATAAACTACACAGTTTGGGAAATTCGTATCAAAACAATTTTAGAAGCGAATGGACTTTGGGAAACAATTGAACCGGCATAAAATACACAACTGGATGTTAAGAAAGATAAGTCGGCATACAAGGCCAGATCTTTGTTACTCATGGTAATTGAAACAACAAACCGCGGCGGAATCGTCGGGGAGTGTCGTAACAGAATCATTGTTTCACAACACATGGTAATTGAAATTTTCTTTTATTGAATTAAAAGAGGTTACAATGTCTTAAAAACAGAGAAACACAACATAATTAACTAGTCTTGCATCTTTTATTGTCACTAAGGCCCAAGTCCGCCTAAGTGTATCTTGATCAACCCTATGCATCAGCTCCTGAAAACACATGTGAAAATAGGTACGTCAGCATAAAAATGCCTGTGAGATACATAGGTTTTGTTAAAATAGGATTCATGATTTGTAAATTTAAAGAAAATGTTTAACCAAAGTTAGTCATGAACCTTGTAAAATGTTTTATTTTATAAATCATAAAAAAATTTATAAGAAATCAGATGATATAAAAGAAAGATGTGTGGTTAAATGAAAACCAAGTAAAATGAGTTTGTATAAATATGTTATTTGTAAACAATGTTTTGTGAGGATATGTTATTTGTATAAAATGTAATATGTCTAAATTGAAATGGTTTAAATAACGCTACAATATGTAATATCATAAAAGCACTTATATATAGGAAGTACCAGCGGCGTATCCACGATGCTTTTATCATATTACACACACCTCGTTATTTAAATCACTTATCCAAACAAACCACCAATGTAAAAATATTCATGTATAATCAAATGTTATATATGGCAAAATAAATAAAAATATCTACTCAAACCATATGCACAAAACAATGTATTTGAATAAATCAAAAGTTATGTTTTGTAAAATTAATGCTTTATTGATACAAACATCTACGCGGTAATGTTTTACGTGTACATTCAAGCCTTGCGACTGAGGAGACAAACCCTTAAAAAGTTAAAGGTTTATCAAACTTATGAATATCGAATTCGGTCATTCCTTCCACCCAAACAAACCTAGGATTTCAGGAATGAGAGTTGTCAATTCCTATGGTACCACTACCTACTAACGAACATTCATGATCGATGTAGGATCGTTGAATCGATCAAATGAGTCGATCAGAAGAGTTCTTGAACAATACGAAAGGCGGAATCAGACGTATTGATGTTGTAGCAGATTGATTTACACTTAGAATCACTTTAACTGTCTCTTGTTTTGATACGATAGTGTTTACAGATCTGGAGACACTTCAGCAGAGCTTCGCTACTGGAATCACAACTGTTACAAATGACAACCAAGACTCAGCTATTTATAGGAGATCCAGTCCTCACGAACCAGCAAAACCCACTTCGTGCGAAGTGGTCAGTTCATGCGAACTGGCTCTGCCAGTTCGTGCGAACTGTACTGTTTACTCTAAAATCCTATTTTCTTGACTGCCAAGCTTCTGTTTATCCTATCTAGCTACAAGACTCGATACAAGACGAAGTCGACAGACATATGCACCAACAAACTCCCCCTTGGATGTTGACAAGTCTTCGGTACGAGTCTTCAGTATGACGAGTCTTCAGTCTTGATTAGTCTTCTCGCTCTTTCCAAAGTATCTAACACTGTAAGCATCCTTCAATCTCCATCTTCTTTTCTCTCTTACTCTTCCAGAATCTGAGTTTCAATCTTCAAACTCCCCTCTGCTAACAGATTCCCCCTTAAGTTGTTCCGGGATCGCAATCTGACATAGTTTTTATTTTAGATCGTATCCTGGCTCAAACTCTGCTCAGGCTTAGACACGGGGATCTGCACAAATCTCTATCCAAAAGTAAATTTCATAATTTTAACATTTAACAAATTTAGAAACCACTGGTAGATATCGTTCAATCATCAACAATAGTTATATCAAGTTCAAATTAATGACCTCTGATAACCACTTGTAAAATCAATCTCAAAACATCACTTATTAGATTATGACATTTCATCTCAAATACACTCTCCCAATCCATTGTTGTTCATCATGTTTAGCACACGGAATTTTGAAAATCAGCTTTTCAACATCAGTTGTCGAAAATAAGATGAAATAAAATCTTTTTGATTTTTCAAAATTTTATGCTAAAACACATTCTTTTTGGATTTTGTTTTTAATGAAAAAAAACAATAAAGAAATATTTACAGACAATATTTTTGTGAGTTTGTGTAAGAGGATCATATCAGTTTTTGAGACAAATCACTAACACCGTTGAGCTTTAAACACTTTAAGTTCTAAACGATTCACTTAGATTGTCAGTATACTGATCCACTTAAATTTTCACACAAAGTTCAACTGATTCGAGATACGAGATTAGTGTTTTAAGCACTTAAACTTAATCACTTGTCCCACCTCAGAATATACTCCCGTATCCAGACTCCTATATTCAGTCTTACAGGTGAATGTACACTAATGATATCTGAAAGGGTTAAATGCGAGGCCATGAGAGCTCAGGCTATTGCTTCCACAAAATCAGAGAGATGATGGCTCGACTTTAGGTGGGTTCCCTTTAGAGAATCTTTTCTTCAACAGCACATAATTAGCATTTTTCAATGTTTGATCATTTTTTATGCTGAGGGTGGGCTTTATGATTAAAGCAGTGCAAAGTATTATACGAGGACTAGGCTATTGCTCCCGCAAAATCAGAAGTCCTGGTATAATACCCCAGATATCATCACGCACAAAGACCTAGTATGTCAGAAATAGAAAGCCTTTCAAACAAGATTTCAGGGGTTACCTATATATCCGAGAGATGTTCCCCACGAAATAAGTAAGTATTGATATTTAAGTTTATATCTCGAAAACAGTCTACTGAATGTATAAAAACCTACTGGCATATCATCAGTGAGATCGTTTATCACATTTTGACTTTCAAATTCTTTAGCATGCTGTGATTGTCTACTGATGTACTATCATTTCCTCTTTTTCACAACAAAACTCATTTTGATTTTTCGATGTTTTTGGATTTTGTATTTTATCATGTTTTTTGGATTTTTCAAATTTTTAAAATTTTAAATTTTTTGCTCCCCCTAAAATCAAAAATATGTTTTAATTTATGATTTTTCGGGAAAATTTGAAAATAAACGCGATAAACTGTACAAATAAAGTGACAAACTGACGTGAATTGCTTCAATTCGCCATCCACTTGGCTTAAACAATCAGAACTCCCCCTGACAACAAACTATTTTCCCATTATGATTTCAAAACACTTAAGTTTATTTTAATCAAAATGTTTTTTCTGAAAAATTAGTTTTGTTGATTCACACACCACTTGCAGGATCGGGGTTTAATTCATCATTTCGTTTTTCAACCACTTGTAAAGATCTAACACTTGAAGATTTTTCACACAAAAACATTTTCAAGAATGATGCCGATTCATGCTCCACGATTACCTAATTGGGAGCTCCGACAAGTCAGGATTTTATTTTTTAAAGAATCTCACCCATACCTGAGGAATCATGGGTGAACCATCCTCATTTGGTTTAACAATTTTTGATTCATAAAACTCTTTTACTCCTTTCAGCTTCCCATCAGCCATCTTTCCAAAAATATGTAGCACTTTACCACTAAATGCCTTTTCAGCATCAAATTCTTTCTTATCGGAGAAGAATTGATCTGAAATTTCAATCTTACCAACTTTCGATTTTAAGTTTCCGTTTGACAATGGTGGAAAATTTGCATCATCCATTGTTGGAACGGAATTTTCACTTTCTAGCTCATCATGTGGCTCCTCTGACTTTGACGAGTCAGATTCATTGCCAGAAACAACATCTGATTTCTTAACCACCCATTTTTTGTTGTTAAGATTTGCTCTTCTTTTGTAAAAATGTTTCGAACTTTCACCAACTTCGAAAGTCGAATTTTTGAACTCTTTAAATTTTTCTGTTGGTTGTTCCTTTTTATCAACACATTTTTCTTTCAATTTTGAGTTAGAAGAAACTCCCTGTTTTGTGTTGGTGCACTTTGGGCAATTCCAAGCAATATGTCCAACCTCTTGACATTTGAAACAGGTTCTTCTTTCAACTCTCTGTTCAGATTCTTTCAACATATTCTTTTTCCTTTCAGCGAGAAACTCCTTGTTTGACTGTCTCCAGAATGGCTTCTCCTTCTCTTCTTCTAAACTTGCTCCTGAAAAAAATTTAGTTTTTAATTTATAAATTTTCTCATTTTTATGATTTTCGGGTGGAATAAATCCTAATCCTTTCTTTTTGAAATTACTGTTATGGTTTGGTTTCTTTCGATAACCCGAACCAGAACTGTAACCCTTTTTCTTGTTCAATCTTTGTTGAACTCTTGAAGTGTATTTTTTAGGTTTTTCAGTAAGATTTACATCTTTTATTTCAGAAATATTAATTTCTGTTAATTTGAAAACCTTGTTAATCATTTCAGTTTTAACACTTCTTATTGGAAATTCTTCACCAGAATATAATTTGTCAGAATCATTCAAAGTATATGCTACTTTGAATGTTTCGTCATTCAAATTATTTTGTGACATCAGAAAATCTTTATTATAAACCCTTTTGACCGGTGAACTCGAACTTCTGTCTGATGAACTCGAATTTTCAGATTTTGACTCCGACTTTGACTCTTCATCTTTATCCAACACCTGATCAACCACTTTCTTAATTAACTCGGACTCATGATCAGTGTCAGAAGCTGTGAAGGTGACATCAATATCATCTGGCAATCCATCGATAGACTCGGATTTTAGATTCAGATTGAGTGCTTTATCCACCTTTTCAAAGTCTCAGGGGGTATAAGCATCCCACATTGGATTTGGTACTCTGTTATACTTCAAACCAGTTTTCTTACCAGAATTTTCTTCTTCATATGCAAACTTATGAGCTGCAACGGCAGGATAGATGCGATCAATAACATACTCAGAACTTTGATAACTTCGAAGTAAATTGTTCACTCTTTCGGTTTCAATCTTCATTACTGCCAATTCTTGTTTCAGCTCAGCATTTATCTCAATATATCCGTTGATTGCAGTTTGCTTTTGAAGAACTGTTGCTTTCAGGAGATTTTTCATCTGAATATCTTCATCACAAGCTCCTTTGTACAAGTTCACTTTGCTGCTTAGGAGATCATATGATTCTTTTATGCTTCTCACATTATGCAATAAATTCTCTTTGAGCTTCTCCAATTCAGCAAGCTTTGTATCTTTTTCAGCACAATCGTTGCAAGGTTTTAAACACTTAGTACAAAGTTTTTCAACCTCTACAAACTTTTCCATTTCAACTTCAACTATTTTCTCGACTTCAACAATTTTTTCAACTATTTTCTCCACCACCTTTTCAATCACAATCGATTCTTTCTCAACTTTCATCTTCACTTCATTCTCTTCAACCTCGACTTTCTGTGTCGGTTTTTCTTTAACTTTTGCCTTTTTTTCAGCAATCCTTCTTGCTTCAATTTCTTCCTCAACAACCCTTTTTGCTTCCAATTCTCTCTTCAGTCTAGCAGCCCTTTTCTCTTTCAACATCTCGATTTTATCTGCAAAAAACAAATTAAAACTATAAGAATCCAAATGTCTTCTAGCTTTATTAATATACTCTTCCTCATCATCAATGTCTGCATCACTTCCTAATGACTTAAAAATCGGTTGTCTTCTAGGACGGTTCTTAGATTTGACTGATTCTTCTCCTGAGGTTGAGTCTTCAAATATTCGAGCAACGAATGCTTTAGAAACTGAAGGATGGTTAGGATCATAATCATCCCAATTAAATCCTTCTGGAATTCTCTCATCGTCTTGGTCTATCAGACCATAACAAGTTCTTCCCTTTGATTCTTCAATTGTACGTGAGTGTGGAGATTGTTGTTGATGTGGTTGTTGAGCAACCTGATGATAAATTGCTTTTCGATGATAATCGTTGTTTCCAAAAGGATCTTGTCTTTCGGTTGCTTCTCTATTTGTACATTCTCGTTTAAAATGCCCTTTTTCTCGGCAACGAAAACAAGTAACCTTTGATTTGTCAAAACCTAGCTGAGATGTAGCAGCATCACGAAGATCATCTCTTCCGGTGATTTGTTTGAATTTTTCTGCTCTTCTCAAAACACTTGCGAAACACCACTTGATGTCCATCAACTCAAGTTCCTCAGAATCAATCTGATCATAATCTTCTTTAGTGAGCATCGGATTGCCGATTCGTCCAGCAACTAAGCTTTCATACGACTCTAACACAGTAACAAGAGATGCCATGTGTTGCTTTGCAATATCTGGAGAGAAATTTTGACCATTTTGAATGTTTAATGTCACATTGCATTGCAAATTTGTTGAACTTTGTTGTTGAGAACTTGGTGTTGAGAAATTTGGTTCAAAACTTGTATAAGACGAAGAATATCCACTGCTCTGATTTATATTGTTTGTATTTGTTCCGGAAGTACCATCAGTATTGAATGCAGTTTGAATCTTCGGACTCGGAGTGGTCTCAATTTTGCTTCCTCGATAGTATAGACTGACATCTTGTTGAGCACTTGGACTCCTCATTGTAGCAGTTTTTCACATTGCTAGCTCATGTTCTTCCAAATTCTGGATAAACTTACACAAATTCATATTTTCAAATTGTCGGTTATGCTTTAAAATCAACAGATATGTTCCCCATTCATTCTGTGGAAGCGCATCGGCTAGCTTATCAACCCATTCTTCATCTTCCTTCTTGATGTCCAATCTTTTCATTTCCTGGACAAGATAACAATATCTCTCAATAATCGTTCTTGTTGTTTCAACTTCAAAAGCTGTGAACATATCAAATGATTTTTTTAGTAATGCACGTTTATTTTTTTTATCATATCAGCACTTCCCTTAAACTTTTTAATCAACGCTAACCAAATTGATCTAGCAGTTCCCTCATGTTGAAGAAAAACGAAAATATCTTCTTTTACCGCTTGTTGGAGAATGCTAATCATCATTTTTTCACTGGTGTATCTTAATTTTTCTTCCGGTGTAAATTGACTTAATGGTTTTTCATTTTCATGATCATCTTTCGGTTTGTGTAATCTTTCTCTAACGAAACCCATGCATCAAACTTATTTTCTTGCACCCAGTTTTCAAAACGATCTTGCCATCCTTTAAAATCCTCAATGTACATAAGCTTCGGAGGTTTCTGGAAAGTTCCCGTTTCATTTTCGATTCCAACAGTTTCGGCAACTGTAACTGGAGTAGCTGGAGCAGTAGCAAACGCGTTGTAAAACTCGTTATCCATGTTTCGGTGAAAAAATTTCACAAAATCAGAATTTCAAACAAACTGGAGTGATATCCAAATGACCTGAATTACTTTGGTGCGATCTGGTTCAAATTTGTTCAATCCGTGCGAACTGTGTAGTAGTTCAAACTACTTGGTCAACTCGTGCGAACTGAACTACTCTCAAACGACCTGAATAACCTTTTCAAGCGATCTGGTTCAGCTTCAAACGTCCTGAACCACCTCGTGTGACCTGAACCTCAAACTCAAACGACCTGGTATACTTCGCACGACCTGGATCAACTTCAAACAAACTATTTCACTTCGTGCGAACTGAATGAATCAAGTCGTTCGATCTGAACCTCTAAGTCACTTCTTGCGAACTGGTTCAAACCTCAACGACTTCGCACGACCTGGTTTACCACCAAACAACCTGAACTCACTTCGCACGACTTGACTCAAATGGGTTAAGTTTCACGCGACCTACCTTGAACTCACACGAACTGGATCAGACCGTGCGACCTGACCATGTGAACTGAGCTATTTTCCACACGACTTGAACCAACTCAAACGAACTGAGGGTTTTTCACGCGGTTTCGGTCCAAAAGTTCATGATTTTATCAATTTTTAGGTCGAATTAAGTTCTGATTTCTTCAAGGATTGATTAAAACTTAGTTTTACGTGTTATATGATGAAATCAGATCATTTTAACCGTGAAATCTTTCTGATTTGATAAAAACGTGTAGAAAAGTGAGAAGAAATGAGTAGAAATCAGATGTTCTTGACGAAATCAAGCTGAAATAGTAAGAACTCTTCCTCCTGAGCTCTAATACCACTTGTAGGATCGTTGAATCGATCAAATGAGTCGATCAGAAGAGTTCTTAAACAATACGAAAGGCGGAATCCGACGTATTGATGTTGTAGCAGCTTGATTTACACTTAGAATCACTTTAACTGTCTCTTGTATTGATAAGATAGTATTTACAGATCTGGAGACACTTCAGCAGAGCTTCGCTACTGGAATCACAACTGTTACAAATGACAACCAAGACTCAGCTATTTATAGGAGATCCAGTCCTCACTAACCAGCAAAACCCACTTCGTGCGAAGTGGTCAGTTCGTGCGAACTGGCTCTGCCAGTTCGTGCGAACTATACTGTTTACTCTAAAATCCTATTTTCTTAACTGCCAAGCTTCTGTTTATCCTATCTAGCTACAAGACTCGATACAAGACGAAGTCGACAGACATATGCACCAACAATTTATGACCCGTTAAACAAACTAAATGTCATACCAAATGTAAGCATGTTATATGAAAATAATGTACTTAAATATGCTAAATGAACATACAAAGTAGAAATGTAAAACAATGTGTCCATATGCTGAGTGAACATATGCAACAGAAATGCAGTGTAAATTAATGTATCCATATGCTGAGTGAACATATGCAACAAAAATGTAATATATGAAACTCAATGTGCTAGCATGCTAAGTGAACATACATAGCAAAACATAATGGAAATCATGTACTATATGTGTACTAATGAACATAGCAAGTATATGTCATGAAAGCACAAAAAGCACGAAAGTAACAAGTAGGCACATGTGAATCACCCCAAAACATTTGAAAACAGTAAAAGAGGGGACTATGTACTCACTTGAGAATGCTTAGAAGTCTTGAATAACAACCAAGCAATGCTAGAGGGATCACGGAATCAATCGGCACCTAATATAGGTAACTATGTTAATAAACCGGACCTAAATCGGAAGATCGGATAGAATGAGGTTTCGTAAACCAAATAACTATAGAAACTCATGTAATATGGTTTAACAAAGCCTACATTCTAAATCAGAACCTATCCTAAGTGCTTACGACCCATTACGACCCGTTTAGGTAGCTTACGCTACTTTAACGCGTCGTTCACGTAAAACGCGTTCGGACCGCCTAACTAGTCTTGTGATTAGTATTATATGCCTTAACATGTCTAATAATGTTTCCTAATCAGTTTAGATGTCAAAATTTAGGTTACATACGCTTAAAATGAAATTATGCGTAAAATGCGTAAAAAGGGCATTTTGGTCATTTTCCTAAGGCATATAAATTACCTATCATACAATTAACTAAACGAAGTGACCATAAGGTATAACCTCGGAAGGTTATTCCCTATACAACTATGGTCACAAAATATGTTTGGTCGGATCCTAATGATCGGCCAAACGGGTCGGGTTCGAAAGTCTAAGAGGTTGTTTAGACCGCTTATCTTACGACCCTATATAAGCACTAAACTAAAAGTGACGAGTTAAACAAGTTAAAACATGTTTAACTAAGTTAGAAAACAAGTTTGATATCAAAACAAAGGGTTTTGATACCCAAGAATAGTTTGGTTGCAAAATACGCATAAACGTGTATTTTGACCAAAACTATGACTCGTCACTATGCCTAAATAACGTGGTAATCAGTAGGTATAGTCACAAGGGACTATAACCATCGTGATTACGCTCACGTTGCGAAGTTCATTCGAACTTCGTGTTGACCAAAGACTGGTCAAAGCAGAAAGTTAAATTTCACGCTTAAAAACGCATAAAAGCATGAAAGAAACTTACAAAAAGTCCAAGCTAGGAAGAATTGAACTCAAAACACTCAGGTGTGAAGCCTCACAAGGGAGAGCTCCAACTTAGAGCAGAAGTGAGTTCAATTGTGAGGAATGAGGGTTGAATTGGTGGGTATTTATAGGAATTCAAGAGCCCTTAAGATCGTTTCTTGGATTACGAGCTTTGATCTTGGCCTTACAAGTATTACCCACTGTTTTACAAAGCTATGGGGGCCCAAAACTAGTTCATAGATTGAATAAACCGTGTTCAAAAGCCAGAAACCAGCTGCTGTTTGCAAAAAACTGGTTTATATAGATTTGGGGGTCTCTCGCGCCCCGCGTAAGCTGAGACCTACTCTTACGCGACCCGCCAGAGACAAATTTGATAGAATGTCAGTTTTAGTCCCTAAATGTCCAAAACTTGGTTTTTAATGTATTTTCGACGTATTTAAGCCCCGTTAACCCCATTTCAAGGCTCTATAACGAAGTTAAAGTATAGGGAGCTTAAAATATGCTTGAAAACATCACGGATTTTGGATTGTTTGGTCGTACGGTTGCGTTGTTCGGTTAATTACGACGAAACTCGAACGGATGCGAAAAACGATCCAAATTGCGTGACGAATGGAAATTGAGCATTCCAATCACTAAAATAAAATATTTTAATGATTACAAAATTTTTTGGATGTCCGGATATATTCAGAACGTAAGATATGCGCGAAAATGCAAACTTATGCACTTTTTGACGCTTTTAGTCCCTTATTGACCAAAAAGTTTATTTTTGCACACCGAATCCCTCAAAGCCTATTTCTAAGCTATGTGAAGGATATTTAGGGTATGTTTAAGTTATGATCATATTCCGGAAGGTTCGATACCATATGAATCGATAGACTTTTGCAGTTTGACGCAAATAGTCCCTGCGATCGAGTAAACTTGATTTCGATACCCCAAACCCTCCGAAACTTATTTCTAAGTTATGTAAAGGTTATTTAAGGTATGTTAATCCTATTTCACTATTCCGGAGTGTTTTTCGCGTTAAGCTGTTTACGTTTACGCATCGGTTCGCGTATAACTTTCCAGAAAGCGATTTAGAGCTCGAAATCGAACGAGAATTGATATGAGCAAAGGTCACAAGTTATTTGTACAAATTCCAAGATTGAAACACAAGATCTCATTGGATTTGTACTGGTATGATGGTCATGGAGGCACAAATGTCACATCATCCGGTGAATAATAAGTAAAATAATTCCAGGTGATACCAGATCGTTATGTTAAAAAGTTTATCGGGTACCATCAACCAAACAGGTCATATCAAATATATGCTGCCAATACGTATTGGACTGTTGAATCGATGAAAATACATCAATGTTTAGCAATTACACAAGGATGGCCAGAACTCTGTGACAAAGTGGGTTTAAAGCATGAAGATTTGATGGTTTTCAAAAAGATAGATAACCATGTACTTCAGATGACAGCTTATCGAAATGAAACTCAAGTGGACTTACAAAATAAAGAACTCATAGAAGATGAAATTATGGAAATCCCAAGAGAAACATTCTATACTCAGGTAACCAATCTTTGTTAACAATGATTCAAATTCCTATAATATTATGTTTTGATAACAAAGACATCTTCATAATTATGTATTTATTAACACTAAATCCACATAAATGTTGACTTAAAGTTTGATGTCAAGGGAAACAAATATGTCAAAGGGATTGAAACAAAAATGAAGTCAAAAGGACGTATCAACCAGCATGCCAAATGCACTGCAAAACCTAACACAACAAAAGTTTCAGACTGTCACCCCAATAAAGAGGTGAGTTTAACATGATTTTGAGTTTACTAAACTATTTTGTAAGTATTTACAAATGAATCTTTTTGTTTATACAATCTGATATTACCATAATATTCAAGTTTACTGGCCAACTAAAAAGGCATCATAAGAAAATTGGAAAGGTGTTACAATCAAAAGAAGCTACACACAAACATGTTCAATGACCTATTGAATTTCATACACTTGATGTTTCAAAATTTCACCATAATCATAACACTCATTTGGTATGTATTAGATTCTTAATAAATTAGTTAATGATTATTATGAAACAATTGGAACAAATACATACACTCATGTGAAATAAAAATTAACTATAATGATCAGATAAAAAAAGACAACAAGAGAGTTAGAAAAGTGTTGATCACAATGGCAAAGAAAGAGAAACACGTGCACCATTCTAAGGATGTTTACAATGATGCGATTTATGAGTTTACTCGCAAAGCAGAGTATCGGCTGGTATGTATTATCCTTATACATTGTTGGCCATACAGTTTATACTCTTTGTAAATTTGTAACATATTTGAATTGTACAAAAATGTAACGTCTTCCAAACGAAGTTGCCAAGAGAGCAGGCCTCACAGCAAAATTGCATCAACTTAATGTCAGAAATTTGCAGGGAAAAATGTCAGTGGAGAGAGTGAAATCTGGAAAGAACAGAGACGCTAAACGGTATAGAATAGAAGACTGGGTAAATTTCATGCATGCCAACAATCTCAGGGATGGTGACATACTTCATTTCAAGTTCATTACTTCTAAACAAGAATTAATGTTAACAAGAGTGGATCCACTAAATGAAGATGTCTAGATTTGTTTAAAATGCATGTAATGGTAAATACTTTTATGCTGATAGTTGTTTTTTGTTAGTTTGAAGGTGTTTTGGAAAACGTGAAACAGTTTATGATGCTTCATAGCTTGATTTAAAAAACATGTATTATATATGATTGTGGATAATGCCAAAATTGTTGTGTAAACTTTTACTACACAGATTATGTGGTACTTTATATATTAAATATAGGCAATAAATAGATTGTGCTGGTTTTTAAGGCACCAAAGCAATCAATTGAAACATGACGAAACAAATAAGTACAAACATTACGAAAGTTGAAATATAACAAAACAACAAAACAATACATCATTTAAACTAATCACCTCCTCAACGTGTTTAGTTATATATATTTATAACATTCAACACAAAACGACACCTTAATGGGTGAAGAACAATATATGTCACACGCATAACACACATGACCGGGACAAACAGAAAAACCGCCATCAACATCATAGTCATCAGTGACCTCTACATCACAAACATTATCTACATCTCCAGCTTCGATATCGCTACTGTCTACATTGACTTGATCATCATGTGCAGACATCAGTTGTTGATCACTCTCGTCACAATCTCCATCGTAACCCGAAACATTATTACCATCAGAAGCATCAAACGCATAATGAGATTCAACTTGCATATCCCCTATAGTAAGCCGGAACATATTTGCATGTTTCTTTCCTTTACAATGAGCATAAAGCTGATGTGCACTTGTACAATACATGTCACATAGAGCACAATGAAAATCCACACAACAATTCGATAAATCTTGTAACTGTTGGATTAACACTCGAATGAGTAAACAACAAAATTACTAACTAAAAACTCAAAATGATTAATCTTTCAAACACTTATACCTTTGTAGTATGCTTCCTTGAAATTACATGATGCCTATATTGTTGTTCATTAAGGTATATGACATTGCAAACAAGGCAGGCAATGATTTCTTCCGGTTTGGCACCATTTTCCACTAACTTATAAACTTCTACGTTCATGTTCTTCAAACAACTACAACGAAAATGTAATAGAACACACCTCTATATAGGTAAATATTTAAACGGTTTTAAACTCAATTGGATAGGTAAGTTATATTTACTTGAATAAAAAACTGTAAACTAGCAAAGGTCACAAAATTTTCGGAAATCATGAAATTAGTGGATGGAGGTTATACATGACTAAATACATCTTTCATAAACCGATGTTTTATACACTATGAATATGTAAAATCACATCGTTGTTTATCAAATATTTAATTATTCTAACTAAAGCTGTTTAAGTTGAATTACACTATAGCGATGTTTACACATATACCTGAATTACATTAAAGCTGTTTAAATTGAATTACACATCAAAAATATTGATTGTATAACATTATTTAATCCTACTACTGACATTATTTAATGACTACAACATACAATATATCATAGTCTTTCTATTTAAAAATTGTGTTATATTTTTTAACTTGTTCTTTATTATTATCTATTCATCAGAATCAGAAACCACAACTACACTTGATTCCATCATATAAAAAAACACAATTAATATAAAAAACATACTGGATATAACTAAATTTTAATCAAACAAACTGAAATATTCAAAATACCCATTGGTAAAAACCTAAAAATCATAACAACTGATTTAAATTAATAGAGATATGAGATAAGTTTATTTCTTGCTAAGTTTCTCCAAATCCTTGAAATTACTTGGAGTTGAAGACTTATAGACGTCAACCAATTTACGTTTGTTGATTTCATTGGTATCACAACTGGTATTAGCATCATCATTCTTAACACTTGGAATGTGAATTTTTTTTTATATAAATTCTTTATCATTTCCCTGAAACAAATGTCAAAATTAAGTAAATAATAATAGAATTAAATATGATGTAAATATAAACGTATAAATATGAATCATGTATTGAAATAAAAATACCTCAGTAATCTTCATCTTTTCTTTGAGCTCATTAATAATTGACTCATCATCAGTCATGTTTGTGACAACATACATTTCATCAAAGTTAGACAGATTATAAGTTGTTATCTCAATTTTAAAAGCAAACATCTTTCCAATCAACTTGTTTAAATGTCACACCCCAAAATACGTCGCAGCGGAATATAAAACGTAGTGGAGACGGAAGTTGGTGCCCATTTATATCTTGATGTTTGATGCATTTAATTGTTGGACATATTAACTTAATTAAAACTTAAGTTTTTAAACACATCGTCCCAAAACATGACAAAATCATGACATAGTTAAATTGTCTTTAATCCTTGTGGATCTTATTACATTTGTCCCAGAAAGTTTAAAAATCAGTCCAACATTTTAAGTGACAAACATGCATCAACAAACACAAGATACGCCATAATCCCCGAAGCCGAACTCAAGTACCTGTAGAACACGTTAAAAATCAAGTGTCAACACAAAGGAAGGTGAGTTCACATATTCACTTACAAACAATTTTATTCTAAGGAAAACTTTCTGTTTAGGTGTTTATTTGAAAACATCTATATAATTTTAAAAAATCCATTTTACTTCCTTAATAAAATCCATGGGCCTTCCATCGGTTCATCAATCCGACAACAGTAATATTGCCCAAGTTTTGTATATTAAACTATTGCGTCAACTTTCATACTCGTATGTTAGCTAGACGATACGAACTATATATTAACCATGCAGGGATAATCAAAGCTAGACAATAAACAGAATATCAATTCGTCGTTTGACTTGACACGGGGCGACCGGTCACGACGGGGTTGTCAACCCGATAGATCTACCAACAATTCATCGCGTGCAATACTTAAATGATTAAACGACATCATGGGCGCAGGGTCCTCTTGAAGGACAATATGATGTCTGCCTCACGTACAATATATATATCCTACTAATATGACAATTTAATACACGATGTTGTACGAATCCCCTGACGCTCCATTATTTGAGACCCAGTCCAGAATTCGTCCCCAACTGTACGGTCATGTTTCGCTTAGGAAATACCATACTTTCAATATTCATTCATCAAAAACGTTTTACTTTGAAACGTATAACTTATCAAATCTCATATATTTTCAACGAAAATATATATTTTATATTAAAAGGTATGTTTTATTTCGAAAACATTATTAAACCCTTTTATTGACGTGTTCTACCCCCAAAATATATAAAAAGCAGTAAAAAGAGGGGTTTAGTGACACTCACCTTTGGGTGCGTATTTTAAATAGCGCAATCCCAGAGATTGATTCTACACGTCCTATTATATATATATAGGAACGATTTTAAATCAATATAAACATCACATAAATCCTAAGTTTCTCTGTTTCTTAGAATTGTCACATAACTTTGAGATTTTCTCGAAAAGTTATTATTTTTTTTATTATGTTGGCACGTTAATATACATATATGAGTCCATATATATATATATATATATATATATTTTTTTTTTTTTATAATTTTGCGACTTGAACGATTTTATTGGTAACCATTATTGTGTAAATCCGTTAACTCTCCCGTTTATACGATTTTATTGGTAACCATTATTGTGTAAATCCGTGAACACACCAAAAATGCCTAAAAATAGCTAAAAATCACACAAAACTTTTTTTTTTATTTTTTTAATATTTTTTAGGTTAAAATCGCTACTTTTCGACGCAAAAAAAAAATTCTTTTTTAAAAAAAAAAAAAAAAATTTTGGCTTCGAAAAGTAGCGATTTTAACCTAAAAATATTAAAAAAATCAAAAAAAAATTTTTAGATTTTTTTTAGATTTTTTTAGGTTTTTTGGGGGTTTAGTTTTTAGCATTTTAGCTTTGGGGGGGGGGGGGAGTGGGGGGGTTTAGGTTTTTGGGGGGGTGGGGGAGGGGGGTTTAGGTTTTTTTTTTTGGGGGGGGGGGTGGGGTTAGGTTTTTTTTAGGTTTTTTTTAGCTTGAGGGGGGGGGGGGTTAGGTTTTTTTTGGGGGGGGGGGTTAGGTTTTTTTAGGTTTTGTTAGCTATTTTAGGTTGTGTTCACATTGGTTCTCAAGGTTCTCACAATAAGGGTGGTTCTCGCATGAGCCCCTCCCTATATATACATATATATATATATATATATATATATACGTTGACATAATTTAACACCGAAACATGCGAAATCTTGTTAACTTATCTATTTTGTCATTTTTAAAGAAAATATACATAAAATGTCTTATATGTATCAAATTTCATGCTCGACAAACAAGTTTCACTTTTAAACACAATTTTTACCGTTTCTACCGCACAAAATGTACAAGCATACATGCGTAAGCTAGATTTCTAATATCATGTTAAAAACTTAACATATTTTCACACTCTCATGTTTAAATCACATAACACATTTCAACACACAAGGTTCACCCAAAATTTTACCTATACTAGTGTACATTGAAAAATGCGTATTTTAGCGACTCGGTAACGTTTTCGGGCGTCGGAAGTCACGTATGACCAACCAAACACCAAGTAAACTTAAAATTAGTTAAAATACTCATTTTTAAACTAAAAATATCAGTTTACTTACTGATCTAAATCAGTTTTATAAAAATCACTCGAAAAACCGATTTTTTACCGTTTTAACGCATAGTTTTGCGTCAAACGTTACTATAATCATCCCAACTCGAAACGACTTGACATCTTAACACAATACATGTTATTTACTGATTAAAATAATGATTATAATCAGATTAGTGTAGTTTTTTGTGTAAGTCATATAAATCATGCGATTTCACATATTTTACAACACATAAAGCACCAAATACAACATGCAAAGCTAGTAAACTTTATGACAAAGTTTTATACCATTTTAACACTTCAAATATTCATATTTTTAGTGTTTAGATTCTGATTAAAATCTTTTTTTATCAAATCATGTTCTAATCATCCTTTCTTGATCATATTTCAACATGCATGTCCAAATATGTGCATCTAATGCACCCATATTGTATCATCATCATCCCACATGAACTTAATGCATATGACATGTATTTATTTCATACAATCTAAGATATGTTCATCATCTAATAATTTTGACTTGAATGCTTGCAACATTCTTTCATTTATACACTAACTAACAAAAACCCACTTGGATGCATACACATATACACACACACGACACACACACAGGTGCACTCATTCATCCAAAATTTACTTTAACATGTTCATCTTTTAATCATATGACTTTTATAAATCCACATTTTGATCATGCATGCATTTACCTTTTTAAGAATAATGTCAAACAAGAATAAATCAAAACTCAAACTCTTACATATATATTTACACACTCACGGCCAGATACATATATGTATGTACTTCCATTTTGTTTTGACTAAAACCATTTTCTTGTTTAAATTTCAAGTTTGTGAAGAATTCTAAGCTTTTCGAGAAACTTTCCATCATCACCATTACCATGAAATAAGAATATAAATTTTAAAGTATGTTTATACTTTACAAGAATTTTGTGGGTTTTGATGAGATTTTTGAGGATATGGAGCTTGTTCCTTTTTAAAATCACCTTGAAATCACTCTTGGATTTTTACACCAACTTGAAACAAGTTTGAAATGTCTTTGAATCTTCAAGACTTGAATCACAAATGGAAATGAAGGTGGTGATGGTAGTGTACGGCTAGAGAGAGAGTAAATGTGTGTGTTTTAAAATTTTTCTTGGATTTGTAAAGATATGTTGAGATCTTCTAAGCATAATCATCTTCCACCTCCCAAATTGGCCAATAGATGCATGCAAGAGGAGAGAGAGTGAAGGCTTCTACAAACACATGTCCCCATACTCACATATATATATATATATATATATATATATATATATATATATATATAATATCCGATTTTTATATATATACATATACATATATATATAATTTAGGCTAAAAACTAGTATTTTACTGGATACCGGGTATTTTATCTAGCGTTTTAATCCCGTTTTAGTGCGTTTTAAATTATTTTTATCGCTCTATAAAAGTAAACATGCAAAAAATATTGTTGAACAATATTTTGTTTGCTTGGACTGGCGACATTGCCTGTATTTGGCAGTATGCGCGCTGTGCTGCGCGGTACGCGCTTAAAATCGAAAAAATAGGAATTTAAGCGTTTTTATTTATTTTTATCATTCTATAGGATAAACTCATCAAATTATTACTAAAATGATTTTCAGTTGCCTTGACAGACTGTGTTGACAGTATTTTGTCGGTATACGCGCTGCATCGTGCGGTACGCGCTTAAACTCGAAAAATAGAGTTTCTTAGCGTTTTAATTTATTTTTCCTCACGAATATGATTAAAATTATTATTCTAATCATAACAGACTATTTTTAGGATTTTAACACTGATCGGGTGGTCACCGACGTTCGTTTCGTATTTTAACCGTTACGCGATAAGCGTTTATCTTATCGTTGCCAACATAATTTTTACCAAGGTTTAAATTTACCAACTCATTAAATTCCACATATAAACATCATAATCAGTCAAATACAGCCTTTTACCTATTCATAACAGTGTCACAATTGTACGGTACGGCCTGAAAAGCCGGGTGTCACATTAAATCCACAGGAAACATTACTTCTTCAAACATCCTTTGAATCAGAATATTTTATGATAAAATTAATATAAAAAATATTTAAATACAACGAGAAAAAAATATAGGATAAGTAAAGATTATTTATACATACAGATGATGATTTTTCTTGAAGCAATTGATCAACCGACTTGAGAACAACTTTTTCAATGATTTCATCAGCCAGAGGATGAAATAATATTAGTGGAACATCATCAGTATTGTCTTCCACTTGAACTTTTATTTTGAATCTAGTTAAGTTTATAAAAACACATATATACAAATCGATTATTTTATAAAACATATAAATATTAAAATAGATAGAAAAAGCTCATATTACCTTGGAACTGGATATATAACCCTTTCATCACAATCACGGTTGAAGAACACATGAAAATAATGTTCCTCCAAACCCACGCAGTCTATAAGATCTGTACCCGCCTCCATTAAACATTTAGGACACATACTGCCAACCAAAAACTTTATCTATAGCCTTAATAGTTCCAAGTATGATAACAAATTTAGGCTGTATAAATTGAAAAATACGAAAATAATTAAGTTAAACAAAAATATTTTTGTACTTTTTGAATTATAAAAATTTATACAAACCTTCATGATTTGCCAAAGGTCATATACGTTTTTCAACGGAGTCTTTATGATAAATTCATCACTTGCCATCTACAAAATGCAATACAAAAGTTTTTATATACGAATAGCACAAATAAAAATTGGAAGTAATAAAATAACAGAGTACATAAAGATTAGAGAAAAAAAATATAAACTCATACCTTCTCAAATTCAACCTCAAAGACAGACTTTTTTCTTCTAATGTGTGAATTTGAAACAACTTTGAACATGTATTTATAATACAGTTTTAATTTAAACTCAATTGGACAGGTAAGTTATATTTACTTGAATAAAAAAATGTAAACTGCCTAAGGTCACAAAATTTTTGAAAATCATGAAGTTAGTGGATGGAGGTTATACATGACTAAATACATCTCTTATAAACCGATGTTTTATACACTATAAATATTTAAAATCACATCGTTGTTTATCAAATATTTAATTATTCTAACTAAAGATGTTTAAATTGAATTACACTATAGCGATGTTTAAACATATACTTGAATTACATTAAACCTGCTTAAATTGAATTACACATCAAAAAAATTGATTGTATGACGTTATTTAATCCTACTATTGACATTATCTAATGACTACAACATACAATACCTCACTGACTTTATAATATATCATAGCCTTTCTATTTAAACATTGTGTTATATTTATCAACCTGTTCTTTATTATTATCTATTCATCAGAATTAGAAACCACAACTACACTTGATTCCATTATATAAAAAAAAACACAATTAATATAAAAAACATACTGGATATAACTAAATTTTAATCAACAAAAATGGATATAACACAAATTTATACAACAAAAACAGATGTATGCATACACATCATATTTATACAAAAACTAACCGGCTTGTAGAAACATTATTCCAAACAAAATCACAAATCTAAAAACACAATATATTTGCACAACTTCTTTTTAACACTAAAAATGATAAATAAATCATACTAAAAATATATGAAACACAATTACCTCCTCTTCCTACGAATCTTTTAACTTTGCTTGTACAAAATGATTTCTTTCTATTTCCACTAATATGTTCCTTTGCAGATTCCACTTCAACCTCTTGTCTTTTACTTGCTCTAACAGTATCACCTACTTCTTCTTCAGTGTAATTTCTTGAGTTTTTCTTACCTAATTAACTAATAGACTTATAGACTTATAGAAATCAAAACACAATGAAAATAGCAATCAACACCACCATGAGAACAACTTACTTGTAAATCGCAAGTCAATGTTTGGAGTGGACGCCATTGCAAAAGTATTTCCAAATGATTAAGATTCGTACATAAAGCAACAAACACAATCGCATATTCTATAACTTCGAGCCCTAACTTTCAGGTAAAACTGAATGTCATCCTTTTCCCTTTTCTTGATTATTATACAGATAATTTAAAAACACTAATATCAAATTACCTTTTTACCCCCATACTGAATACCACTCAAATGAATGTTTAGTTTTATTACAAAAAAATCCACCTAATAAACCGAACCCATATATAAGAAGCATAAAAAAACATAATTATTTATATATAAAGTTATATTTCTTTAAATATAGAAAATACAATTTCCTGAAACTTCATACTTATTTTCATTCATCACTCTATATATAACATACTAAGAACTCCCCAAAAAAAGCAACAACTAACAATATCACCAAAACATGATAAAATAATTAGAACAAAAACCAACACATAAATTGTCATTCATCATACTATATATTACTAACTACATATGAAAAGAAAAAATAGCATACAAAAAACACCAAAACATAGTTCAATACTTGCAACAAAAAACAACACACAGAAAATTATACACCAACATTTTATACATAAAATTAAACGATAAATTCAAAGTTTCACAACGACGGTGAATTGAAACTTTTGGAATTTTAAGTTTCTGATTGTAACTTTCTAGTGAATCAGCGGTATCATCAACTTCATCTTCAGGATCAGAAAATTGGTCAAAACCAGACTGACCGATAACCTCATCTACATCAACATCAACAGTCATATCAATAAACTCAATTTCTTCGTTAGAGCTGCTGATCGAAACAACATCATCCCATTTCCAATATAGCAAGTCTCTAGATCATTTACGCTGCCTCTCAATCCTTCGTATCTGGGTAAGAGAAATAACTTGTTTCATTACGAGCTACAAACTATCACATAACAAATTTTACTAAGATTTAAAAAATTACAATTTCATTATATATCACCTCCTCACTGAACTCACGGGCAAGGTGGGATTTATAAGGACTAAATGGCCCAACTGAAATTATCTCTACACTACCACTGTCGGCCTGTAATCAAACAAAATAAAATTAACAAAACAATAATATTAAATTATTAAAAATAAACTTTATTTATTGATGATATTACTAAATTACCTGTTCTTGACGTTTAAAGGATTGATAAACGTCTGCTGCTGGTCATCACCTAAATGAACAGGATTATTACTTCTTGTAGTTGCATTTTTCTCCATCACTTGCTCAATATTTGAAGGATAAATCTATAAATTCTGCTACAAATTCACAAACCTATATAGTTTTATACTAACATGTTCCTATTATATAAGCTATTCTACAACGGTTTTTAACACACGTTCAAGTATTGTAGCAACTACTATATACACACGTCACATATCAAGATAATGGAATAGTTGATATTTCCAGTTTTATAGGAGAACATGATTTCGAAGGAAATAAAAAACAGTTTAATTTAACTTATATAACAAACCGCCAATTGATATCCTAATCAAAATTATAAGGCTACATCCCAAAAGGCCCAGTAAAACAAAAGGCCCAGTAAAACTAATATAAACTAATCATCCCCTAGGGTTTAAAACTGATATTACTGTCGCTGCAAAAAAGCTTCAAATCTCTCCTCAACAATGGCAGTTACTATAAGCATCTAGCTATATTTAACATGATATCTTCCTCAAAATAAAGACAAACAATTGTTGATCAATTAGCAATTTCTTATAAATTAAGTTATATACTTTTAATTAACCATATGTTTAAAAGAATATGTATTAATTGTTGCTTTTCATTACTGATTGAACACAAGTATTAGTTAAAGAATAGAACCATACAGTAAACAAACGAAGTTAATTCAACACATATCATCAACCATACTAAGCTTGTTTATTTATAGTGAAAATTCATATCCATAGTAAAGTCTAATATTCCATCTAATATATCAAGAATATAATTATGACACATACAATGGACAGTAACATAAGTTAACAAACGGTAACACAAAAATAGTAAAACAAAACACCTAACAATATTACATATTTGGCGAAACCAGAGTCTCTGTGAATATCGCGGCATGCAACCTGTCATTCACATTCGAACATAATTTATGACAGTAAGCATCTTCCCCACTTAAAGTCATGTCTAGTTCAACCACGCCTCCATAATCATCTACGACAAGAATCTTGTCAGTACTATGCACATATGTAATGCTACACCCTATAAGAATCGGATGAACTGGAGGAAAAACCCACACTTTTGTCCAACTTTTGCCATCCTTCCTCCACATATCGACTGTCGACCAAAAATACCCATGACTACAAACCATGTACAGCTCGTCACGCATAGTGAATAATTTTTCAAATAACCCACCAAGAGGAATGTTTGGAGAGCGTATTTTACGAATTTTTCCAAATTCACATCAAAACCAACTATAACACTGTGATATGCAATATAATTTCTCTTAAAATCCATAATAAAATAAACAATACCCTTGCAATACGATCCACTATAATCCCAATCAAAGTCGCCTTTAAAATTAAAAAACTTCACTTCGTCAAAAAAACCAACTTTCCGCCATAACTCATGCCTCAATGAATATATAAAAACCCACATTTTACCACAAACACGCTTTAAATGTAAAAGCACGTACCCATTCGAAGAGTCCACATAAAATCCAACAGTACCTAGCCGTGGGTTATATAAACCACAAGGATCAACCTTTCTCACCATTTTATACGCCTATGTTAGTGGATTCCAAAAAAGCATCTCACCAGTATCCTTCAAAGTAATACATAATAGTCCATCAAAACTCGTAAGAATCCTGATATGAAGAGCAGAACATTCAAATGGAACTGAAAGTATAATTCTTGAGGAAGGCTTGAAGCACTCAAAAACAACAGGAAAGACATAACCCGAAAGAGAACCAATTAATATCAATTTCTGCTCATAGGTGGTTGATATCTCACGACAGTGCGTCATAGCAAATTAATGCGTCGATAATAAAGAAAGCCATTCCTTGCACACACACCTACACCGACCCACACACCTTGCTGGAAGCTTAATTAATATATGCGACACAAGTATATCCAGACCAACATCATCAATGCACGTCGTCCTGCTTACATGATGATGCATACTTATTATCTTTCTAACTGGATTCAGATTGTCCATGAGAACTATTCACTGGAATACAAATTGGTACAAATAATATGGGAGAATGAGAAGTGGGTAGTTACTTAAATAAGTAACCATATTGAAAGAAAACATACATACTGGAGAGGTTATAAAGACTACTTTTAATAAGGTATAGCTTGTTTTTTTTTAATATTTTAATAAATAAAACAACACTTTATTTATTAGTTACACGAAGATTCTTACATACAGGGATTTGAACTGTTGTTTGGCATGGGGTGGCAGCCCATTTTTTCCTTTTATGTTAAACCAGAGGGACTCAATTTTCACTCAAAGATTGGTATGAGATGAACCTATTGTTTTCTCTCATTTGAAACCTATGATGCACTTAACAATGTTAACACTTTCAATGCCCATGCTGTCCAATTTTTGAAAGCCCATTGTGTTGGATATATATAAACTATAATACTTTCCATAGAATTTATCTAAAAATTATAGATAATTATCATTTGTTTTAAGTTGTGGACCACAAGTTAACTTCATAGGGAAAAAATCACACCTACTTGTGTGCCTAGTTCAATTAGCTTTAGTCGGCACTCTATGCAATACTTGTGTTACAACCCCAAAGCATGTTACAGGAATCATAGGAGTTAAATAGATCAGGGGTATACCTCTTGTCAACATGTAATACTTCTCTTCATTTACAAAAGTTTTCTCGGCAAAGGCTCATTTACCCATAACTACTATACTCCCGTGTCACATATAAAAAATACAATAGTTGATATAATAAGTTTGAGTAAACTTCTGTTTTGCTCCCTGTGGTTTGGCCACTTTAACGATTTTGTCCCAAACCTTCAAAAATAGCCATTTTCATCCAATAGTTTGCTATGGTTTTTCCATTTTGCTCCATGCGGGAAGAAAAATGAAAAAATAGACAATTTAGATGGAGTTAGAGGCGGGGAGCAAAACAAAAGTTTACTCAATAAGTTTTGATTCGTTTGAATATAAAAACACAAGTATATTAACAAAAAAAAAAACACAAAAGAAAAAAAAACACAAAAGAAAAAACACAATGTTATACCATAAAATAAATTACTTTCGTTAAAACACAATCCATTATACCTAAAAGAAAATACTTTAGTTGATTTACAACTAAAGATTAATTTATTAATTGAAATGCAACCATATTATAACATTGTAATATGTATGAATGAAAATTCAAATTTTATCAGATGTTGTGCTTTGTATAAAAAAATGTTTTTTTTTATAAATATACTGTTTTTGTTTATAGACATTACACTTTTCACAACAATATTGAGCTTATAACATTCATACATAAGCATTAAACCTAAACATTCATTTGTCCAGACCACATTCAAACAACAACAACTACATATAAAGAATCAACCTAATATCCAAATGTTTTAAGCAACATACATACATCACACTGGACAATACAGTTTCATTCGCTCCACAAGACTTGCTCATGCTTGCTCTTTCAACCTTTTCCTTTCATTTGCGTCCAGCACAACGTAAGCTTCACTATCATCATACACAAACTGCCTTCGAGCATTAAGATAATGCAACAATATTTTGGTTGCATATTTGCATCTTAATTCATTTAATTGTTCTTTCTGCCCACAATCTACTTCTTTCATAAACCCACATCGCCAACGTCGTAAAGAACTCCCTTCGTATGTCTCCATATACCTCATTAAAAATATACCACAGTCAACTTTGTTGTGTATGGTTCTCCACGACATTTTTAGTCGACTTATCTGTGCCATGTGCATCTTACGTCCACGCACATCACCGTGACGTAACATAAAATCTGCTACTAAATGCCTCTGCAATATAACGATAATAAATATAAACAAATTATCTTTTCCATATGATTGTGTTTTTTAAATGTCAAGGAAAAAGCATACCAAGTAGAAGTGATCAGATTGCAAAACAAGTATGAATAAAAGATCAACTTCTTCCAACGATGCTACTTGTTCTTCTTTTAAAACTTTAATCTTGTTTCCAAAAAATTCAGCTTGCATTATCTCATAGCTTGAACCATATGTGCCACCATCCTGTGTATCAGTTATAATAACGTTACTAAAATAAATAAATAAACAATTCACTTATGTTATTTACTTACCAGCATCTGATATGTACAAAACAATCGCTTAATTTTGTCATCAGCCTTAAACTTCTCCTTGTGATTTTACATTATGGCCCACACATTAACAACAGCAAAATGGATATACTCGCCAGGACTCAATGTTTCTAGCGCTATCCTTGTTAGACCTGAATCTGGCTGACCTTCAATTTGAAAAACAACGTCCCTACAATGAATACGAGTTAATGCATCGATCAACTTATAATCATAGAAAATTATAAGTAAAGAAGTTAAAACACATACATTTCAGATCCTCTGGCAGAGAAAATCCAATCAGAATAAATATTCTCTACAAATGTCAACTTTTCACTCAATTCCACCACCCGGTTAATGTAAGGTGATGCTGCTACCAAAATCTCTTCCGTAGAATTAACTACATTTTCTTTATCCTTTTCATCTGATATGATGTGTGAGATATTTTGATCACATGATCGTTGACTTGATGCAGGTTGATACATTGTTTCATTTGAAACAAACGCAGATACCAAAGGGACAGAATGCACACTTTCCATGTTTTCAACTGAATTTACATTTACACCCGTATTACAATCAGTTTTCGTCTCTTGACTTTGAGTCTTCTTTTCTCCCTTACTCTGTATTTCATTATCATCTTTTTTAGATGAATCTGGATCTCTGCTCATAAAACCTGCCTTTTTTGCAAATGAAATCAATGGATCCAATTGAGCTTTAGCTTCTTTAATCACCTGATTATCTGCATGGACCGTAAACCCCTCATTCAGCATTGTCTCTACATTCTTCAAAGACTCTTTTGTCTTTTCAATTTCTACAGTCAAATTTCTGACAAAAACCTGTTTCTATATGAACAATAAAAGATGATAAAAACTCTATATATATATATATATATATATATCATATATTCAGAGTTAAATACTATATGTTTTTGTGTCTTACCGATTCTGCTTCCTCCGTTCGTTCTTCTGCCACGGGAATGTTTGATTCCTTGCCAACATCTACATTCTCATCCTGCCTATTCGAATGTGTATTTCGAGTATAATGATCATTGTCTCTACACTCATCATCATCCACTTGCCTTTCAACCTCTTCATGTATATCTTCATGAATCAATTCCTCCTCGACACCAGCACCATAATTGTCTTTGCCCTCATCAGCATCCACTTGCCGTTCCACCTTTTCATGCATATCTCTATGACTCAATTCCTCTTCTACATCAGTACCACAAGAATGACAATGCACCGTATCTTCTCCTATGCTGACTTCCTTTATTTGCATGGGTTCACCAGTTGAAAAACTTTCACGCACCTCGCTTTCATTTGATTTTTTTTTTTGGTTTTTAATCCTGTTTTAGACTTTGAAGTACCTTTCTTTCTTCTTTTCTCAAACTTCAGCCCTTTATTCTTTATGTCCTCCAGTTTGCATAATGTACGCTCTTCAATATGTTCTATAACATACGAACCTTTACGTTTAACACGTACATCATGCAACTTGCTTGTATGATCTGCATAGATAAGCTGTAAACAAAACAAATATTTGCCACTCCATTTTGTTTGGATAAATGCCACAAATGACAAATTAATATTTAACTTATGATCTTACCGCAAGCAAGAACAGAGGCCCATTAAAAACTTGAGGAGGGTGCCAGCCTTTTCTCGCTCTGTCTAACAAAGTTAGCATGTAATCACACACACCCAGTTCTTTTATGTCAACATCCTTTGTTATTAATGGCAAAAATCTTTGGTTGATAGTGCCACTTTTCGTTCCTTCGCCTAGATGAGTAAACATCAACACCAAAAAGCTAAGAACAAACAACATACCAGAATCATAACGTTCTCTCTTGCATCGCCTATCCAAATACTTTTGTGTTTCTTGTATAAGAAACCTGGTGAAGCCTGTTGGGAATTGACTTCTCCACAGTTTAACAACGTGACTTTTTATGCTTGACCTATTGTTCTCTGTTATTATTCTTGATCCGTTCGGAATTCCCAATACCTTGTGTACCAATTCTAGACTTAACTTTATTGACTGAGATCCAAGATTTAATATTCTTGTTGTATCATCATAGTTCTTAGCCAACCAAAGTCCCAAGCTGGTAGGAACATGCTCAATCTTCAGATTTAGAATAGGACCAAAACCAATATCTCTTACAACCTTCTTTTGCTTGTCATTAAACTCTAACATCCAACGATATAGAGTGCTTGGTGAACGTCTTGGTAAAATCTTCTCCCAGTATATGGGAAAAACATTTGACATTCATGGTTATTTGATTCCTCGGGTTGGTCCTTTCGACGTCTCTTCTTTGGTAAGGTATCATCAACTATTATATAAGTTAACGAATTTAAGTAACAAACTACAACTAAGATTTTCATGTTTAAATGTATACCTGGTTTTTTTACTTTCGATGCAGCAGGATTAAGAAAATCAACATCATCAGCATCACCACAGACTGCCTGTAAAACTGCAGCAGCAAATCAATTAAAATAATAAACTATGAAGGGAAAAAATGTATATTATATTTAATCATTTTAAATTGATCTATAATGTACCTTCACTCTTTCGTTTTACAGCAACACCTGACAAAGATCCTTCACAACAAAAACACATAAAAATATTAATTGTATAACGTTATTCAATCCTACTATTGACATTATCTAATGACTACAACATACAATACAACATTGACTTGTTAATATATCATAGTGTTACAATTTAAACATTGTGTTATATTTATCAACCTGTTTTTTTTTATTATTATCTATTCATCACAATCAGAAACCACTACTACACTTGATTTGATGATTTTAAACTTGGTAGACCCGTGTTTGTTTACATTTCTCCAACTTATTCTGCCAATTTTAACAAAATACTATCAGAAAGTATAATAATACAATGTTGTAAAACAACACATAATATTCAACATACAATATCAATACAAAAACACAATCCTATAGTTTACCACATATGTATAAAACACAACATGTACCAAGAAACTGCAAATAATCAATGTAACATATGCAAAAACAATGATTTCCAAAACCACAATATTAAACAAAAAAACAAAAGCATAATTAATATAAAAAACATAGTGGATATAACTCGATTTTAACAACAAAAAATGGATATAACACAACTTTATACAACAAAAACAAACGTCTACATACACATTATAGTTATACAAAAACTAACCGACTTGTAGAAACAATATTCCAAACAAAATCACAAATCTAAAAACACGGTATACTTGTACAACTTCCTTTTTAAACATAAAAAATTAAAAATAAGAAATAAACCATACCAAAAATATATGAAACGCATTTACCTCTTCTTACGAATCTATTAACTTTGCTTGTACAGAATGACTTCTTTCTATTTCCACTTATATGTTTCTTTGCAATTTCCACTTCAACCTCTTTGCTTTTACTTGCTCTAACAGTATCACATACTTCATCTTCACTGCAATTTCTTGACGTTTTCTTACCTATTTAACCAATAGACTTATACAAATCAAAACACAATGAAAATAGCAATCAACAACACCATGAGAACAACTTACTTGTAAATCGCAAGTCAATGTTTGCAGTAGACACCATTGCAAATGTATTTTCAAATGATTAAGATTAGTACACAAAGTAACAAACACAATCGCAAATTGTATAACTTCGAGCCCTAAGTTTCTGTTAAAACCGAATGTCATCGTTTTCCCTTTTCTTGAGAATTATACAGTTAATCTCAAAACAATAATACGAAATTAACTTTTTGCCCCCCCCCCCCCCACTGAATACCAGTTAAATGAATATTTAATCTTATTACAAAAAATAGTACCACTTAATAAACCGAACCCATATATAACATGCATAAAGAAACATAATTATTTAAATGTATATACATTTTTTTAGATATTGAAAAAATAAATTTACTAAAACTTCATCCTTATTCCCATTCATCATCCTATATATAACATACTAAGTACTCACGAAAAATAAGCAATAACTAACAATATCACCAAAACATAATTCATTAATTAGAACAAAAAACCAAAGAATTTATAGACATCATACCTGTTATTCAAAAGAATGAGATATTGACGTCATTTAGAAGAAGCACGTTTATTTAAAAATGGTAAAGGAGACAAAAAAAACACGTAACATAAAGTCCTAATAGAATGGGAGAATAGGAATTGGGTAGTTACTAAAATAAGTAACCATATTGATAGAAATCATACATCATACTGGAGAGGATATAAAGACTACTTTTAATAAGGTATACCTTGTTTTATTTAATCTTCTAATAAATAAAAGAACACTTCATCTATTAGTTACACGAAGATTCTTACATACAAGGATTTGGGTTGTCGTTTGGCATGAGGTGGCAGCCCATTTTTTCTCTTATGTTAAACCAGATGAACCCAATTCTCACTCAATGATTGGTGTGAGATGGACCTATTCTTTTATCTCCTTTGAAACCTATGTTGCACTTAATTAGGTTGACGCTTTCAAGGCCCATGTTATCCGATTTTTGAAAGCCCATGGAAGTTACATAGTTCTAGGGTATACCTCTTGTTAACATGTAATATTTCTATTCATTATCAAAAGTTTTACGAGCAAAAGCTCATTTACCCGTAACTACTATACTCTCGTGTCACATATAAAAAAAATAGAGCGGTTGATGTAATAAGTTTTGATTCGTCTAAATATAAAAAAAAAACACAATTATATTAACAAAAACAAAAAACACAAAAGAAAAAAACACAATGTTATACCATAAAATCAATAGCTTTGGTTAAAACACAATCCATTTTATCTAAAATAAAATACTTACTTTAGTAGATCGTAGCCTCATTGTCAGAACATTGTGTTATATGAATCTAGCTATATTTAACGTGATACCATGCTCATAGTAAATACAAATAATATTTGTTATATTACCACTTTATTACAATTTAATTTATATAATTTTAATTGATGTATATGTTTTACTTTATATATTATATATTAGTTGTAAGTATATACCAACAACCATTAACAAAAACATTGTAAGAATATATTATCAACAATTTATAAAAGCACAACAGCGTACAAAATTACCATAATTTAATATTAACTGGATAAAACAATTTAATGTAACAACATTTTTATCTAATAAATAGCGATAAAGGCTGGTGCCACAAAGTCAAACTCACCACGTCTAAGACATGGATTTCAAAATGATGATCTCAATTTTTCAAACCATAATGTCATCCATTTTATAATTTTTAAACAATAAAGAAAAGAAAAAAAAACCTAATTTAAGTTTTTTTTTAAATAACCAACACTAATTAAGATCCATGCAACATATTCATAAGACCAAGACTTTTCCCCCATTTACATCGTCTCTCTCTCACACCATCATTTATTTACTTCTCTTTTTAGTAGTCCCATTGAGAAAACTCTACTTGTACCACTTATTTCCTTTATTTTAACAGTCACATTTACAAACACCCTTTTATTCATCGTCCTTACAGTTTAACCAATTATTACAGTTCAGGTCAAACTTCAAAATTATATCATTTGCGTCCCTAGCATTCTTAAAACGTCCCAATTTCGTCCAAAAAAACATGAGTTAACTGGCATTGTCATCCCTATCGTTTCTCCAATTATTTGATTCAACCTTAAATTTTTTGGACAGAGTTGGCATCTTTCAAGAATGTCAGGGACAAAAATGATACAAACTTGAAGTTTGGTCTGAATTGGCATAACTGAACGAACTACAAGGACGAAAATAAACTTTAACTAAAAACAAATATAACTTTAAAAATTTATACAGGAAATTCCCAAAAGATTTCATTAAGGATTATATTATCTTATATCTTATATTTTATATATATGTATATCTACCATATATTTGAAAATAAGTTGGGCTGATGTGGCACTCAATAATGAGGCATCAAAATACGGTTTTTGGCTCCAAAACTCCCTTCTCAATCTTTTAACATGGAATGGATCATCCGGACTAAAAACCCGACCCATTTTTTGGATCCTATAAAAGTCTTCTAATTATTTGTTCATATCTCACAATCCCCACATCTTCTTCACGTTTCCCCACAAAATCTTTCATCATCACCAAATCTACACTGCATATCTCATATCTTCATCCGATCAAATCTTGATTTCCGACACAAGAGAAACATGTCTTGTCACACCCCAACCGATGGCGGAATCATCGGGGCGTGACACTGAGCGAAACAGATTGTCCATGAGTATCCATAACAACTATTAATTACCAGATACTTAAAACGTCATGTCCCATACCATAACATATCCAAATAAAACAGTTATTACAAATAATTGTCTCACAAACTGATCCGACAACTCAGATTCCAAAATAGATAATTTGTTTGTTTGTTTCTAGACTCTTTCCTAGCCTCGATTTCATCACATTGCAAACAAGGCATCCTAGCATCTTAAGCACCTGCCATATACGTTAAAGTAAAAGTCAATGCACATAGTGTAAAGGTGAGCATACAAGTTTAATAGATATAATAGAGTTCGAAATCGTTTACGCATAACCAGCACGTACAACATGTGATGTGAAGCACGTAAGTTATCGACATGATCATCTCAATACCAATGACTGCGGGTTGACTGTGTAAGGCAGTTCGTAACACATATTCACCACTGTGAATCATGTGATTAATAGTCCTTAACAACCCCTGAGTGAACAGGTGCTGAGTCCAAACTATAGTACTATCGTTGCTAAGGCAGGTAGATAGCAATCTATGTGTAAACATAACAAACAAGCATTCATCAAGTCACGTATAACATGCAGTAGCGGTTAGCGTTAAAGTATTGCGTAGTGTGTTTGATGTGATTTAGAGTAGGTAATGTATGTAACACCTAATAGTGCGTAAAGAAAAAAAGGTTCGAGTATACTCACAGATAGCGTTTAACTTAATAAACACTTCCTTGGATTGAAGGGAGCGCTGAGAGAAATTAGCCTGAACAGTTAACGATAGCATAAATGATGAGCGGCGCGTAAAACGATGCAACTGTACCAAGGATCGGATGGCAATCCGATCGGATGGCCAGTTGATCGGGTGGCAATCCGTTCGGATGGTCATTCGATCGGATGGCCATTCGATTGGATTGATACCTCGTTTGGTGAGTGTTGTGTTTGTGTATGATGGTTTGTACTTTGAAGTTTTCGTTGTAGTTTGAATAAAAGTTTAAGTGTGGAACCAAGTGCAACCCGATCGGATGGCAATCTGATCGGACGGCAATCCCTCCCGACGATCTGATCGTCTTGACACCTGATTCTATTTTGAAGTTTTGCAGTGTTTGAACGAGACATTTTGATAACTTGTTTAAACAACAGGAGCCCTATCCCGACCCAAGTGACCTGACCGAACAGGAACCACCCTAGTCTGTCCGGTTCACGATTTGAGACGGTTTTTCATGTTCAAACCCGAAATCAGTAGTCTCTTAGATAGAATTCAGATCTAGAACTAATACATCACTAAGAATGAGTAGATGATCAGAACAAGCTCCGATTCTATCGGGTTTTGAGTGCATTGAGTGTAAAAGAGTTGAAAGAAAGTTGGAAATCCTTCTTTCAATCCTTTCTACATTGAATATGTTCAGATCTATGTAAGTTCTTTGTTTATTCATGTGGAAATCATCCAGATCTAAGGTGTTCTTGATGGATTGAAGCCAAAACATGAAGTTCATAAGAACACCATGATGACGTCATCCTAGAACACCGCAAATCCACTTATTTCTCGGTTAAAAGCTGAGATTTGAAAGAGAGAATGATGTAGGAGTGTGTGTAGATCATAGAAGTACAACATTTAGGTTGAAAACTTACAAGAATCGCAAGAAATCGAGAGAAATAGAGCTTGAGTGCGGCTGGGTCAAGTGAGGAGCTGTCACATCAAGTGATGTGACATGTGGGGGGTATTTATAGGGTTTCCTAAATAGGAAAGTGAGGAAAAAGGCTGGTCGATCGGGTGGCAGCCCGATCGGGTGGCAGCCCGATCGGGTGACAACTCGATCAGATGGCAACCCGATCGGATGGAAATCCGATCGGATGGCCACTTGATCGGTTGGCCACTAGATCCATGAGTCCGGCGCGATGAGTTTTGTTGCTTCGATTCGCGTGTTGAGCGTTGCGATGCGATTTTCGAGCGAGCGATGCGATAGTATTACCCATTAGTTACTCAAATAGCATAACTACTATATCTAACATACAATCACTATAATTAACTTGCGTTTAGCGTTTTCGATTCGATTGCGATGCGATAGATTGCGATTGCGATTTACACCTCAACATAAACATAACATGCACAAGTAACACATAAATAGCACACACACGTAAAACAACATCCAGAACGCTTAATTCGAGCTGCGGATGCGATTGCGATGCGATAAGCGATAAACATGCAATAAATAGCGATTAAACCTCGATTATTAACAAGTACTCCACATATTATAACTAATGCGATAAAATAAATAGATTATCTACCAGTCAAAGAAGTCAAAACAGGAGTTGAGCAAGGAGTGACAGATCGCAATTAGCAATCTTTTCTTCCTTTGACTTCAATCTTGACTTTGACTTTGATTTTCGAAACACGGGGTGTTACAGCCTCCCCTTCTTAAGGGAATTAGGCCGAAGCCATAACAAACAACTGCGGGTACTTTGCCTTCATGTCGCTTTCGAGTTCCCAAGTGAACTCTGCGCCTCGTTTGCCTTCCCAGCGAACCTTCATAATGGGAATGCGTGAGCGTCTGAGCTGCTTGGTTTGTCTGTCCATGATCTCGACAGGCTTTTCCACGAAGTTTAATGTTTCGTTTACTTGAAGATCCTCAAGTGGTACGTGTAAATCAAGCTCAGCCAGGCATTTTCTAAGGTTCGAAACGTGGAAAGTCAGGTGGACGTTGTTAAGTTCCTCCGGTAGTTTGACTCTGTAAGCCACTTTTCCGATCCTTTCCAGAATCTTAAAAAGTCCAACATATCGAGGCGCGAGCTTTCCTCTCTTGCCGAATCTGACCACACCCTTCCAAGGTGATACCTTTAGGAGTACATGGTTGCCAACGTCAAGTTCAAGGGGCTTGCGTCGTCTATCGTCGTAACTTTTCAGACGACTCCGAGCTTTCAACAGATTGTCTCGAATTTGGAGGATTTTGTCAGTCATTTCTTGCAATAGCTCAAGACCGGTTATTGTCTCGAATTTGGAGGATTTTGTCAGTCGTTTCTTGCAATAGCTCAGGACCGGTTAATTGCGAGTGCCCGATCTCGTGCCATACAATAGGCGATCGACATCTTCTTCAATACAATGCCTCAAATGGTGCCATTTGAATGCTGGAATGATAACTGTTATTGTACGAGAATTCGACTAAAGGTAAGTATGCGTCCCAACTACCACCGAAATCTATCACACACGAACGGAGCATGTCTTCAAGGGTATGAATCGTTCTTTCAGTCTGACCGTCGGTTTGGGGATGGAATGCGGTACTTAGATTAAGCACAGTACCGAGAGCAGATGGAAACGTTTCCCAAAGACTCGAGGTAAACCGAGCATCGCGGTTAGAAATGATGTGGCGAGGCGTCCCATGTCGACAAATGATCTCTTTGGTGTAGATTCGGGCTAATTTTTCTACCTTGTAGTCTTCCTGTATCGGCAGAAAGTGAGCAGATTTAGTCAAACGGTCAACGACAACCCAGATGTTGTCGTGACCTGATGGCGTGCGCAGAAGTTTCGTTATGAAGTCCAAAGCTATACTCTCCCACTTCCAAATAGGGATCTCGGGTTGAACGAGTAAGCCAGATGGTCTTTGGTGCTCAGCCTTGACTTTCGAGCAAGTCAGGCACTTCGAAACATAGAGGGCGATATCTCTCTTCATGCCCGGCCACCAGTACTTGTAGCGCAGGTCCTGGTACATCTTGTTGGCACCGGGATGAATAGAATATCGGGATTTGTGGGCTTCGTCCATCAAAATCTATCGTAAATTGGTCCGTTTAGGGATCCAAATTCGGTCCAGATAGTGGAATATCCCATTCGACTTATTCACTAGCTGGGCTCCATCGTTGAGAATCCTTTCCTTCTTCAAAGTGCGTTCGTTAATGCAGGCATGTTGAGCTTTGCTGATAAGGTGAGGACGGGAGCATTACAAAGCATATACTTGAGGGTTTGAAAGGCAGTATCTTGTCCAGTTCCCCAAACAAAAGGCTTGTCCTTATGCGTGAAAGAGGTGAGCGGCACGACGATTTTTGAGAATCCTTCAATAAATCGGCGATAATAGCCCGCTAATCCAAGAAAAGAACGGACTTCAGACGGGTTCTTAGGTGTGACCCAACTCTTGACAGCTTTGATCTTCGCGGGGTCGATGTGAATACCTTGACTATTGACAATGTGACCGAGGAATTGAACCTCCTCCAGCCAGAATTCACACTTGGAGAACTTGGCATAGAGTCGATTCCCCCGGAGTAGCTCGAGAACCAAACGTAGATGTTGCGCGTGTTCGGTTTTCGACTTGGAATAGATTAGGGTATCATCGATGAACACGATGACGAAGCGGTCAAGAAAAGGTTTACACATACGATTCATCAGATCCATGAAAACCGCGGGTGCGTTGGTTAAACGGAAAGGCATAACAAAGAACTCATAGCGGCCGTATCGAGTGCGAAAAGCGGTTTTGGGTATATCCTCCTCTTGTATGCGTAACTGGTGGTAGCCTGAGCGTAGATCGATCTTGGAAAAACACGTAGCACCTTGTAACTGATCAAACAAATCATCGATTCGAGGCAAGGGATAGCGATTCTTGATTGTCAGCTTATTCAACTCCCGATAGTCGATGCACATCCGGAACGACCCATCCTTCTTTTTGACGAAAAGGACTGGTGCGCCCCAAGGAGAGGTGCTAGGGCGAATAAAGCCTTTGTCAAGCAATTCCTGGAGCTGACTCGAGTGTTCGCGCATTTCGAACGGAGCGAGTCGATAAGGAGCTCTAGCAACAGGATTTGCTCCAGGAATGAGGTCGATGCGAAAGTCGGTATCACGACTCGGAGGCAACCCTGGGAGGTCTTCCGGGAAAACATTTGGAAATTCACGTACAACGGGTACCTGGCCTACCTCCTTAACTTTCTTTTCCTTCTCCGCTACTACAATGTTTGCCAAGAAAGCTCTGTATTCCATGCGGAGATACTTGCTAGCTTGGATACATGACATGATCTTGAGGTCTTTCTAGAGAGTTTCACCATACACACAAAGTTGATCACCATTCGCGAGCGAGAATCGAATCATCTTATCGAAGCATACAACTTCATCATGGTTTTCGCGAAGAAATTCCATGCCTACTATGACATCAAAACTACCGAGCTGCATTGGAATAAGATCGATAGGAAAGATGTGATTGTTGAGTTCGAGAGTACAAACACGAAGAACAGAGTTGACAGCGATGGTTCTTCCGGTGGCAACTTCAACATTGAACGTTGATGGGAGATGGGCGCGCTTACGATTAAGGAGCTTTTCGAACTCAAACGATACAAAATAGTTATCAGCTCCAGTATTAAACAAACACGAAGCATAAATACCATTCACAAGGAACGTACCATTGACCACGTTGTTGTCAGCCTGAGCCTGGCGCACATTAATGTTGAAAGTTCGAGCACGAACGGCTTATAGCTGTTGTTGTTGAGGCTGCTGCTAGAGTTGCTGCTAGGGATGCTGCTGTTGTTGCTCTTGCTTCACCACTCGATTCGGGCACATGTTTGTGAAGTGGTTGGGATCACCACATGCAAAGCAGGCTTTAGCATTGATCGCGGGTGCTTGAACTGCTTGTTTGCCATGCGGAGCAGGAAGTAGAGCTTGATGAGCAGTAGCTGGAACTGGAGCTTGACGAGGACCTATACGGCAGTTGGTGGTGAAATGGCCGTACATGTTGCAATGTACACAAAATCTACAGGCGATTCCCACTGGGTGCTGATAGGTACAAGTCGGTCAGGCAGGGTGAGGACCAGTATAAACATGCTTTTCCGGCGGTGCTTGGGTTACCGGTGCCGCAACCTGGCGGTGTTGAGTCTGCTGCTAAGCTGGTATAGCTTGGAGCGGGGCAGCAGTGGTGACAGCACAGATCTTGTTGCTGGAGTTGCTGTTGTTCTTCCTCTTGCGACGAGAGGCCTTTGAAGACTGAGGAGTGGCAGCAGTTTCAGCGGTTGGTGCGGTGGTAGCTTGATGTAGATTCTTGTCGGCTTTATCCCAGTAGTCAGACTTGACCCGCTTGTCGTTTATTTCAGCGGCAAGCAGGTAAGTTTCCTCGATTGTTGCTGGTTTTGAAGCTTGCACAAAATCTGCGACACAATCTGGCAGAGCTCGGATATACTTCTTGATCGTCACATCAGGAGTCTTAACTTGATCAGGACAGATTATGCTAAGCTGCTTGAAGCGAGCAGTTAAAGTAGCATTGTCACCATCCTTCTGCTTGATATGCCAGAATTCATCCTCCAACTTTTGGTGCTCGTGGGGAGGGCAGAACTCTTCCAACATGACGTCCTTCAACTCATCCCACGTCAAACCATAAACTACATCGTTTCCGCGTTTATTTCTCTCGGCCGTCCACCAATCTAGTGCTCAGGATTGGAAGATGCCGGTAGCATTCAGAGTGCGGAGATCGACAGGACAGCCACTCTGGCGCAGGGTGACCTCGATCGAATCAAACCATTGGAATAAGGCCGTAGGACCATCTTCACCAGTAAATTCTTTCGGTCCGCAAGCTTTGAACTGCTTGAAGCTAAAAGCAGCTTTAGGGGTTTCAGTCCTGGACTCTTCGGAAGCTTTGCTCACATTTTCGTATAGTTCACTGACGATCTGAGGAACAACCTTCGCCATTTGTTTAGCGACGAGAGTAGCAAGGCGTTTGTCTTTCTGGTTTCGGCGAGCAGCGCGCGAGTGACGGGATCCAGATGACGACATTGTCTGCAACAGACATCGTCATAGGACTCAGACATAATATAATCGAATCTCACCTCGCACACCTAACACTACTAAAGCTCGGGAACACAATCATGTAACACCTAAACACATAGGCACATAATTACACATTCACATAAGTACATATTCACGTAGGGCACAGAAACACATAGGCACGTAAGGCACAGAAGCACATAAGAGAGTCAGAATACAGAAACCTAGCTATATGTTGCACGTATTCCCTATCCTTCACAACGTATTAGCGATTAAATATAGCGACTGCGAGTATCGAGCAGTGATGGCGAACAATGACCAGGGATTTGTTTGTGTGGTGTGTTGTGTGATAAGCGGAGCAAGGAGCATTAGATCAAAACCAGTGATACCTCAAAACGCTAACAAATATGCATAAAACCACATAAAACACTTAAAGTATTGTGTAGTGTGTTTGATGTGATTTAGAGTAGGTAACGTATGTAACACCCAAAAGTGCGTAAAGCAAAAAGGGTTCGAGTATACTCACAGATAGCGTTTAACTTAATAAACACTGCCTTGGATTGAAGGGAGCGCTGAGAGAAATTAGCCTGAACAGCTAACGATAGCATAAATGATGAGCGGCGCGTAAAACGATGCAAGTGTACCAAGGATCGGATGGCCAGTCAATCGTGTGGTAATCCGTTAGGATGGTCATTCGATCGGATGGCCATTCGATTGGATTGACACCTCATTTGGTTAGTGATGTGTTTGTGTATGATGGTTTGTACTTTGAAGTTTTCGTTGTAGCATTTTGAAAATAGAGAAGTATCTCTACCCTTCAGTTAGGTCGATCGAATGGTCGTTCGATCGGACGGCAATCCAATTGGCGAGACTTCTCAGTTTGAGAACAAGTTCACAGCAGGACGGTCACTCAATCGGATGGCTATCCAATCGGGTGGCAATCCGTATGTATTGAACATGTTGAAATTTTGATTAAGTATCAAAGTCCCAAACGTCATATGATCGAACGGTCACTCGATCAGATGGCAATCCGATCGGGTGGTAATCCGTTCAACGTTCAGATCCTTGAATAGTTTGAATAAAAGTTTAAGTGTGGAACCAAGTGCAACCCGATCGGATGGCCGGTCAATCGGATGGCAATCTGATCGGACGGCAATCCATCTCGACGTTCTGATCGTCTTGACACCTGATTCTGTTTTGAAGTTTTGCAGTGTTTGAACGAGACATTTTGATAACTTGTTTAAACAACAGGAACCCTATCCCGACCCAAATGACCCGACCGAACAGGAACCACCCTAGTCCGACCAGTTCACGATTCAAGACGGTTGTTCATGTTCAAACCCGAAATCAGTAGTCTCTTAGATAGAATTCAGATCTGGAACTAATACATCACTAAGAATGAGTAGAAGATCAGAACAAGCTCTGATTCTATCGGGTTTTGAGTGCATTGAGTGTAAAAGAGTTGAAAGAAAGTTGAAAATCCTTCTTTCAATCCTTTCTTCATTAAATATGTTCAGATCTATGCAAGATCTTTGTTTATTCATGTGGAAATCGTCCAGATCTAAGTTGTTCTTGGTGGATTGAAGCCAAAACATGAAGTTCATAAGAACACCATGATGACGTCATCCTAGAACACCTCAAATCCACTGATTTCTCGGTTAAAAGCTGAGATTTGAAAGAGAGAATGATGTAGGAGTGTGTGTAGATCATAGAAGTACAAGATTTAGGTTGAAAACTTACAAGAATCACGAGAAATCGAGAGAAATAGAGCTTAAGTGCGGCTGAGTCGAGTGAGGAGCTGTCACATCAAGTGTTGTGACATATGGGGGGTATTTATAGGGTTTCCTAAAAAGGAAAGTGAGGAAAAAGGCTGGTCGATCGTGTGGCAACTCGATCGGGTAGCAGCCCGATCGGGTGACAACTCGATCGGATGGCAACCCGATCGGATGGCAATTCGATCGGATGGCCACTCGATCGGTTGGCCACTCAATCCATGAGTCCGGCGCGATGAGTTTTGTCTCTTCGATTCGCGTGTTGAGCGTTGCGATGCGATTCGAGCGAGCGATGCGATAGTATTACCCATTAGTTACGCAAATAACATAACTACTATATCTAACATAAAATCACTATAATTAACTTGCGTTTAGCGTTTTTGATTCGATTGCGATGCGATAGATTGCGATTGCGATTTACACCTCAACATAAACATAACATGCACAAGTAACACATAAATAGCACACACACGTAAAACAATATCCAGAACGCTTAATTCAAACTACGAATGCGATTACGATGCGATAAGCGATAATGCGATAAACATGCAATAAATAGGGATTAAACCTCGATTATTAACAAGTACTCCACATAATACAACTAATGCGATAAAATAAATAGATTATCTACCAGTCAAAGAAGTCAAAAAAGGAGTTGAGCAAGGAGTGACAGATCGCAATTAGCAATCTTTTCTTCCTTTGACTTCAATCTTGACTTTGACTTTGACTTTCGAAACACGGGGTGTTACATGTCTTCTCTTAAACCTGGTTATCTCCACAATCTTCATCACTTGATTCTTCTTCGATAATGTATTGTTACCTTATATGTTTGTTTTTCAAGATTTTTATTATTTGGATGATGTTCATGGTTTATTTCTTATTATCTTCGTCATTTAAGTGAGGATTATCCTCACAATCTGCATCAGTTGATTATTCCCCGAGAAGCTATGGTTACCGTATATGTTTGTTTTTGTAAGATTTTTTTATCAATTGTATGATGTTCATGTATTTTATGTTATTATCTTTGTCGTATATGTGAAGATTCTACTCCGATTATAATTTTTTTGATATATTGTTCCGTATTTTGGTATGCTTTTCGTTTATTTTTATTGTTTTTTGGATATAGGGATCTGATTTTTATTATATATTGCACTCGGATTCTCATATTTTGGATGTGTGGTTGAGTATTTTATGATAGTTTAGGTTTTCGATATTTACTGATTTTATTGCTAGAATGGTTTATGATATGGTTTTCTTTGTTTATGACAATCTTGAGTTTCCTGGTTTTTTGACCTATACATACAATGTTTATTGATCATGACTTAAATATGGTAAATATCATAAGCTGAAACAGAACTGAATGTCAAAAACTATAGCCACTTTTATCCCTGATTAAAGAACATATATCTCTAATACATCATTAACACTCTTGTATTTTTTTTAAAACCTGTTATGCCCTTACCATTGAATCAAGTATGCCCTTATGAACCCTTAACAATACAAGCCTTAACCCAGAATGTATGTTTGTACTACTTTTAGTGATAGCTGATAAGATATGCCTTAACCATGGATGTATGAATGTATTACTTTTACTGATAACGGATAACATAGGCACAAACTAAAAGGAATGAACTTTAGTTAACTATTGCATGTAATTAGAATTTGTTGAGCTGAACATTTCGAATGGTAAGGATATTCATAGACTTGAAAATGATATAAAGTTTAAAGATTTGATAAAATACGATGTGATATATGACATGGCAAGTAACAATGCGTAAGGACATCTGTAGCGCTTAAGATAGTAGTGCAAAATACATTGATAGTAGTAACAATTGTTTAGTTGTCACAACATAATATTTCAAAAAAATTTAGTTTATAGCATTACACTTTATAAGCTGACTATAACAACTACAACATATATCTTATAAAACGACATGACTTTGCGTACATTTGGAATTGCAGTCTGCAAATGGCACCATCTTTTTGTGTAGTGTTAGAACGACCATCACGTTCTCGACTGGTACACATCCTCTTAGAATACAATTAAATATAAATAATTGCTTACTGGCTTTGTTTATCTTTCACACAATTATATCGTAAATCTTTCAGCCACTACCTCCATCAATTGGGTTCTTTCATGACAAAGAACTACAAAACAAAAGCAAACTTACTATACAGGCAGATAACGGGCATGCTTGGGACGTCAACATCAGGAAAATAAACAGAGTATACTACTTTACAGATGGCTGGAAAAAAATTGTTGATGATTTAGGGATTGATGATGTTTGTTTGATAGTATTTGAAGCTCACAGTGAATGCAAATACAAAATCAAAGTCTTTAAAGATTCACGTCGACTAGGACCATCATTCTGCGATGCAATATTCAAACAATCGGAGAAACACATTGTACACTCTCAACCATGAACTCCCAAAATAACTTAAAACCACAAATGTATTATAATTTACATAACAAATAACTGCATCTCATCTGTCTAATATAATTATTGCAGAGGCTCCCTAAAAACTTTCTCAAAGACAATATGAAAAATAAACCCCCAAACATGTCAATACAATTATCTGCGGGTGAAGGACATACATGGGAATTAAAGATAGAGAAAAGAGGAAGACGATACTATTTGACAGATGGATGGATGAATGTTATAAAAGACATGCAGCTAAAATTTGGCTACATTCTCGTGTTTGACATAATTCAAAATCCAAAGCTGACGATGACCGTTTTCCATCCTGATGGAAGTGAATTTATAATCCCAAAAAAAGAACCTATTGAACAAAAAGAAGCGCACACGCATAACCAAGGATGCCACAACAAAGCACCATCATCTATAGCAGAAAACAACACATTTGAAAAGACTGCCATCGAGAAATTCGTAAGATATCCGATACAAATTTTAACTATAATCACAGTTGACTTATATGCATTGAATTCTAACCAACTATTCCATATACTAACATTGTTTATTATTCTACTTGAAAAACAGTTCATCCCAGATGAAGTTGTTAAAAAGAAGAAAATTGCTCAGACACGCACTTTGATAATAAAAAATCAAGAAGGAATTTGTTATAACCTGGGAGTCAAAATTCATTCACGTAGAGCGCGAAAGGAATATCTGGTGAATGAATGGCTGGAATTTATAGCAGAGAATGTTATATCTTATGGAGATAAGTGCACTTTCAAGATCTTAGAAGATGAAGGTATGATATTACTTTCAAACGTTTGCAGATTAAATTAATTCACACAGCCAAAAGCAGATTCAGAACCAACTTGACTTCTTTTTGCAACAACTAATATACAGTATGGTTGGTGGTAGTTTTTTTTTTTGTTTAAATTAACCGTCGTTAATCATGAAGGCTTATAACACTTTCCCTAAACTTCAAAAAACAATATGTTTTGTAATGGTAATACCCGTACACAATGATAATCATCGTTGCTCTACTTACATTGCTTTTTTATCATATTGTTTCAAATCGAATATGTCCTTGCATACGAATAAATAATTTTGTATGAACTAACATGTTAACGTAACATATAGCATCTGCTATAGACCATTGTTATAATCACCACAAAATATAGACCACTCAAACATATGTCAACTACTATATCCCAATAGCAGGAATAAACTGCATTTGATGCCAATGGTAGTTTAATATGTAAACATGTCTATAAGTGTGATGGTTTATAAAATATATATTGGTTTACAAATGTTTCTACTTTTGCATAAATCATCAAACAAATGATAAGTAATACATATTCAAAACGAATAAAAATAGCCAACCACAATTAATACTACAATGGAGTCCCATAAATGTTCCCAATAACAATAGAAAATAAAACTAAATAAAATTGAAACACTTTTTAAAATAATAAACACAATAAACAGAATTGCTAACAATATAACAACAAATAAAAATACCAGATAATAGCACTACCCAGTAGCTGAATCAACAGTCTCTAAAAATAATGCTCCTTTACGACCAAATAATGCTCCTTTAAGCCAACAAAACGAATCAACATGTTGAAGGTATTCAAAATCTTGTACACTCAGGTATACTTCTGCAATATTCCCAAATTTGGGGAGCAAAATCAATTTGCCGTTTGACACATCCGATGCACCACACCATTCCACAAATGAGAATGTTTCAACATTTGGGAAAGACGACACCTTAGACCGTATATTATCTTGATATTTGAAAAGACTCACATTAACATTAGGCCAGATTTCAACAACAAACATATGAAGCTTATTGTTAACAGTGAGAAAATGTCCGTCATAAACATACAGGTCATTAACTGGTGGAAAAGGAAACCTCTTAAACGTTCCAGTAATTACATCAAAACCAATTATATGAATGTCACCCGTACCCTCACCTGTTTAACAGTGAAATATAAGGTATTGTTCACAAAAGAGCCAACAGACCAAATATAACACCCTGCTGCATATTTTTTCCCAATAAAAAAATCTACATTTCTCCAAGTGCCGAGTCGTCGTGAATAAACACGAGCAAGATCATAATTACGACGACGTTTAATGTGTAATATTTTAAGATCGGTGGATGTATCAAAATACATACCAGCTGCATCTGATTGCCAATCATATATACGATCAGAGTGCTCATCGAACAGAATTTTGAAACTCATAGTAGTTGGATTCCAAAGCAACATCTGATATGAAGGACTTTCGTTGCAAACTAATAAAAGCCCACTAACAGTAGAAATAATATGTAACAACAAAGGCCGAGTTTTATCAGGGAAACAAATAGTTTTCCTTGCACCAATGTCTACTCGTCCATCCACTACGCTATCAATAAATATTGATAGAGGTTGAATGGTGATTCGTTTCCGACATTTTGAACTACCAATCCGGCTAGAATGCAAAGCGGCAAACTGACAACTTGATAATTCATCACGCCATTGTTTACAAACACATTTGAAACGACCGATTGCCTTAACTAGGAGTCTGGATAGTATTTCAGAAACTACAACTTAAATTCCAAGGTCTGCCATGCTATAACCTACATTAAAAGAATAAAATTATACATAAAGTAAATACACAAATAAGTGTAAGAAATTTCCTTAACTGGGAGTCTACTTAGTAAAAGACGTTCAATTATTGTAGTAACTCCTAAACTACCACGTCACATATAAAAAATACACCAGTTGACTTAATGAGTTTTGAATATAAAAACCAACAATATATTAACAAAAAAAAACCGCCTTACATAAACTATTATCAAACAACTAAACTGTAAATGAAAAGACCATTCCATACTCGATAATTGCATATAACCCATAGTCCATTGTAAATTCGATAGTAATCATTTCACCCATTCTTAAATCCTATTATATATAATACTTCTCCTAACTACATCTTTTTTATTATATTTTCAACCTTTGTTTATCTTCACTCAACTCACACAATAAAACACAGAATGAAGCAAAACAAAAAAAAAGATTAGAAAAAAAAAACAGAAAAAAAAAACACAACATCATACCATAACAAACAATTGACTTGCGTATAACACAATCCATATGAAAAAAAAAACACAACTATAATTTAGAATATATATTCAACTAAAATATAACATGTAACTAATCATCACTTAAGTTATCTAGACTATAAAAATAACTGACATTGGAAAACACAATATATATATTTATATCTTATATTTTTCTAAACCACTTTACATTAATTACTATGAAAAGACTCAACTGCAAATGAAAAGACCATTTCAATATTTCATCATTGCATCTTAGCTCGGATGTCAATAAGAAATCATTAAACTTCTTTCACACAAGTTGTTAATCCTATTATATATAATACCTCCTAACTCCAAAGGATGGTCTGAACTATCCCAAGTTAAAAGGGATATCTATGAAGGATTCAAAGGTCAACATGAAGACACAGAAAGAGAAATCAGAGACAGCTTGATTGACATAACACGACTACTTCAACAGCAACTACGGGAGAATAAGAAGATGAGAATGAAGATCATGAGCAACCCACCTTCACATAAACAGTACATTGTTGGGTTGCTTCTGTCTGATGAAGAAAGGGAGACACAGGATCTTCTAAAGCAAACAGCTTAGCTGACCAATACACGGCGAAAACCAACCAAGAAAAGCAAGCTCTTACTAAATTACTGGCTTCTTAGACTGAATGCAAATTAGTTTGTTTGTTGTGCATGTAGCTGTTGGTATGGTGTTTCTTTCCATGATAGTAGGACATGTTCCTTATGTTTTTTGCTTTTTGATCTCATACTTAACGATAGTCATGATTCCAAATCTAATGCATTGACAAATTTTGTTATTATGTATAATTTTGTCAATGAATGATGGTTATATTTATGTTCCTCTTATAAGTTTTTCTATATACAACTTAACTAATGTAGCATATTATTATTAACAACCAATATGTAAACTGAACTTCAGTTATTCACACATAAGAAAGCTGAACAACTTCAAAACATATGTGAATAAAAAAAACAAAAGAGAAAGTTTATGTCCAGAAAAAAAAACATTGAACAAACACAAAACATAAAAACCATTGCTCTAAAATGCAACAAACAAAAGAAAGTATATCTCACTCATTAAAATGTGTAAATTTAATCTCTTTCTTACCAACATCTTTCACGGTCTCCACAATATTATTACTTATACTTTCACAGATGCTCGAGTTCGAAATAACATCCAAATTGTAAAGATCAATCAGTTTACGCTTAGACATCGTATCTTTACAAACCATTGAACATGTTTTTTTTATCAATTGTATCACCATCGGAACTCATCACAAGAGAAATTGGAGTACCATTCTTCTTATCATCAGACATACAGCTCTAAACCAAAATTGAAAAAGTTTATTAACTAAAGACAACTATAATACTTCAGTTAAAAGTTCATAGTACCTGACTAATCCCAGACATTTGTTTAACCAGATCAACAACTGATTCATCGTCAGTTATTCTTTGAATCTCGTATTCTTCATCACAATATGTCAAGTTAGTCTCGCTGACTTCAATCTTGAATGCAACAATTTATCCACCAAAGTTTTTAATTCGTTTGGAAATCGCACAATACCATCATCCTGTAAACATAAAAGATAGGATATATAACCAAAAAGTTAACTTAGAAAAAATATATAATTTGAGAAATAGAAACTAAATATAAATCATACACATGCATACTACCATTGTGTTATCCTGAATCAATTGTTTTGCAGACTTCTCGATAACATGGTTAGCCGTATTATGAAACAAAATAAGAGATACATCACCACTGCTATCCTCAACACGAACCTTCAATCTAATTGATAACATAACAAATTAATTTGAATTCAAACGGATTACATAAACTAAAATAAGGTAAGTGGTGAAAAAAGTTACAATGTCAAAATGTCAATGTAAATAACAACATAATAATAACAATACCTTAAAACCGGTTCATCTATAACATTTTTTCGACAAAATCCATTAGTGCACACATACAACGTATGTTGGTCTTGATCACAACCTCCGTCAGATTTAGTTAAACCCGTGTTTTTTGTACAAGCCTCATTTAAACAATTAGGACACTTCAAAGAAAACCAACCAACCTCCTTGGATATTTGCTTTACGGTACCCAGTATGATAACAGATCGTGGCTGTAAAATATATAAATATATCCACTTACATCTAATGTAAATATCGAAATACGTAACTTGAAATGGTCTATGATTACCTCACTAACTTCCCACACATCATCGATGTTACTAAAAACAACATTATTTAGAAAATCATCCATAACCACCTGCAACCCGTTAGAATTAGATACCAGTAATGCATCAACTTTGCTGTCAGTAACTCAGTATTTAATACAAAAACAATGCAGACAATTATCACATAATGCAATGCACTTGTTTTCAAAACAGAAAGAATATGAACTAAACAAACCTTGCGAATAAAACTGGACATAATCGAGTATGATATGTTTATTAAATAATCAAGTAATACGATATTTATACACCATAAAAAGCAGTTGAAGTCACCAGATTTGTAGGAACATGGGCGACAGCACCTAAGTAGTAAACCGCTAATACATACCATGTTGTCAAACAAATAATACAAATATAAAGTATAGCATGTAAAATAAAAAAAACAATAATATAGAAAAACACAATCATAATACCATATAAAATAAAAACACAATATTATATAAACACACAATCATAAACACTCTGGATACTTAGCTTATAATCCGATAGGGGAATTTATTAATTTCTCTGCCACAAAATATTTATTAGAAATCAAACACAGCATTTAATATTATACAATAAGATAAAATAAGACACACATCTACAAAAGAATAGTTAAACTTGAATACAAAAGTTCTAATACATACATTGTCATATAATAAGAGAAAATATCACTATTCATAAAATAACACAATTTCTTAAAAAATTACACAATAATAACCATTCCAGTTAACTACCTCTACATCAAATTTGAGTTAGGATCGGTTAAGAGAGGTTTATTAAGAAATGAACACAGCAGTTTACCTTACCATCTTTGTAGGAGAACATGCAAGAAAGACTACAACAACTTATTAACCTAAAATCCTGGATTATAAACCGCTAGTACATACCATATATTAAAATTATACATATTAAAGATTTCATTTAATATAATAACACAATATTATACAAAAGAAGGATAGTAATAAATGATAAACATACCATATATTTCTACAACTGTCTTTTAGAGCCCATTCATGAGTTGTACTAAATGATAAACATACAGGATACATATATAAAAAAAAAGCAATTGATATTATCAGAATCTACACAAAAGCCAAAAAATACACGATGTATACTATAAAATACAATTCCGTTGGTAAAACATAAACCATTGGAAAAAACACAATTCATGTTATCAGGTTTGTAGTACTTCACCTACATATATAGTAAAACAAATTAAACTGAAAATATTAAAAGTTTGAAATAATATATGATTAAATAACACCAATCAGAATTAAATATCCATGCAGACAATTGTTAATACACTTATACATACGGAACTACTTGAAACAATAAACAAAATTCAAAAAAACGACCACCATTCCCTGTAATATAGCATAATAATTTCTAATCGATCGGCGAAACAGTGGTCTCGATAAATAATGTTCGTTTCAAACCGATGTAGGATCCAACATGTTGGAGGTATTTAAAAACTTCATTGCTCAGGTCAGCTTCAACAGCACCACCCCAAACGTTTTTTATCAACCACTTGTTGTTTTGAAATATATTGGACCATTGGAGACTTTCTTCATAATCAGTCATATGAAGATTACTGATAGAAAACACCTTGATGAAGGCTTCATCTTCAACTTTGTACAAATCAATAGTTAACTCGGGAGACCTTTCAACGACAATAAAATGGAGCTTCTTTGCAATGCTCAGAAATTGTCCTCGCCAAGGAGTAACTTCCAAACTTTCAGGAAAACGAAGGCTTCTATCTGTTGGAATGAGATCGGTGAAGCTCAGCTTACTGGACCTGAGCTCATTCTGGAAACAATAGATAAAATCAAGAAAATTCGCGATAGTCTTGTGACAGCCAGAAGCCGTCAAAAGAGTTATGCGGATATGCGATGCAAGCCCTTAGAATTTCAAGTCGGAGACCGTGTTCAACTCAAGGTATCACCTTGGAAGGGAGTGGTGATATTTGGAAAGAAAGGAAACTTGCACCTCGATATGTTGGACCATTTAAGATTGTTGAAAGAGTTGGAAAGGTTGCCTATCGACTTGAGCTACCTCCTGAACTTGGGAATATTCACCCAACATTCCACGTGTCCAATTTGCGAAAGTGTTTAGCCGATGCTGATCTTCACATTCCACTCGACGAAAATCAAGTTTATGAAACGATGCACTTTGTCGAGAAACCTGTGGAGATAGTGGACCGTGAAATTAAACAGTTGAAGAACAAGCAAATTTGATTGGTCAAAGTTTTCTGCGAGTCCAAACGTGGCCCAGAGTTTACTTGGGAACGTGAGGACCAAATGAAAGTGAAATATCCGCATTTGTTTTCACAAGTTTCCTCTAATTAAAATTTCGGGACGAATTTTCCTAAAGTAGGGGAGACTGTGACAACTGTGCTCTGTAATCAATGTAAAATGTAAAACAATATCAATTATCAATAAAACAATGTGTTTTGGTGTTATTATATGTGTATTTGTGTTTGATGATTTTACGATTTGATTCGAGTTCGATTTCAAACTCTAAATCGCTTTCTGGAAGGTTATACGCAAACTGATGCGTAAACGCAGTTAGTTTATCGTGAAAAACACTCCTAAATAATGAAATAGGCTTAACATAACTAAAATAACCTTTACATAACTTAGAAATAAGTTTTGGACGGTTTGGTGTGTCGAAAACAAGTCTATTCGATCGCAGAGACTATTTGTGTTAAACTGCGAAAGTATGCTGATTCGTATGGTAGCGAACATTCCAGAACTTGATCATAAGTTAAACATGCCCTAAATATCCTTTACATAGCTTAGAAATAGGCTTTGAGGTGTTTGGTGCGCAAAAATAAACTTTTTGATCAATAGGGACTAAAAGCGTCAAAAAGTGCATAAGTTTGCATTTCCGCGCATATCTTACGTTCTGAACATCCCCGGATATCCAAAAATTTTTGTAATCATTAAAATATTTTATTTTAGTGATTGGAATGCAAAAACTTCATTCTTTTCGCAATTTGGACCGTACACGCGTTCGTTACGACTTCCGTCGTAATTAACCAAACAACGCAACCGTACGACCAAATGAACCGACACCCGAGATGTTTTCAAGCATATTTCATGTTCCCTATACTTTAACATCATTGTGGAGCTTGAAAATGGGCTTGACGGGTGTTAGAAGTGCCGAAACGCGACGAAACAAGGTGCAGGGGCTAAATTGTCAATTTTTGAAAGTTGATGGTCTGCAAGGTCCTTACGAACCGTATGCATAGGACCTTACAGTTCGTAAGCTTTACCAGCACAGCAGATTTGCAGAAACATTGAATCTGGTCTCTTAAAATGGTTTTGATGGTTTTTAACCCCTGAATTTTGATACTATGGACTGGTATTTGAATTCCCCTTGTATTGCAAAACCATGTCCCCAAGTGTAAGGCCTAGATTGAAGCTCAATTATCAAGAAATGATCTTAACGGTTCTTTGAAATCTATATAAACCCAAGCTTTTCATTCATTTCAGCTCACACTTTGCTCTAAATTGCTCTAAGTTGAAGCCTTAGCTTCATACCTGAGTATTTTAGATCAAAACTTCCTTGCTTGGACCTTTTGTGAGTATTCTTTCATGCTTTTTATGTATTTCAAGTGTGAAAGTCAAACAGTGTTTGACTTTCTGCTTTGACCACGAATTGGTCAACACAAAGTTCGTTGGAACTTTGCAACGTGAGCGTAATCACGATGGATATAGTCCCTTGTGACTATACCTACTGATTACCACGTTGATTAGGCGTAGTGACGAGTCATAGTTTCGGTCAAAATGCGTATTTATGCGTATTTTGCAACCAAACTATTCTTGGGTATCAAAACCCTTTGTTTTGATATCAAAACCCATTTTCTAACTTAGTTAAACATGTTTTAACATGTTTAACTCGTCGCTTTTAGTCTAGTGCTTGTATGGGGTCGTAAGTCAAGCGGTCTTGATAACCGCTTAGACTTTTGAACCCGACCCGTTTGGTAGATCTTTAGGATCCGACCAAGCATATTTAGTGACCATTGTTGTATAGGGAATAACCTTCTGAGGTTATACCTTATGGTCACTTAGTTTAATTAGTTGTATGATAGGTAGTTTATATGCCTTAGGAAAATGACCAAAATGCCCTTTTTATGCATAATTGAATTTTAAGCATAAGTAACTTAACTTTTATCACTTAAACTAATTAAAACATATTTAAACATGTTGTAGGCATATAATACTTGTCATAGGACTAGTTCGGCGTCTCGAACGCGCTTTTGCGCGAACGACGTGTTAAAGTAGCATAAGCTACCTTAATGGGTCGTAACGGGTCGAAAGCACTTAGGTTAGGTTTCGATTTAAAATGTAGGCTTTGTTAAACCATATCACATGAGTTCCAATACTCATTTGGTTTACGAAACCTCATTCTATCCGATCTTCCGATTTAGGTGTCGATTTATTAACTAGGCGATCCGAATTACTAGGTGCTACTTGATTTCCCTGGTTTGCTTGAGCTTTGTTGAGTTCTTTAGATCAAGGATACTTGCAATTCGATGTGAGTACATAGTTCCCCTATTTTACTGTTTTCAATTGTTTTGGGTGATTCAAATGTGTTAAACGATTTCGATATTTTTTTAACGATGGTTACAAAAATGGTTAATATGGTTTATATAAAACTAATAACGATTTCGATAATGTGAACAAACTTGTTGGATGTAGTTACATAACGAATAACATTCATTAGTTTTGGCCGAACCGACCAGTATTAGGTTATGGTACCATAGGATCTGACAAATCCCGTTATCAGACTGTGTCACACCCCGAAATTATCAGAGCTGGCGTGACTGGACTGGTATCTTCCTTGCACAGCGGAAGCAAACAAGCTAAGACTTCTAGAAAATGAACGCCCACTAAGTACTCGAATATCCAATGGTTCTCCTATTCCAACCATGCCATAATTTGAAAAGTAACCTGAGATAGAAACATGCGAAAAATCAACATAAAGTTGAGCGAGTTCATAGTTTGTTTGTAAAAGATTTGAAATAAATCTTTTGAATAACCGGTTTGTGAAACATTATTGAGAAAACAAATTTAGAAATCATTTTCTTGTCAAGTTATATGGAAACTTTGTATTTGTAACGCATTATGTTCGTAAAACCATGTATTGGTAGACTCTGGTATTTGTAAAGTTTGAATAACCGTCAATGCCCACCCTGACTTTGACTTCCTGCCCGCATAATCCTATGCTTTGAATTTGTATAAAGCATGCTATGTAATTTGTAAAATCCCCGGTATGAAAGCAAACAAGGAAAAGATCATCAATGGTTTGCAAGGCCACTGATATGTGTGACGGTGTAGGAAGACTCAAACCTAGCAAAGTTGCACCGGGCTTCCGGCTGGAAGACATAGTCACCACTATGGGCCACCCTGGTCCCCATGGGTGTGGGCTCGCTACACCCAAATAGATCTATCACTCATGCCCCTCGGTCCTGCAAGAGGATTGATGGCCTCAAGTATACGCCTACCCAATCACATGATCTATGGTTCTTTCCTAGCCTAACCATACCAATTGTAATTGTATGTAATCCTTTTGTAACATTTACTCCCTGGGTGTCCTGTTTCTCAAACGCAGACCAACCCAGCCCCATTATTATAACTAGACGATCCCATCCCTAGTCATGAAAATCATTCACTTTTCGATAATACGCATTTGTTTGAAAAACCGGTATATTTAATATGATCCATTCGTAAACCATTTGAGTTCCTTGAAATCCATTCGTAACATGATTTTGAAATATGAGTTTTCGTTCGTTCAAAAACTTTGTATGTTCTTGCAAAACGTGCTTTGTCTAAAATATGCAGTCTTTGTTCATCGAAAACTTTGTGTGTTTTCTGCAAAACGTGCATGTCTTTCCACCCCGAAAACATTTATAAAAATGTAAAGCCGTAAAAAGGTGGGGTTATGAACTCACCTGGATTTCCATGTGCAAAGCTAGCTAAATACGACTTCGTGATGTCGTTTCCAAGACGTGACTTGCTAGTGTGCATTCTACAATATTCCTAACACGGAATATCCAATAAGTTTCTAAATAAAAACGGTAACTAAACTACGTGTCATTGAGCTCTACCGAATCGTTGACCGAATGATTCGACGGTAAGTTATTGACTTAAATGAAGCGAAGAAGTTGTATTCGTTAAGTTTCGCCTAATGTCGGTAATAGTTAATAGGTCTTAGAAAGACTTAGCTTCTCTAGAGATTTAAAATATATGAATATTGATATAAAAATATATAAATATGTCGGTATAGTAGCGTTAGTCGTCCCAAGAAGTCGCACGTATATAAAAAGAATGTTTATATAAAAATAACATATAACAAATTCGCATCATATATTGCGTTTTGTATATATTCGTCAAAGTATATGTAGATGCCGTTTAGGCGTTTTGAAATAAATATAAAAAATATATTTATTTTTATAAAGAATTCGTGTTGTACGGTGTTTGAAATAAATATATAAACTATATTTATTTTTATAAGACGAAATCGTGTTGTTTGATATTCGAAATAAATATATAAACTATATTTATTTTTATAAAAAGAAGTCATGTTGTTCGTTATTCGAAAATAAATATATAAACTATATTTATTTTTATAAAAGAATTGTCGAAATTTCAAAGTTTAGAATAAATATAATAACTATATTTATTGTCATAAATAATTTTCCGAATAGTTGCTTTCGAAAGTTGTAAAGTGTTGTCGTTTGAAATAAATATATAAACTATATTTATTCTTTTTATAAAAAGAATCCGTGTTATCGTTGTTCCTTGTACGTTATAAAGTGTCGTTGAAGAAATACATGCATTTATATTGGTTGTCATGAAAGTCGCTTGATGTCGTTAGTTGTGATTTTTCAATAAAACACATTTGTATTTACGGTTTTTCTCGAAAAACGGGCAGAGTTTCCTCTGTTTTTGGACGCCCCCGGCAACGCAGGTTATCATTATTTTATCAGAATTCATCTCAACCCACAATTATTCAATCAAAATATATTACTTACGCCAAATGTGTTAAAATTTAAACTGTAATATAGTCGATCGGTTTGAGTTCGTTCACGAAATTATATAAAACTATTTTAAAAATATCGTAACGAAATCGTATCTTTAAACTATTACCAAAACTATCGTGACGAAGTGCTGAAAAGGTTGACCGAGTTGACTCGCCGAGTTGACCAGGTTTGACCGAGTTGACTTGGTTTGACCGAGTCAACCGAACCCGCTGAGCAGTTGACTTTGTTGATCGTGTAGTCTGAGCCGAGACCCTAGCCGCACCCAAAACCGAAATGAAATCTGAACAAAAGCACTTTGACCCGAAACGAGACCAAAAACTCCCAAAATCGGACCCGAACAACACCCGGTTCCCAAACCAAGACCCGATACACCACCTCCGCCTTCGTCGCCGGCAGTGGTGTCGGCCACCACCACCACCACCATCATCCTTAACACCAGCAAATCATCAACATTGTCAACCACAGCAATCCTTTTCAACATCTGGAAAGTAAAGAACAGTTGGAGAGAGAGATTTACCGTAAAGACTTGTCGGATCGAACAAAACTTCCACTGTTGCCGGTCCACCTCAGCTGCTCCGCCGCAGACGGTGGCCCTCGCTTCCCCGATCCCTCTTCTCCGACGCCGCCTCTTTCACCGTTCTCTCTCTCTCTCTCTCTTTCGTCTGCCTCTCTCTCTCCTCGCCGTCTCTCTCTCTCTGCCATCTTCTGCCCCCCGACACCATCCACCACAGCACCTCCGCTGTGGTGGTGTTTTCTCAAACCTCCGACCCGTCGGGTCCTCGCCGTCGCTGGAGATCATCGGAGAGGGGGGTGTCGGCTAAACTCGATGGAGAGGGTGAAGGTAAGATGTGTGGTTGCCGGTTTACCGGCACCGGCCGGTGGTTTCATCGGAGGTTGAAGGGAGCAGGAGGTGTTGTGGGTAGGGTTTGTCATGTGAAGAAGATGAAGTCTTTGTGTTTGTTCATAAGTGTATTTGAGAGGGAAGAGAGGTCAGCCAGGTGTATGTGCTGTGTATTTGAGAAGTGTATTCCCAGTGTTTTGTTGGTCTGATATATAACCGAGAGAGAGAGGAAAGACATTTCTTGTGTGTGTGTGTATTGCAGTATGTATGGAGAGAGGGAGAGGATATAGGTTTTATAGGGATCTTATGGAGATCTCTAGAGATCTTGTTGAGATTTTGAGTAGATTTGGCATAGATTTTGTAGATCTTGAAGATTTTGTATGGATCTTGTATAGATCTTTAAGGAAGAGATCCAATATATTATGTGCAGGTTTAGGCATGTGGGTTTTGGGCTTGGGCCCAGGGCCCACAAGCTCAATCCCCGTGTTTAAGCGGCCCGTAATTCCTACGAGACCCGTTATCAAAACCCGAAATTGTCGGAACGTCATAATATAAAATTTTAGTTTTGAAAATATGTAGAATAATACCGGTAGTCATTGTCGTCGCGTTCGTTTGTCGATTACGGTAATAATCGCGAAAAAAATTTACATCTTTGCCGTCTTTAATCCGTTTTTCGAGCCGGTTTCAACTGTAGTTACTAAAATTTTATTACAGAGCTAAATATAGCGTAAAATGTAAGTTTCGAAGGTGACAGGCGTCTCCGTCGCTTCCGTTTCGTTGCCGATGTGTCTCCTGCTATCGCGTTTATTGTTCACGTTTTCGTTTGTGTCGCACGGAAGCCCAAATAAATTCACAAAATTAAATTCATAAATATAAAATTATTCGTAGAAAATCCGTATTTGTCGGTGTTGTCAGTATTCTGTTCGGTTTCAATTCATTGTCGCTTGATATTCTGCAGATTTTTCCGTAACCCACCGTTCACGCCCTTTAAAGCTGGTTAGTCGTTTCTAGGCATTCCAAAGGCCTAATTAAGTCAATCTTCGTCTCAATCACTATTTATTATCGCGTTAATCGCCTGTTAATCACGTAATTAAGGGCCGTAAATCACCGGTTGTCACATTCTCCCCCTGTTAATGAAATTTCGTCCTCGAAATTTAGACTACGTTAACTCCTTTGAGTTACGTTATGCGTAGAAAATACGAATAGTATCAAAGTGAACGATCATGAAATCGAATCAAGACTTGTTCGAATGATGTGAATTCAAGGACATTCCTCAACAATTAGAACCCAACGGTTTAAAAGAAATATGTTTCAGAAATTGATGTCAAAGAAAACAAAACGTACTGATACAGTCATCATTGTGACTAAGTTAACAGGCATCCATCAATGAACAGGAACTTCGACCAATCGAATTCCATATGAACGTTCACAATATGTAAACGAGTTCTAAAAGCAATAACATCCACTGGATGAACTTAGAATCAGAAGCTCAAATGTAATAGTTTGCGTGAAACGCTCGATCGTGATCAGCACAAGCTGCAAGTTATACCGACGCCACAAGGTGTCGTAAAGAATGAAACAATTTCAGTATAGCGGTGATCGAACAAGTATCACCTATGTTTTGCATGAAACGCTCAATCATGATTAGCCCAAGCTACAAGTTTGTATTGACACCACAAGGTGTCGTAGTGATTTAAATAATTCAATAATAGCAGTGATTAAACAAATTCACCGTGTTTGAAACCAAATGAAGATTCAACAAAATAAATCTGAATGCCTGTTCCAAACAAACATCATAGGATTTTCAATTGAAAATGGAACATCGAAGAAATAAATGTTTCGATCGAAGATGAGAAAGCAATGAATATCGTAAAACATTCGATCGATAATGAAAGAACCATTAGGAGGTACACCGGAATATGAAATGAATTTTGTGTACCCTTGTCTTATCACAAGATTGTGTTAAGACTGTTGTAATGTGATAAATCAAAGCGGATTTAATCTAAATCAATAAATAAATAATTAAATCCGTGCATGAGATATGTAAATGAGTTTAGCGCAAGCTTCAAATAAGTGAAAATACCACCACAAGGTGTCGAAATCAACAAACAATTTAATGGAGTCGAATGCCAAACAAGTTTACTTCGACTCGGAACAAATGAAACACTTGTTAAAATGAATTTGAATATGATGTGTTCAATACATCATATGGTGTCTTTGATTGAATATGTGTAATGGACAATTTCAAACAATTGAACTTGGTTTCGGCGCAAGGCGACAATAAATACATGTATCGACAAGAAAACTTTCGGCATGGTCACAACAAAAAACCATGTATGTAACTTGAAAAGAAGAGAAGTTTTCAAGAAAATGTGTTGACTTGATAACAAAGGAGCCAACAATTTCAATAATGCGAGTCATTCGAATCACAAATCAATAATTAGATTTAGCGAAATAATATTTGAACTTTGATGAAACGCTTATTTGAAACGAAACCACATGCGTAACAAACGATGCATGCGTAACATATGAATTTTTTTTCAAGAAATGAAGCAATGAGTGTTCGCTATAATGCAATAAATGATCGTGATACAATGACCATTAAGAGGAGTAGAGATGTGAAAATCTACTCACTCGATGCAAAAGTCGAAATTTCAATAAAGGAAATTTAAGGACTTTACCTGAGGTTTCGTGTGATGACCGGTTGTTAGATGACATTACCATGGAATGTCAAACATAGCGTATTTGTTGTTAACTAAAATAGGGGGATGCGGAGACATACGTCTTCTCCTTGGAGTGATTCGTGTCGTTGCAGGACCGCGTGCCAAACCGCCGCTTCCTGATTGATAGTTCTCCTGCTGACAGGAATCTAGCGTCGTCGAATTGCGCCATCGTTTCTTTTCAAAGGCCTCGCCTTGGTCATCATATCAGGATTACTCTCAGTGTCTGACGCAAATATCCCCGGCGCAGGTGCAGTCTCATTATATGTGGCGGTGGCCATAGGGTCGTCAACATCTAACAACTTGCCCTCTGAGGAAGGCGACATGTGTGTCGATACATAATAGTCATAGCATGTATATCCATAGTAATCACTAACACTTAGTGTATGCAAACAAAGGTAATTTATCATGTAATCATGTATTCACATTATTCTTCATGAAACTTTCTATCCTTCCTAGTCTCCCAGACTAACCCACCTAGTCTCCCAGACTAAACCAACCAGTCTCCCAAACTAAACACCCAGTCTCCTAGACTAAACTACCTAGCCTCCCAGACTAAACACCCAGTCTCTCAGATGGAAACACCCAGTCTCTCAGACTGAAACACCCAGTCTCTCAGACTGAAACACCCAGTCTCTCAGACTGAAACACCCAGTCTCTCAGACTGAACTCCCTAGTTTCTCAAACTGTCCCAACTAGTCTCTTAGACTAACTACCCAGTCTCTCAGACTGCCCCAGCTAGTCTCTCAGACTAACTCCCCAGTCTCTCAGACTGAATCTCTCAGATTAAACTCCCAGTCTCTCAGACTGCCCCAGCTAGTCTCTCAGACTAACTCCCCAGTCTCTCAGAGTTTTGTGTACTGTATGTAATAGTTTTGTGTACCGCGTGTAAAACACCACTTTAGCGTATGTTTGAAATCAAAATTTTTGGCATATTAATTTCGGCAACGGTTGGAGACCATATTCGAGTCTTAGGCGTTCTGTATGTATTCAAAGTCTCAATGATATAAGTCCCAGAGAAAGGTGAGGTTAGAGCCTAGGTATTCCTACAGAAACCTAATTCGCTGTAACCTATAGCTCTGATACCAATCTGTCACACCCCGAAATTATCAGAGCTGGCGTGACTGGACTGGTATCTTCATTGCACAGCGGAAGCAAACAAGCTAAGACTTCTAGAAAATGAACGCCCACTAAGTACTCGAATATCCAATGGTTCTCCTATTCCAACCATGCCATAATTTGAAAAGTAATCTGAGAAAGAAACATGAGAAAAATCAACATAAAGTTGAGCGAGTTCATAGTTTGTTTGTAAAAGATTTGAAATAAATCTTTTGAATAACCGGTTTGTGAAACATTATTGAGAAAACAAATTTAGAAATCATTTTCTTGTCAAGTTATATGGAAACTTTGTATTTGTAACGCATTATGTTCGTAAAACCATGTATTGGTAAACTCTGGTATTTGTAAAGTTTGTATAACCGTCAATGCCCACCCTGACTTTGACTTCCTGCCCGCATAATCCTATGCTTTGAATTTGTATAAAACATGGTATGTAATTTGTAAAATCCTCGGTATGAAAGCAAACAAGGAAAAGATCACCAATAGTTTGCAAGGCCACTGATATGTGTGACGGTGTAGGAAGACTCAAACCTAGCAAAGTTGCACCGGGCTTCCGGCTGGAAGACATAGTCACCACTATGGGCCACCCTGGTCCCCATGGGTGTGGGCTCGCTACACCCAAATAGATCTATCACTCATGCCCCTCGGTCCTACAAGAGGATTGATGGCCTCAAGTATACGCCTACCCAATCACATGATCTATGGTTCTTTCCTAGGCTAACCATACCAATTGTAATTGTATGTAATCCTTTTGTATCATTTACTCCCTGGGTGTCCCGTTTCTCAAACGCAGACCAACCCAGCCCCATTATTATAACTAGACGATCCCATCCCTAGTCATGAAAATCATTCACTTTTCGATAATACGCATTTGTTTGAAAAACCGGTATATTTAATATGATCCATTCGTAAACCATTTGAGTTCCTTGAAATCAATTCGTAACATGATTTAGAAATATGAGTTTTCGTTCGTTCAAAAACTTTGTATGTTCTTGCAAAACGTGCTTTGTCTAAAATATGCAGTCTTTGTTCATCGAAAACTTTGTGTGTTTTCTGCAAAACGTGCATGTCTTTCCACCCCGAAAACATTTATAAAAATATAAACCCGTAAAAAGGTGGGGTTATGAACTCACCTGGATTTCCATGTGCAAAGCTAGCTAAATACGACTTCGTGATGTCGTTTCCAAGACGTGACTTGCTAGCGTGCATTCTACAATATTCCTAACACGGAATATCCAATAAGTTTCTAAATAAAAGCGGTAACTAAACTACGTGTCATCGAGCTCTACAGAATCGTTGACCGAACGATTCGACGGTAAGTTATTGACTTAAATGAAGCGAAGAAGTTGTATTCGTTAAGTTTCGCTTAATGTCGGTAATAGTTAATAGGTCTTAGAAAAGACTTAGCTTCTCGAGAGATTTAAAATATATGAATATTTATATAAAAATATATAAATATGTCGGTATAGTAGCGTTAGTCATCCCAAGAAGTCGCACGTATATAAAAAGAATGTTTATATAAAAATAACATATAACATATCCGCATCATATATTGCGTTTTGTATATATTCGTCAAAGTATATGTAGATGCCGTTTAGGCGTTTTGAAATAAATATAAAAAATATATTTATTTTTATAAAGAATTCGTGTTGTACGGTGATTGAAATAAATATATAAACTATATTTATTTTTATAAGACGAAATCGTGTTGTTTGATATTCGAAATAAATATATAAACTATATTTATTTTTATAAAAAGAAGTCATGTTGTTCGTTATTCGAAAATAAATATATAAACTATATTTAATTTTATAAAAGAATTGTCGGAATTTCAAAGTTTAGAATAAATATAATAACTATATTTATTGTCATAAATAATTTTCCGAATCGTTGCTTTCGAAAGTTGTAAAGTGTTGTCGTTTGAAATAAATATATAAACTATATTTATTCTTTTTATAAAAGAATCGGTGTTATCGTTGTTCCTTGTACGTTACAAAGTGTCGTTGAAGAAATACATGCATTTATATTGATTGTCATGAAAGTCGCTTGATGTCGTTAGTTGTGATTTTTCAATAAAACACATTTGTATTTACGGTTTTTCTCGAAAAACGGGCAGAGTTTCCTCTGTTTTTGGACGCCTCCGGCAACACAGGTTGTCGTTATTTTATCAAAATTCATCTCAATTATCAATCTCAATCCCACAATTATTCAATAAAAATATATTACTTACGCCAAATGTGTTAAAATTTAAACTGTAATATAGTCGATCGGTTTGAGTTCGTTCACGAAAATATATAAAACTATTTTAAAAATATCGTAATGAAATCGTATCTTTAAACTATTACCAAAACTATCGTGAAAAAGTGCTGAAAAGGTTGACCGAGTCAACTGAGTTGACCGAGTCGACCAGGTTTGACCGAGTTGACTCGGTTTGACCGAGTCAACCGAACCCGCTGAGCAGTTGACTTTGTTGACCGTGTAGTCTGAGCCGAGACCCTAGCCGCACCCAAAACCGAAATGAAATCTGAACCAAAGCACTTTGACCCGAAACGAGACCAAAAACTCCCAAAATCTGACCCGAACAACACCCGGTTCCCAAACCAAGACCCGATACACCACCTCCGCCTTCGTCGCCGGCAGTGGTGTCGGCCACCACCACCACCATCATCCTTAACACCAGCAAATCATCAACATTATCAACCACAGCAATCCTTTTCAACATCTGAAAGTAAAGAACAGTTGGAGAGAGAGATTTACCGTAAAGACTTGTCGGATCGAACAAAACTTCCACTGTTGCCGGTCCACCTCAGCTGCTCCGCCGCAGACGGTGGCCCTCGCTTCCCCGATCCCTCTTCTCCGACGCCGCCTCTTTCACCGTTCTCTCTCTCTCTCTTTCGTCTGCCTCTCTCTCTCCTCGCCATCTCTCTCTCTGCCATCTTCTGCCACCCGACACCATCCACCACAACACCTCCGCTGTGGTGGTGTTTTCTCAAACCTCCGACCCGTCGGGTCCTCGCCGTCGTTGGAGATCATCGGAGGGGGGTGTCGGCTAAACTCGATGGAGAGGGTGAAGGTGAGATGTGTGGTTGCCGGTTTACCGGCACCGGCCGGTGGTTTCATCAGAGGTTGAAAGGAGCAGGAGGTGTTGTGGGTGGGATTTGTCATGTGAAGAAGATGAAGTCTTTGTGTTTGTTCATAAGTGTGTTTGAGAGGGAAGAGAGGTCAGCCAGGTGTATGTGTTGTGTATTTGAGAAGTGTATTCCCTGTGTTTTATTGGTCTGATATATAACCGAGAGAGAGAGAGGAAAGACATTTCTTCTGTGTGTGTATTGCAGTATGTATGGAGAGAGGGAGAGGATATAGGTTTTATAGGGATCTTGTGGAGATCTCTAGAGATCTTGTTGAGATTTTGAGTAGATTTTGTTGAGATTTTGAGTAGATTTGGCATAGATTTTGTAGATCTTGAAGATTTTGTATGGATCTTGTATAGATCTTCAAGGAAGAGATCCAATATATTATGTGCAGGTTTGGGCTTGTGGGTTTTGGGCTTGGGCCCAGGGCCCACAAGCTCAATCCCCGTGTTTAAGCGGCCCGTAATTCCTACGAGACCCGTTATCAAAACCCGAAATTTTCGGAACATCATAATATAAAATTTTAGTTTTGAAAATATGTAGAATAATACCAGTAGACATTGTCGTCGCGTTTGTTTGTCGATTACGGTTATAATCGCGAAACAAATTGACATCTTTGCCATCTTTAATCCATTTTTCGAGCCGGTTTCAACTGTAGTTACTAAAATTTTATTACAGAGTTAAATATAGCGTAAAATGTAAGTTTCGAAGGTGACAGGCGTCTCCGTCGCTTCCGTTTCGTTGCTGATGCGTTTCCTGCTATCGCGTTTTTTGTTCAAGTTTTCGTTTGTGTCGCACGGAAGCCCAAATAAATTCACAAAATTAAATTAATAAATATAGAATTATTCATAGAAAATCCGTATTTGTCGGTGTTGTCAGTATTCTGTTCGGTTTCAATTCGTTGTCGCTTGATATTCAGTAGATTTTTCCGTAACCCACCGTTCACGCCCTGTAAAGCTGGTTAGCCATTTCTAGGCACTCCAAAGGCCTAATTAAGTCAATCTTCGTCTCAATCACTATTTATTATCGCATTAATCACCTGTTAATCACGTGATTAAGTGCCGTAAATCACCAGTTGTCACAGACTGCACCCATGGGTATGTGTGGGGGTTATGTGGGTAACGATTGAATCTGTGATTGTTAACTTATCCTTTGGTGGTTTGTTAGTGCGAGATTAGCGATATACGAGTTATGAAGGTTTAGATGTTATTAGCGAGACGACCAAAAGTAATTTTCACAATTAAAACGAGAATGGTTTAAACGATTGAAACGATTTGAACAAGTTAAACGAATTGAATAAACGATTGGTTTTGGGTTGTGATTAGATAATGGGACGGGTGTAACAAGATAAAAGCATGGTAGATACGCCGCTGGTACTTCTTATATATAACTGTTTTTATCATATTACATTCCGTGGCATTATTTAGTTCACTTGGGCAAACGATTTTAAAACGATGTCACATAAGGATGTTTTCTAAATGATATAAACCATTTGAGTTTTACTAACGAGATGATTTACAATTTGATTCAATTAAACAAATGTTTTGGGTTAAGAATCATGGCTATGAGATTTTATAAACTATAACCCACTTGATTTGAGTTGCTTAATTATGTTGCAATACTATACACTTTTCAAAACAAGGTTTTTAATGAGGTATTGCAACATGTAAACGAGCCATGAATCTGACACTCTCATAAAACCTATGTGCTCGCCAACATTTCTTTGCTGACTTTGTTTTTACATATGTTTCTGCTGTTGTTGAATGATGTTGACTGCTAGGATGCATGCTCACTTAGGACTGGACGAGGCCTTAGTGACTTAATAACAATGATAGACTATGTTTAACTTGTTTGTTTAAATTTCAAGACAATGTAAATGGTTAATATTTAAATAAAACAAAACTTCTGAATCCATGGTTGTGAAACAATAATTCCGTTGCTCCACTCCCCGATGTTTCCGCTGCGGTTTGGTTGTTTTAACGCGGTTGGGGGGTGACAGAAGAGTTGGTATCAGAGCCAATGGTTATAGGGAATTAGGTTATTATTAATGCTTTGACATAGACTATAACTTTTCTAGGACCCTAACGCAAGAAATTTACGTTTAGATTTTTAAAACAAATACTGTCACCTATCCTTAGGGATGAGATCGGTACGATACCGGTACCGTACCGGTACCGATAACGTAAATACCGTTACCGAAATTGAGGAAATGTGGATACCGATTACCGTACCGTATTTATAGATTCGGTACCGGTATTTAAGTATTTTACCATATTGGTACCGCTTTGGTGTCATCCATTGTTTTATCTAAAAAAATTTCATGTGCAACTCATACATCCATTATTAATTGAACTAGATTAATATATAGAGAATTGTAAACAAAGGGTAAACATATTAAGTAGTCAAAAAATTCAAAAGGTAAACATCCATGGGTTTGACTTTTAACATCCAAATTCCAACATGTCTAAAAAATCATCATAATTGATTCATAATAACCAAACAAAAGAAATTTGATATTGGTTTTTGTAAAACAATGTTCAAGAAAATATAACTTCATAGTGAGATTTAAGATAATAGCAAAATACATGAAGTCATTATTAAATTCGGTATTAATAACGGTATTTACCGAAAAATACCGGTACCGATACCGTTTTTTACCGATACCGAATTTCGAAAAATCTATTACCGGTACCGGTAACGTTTATGATCGGTACGGTACGGTACCGGTATTTCGGTAAAAAATCTCATCCCTACCTATCCTTAGGTGATAACCACAACGAGAACACAATAACAAATCCGATTTGAAAATCAATCATCTATTCTTAGATGATTTCTTATAAGGTTTTGAACCCTCTGAGTTTCCAAAATGATTTTGAAAATAATCACCCACCCTTCCGGATGATTTGTTTTTGGCTTAGTGCCTTCTGAATTTTCAAAATCTCGTCAAAGTTTGGGTCTTATAGTGTGAACACGTGCAATCTGGAAGAATGGATGCCTGTCTCCTAAATTTTTTGTCTAAGGCTAGAGTGTTCGTACAAATCCACATAATCGGACCAGTCACTCTTACCTGGGAACTCTTGGGGTGAGTGTCCACTTATAGGCTAAAGCAGGTCTTCGTGATACATTATATTGACCCATTCACTTTGATTAGTCACTGTGCATCATTTGTTTGTTAGAGGTAACAAACGAATGGTCACCTTCGTTATGTTTTGTCGATGTTTCCAATTCCTCCTTTGCTTATCCAATTATTGATCTCACTCGTTTCTCATGTTTCCTTGTTTTTCTTAGAATATGCCTCCTCGACGAGATGCACAACCTCAAACTAACGAAGAAATCGCAGCCCTTGTCGCTCAGCAAATGGCTGCTGTGCTTCCGAACATAGTAACCCAGATCCATCAATTATACAACAACAATAACAACAATAATGTTCAGTGTTGTTTCAAGAATTTCAATTCAGCTAAACCGCTAAAGTTTTCTGGGTCTCAAGGAGCAACTGCGCTCCTACAATGGCTCGAGAGCTTGGAAAGCACCTTCAGACATGTGCAATGTCCGAATGAGCGTAAAGTTGAGTTTGCATCCAGTGTTTTCGAGAAGCGTGCTCTTACGTGGTGGAACGGTGTGATGCGTGATAGTGGCCATGGCACAAACCTGGGAAGAGCTTCGAGCTCTCATGATGAAAGAGTTATGTCCCCGTCACAAGATTAGGGCTTTGGAGCGAGAATTCGATGATCTGAAACAAGATGGGGGAGAACACCGTGCTTACACGGATCCTTATGAGGAACTGAGTTTGTTGTGTCCTACCATGGTTACCCCGTTAGAGAAAGCGATTGAGAGGTATATCGATGGTCTACCCGATTTTGTGCAAGATATTGTGACTGGTAGTAATCCTACCACTGTTCGTCAGGCAATTGAATTGGCCGCTACTCTGACCGAGTCTCAGGTCAGAAAAGGGAAACTGGCCCGCAAGGGTGACAAGAAGCAGTCGGTCGATTCCGTTCAAGACAAGGGAAAGGGTAAGGGTAAGAAGAAAGGTGAGTCTTCTAAGAGGTCGAGGAAGCGCAAGGCTTCCCAAAATTTTGTTGTTACCGCGCAAAATGCTCAGAATCCACCGACACAACCTCCTGCGAAGAAAGCGTATGCTGGTACTGCACCTCACTGTGCTCGATGTAATGGTCATCATGCGACCTAACAAGCTTGCAAACAGTGTACCACTTGTGGTAAACTTGGGCACTTGGTCAACATTTGTCGTTTGGGTCATAATCAAGCTGTGCAGAATCCAGCACAAGCTCCAGTTCAAGGGAATGTTGCTAGATTCCTACCTGGTTCGTGCTACAACTACGGTGAAATGGGTCATTTCCGCAACAACTGCCCGAGGTTGATGAGCGCGAATGCAAATCCGAACATCAATGCGAATGTGAATCCCGCTCGTGGACGAGCGTACAATCTGAATGCAAACAAGGCTCGAGCTGACAACGAGGTTGTTAATTGTACGTTCCTTGTTAACCATCAACCTGCATCTGTTCTTTTTGATTCTGGTGCCGATAGAAGTTTTGTTTCGTTATCTTTTGAGCCTTTACTTGCGATACCTAGAACTAAACTGAGGAAACCTTATCTGTCGAAGTTGCTACTGGTAAACCTCTTGTACTCGATTCTGTTATTCGCGATTGTCAATTAAACCTCGATAACCATCTTTTTCCAATTGACCTCACGCTGATGCAACTTGGGAGTTTCGACGTTATCTTAGGGATGGATTGGTTAACTAAACATCATGCTGAGGTGGTTTGTTTCGATAAGATTGTTCGTATTCCTCTTACGTCTGGTGATGTCCTAGAGGTTCGGGGCGAGAAACCATCAGATGGTTTGAAACTCATGTCGTGTACGAAAGCTCAAAGTTATTTACGAAAAGGATATGTTGCTTTTCTAGCACATGTCACTGAAGGGAAAGACAAGAGCAAGAGTATTCAAGATATTCCGATTGTTCTAGATTATCCAGAGGTGTTTCCTGATGAACTGCCTGGTTTTCCTCCAGTTCGTCAAGTCGAATTTCATATTGACCTTGTACCTAATGCTAACCCGATCGCGAAAGCACCTTATCGTCTTGCACCATCCGAGATGCAAGAGTTGTCGAAACATCTTCAAGAGTTATCTGATAAAGGATTCATCCGACCAAGTTATTCACCGTGGGGCGCTCCTATCCTGTTTGTGAAAAAGAAAGATGGGTCTTTTCGAATGTGTATCGATTATCGTGATCTTAACAAGCTTACCATCAAGAATCAATATCCCCTACCACAAATTAATGATCTCTTCGATCAGCTGCAAGGTGCTTCATGTTTCTCCAAGATTGATCTGCGTTCTGGGTATCATCAACTTCGTGTACTCGAAGAAGATATTCCCAAAACTGCATTCCGCACGAGATATGGGCATTACGAGTTCACTGTCATGCCTTTTGGTTTGACTAATGCTCCAGCTATATTCATGGATTTAATGAATAGGGTTTGTAAACCTTATTTAGATAAGTTCATCATTGTGTTCATTGACGACATTCTCATCTATTCGAAGTCTCGAGCCGATCATGAGCAACACCTTCGTTTGACACTGGAACTTCTGAAGAAGGAACAACTTTTCGCCAAATTATCCAAGTGTGAATTCTGGCTTAAGGAAGTTTAGTTCTATCATATTGTTAACGAGCAGGGTATTCATGTAGATCCTTCCAAAATTGATGCAATTAAAGATTGGAATACGCCTACGACACCAACAGAAGTTCGTTCTTTTCTTGGTCTTGCTGGCTATTATCGAAGGTTCATTTTGAACTTTTCGAAGATCGCGGTTCCACTCACTGCTTTGGCTCAGAAGAATAAGCCTTTTGAGTGGGAACCTAAGCAAGAAGAAGCGTTCCAAACGCTGAAATGGAAGCTATGTGATGCTCCTGTTCTATCCTTGCCCGATGGAAATGATGATTTTGTTGTCTATTGTGACGCGTCAAATCTAGGCCTGGGTTGTGTTCTTATGCAACGAGAGAGGTAAAGTTATAGCTTATGCGTCAAGACAGCTGAAAGTTCACGAGAAGAACTATACGACTCATGATCTTGAGTTGGGTGCTGTGGTATTTGCTCTCAAAATCTTGAGACACTATCTTTATGGCACAAAGTGTGTGGTTTTCACAGACCACAAAAGTCTCCAGGATATTCTTAATCAGAAGTAGCTGAACATGAGGTAACGATGATGGGTTGAGCTCTGGAACGATTACGATTGCGAGATTCGCTACCATCCTGGTAAGGTGAATGTCGTAGCCGATGCGCTTAGTCGAAAAGAACGAGCCAAGCTTCATTTTGTTCGCACTCTATCTGATATCCAATCTCGTGTCCTTCAAGCTCAACGATCTTGTGTAACCAAAGGCTTATTGAAATATGAGCTACCACTTCAACTTGAGCTTAAACTCGAAATGAAAGATGATGGGTTACTCTATTTCAAGGATCGTTTGTGGATCCCGAAGCAAGACGATCTTCGCACTTTAGTGATGGACGAATCTCACAAGTCTCGATATTCTATCTATCCTGGTGCTGACAAAATGTACAAGGATCTTCGTACTCGGTATTGGTGGCCTGGTATGAAAAGGATATTGCTTTGTATGTATCGAAATGCCTAACTTGTCTCAAAGTCAAGGCTGAACATCAATGACCATCTGGTTTGCTTGTACAACCAGAGATACCGGTTTGGAAGTGGGAGAACATTGTGATGGATCTCATCACTAAGTTACCACGTACCTCTAGATGTCACGATGCTATTTGGGTTGTTATCGATCGATTAACGAAGTCAACTCATTTTATTCCGATTCGCGAGGATCTATCTGCTGATAAACTTGCAAAGATTTATGTTGATGAGATTGTATCTCGACATGGTGTTCCTTTGGATATCATATCTGATCATAATGCTCGATTTTCATCTCATTTTTGGAAGACCATGCAATCTACTTTGGGAACCCAACTAAATCTAAGCACTGCTTATCATCCCCAAATAGATGGACAATCTGAGAGGACGATTCAAACGTTGGAGGATATGCTTAGAGCATGCGTGATATACTTTGGTGGTAATTGGGATTCTCATCTTCCGTTGATCGAGTTCTCTTACAACAATAGTTATCATGCTAGCATTAATATGACACCGTTCAAAGCTTTATACGGGCGAAAATGTCGTTCACCTGTCTGTTGGAATGAGATCGGTGAATCTCAGCTTACTGGACCTGAGCTTATTCTGGAAACAACAGATAAAATCAAGAAAATTCGTGATAATCTTGTGACAGCCAGAAGCCTTCAAAAGAGTTATGCGGATATGCGACGCAAGCCCTTAGAATTTCAATTCGGAGACCGTGTCCTACTCAAGGTATCACCTTGGAAGGGAGTGGTGAGATTTGGAAAGAAATGAAAACTTGCACCTCGATATGTTGGACCATTTAAGATTGTTGAAAGAGTAGGAAAGGTTGCCTATCGACTTGAGCTACCTCCTGAACTTGGGAATATTCACCCAACATTCCACGTGTCCAATTTGCGAAAGTGTTTAGCCGATGCCGATCTTCACATCCCACTCAACGAAATTCAAGTTGATGAAACGATGCACTTTGTCGAGAAACCTATGGAGATAGTGGACCGTGAAATTAAACAGTTGAAGAACAAGCGAGTTCGATTGGTCAAAGTTCGCTGGGAGTCCAAACGTGGCCCAGAGTTTACTTGGGAACGTGAGGACCCAATGAAAGCGAAATATCCGCATTTGTTTTCACAAGTTTCCTCTAGTTAAAATTTCGGGACGAAATTTCCTAAAGTAGGGGAGACTGTGACAACTGTGCTCTGTAATCGATGTACAATGTAAAACCATATCAATTATCAATAAAACAATGTGTTTTAGTGTTATTATATGTGTATTTGTGTTTGATGATTTTACGATCTGATTCGAGTTCGATTTCAACATCTAAATCGTTTTCTGGAATGTTATACGCAAACTGATGCATAAACGCAGTCAGCTTATCGCGACAAACATTCCGGAATAATGAAATAGGCTTAACATACCTTAAATAACCTTTATATAACTTAGAAATAAGTTTTGGATGGTTTGGTGTGTCGAAAACAAGTCTATCCGATCGCAGGGACTATTTGTGTCAAACTGCGAAAGTATGCCGATTCGTATGGTAACGAACATTCCAGAACTTGATCATAAGTTAAACATGCCCTAAATATCCTTTACATAGCTTAGAAATAGGCTTTGAGGTGTTTGGTGCGCAAACATAAACTTTTTGATCAATAGGGACTAAAAGCGTCAAAAAGTGCATAAGTTTGCATTTTCGCGCATAGCTTACGTTCTGAACATCCCCGGACATCCAAAAATTTTTGTAATCATTAAAATATTTTATTTTAGTGATTGGAATGCAAAAACTTCATTCGTTTCGCAATTTGGACCGTACACGCGTTCATTACGACTTCCGTCGTAATTAACCGAACAACGCAACCGTACGACCAAACGAACCGACACCCGAGATGTTTTCAAGCATATTTCATGTTCCCTATGCTTTAACATCATTGTGGAGCTTGAAAATGGGCTTGACGGGTGTTAGAAGTGCCGAAACGCGACGAAACAAGGTGCAGGGGCTAAATTGTTAATTTTTGAAAGTTGCTGGTCTGCAAGGTCCTTACGGACCGTATGCTTAGGACCTTATGGTCCGTAAGCTTTACCAGCACAGCAGATTTGCAGAAACATTGAATCTGGTCTCTTAAAATGGTTTTGATGGTTTTTAACCCCTGAATTTTGATATTATGGACTGGTATTTGAATTCCCCTTGTATTGCAAAACCATGTCCCCAAGTGTAAGGCCTAGATTGAAGCTCAATTATCAAGAAACGATCTTAACGGTTCTTCGAAATCTATATAAACCCAAGCTTTTCATTCATTTCAGCTCACACTTTGCTCTAAATTGCTCTAAGTTGAAGCCTTAGCTTCATACCTGAGTATTTTAGATCAAAACTTCCTTGCTTGGACCTTTTGAGAGTATTCTTTCATGCTTTTTATGTATTTCAAGCGTGAAAGTCAAACAGTGTTTGAATTTCTGCTTTGACCATGAATTGGTCAACACAAAGTTCGTTCGAACTTTGCAACGTGAGCGTAATCACGATGGTTATAGTCCCTTGTGACTATACCTACTGATTACCACGTTGATTAGGCGTAGTGACGAGTCACAGTTTCGGTCAAAATGCGTATTTATGCGTATTTTACAACCAAACTATTCTTGGGTATCAAAACCCTTTGTTTTGATATCAAAACCCATTTTCTAACTTAGTTAAACATGTTTTAACATGTTTAACTCGTCACTTTTTGTCTAGTGCTTGTATAGGGTCGTAAGTCAAGCGGTCTTGACAACCGCTTAGACTTTCGAACCCGACCCGTTTGGTCGATCTTTAGGATTCGACCAAGCATATTTAGTGACCATAGTTGTATAGGGAATAACCTTCCGAGGTTATACCTTATGGTCACTTAGTTTAATTAGTTGTATGATAGGTATTTTATATGCCTTAGGAAAATGACCAAAATGCCCTTTTTATGCATAATTGAATTTTAAGCATAAGTAACTTAACTTTTATCACTTAAACTGATTACAACATATTTAAACATGTTTAGGCATATAATACTTGTCATAGGACTAGTTAGGCGTCTCGAACGCGCTTTTGCGCTAACGACGCGTTAAAGTAGCGTAAGCTACCTTAATGGGTCGTAACGGGTCGAAAGCACTTAGGTTAGGTTCCAATTTAAAATGTAGGCTTTGTTAAACCATATCACATGAGTTCCAATACTCATTTGGTTTATGAAACCTCATTCTATCCGATCTTCCGATTTAGGTGTCGATTTATTAACTAGGCGATCCGAATTACTAGGTGCTACTTGATTTCCCTGGTTTGCTTGAGCTTTGTTGAGTTCTTTAGATCAAGGATACTTGCAATTCGATGTGAGTACATAGTTCCCCTATTTTACTGTTTTCAATTATTTTGGGGTGATTCAAATGTGTTAAACGATTTCAATATTTTTTTTTACGATGGTTTCAAAAATGGTTAATTTGGTTTATATAAAACTAATAATGATTTCGATAATGTGAACAAACTTGTTGGACGTAGTTTCATAATGAATAACATTCAGTAGTTTTGGTCGAACCGACCAGTATTAGGTTATGGTACCATAGGATCTGACAAATCCCGTTATCAGACTGCACCCATGGTTATGTGTGGGGGTTATGTGGGTAACGACCGAATCTGTGATTGTTAACTTACCCTTTGGTGGTTTGTTAATGCGAGATTAGCGATAGACGAGTTACGAAGGTTTGGATGTTATTAGCGAGATGACCAAAAGTAGTTTTCACAATTAAAATGAGAATGGTTTAAACGATTGAAACGATTTGAACAAGTTAAACGAATTGAATAAACGATTGGTTTTGGGTTGTGATTAGATAATGGGACAGGCGTAACATGATAAAAGCATGGTAGATACGCCGCTGGTACTTCTTATATATAAGTGTTTTTATCATATTACATTCCGTGGTATTATTTAGTTCACTTGGACAAACGATTTTAAAACGATGTCACATAACGATGTTTTCTAAATGATATAAACTATACGAGTTTTCCTAACGAGATGATTTACAATTTGATTTAATTAAACAAATGTTTTGGGTTAAGAATCATGGCTACGAGATTTTATAAACTATAACCCACTTGATTTGAGTTGGTTAATTATGTTGCAATACTATACACTTTTCAAAACAAGGTTTTAAATGAGGTATTGCAACATGTAAACGAGCCATGAATCCGACACTTTCATAAAACCTATGTGCTCGCCAGCATTTCTTTGCTGACTTTGTTTTTACATATGTTTCAAGTGTTGTTGAATGATGTTGACTGCTAGGATGCATGCTCACTTAGGACTGGACGGGGCCTTAGTGACTTAATAACAATGATAGACTATGTTTAACTTGTTTGTTTAAATTTCAAGACAATGTAAATGGTTAATATTTAAATAAAACAAAACTTCTGAATCCATGTTTGTGAAACACTAATTCTGTTGCTCCACTCCCCGATGTTTTCGCCGCGGTTTGGTTGTTTTAACGCGGTCGGGGTGTGACAAGAATAAATTCTGGAAGACCATGGATAACCCCGACCACCGAAATTAGCTCCCCTCAAGAAATCTATTTCTCTCCACTTCTCACGACATCATGAATAAACACGAGCAGTAACGTCATTCAAAAAAAATATTTGATGTGAAGCACTTTAAGATCATTGGTTTCATCAAAATACATTCCACATGTATCACAGTTTCGAACATACCACTGACAAAAGTAGTCGTCGGACAACAACTTATGGCACCTGGTTGTTGGATTCCAAAGGATCAGCTCACAGCAACTCTGTTCATAGCACACTAACAACAGCCCATTAAGCGACGCTAGAATACGTAAGAATCTAGGGTGAACATTGTCAGGAAAGTGATGTGTTAGCTTGTAACCACATCCAAATTCCCACCTATTACGTCGTCAACAACAATTGACATATCTTGCAAGGAGAGATATTTCTTATGTAGTGAATTTCCAATTCGATAAGAATGCATCATCTCAAACAAATGAGTTGACAGTTCCTTACGGAAATCTTTGCAAACACATTTCAAACAACCAATAGCTTTGGCAGGGAGCCTTGTGAATATTTCATCGACGATCATTGCAAACCCAAGCTTTTCCATTTTATGATCTATGGGGCTACAATATAAAATATAATAAATGAAATATGATTGAGACAATTTGATATGTAAATGTTTATATATAAACACAATGTATACAACCGCTTTTCATACACGACCATGTGATAAAATAAGACTAACCAACCACGTAACTTATATAAAAAAACTATTAATGAAAGCAGTTTAACATTGTATTAACACAATCTTAAACAACTGCAGATGTTAACAAGTATTGACCATTCTACAAACATTTTGTAACACAATGTATACTATAATATACAATTTCGTTGGTAAAACAAAAACAATTGTAAAAAAACACAATTCATGTTATCAGGTTTGTAGGCCAACTTCACCTACATCTATAGTAAAATAAATTAAACTGAAGATATTATATAATATATGACTAAATAACCACAATGTAATGTATTAAAAAATCTACACAAAAAACTATTTGAAATTCAATATCTTATCAGGCTAACTTTTGATAAACAAAACACAAGATTCAATTAGAATAAAAAACAACTGTTGATGTTAGCAGTTTTCACTTTTCTGCAACTGCTTTTTAACACACATTCATGACTTGTAATAAATGATAAACATGCAGGCTACATATACAAAAAAAAAGCAGTTAAAGTTATCAAGATCTGACAAGTATATTACAAGAAAGCCAAAAAAACACAATGTATACTATAATATACAATTTCATTGCTAAAACACAAACCATTGTAAAAAACACAATTCATGTTATTAGGTTTGTAGGACAACTTCACCTACTTCTATAGAAAAACAAATTAAACTGAAGATATTAGATGTTTGATATAATATATGATTAAATAACCACAATGTAATAAATCATAAACATGCAGGTTAAATATACAGAAAAAAAATTGATGTTATCAGGATCTCCCAAGGATATTACACAAAAGCCAAAAAAAAACACAATATATACTATAATATACAATTTCTTTGGTAAAACACAAATCATTGTAAAAATCACAATTCATGTTAACAGGTTTGTAGGACAACTTCACCTACATCTATAGTAAAACAAATATCATACCAGACTAACTTTTGAGAAACAAAACACAAAACTCAATTAGAATAAAAAACAACTGTTCATGTTAACAGTTTTCACTTTTCTACAACTGCTTTTTAACACACATTCATGAGTTGTAATAAATGATAAACATGCAGGTTACATATACAAAAAAAAAAAAAAAAAAAACAATTGATGTTATCAAGATCTCCCAAGGATATTACACAAAAGCCAAAAAAAAAAAAACACAATGTCAAATATAATATACAAATTCATTGATAAAACACAAACCATTGTAAAAAACACAATTCATGTTATCAGGTTTGTAGGACAACTTCACTTACATCTATTCTAAAACAAATTAAACTGAAGATATTAAATGTTTGAAATAATATATGATTAAATAGCCACAATGTAATGTATTAAAAATACTACACAAAAAACTATTTGAAAATCAATATCATACCGGACTAACTTTTGAGAAACAAAACATAAGATTCAATTAGAATAAAAAAACAACTGTTTATGTTAGCAGTTTTCACTTTTCTACAATTGTTTTTTAACACATATTCATGACTTGTAATAAATGATAAACATGCAGGCTACATATACAAAAAAAAAAAAAGCAGTTAATATTATCAAGATCTCACAAGTATATTACAAAAAAGCCAAAAAAACACAATGTATACTATAATATACAATAAATCATAAACATGCAGGATACATATACAAAAAAAGCAATTGATGTTATCAGGATTTCCCAAGAATTACACAAAAGCCAAAAAAACACAATATATACTATAATATACAATTTCGTTGGCAAAACACAAACCGTTGTAAAAAAACACAATGACTTATTATCCAACTATTAAGAACATCAATAATTGTGTCTATATTTAAGATAATAATTACTTTTTATTCGATTGCGATTAGTAACTACAACTGTTCTTATATTCTCATACATCGAATTGTCATACGTACTAACATAAAATCTTACATCTAATTCACACAATTTAAAAATTTTAAGTAACTATTTTTAAATTGATTAACATAGCAATTGCTAACACCATTAAATAAAGATAGATGAGATCTGTCAAAGTTAGATGTTTATGATATAGATAGTGTTTTTTTTTCATGTTTGCAACTCTAAATTCAGGCACAATTTAACATCAAAATAAACTAAATCAATTACAATTCTCCAGATGGTCGCTTGAAGAAATTAAACTGAAGATATTAAATGTTTGAAATAATATATGATTAAATAACCACAATAAAAAAACGACCATTATAAAAAACACAATTCATCCAGACTAACTTTTAAGAAACAAAACAAAACATTCCATTAAAATAAAAATACCACCAATAACTCTTAATAATTGATTACAAACCACTTCACTATAACAAAAACTATGACTAAACTTAACAAAACTACTTATAAGGAAAGTAAAAACCTACGCTTTAACTCCATTGACTCATTAACTTGTTTATATAACTCTAACATCTGTGACATTAACTGAACATCTTTCGTCCCATTCTCACTGTTATTCAAAGTGCCAGGTCATGAACAGCAGTTGGAGGCAATAAACGCAACGTCTCAGATACATCATCACGAGAGCCAACTCCAGTCCTCAAAGCATGAAAGCATTTCCTTAGATCTTTAGCAAACTCTACCTCAGCTTCTAATTCTTCCATCACTGCTTTATAAAACAGTTCCTTCAAATCTTCTCCTTGATTACTTGATGAAGCCATTGAAAAAAGTTTACTTTTTAATTAGATATCGGTAAAACTTAAATAACTTGAGATACAATATACATGAAATGTCTGTGTGTGTGTGTATATATATATATATAGGGTTGGGTTCATTTCAGAACTCTAAATAATTACAGAACCTTCAGAACTCCTAATAAACAATCATTTGTTGGTGCACTTGTGTCTGTACTTTGTCTGTATTTTGTAATGATATAAAACGATGTCTTTTGTAGTCGTGTTACGTCTTAGATGTGTTTATGTGTGTGCTTAATGTAAGTTTGACCAGTCAACCATCCTCCTGGTTTGACTTGGTCAAACAGTTAGAAAAAGGTTTGTAAGTTGTGTAGGTCGAAGGATGAGTCATCGAAGGATTGTTTATATCCTTCGATGAGCTTGAAAGATAACCTTCGATGGATATAGATGGACCTCGAAGGATGTCAATCCTTCGAGGTATATGTGGATCCTTCGATAGGTTGTATCTCGATAGATGATCTTTCGATCAGTCTAATTGATCCTTCGACCAGACGAGCTGTGAAGGTTATATATACTGATGTAATGTGTTCACTTCAGTGTGTGAGTGAACCTAGTCTTGTAGAGAGCGTATTTTCAGTTTGGTCAAGGGCTGTAACCGTGTCCACTGAAATACAAGAGAAAACTTTGATATCTTGTGTGTCTACCTTTCTCTTTGTAGCTTGTGTTCTCATTATAAACTACCGGTTTGCATTCTAGCTTGGATTCCGCACTTGCTAGTGTGTTAAACTTAACAAGGATAAGGTTTAACCTCAACCTCCGAGGGACCTACAAGTGGTATCAGATCCGTGGCTCTTTTCCTTGTTAAAAACCGAGTTTATACAAGACTTTGGAGTGTTTGGACAAAAACTCACACGGGTTAACATCTGTTTTTAGTGTTTTTCTCACAGTTCTTAACGTAAAAACGTGTTCTAAACTAACCGGGTGTGTTAAAGGACGGGTTGGGTAACTTAAAAACTTGTTTTTAAGATGTTTGGTAATTTCCGGCCAAATTCCGGCTTACTCCGGTGACCGGTTTCTGGATAAGAACCTTCTTTTTAGGCAATATTTTATTAGTCAAATCTGGGTTGGCAGAAAGTATGGTCTGAACATACCTTCTGCCGAAAGTTTTTACCAACCAATCACCTTTTCACCAACCTGTCAACTTTTGTCAACTGTGTCAGTGGAGATCGAAGGATATCCTTCGAAGTCGAAAGATCATCTTTCGATCAAAGGAGGTTCGATAGATAATCATCTTTCGAACATCCTTCGAAGTCTGTGACTTATCTTTCGATCCAAGGAATCTTTTCGAAGGATATATCTGTCGATCTACAGGTCTCATTCGAAAGACAAGGATCCTTCGATTGGAGAGTCTTTCGAAATCATTGTTCGAAACTCAACAGTGATCTTTCGAACACTGTTGATCTTTCGAACACTGTTGATCCTTCGAACAAGTTCTGTTCTTTCGATCCTAATCTGTTTAAGCTTAACAAGTTTGTGTTTTTCAGGTCTTTCGATCAAAGATCCTTCGGCTGTTTGCTATCCTTCGAGATTTTAACATAGTTTGTGAAAAATTAAATTTTAAAAGGGGAAAACTTGTTTTTCAAATTTTAAATATATTTTTCACTTAATATATTAATTGTCTTTATAAAATGGGAACAAACGGTCAGTGGGATCCAACCGCGTGGACTCAAACAACTTTGACTCCACAATCATCAGTTACGCAATCATCAGCTACGCAATCTCTGTCAGATTTCAACAAAAATGCATGGATGCAGGCTATTGCCCCACCTCAAGCTGCAATGATAACTGCAAATCAATGGGCATTGGTCACAAATCAAAGCAGCAGCATTCAAGCTATGATGCAGAACGACAGTGAAACTGGTATAAGCACAAAACCGCCAAAGCTGAATCACATCAATGATTGGGGATGGTGGAAAGAAAGGCTGAGAACTTATGTTCAGGGGCAAGGTCAAGATCTATGGATGTGCTTCTTTACTCCATTTGAAAATGAATTGGAAGTTGCAGGATCTAATCCACAAACTTACAGCACTATGTCTGAGGAGGATAAGAAGAAATTTGAGTTAGAGAAGAAAGCATTCATGATTCTCACACAAGCTCTTCACAGAGACATTTACCACCAGTTTGTTTACTGCACGACTACTAAAAGCTTGTGGGATATGCTCACGTTACGATGTGAAGGAAATGCTCAATCTAGAAAGATCAAGCAAGAATTGTTGAAGAAAGAGTTTGAAGGATTCACGTGTATGGAGAATGAGACTTTGGCAGAGTTATCTACAAGGTTCCATCATTTGTTGAGCGAGATGTTTGCCTTTAGAGTTACTGCCACTCCACAAGAAATGGTGAAGAGATTTGCTGATAGCTTACCAGCAAAGTGGAGCAGTTATCTTGAAATTCTCAAAGAAAATGGTGTTCTAGACACAATCACTGTGTATGAGTTAATTCAGAAATTGGAGAACAAGGATGTAGAAGAAAAGCTTAAGGCAAAAAGAACACTAACTCCTCAAAATCCAGAGATGTACTATGGGATTGCAGGAGGCATCAGTGGAGAAAAACCAGTTTCTCAACATGCGAAGCTTCAAACAGCCTTCATCTCAAACACCGGGCCTTCCACAACAAATCAGTTTGATCCTTCAGCATACACGATGTTCTCAAGACCAGATTCTTCTTCTCTACAACAGGATGTGCAACCTGCTCCTCAATTCACACCACCGCCTTTCTTAGACCCAAGCAGAGCTCAGCAGCAACAACCGCAACAGCAAGGGTTTTATGGAAGCTCTTCAAACTTTCAAGCCACTTCCAATCCGAACACAGTCAGATTAGACACTTCCAGCTTTTCCAAAGTCAGTGTCGAAGTAGCCAAGGAGCATATGGAGATGTTGAACACCTTGGTTAGTGCTTATTGTGGATTGGTTGCAGGTCAGATTGGGAATATCAATCTAACCAATGAAGATTATCAGCAAGTGGATAGGGAAGAGTTTGAAATGATGGATATCAAATGGGCTCTTGCTAGTGCAATTCGAAGAGCAAAGAAGTTTATGGAAAGGACGGGGAGAACCAACTTGAATAGCAACAACAACACCAAGTATGGTTTTGATAAGAATGCTGTCACTTGCTTCAATTGTGGTGAAAAGGGTCACTTCAAGCGGGAGTGTCAGAAGCCTCCTAAGCAAGGAAATCAGAATCCCTTCAGGAATCAAGGACAGCCACAACAGCAACAGAACAACAATGACAGATCAATAGTGCCGGTTGGAAGAAATGAATCTGGATCCACAAACACTAATCCCCACAGAGGATTGGTTGTTCAAGCTGATGAAATCTGCAATTGGAACCTTCAGCTTGGAGAAGGAGGAAATGGTGGAACAGCATGTTATGCTAAAGTGATTGAGAAGGTCGTAGAACCCGTGTCTGCTGGTGAATCTTCAGAAGATGAAGATAGTTCGGGTTATAGTGGGAGCATGGATGGGGAATCACTTGATGCTGGTGATTTATCAAGTGATGCTTTAGATTTGGAAGTTGATGAGCTTTTGGCTGAAGCTGAAGCATTATGCAAGAGGAGATCTATTCTTTGCCAGAAATCTGCTGGAACTTCCGAGAAGCTTGCTCAGTTCTTCTCTGAAGATGGATCTTTTTCTTTCCATTCAGCCTTTATGGCTAATGTCGACAGTTCATCAAGTCAGGTATGTGTCGATGAACCCACTGTAGTTAGTTGTGAAAATTGTGATAGCTTAAATGTTAAATATGCTGAAAAGGAAAGTCAGTTTGAAATCACATACAAACACAATCAAGAATTGATTGTAGATCTTTCTAAAGCAACTGAAGCTAACTTGTTTTTAACCAGAAATGAAAAGGAATTTAAAGCAACAATTGCGTCATTAAAACATGATGTTTCAGAATTACAAAAGGCTGTTTTGCGAAAACAACATGCTAACAACAATCTTATTGACACAATTGAAAAGCAAATGGTAGAGTTGGCAACAGCTCGATGTGAATGTGAAACAATTAAGCAGAAACTGGAAAGCTATTCCAATTCCCGCTTTGTATTGGATCACATCATTGACGTTCAAGAGAGAAAGAAAAAGGGGGATAAACCATGTATTGGATTCAAATCATGTCCTCCCCCAATGAATCACAATTACTCCAAATTGCCTGATGACGAGGATATGCCCCGTTTTGAACCTACTGTGCCACTCAGTCTAGATGACTTTGCAGCAGGCCTCGGGTTCACAACTGGTACATCATCCTCGGGTCAATCAGAATCTGAGAATGTGACAGATTCATCGTGTGTTAAGGAACAGAGTCCTCCCATTGTTGAGGATGCTGATTCTTCGGATGATGAATCTGAAGAGATTGTGAAACAACAGTCTAACTCGGTTACAACAGATATTCCAATTGAGAATCACATCCTGTGTGATCCACCAGTGAAACCGAGTAAGACTGAAACGTCAAAAGCAATGGAGTCCCTTGTATCTAGCCGTGAAGAGAATAACTTGTTGTACATGCTCAAAGGAGATAGCAAAATCTACTCTAACAAAGATTTTCCACTTAAAAATGTAAATCAAGATTTAATTGAGCAAATTTTTGAAGGATGCACTGATAAGTTTTTGGGGAACAAAAGTGGCAAAGTTACCGTCACTCAATGTGATCCAATTCCGTGTGAACAGATTAGAAAACAATACGGAAACCAAAAACTACCATTTGAGCGAAAACAACAAGTCAACTCCGGAAAGGGTAAGGTACAGGGAAAGAAGGCTCAGAACAAGAATGTTCAAGCACCTAAAGTTCAGCAGCCTAAGACTGAACAACCAAAGGTTCAACAACCTAAAGTTGAACAGTCCAAGGCTACTCAACCTAAGGCTGCACAACCTAAAATTCAACAATCAAGGGTTGAGCAACCTAAGGTTCAACAACAAAAGGTGCAAAACAAAAGAGCTCCTGTTAAGAAGCGAGGACCGAAAATGAACTTTGTTGGATCCACGGGTTCAGACAAACTTGAAACATTTCAGGATAAATCTAACCTTGAGTTTATACAACAGTTTAGAATTTTAAAACGAAATGATCAGAATAATTACACCCAACACACCAACGGATGTGATTTAGGCCCAAGCACGTCTAGATCACAAAGTTCATTGTCTGGTTCTCCGTCTGGTCATCAACATGTTTCTCCGAAGTTTGTAGAGCGGAGAACATGTTTTGAATGTGGGACAGTTGGGCATATTGTAAGATATTGCCCACACGTGCAAAAGCTGAAGTCAACAACGAGTGCTCCCCAAGAAATCGATTACCGAAAACGATCAGTTTCCCCGAAACAAGACCCACGTGTCTTGAAAGAAAGGGAAAAGAAGTTAAAGCAAAAGAATCAAAAGGTAATTGAAAAGGCCCTAAAATCAGAGGTCAAGGAAGAAAAACCTGTACAAGCAAAATCTGAAACTGTAAAACCAGTAAATGCTAAAACAATAAATTCAAATACTGGTAAAGGACAAACAGCTTGGAAGCAAAAACAGGTAATTCAATCAGGGGGAGCACCACATGTTCTTTTTCCTAATCATCAAGTGATTGAAATCACTTTCCTTGATGATCAAGGACGACCCAAGTCCACAAAGGCTTGGGTCCCCCTCTCAAACTGATAAGTTAACTGTATGTGCAGGCGGCTCCAGGAGGAACTATTAATAGTCATTGGATTGTTGATAGTGGGGCTTCCAGGCACATGACGGGCGACTACCGTCTTCTTTTCGATGTGCGAAGTATAAGAGGAGGATATGTTGCATTTGCTGGAGACAAAGGAGGGTATATCACCGGCGAAGGAATGATCTCAAATGGAGTTGTGAGTTTCGACAAAATCAATTATGTGCAACAGTTGGATCACAATCTCCTAAGTGTTTCTCAGATCTGCGACAAGAAGTTCACCGTGCATTTTGATGATGCCGGTTGTTATGTGCTGAAGCCAGGATTCAAGATTCCCGAAGAATGGATTCTCTTATCAGCACCAAGAGTTAATGATTTGTATGTCCTCGATATGAGCCAAGCAATAACCAAGTCCAAACAAGTTACTTGCTTTATTTCAAAAGCCATTGAAAAGGAGACGATCTCTTGGCACAGACGGATGGGTCATATTCACTTCAGAAAAATGAATCACCTTGTCAAAAACAATCTGGTGAGAGGTGTCAATGTGAAGAATTTTCAACTTCAAGATGTCTGTGTGCCGTGTCAGAAAGGGAAGCAGATCAAGAAATCACATCCATTGAAGAAGGTTAACACTGTAAACATGCCACTCGAACGTCTGCATATGGACCTTTTCGGCCCAGTCAAACACAAGAGTGTGCACGGGGAAGTTTTCTGCCTGGTAGTCACTGATGACTATTCAAGATTTTCATGGGTTGATTTCATGGTCCACAAGAGCGAGACTCCAGAAATCCTAAAGAATTTGATCACCTTGTTGGAAAATCTTTATAATCTAAAGGTGAGGCGAATTCGAAGCGACAACGGAACCGAGTTCAAAAACAGGGTTATGGATGAATTTTGCACTGCAAAAGGAATCCTTCATGAATATAGCTCTCGGTACACGCCACAACAAAACGGAGTCGCTGAAAGAAAGAACAGAACCTTAATTGAGACTGCAAGAACCATGTTGGTTGAGTCTCAGCTTCCAGTTCGATTCTGGACTGAAGCTGTTGCCTCGGCTTGCTACACGTTAAACAGGGTTCTCACAGTGAAAAGACATGGCAAAACGTGCTTCGAACTTCTACACAAGAACACTCCTGACTTAGAATATCTAGAACCTTTTGGTGCACCATGTACCATGATTGAGCCTGACGGGAAGTTTGGTGCCAAAGCTATCGAAGGTTACTTCCTTGGGTATGCTACTCCTAATCTGCGAGTATGGAACCTGACTACCAAGAGGATTGAAGAGTGGGGTGAAGTAAGAGTTCAAAGATATTCTAATCCTCCGAAGCCTTCTGGAGATCCATGGATGTTCGATTATGATGGTCTTTTCAACTCATTCAATCTGCCGACATTTGATGATGACAATGCAATTGCTCAAATGTTGTCTGAAAGCGAGAATGCGACTGGCTCTCAGTTAGCTCGCCCAATCATTGTTGACTCACAAGCATCTTCTTCTGTCAACAATCTCGCTTCAAATGAGGTGTTTAATGATGCTGTCGACTACAATTTGTCATAGGAAGATGAGGAGTATGTTGATGCAAATGATGGTGAAGCACGGGGTCCGGTTCAAGGTACTTCAGAAGCAACGGATCCAGTGTCTGCGCCAATTGTCCAAGAAGAAAATGCATCATCTTCTACAACTCAACAGCTTCAGAATGATATCGGGAATTTAAATATCAATAACTTGAGGACCAATGTTGAAATTCCTCTAGTTCCTGAAACCCGAATTCATAACATTCATCCTCAGCAGAATATTATAGGTGATGTTCTCAGTGGTGTTAGGACAAGAAATCAAATCAGAAATAACGAAAATGCTGGCTTGTATGCTGAGATACGAGAATCGGGACAACAAAATGATTGGTCTTTCGCCTGCTATGTTAGCCAAGAAGAGCCTAGATCTTGGAAGGAGGCATTGAAAGATGATTCCTGGGTGGAAGCCATGCAAGAAGAACTTCAGCAGTTCGAGAAGTTGGGCGTATGGAAATTGGTTGATAGGCCCGACAATTACAAGAAGATCGGAACTCGTTGGGTATTTAAGTGCAAGAAGGATGACCGTGGGATTGTTGTCCGAAACAAAGCAAGGTTAGTTGTTCAAGGCTTCAGTCAGATAGAAGGTATTGACTACAATGAAGTGTATGCTCCTGTTGCACGTCTGGAGGCTATCAGAATCTTTCTAGCCTACGCATCATTCAAGAAATTCAAGGTGTACCAGATGGATGTTAAGAGTGCATTTCTACCTGGAGTAGTCGAAGAGGAAGTATATGTCGAGCAACCACCGGGGTTTGAAGATCCATTACATCCTGACAGAGTTTTACTACTTAACAAAGCATTATATGGTCTTCATCAAGCACCTCGAGCCTGGTATGAGACACTGTCTACCTACTTGCTGAACAACGGGTTTAGACGGGGTTTGATCGACTGTACCCTCTTCATCAAAGAAAAAGGTCAAGATCTTCTGTTGGTACAAGTATACGTCGATGACATTATCTTTGGTTCTACCGATGATAATCTATGCAAGGAATTTGAGAAGGTGATGCAAGATCGATTCGAGATGAGTGCGATGGGTGAAATGACGTTCTTTTTGGGTTTGCAAGTTAATCAGTCCGAATCTGGAATTTTTATCCATTAAACCAAGTACGTCGGAGACATCTTGAGCCGGTTCCAGATGTCCGATTCGAAGCCAATTTCTACTCCTCTTCCGCAGAATCACGGGATTACTCCGGATGAAAAGGGGGAAGCTGTGGACTCTTCACTTTATCGTGCCATGATTGGATCTTTAATGTATCTCACTGCATCAAGACCCGACATTATGTATCCAACGTGCCTTCTCACCAGATACCAAGCAAATCCGAAGGTCTCTCACTATGCTGCTGTCAAAAGGATTTTTCGTTATCTGAAGGGTTGCCCTGACACCGGGTTATGGTACCCTAAGGATGATAACTTCGATCTCAAAGCTTACAGTGATTCTGATTTCGGTGGCTGCAAGAAAGATGGAAAATCAACTACAGCAGGATGTCAGTTCTTAGGCAATCGCCTAGTCACTTGGCAGTGCAAGAAGCAGACATGTGTGGCTACGTCTACATGTGAAGCGGAATACATTGTTGCGTCTAGTTGCTGCTCCCAGGTTCTATGGATCCAACAACAGATGCGGGACTACGGTTTTGAATTCCTAACTACTCCTATTTATGTTGATAATGAAGCTGCTCTACAGATCACTAGAAATCCTGTACAGCACTCAAAAACGAAGCACATCGATATTAAATATCACTTCATATGTGATTGCTTTGAAAAGAGACTTATCGATGTGGTTCACATTCATACCGATCACCAACGTGCCGACCTTTTTACCAAAGCATTTGATAAATCAAGATTCGATTATTTACTTTTGGTAAACGGCATAAAGGTGAAGCAAGAGTAACCGACATCGGAAAATCGTTTTTGTAAATATTTTTCTTAAAAAAAAAAAAAAATTGTGTCTTTTACTTTCCTTGTTTTTAAATTTTAGGGGGAGAAAGCTTCAAAGAAAATTCAAAAACATTGAAAAACCGCAAAAATACAAAAATATGTCTTTACTTTATTTACTTTCTGCATTTAAGGGGGAGAAAATTCAGAAAAACACAAAAACAATAGAAAAACAAAAATGAGTTTCTTGGCAAGATAAGAGAAAATGATATTACATCAGAGGTCGGTCGAAACATGTTTCTGGAAATCAAAAGAAAAGAAAAAAGATAAGTAGCTCTACTAATGATGTACCGGTAGACTCACGATCATTTTAAAGTGTGCAGGGGATATAAACATAACGAACTGAAAACCGCGTGGGAACCGCTCATTGGCATATGGTCTTGGTACCGAAATTTCGTTTGATAGATTGCCGAGGTTCTGAGATATTTGGGGTTTATGCTGTTTATCATCTGGGTATCATGGTTGTATCTTTTACCGAAAAAAAAAATAAATAAATAACGGGGACGCAAGTCTAGATCTTCCATGATACCATACATACGTGTACATATTGCATTCGACCTCAATAAGTGATAAACAATCACATGTCCAATCAAATAAGTGATAAAATATCACAGTTATCCGGGAGTCAAGTTCGTCTCTTTGCTGTACGAAAGTACTGACCTGTTCACGGACTTGCTCCTGTGCCCTCATGCATATGAAAATCAAGTTCCTCATCAATAAGTGATTCTATCACATAGGGCTTGTTTTCAAATCAAATAAGTGACTTGTTCACATTTTATATACGTTAAAAACGGATGATAAATGGTATACTCCCCAGTAAGATGAACTCTCGTGCATACCTTGATACGGGAATGTGTCGTGAGTGGATGAACACCGGTCGGTAAGTATAAATCATACCTTAATGTATCTCAATGCATTATGATTACACTTGATCGTTGAGTTTAAGTGGATAACAATATCGGTAATTGTGATAGAATACTTATCCTCTTCTGTAAAAGAATATTAAAAGGAAATGTGTTTTGACAAAAGACCGCAAACTGATATGATTCTCTTCGCCAGAAACTCGCAAAAATATTGTTGTGTTTGTACATATTTATTTATTGCTTATCTTTAGTGCTTAACTTTTATTGTCTTTTAAACAGTTTTTATCGTTTGGTGCATATCAGCGCGACATTAGCGGTGATGTCGGTTGATAACATTCAAAGGATTCTAAAATTGTTGTCTTTTATTGTTGTCTTTTATTTTATCAAAATCCAAAAAGATTTTCAATTTAATCTTATTTTTTATTAACCGATGTTGGTACTCGATCTGATATCTGGCAAGCCGAAATACTTCATAAAACTGACCTTTGCAGAACTTCATAACGGACAATTTTTCAAAACAGTCATTTCTGAAAGCTTTTAAGAATTTGAAGGGCTTAAATTGAAAATTCCCAAAAATCCAAAGTGTTGGTGGAAATCTGATCCTTCGAGGAAGCAATGGCCCTCGAAAGATCAGAAGGTCAATGAAAGTCAATCATCTCAGTCGAAAGATGAATTGGTCAACGAAGGATTTGACCAATTTGATCTTTCGAGCTGATCAGACCTTTTTGAAAGATGGATAAGGTCGAAAGATATCCTTCGAGGATTCCCACAAATATCTTGTATCCTTCGATCCAGATCCTTCAAATATCTGGTATCTTTCGATCCAGATAGGGATCCTTCGACCCAAAGCTGATCTTTCGAAACACCTTTTCATCTTTCGAAAGGTCATCTATCCTTCGAGACGGTTCGACTTTCGAGGTCAGAGTATAAAAGGGTGTCTTCTTCTTCACTTCATCATAACTGATCAATTTCACTATTTCAAAAACCTCCATTCCTACCGAAACTCTGCCAAAATTGTATCAAAAAGTTAGATTATCAGGATTTCATCTACAATCTCAGTAGGATAACCCTAATACACGGTTCAAACAATAACATAAACATTTCATCTGATCATGTGTGTTTTGTTTTGTAATGTGAATATGTTTGTTGTAGGTTTTTGATGTTTATAATGTTATATCTTGACTGTTGTTTTGTGTTTCAGAGTCCTTGTCTTGATTTTTGATGGTCTGAAAGTGTTTTGTGTGTTCTTGAATGAATCGGTTCATGTGTGTGGTTGTATCCGGGTTGGGGTTTTGTGTCCGGGGTTGGGTTTGATATTGTTATGTCTGTTTTAAGTGTCTTGTTAGTAATGTTTTAAATGGTTTGATGTTTAATGTACCTAAATGATCTGAAACCACTTAAAACACACTTAAAACTGTCACCGAAAAACGATGAACAGTGTCGCCGGAAAATCGCCGATGAACAGTGTCACCGGATCATCCTTCGATCTCGAAAGATGATGTCTTAACCTCGAAAGATGGCCTGCAAAATATCCTTCGAACTGAGGATCGAAGGATACTAAGCCTTTCGAAGGATCATCCTTCGGTTGATCAGATCTTTCGATTGATCAAATATCTTTCAAAATTTTTATCTTTCGAAAGTTGATCTTTCGATAAGGCCTGTCATCTTTCGAAGCATATAACATCTTTTGATCAATGTGTCATCCTTCGATGCCTAAATGGGATCTTTCGAGACAGAACACTTAGAAATTTTTCAAGAAATTGAAATCTTTCTAAGTGTGAAATCCTTGTTGACTGTTGATTGTTTCTCATTACGTGTCCGTGTTTTCATGAACAGAAATGGCACCGAAAGAAAAGAAGGAACGGGCAAAACCAACCAAGAAAGAAAAATCGGAAGTTGAATCTATGTCGGAGCCACGACACAACATGGCCGCGTATTTGCAACCGGAAGGCAAAATCAGTCCGGAATTCACGGGAATAATGGAGTATCTTCATCGCACTCGTATCAACTATGCAATCACTACACAGCACACTGCTTATCAGTCTCATATCAAGGAGTTCTGGAATTCGGCTGTGGTTGAAACAGTGGATAACAAGGAAGTGATTAGTGGATCAGTTGCTGAGAAACCCGTGGTGATTACAGAAAACACTATCAGAGCACGTCTGCAACTAGGAGATCAACCAGAAGATTCTACTTCTATTGATTTACAATGTCAGCGGGGCTTGCTGATGAGGCTACGGTACAGCGATAACGTTCTTGCAAATCAGATCAACAAAAAGTTTATGCCGCTTCGATACAAGCTCTTATTGCATATCCTTATTCACTGCCTGAGCAACAAACGATCTGGATATGATATGTCGCCGATTGATTTAACGGGATTGTTTACGGCTTTGATTCTGAACAAGCCTTTCAACATATCACGCTATATTTTCGACAATCTGAAAGAAAATGCTCGAAGGCCACTCCCGTCAGCAACTCAACGAACATCTACCAAGTTTTGGCTATATCCTAGATTCCTGCAGATGATGATTGATGATCAGATTCCTGATCTTCCTAAAGCTGAAGCAGATGTTCTACCTGTCAATCCGATGAATGAGCGTACACTGCTGATTTTCAAATCCATGTCCAACTATAAGGAATCGGATCCAATTAGAAAGCTTATTGGTCATCTCGATGTTCCGGCCTACGAGGCACCGCAGAACAACAAATGGCGTCGAGATGCGAGTGATTCTGATGATGAAGAGCCAAGGTTAATCGCTTTGGCTACCACGCAGCTCGGGGCTAAGCATGGTATTAAAGCATCGAGCAGGAAGTCTGCTGGCAGTTCAAGTGTTGCAGCACATGTTGAAGTTGATGTGAATGTTGCTGCAGAAGAAGTTCAAGGAGTGTTCATCGAATCAGATGTCGGTGGTAATGTTGGTGGTGCTGCAAGTCGATCAGGTAATGTTGCGGTTGATAGAGGTAAAAGTAAGGTGGACGAGCCGAGGAGGTTGGCCGATGAAAGCAGTTCGTCTTCTGATGCTGAAGGAGGTGCTGGTAATGATGATTCATCTTCTGAGGATGATAATCCTCCTCCTCCAGGGATGCGTAAGGCTTATGATCAGCGAGGGAATTTTCGTGGCTTTGAAAGTATTGAGAAACCTGTGAATGTTGCAGAATCTGATAAAGATGATGATTATATTCCTGCTGCTCCTGGATTACTCAGAAGGAAGAGACAAGCAAGAAGAGAGGGTACTCGTACTTCTAAGAGATCAAGGGGCGGATCAAAGCCAACAGGTGAAACGACTGGTGATGTCACTACACCTGATCCGATTCAGCATTCAACGCCTCCGGAGCAACAGCTGCCTCCTATCAGTGAACAATTAACTACATCAGAGATGCTGGATCTGATCTCTTCTCCACAGACGTCTTCTGGGGCACGCACGGCGCCTGTTGATCAACAGCCGCCTGCAACCCCCGTCTCAGGTACACATCCACGTCCTCCTCTTGTTATTCCTGGTCCAACAGGTACTTCTGGTCCATCTGGCCAGACTGGTTTCTCAGGTCCTGAGCCCTCACGGCCTACTCTAGCAGAAACATTATCTGGGTTGTCTGATGCTGAGAAAATTCAATTCCTGATTGAACAAGTCAGTGAACTGGGTACCTTAGTCGGTCGGAATACAAGAAAGATTGAAGAATACCGTGTACAGAGAACACATGATGCTGAGGCACACAACAAGCTGGTCTCACTTGTTAGTGCTCAGAATGTCAAGATAAGAGAACAGGCTCAAGAGATAGAAAGACTGAAAGAAGCTAATAAGGCTCGTGATAGAGAGGTTGAGATAATGAAGAAGCATAGTACTGTGCTAGAACGTGAGGCAACAACGTTAAAACAGAAGCATGAAGAGTTGTCCGATCGCTATAAGAATCGTGATGATAGATTAATGGAAGCCTTCAAGCCTGTTCAAGCGAACTTTAAGAGATTTGATCACAAAGTTGTTACACTTTGGAATGAAGGGTGCAAAGCTTTGGGCATCGCTCCTTCAAGGCGTGGCGATGATAAGGATGATGATGCAGCAAATCCTGATCAACCAGCTGCCACAGGTTCCGGTGCAACTGCATCTGGTGCTGCAGGTGGGTCTGGTACATCTCAAGATGCTCCTTCTGCTCCTCCAACAGCTACTGGTCCTTCTGAGCAAACTGAAACATTGGAAGCTTCAGCAGTTTTTGAACATATTAGTCTTGAGCCGGAAGCGTTCACCGATCTCCCTGAATCCTCAACTGTTCAACAGTATCATCCAGTCACGGGTGAACTATTAGAAGAGGGAGAACATGTTACTGAGATGTCTGATGAATGTGTATTGGCTCTGACAGCAATGGATGAAGTTGATTTGACCACGATTGATGCTACTCCGTTAGTTCCGGACGAAACCGATTTCTCTACGATTGAAGAAATCTTCATCGGTTCGGATCCGGAACGTCCCGTTTATGTTGGTCAAGATAATGTGGAGCTTAATTCGCTTGATGATGATTTTGTGGAAGCAAAGACAGCAGAATCTTCTAATCCTTCTTCAGATTCTCCTTCAGTTCAAGAAAACCGTGAAAAGACCGTGAACGAATGGCGAGCGGATTTCCTAGCTAGGAATCCTCCTCCGCTCCCTCCGCTGGATCAGGCCAACTACATGATTCTGGAAAGAAATCAGGCTAGGGGTCGTATTATCAGCTGGATGTTCATCAAAGAGCTTCATTGCATGGTTGTGAAGCGAGAATGCGGCCTTCAGTACTTCAGGTCTCTTCTCAGCATTCTTTCACTTCCTTATTATGATGTTGCGGTTTTGGCTCAGCTGGAGGTAATTAATCGAGTCAACGACAAGATGGTGGATTTGTTTGCGAAGAAGATCAGATTGGAACGAAGAAAAGGATGGAAGGACCCTCTATACAAGCCACAGTTTCCTCGATACGAGCCAGTCAGGTTCACGCTAGATCCAGAGACAAATACTGCTCGTTATCGATTGGTTTATGATCCTCCAAAGTTGATGAAGAAGATACCATTGTTGAAGATGAAGACAGACTTTCTGGGAAACTTTCGTTGCTGGGTTTATGATGCAGATACTGGAGAAGCCGTGATCTTATTCCGAGATAGTCAGGAGAACTTTCGAATGATAGATCCGATGTGGATTACTAACATGTCCAGGTCGGATATTATTGTTCTTAAGGATCACGAGATCAATTACTTGGTTAGAGATCGTGAACAAGCAATGAAGTTCCAGAAGATGGCCCGGTATTGCTTCAACCTACTGGTGAATGCGGGAAGTGCATGGTCTACGCATCACTTAACGGTTGAAAGGACGTCAGAGACTTGAAGACACAAAGATCGAGACAAAGCTACAGCCAAGGGGGAGTTTGTTGGTGCACTTGTGTCTGTACTTTGTCTGTATTTTGTAATGATATAAAACGATGTCTTTTGTAGTCGTGTTACGTCTTAGATGTGTTTATGTGTGTGCTTAATGTAAGTTTGACCAGTCAACCATCCTCCTGGTTTGACTTGGTCAAACAGTTAGAAAAAGGTTTGTAAGTTGTGTAGGTCGAAGGATGAGTCATCGAAGGATTGTTTATATCCTTCGATGAGCTCGAAAGATAACCTTCGATGGATATAGATGGACCTCGAAGGATGTCAATCCTTCGAGGTATATGTGGATCCTTCGATAGGTTGTATCTCGATAGATGATCTTTCGATCAGTCTAATTGATCCTTCGACCAGACGAGCTGTGAAGGTTATATATACTGATGTAATGTGTTCACTTCAGTGTGTGAGTGAACCTAGTCTTGTAGAGAGCGTATTTTCAGTTTGGTCAAGGGCTGTAACCGTGTCCACTGAAATACAAGAGAAAACTTTGATATCTTGTGTGTCTACCTTTCTTTTTGTAGCTTGTGTTCTCATTATAAACTACCGGTTTGCATTCTAGCTTGGATTCCGCACTTGCTAGTGTGTTAAACTTAACAAGGATAAGGTTTAACCTCAACCTCCGAGGGACCTACATCATTTTATATATATATATATATATATATATATATATATATATATATATATATATATATATATATATATTTGTATTTAGGATCTTTTTATCATCTATTATATGTATTTTTATGATTACATACATGTTAAAAGTAGTTTACATATGTTTAATAGCCAAATTATATAAATGTGTAATAACTAATTACATATATGTAAAAAAACTAGTTCACATATGTGTAATTATAAATTTACAAATAAAAAATAATAAAATTACTCTTAACATGTATGTAATCATAAAAATACACATAATAAATGATAAAATTATCCTAAACATAAAAATATATAAATAAAAAGATTGTTTATTAGGAGTACTGCGAGTTCTGTAAATATTTATGGTTCTGAAATGATCCTTGCCGTATATATATATATATATATATATATATATATATATATATATATATATATATATATATATATATATATATATAAGGGAAGGCTAGATAGAAAACCCTCATTTTGGTAGAAAACTCTGGAAACCCAAATCTCCCCCCATTTTTACCCAACTTCCCGACATTTTTTTTTTGAAAAAAATAACACATGTAATATACATGTTTTAGAGTGTTTTGGGCCAAAAAAATCAAAAAAGCGCCGAAGGGATTTTTTTAAAAAAATAAACAAATTTCAGCAATGTCCGGTCGCCTAACATGTGTTAGGCACAAAAGACAGAAATTGCTGAAAATTTTTTTTTTTAAATTATCCCTTCGGCGCTTTTTTGATTTTATTGGCCCAAAACTCTTAAAAACATGTATATTACATGTGTTATTTTTTTCAAAAAAAAAATGTCGGGAGGTTGGGTTTTCTAGGGTTTTTTATATAGATAGGGTTTTCTATATAGCCTTGCCCTATATATATATATATATATAGGGAGAGGATCATGAGAAAACTACATATAAATGAGAAAACTAGAAAACTAACTAAAAAAACCTAAAAAAAAACTAAAAAACATACCAAATTTTTTTTTTTTTTTACAATTTTTTATAAAAAAATCTAAGAAGTACGGGGGGCTAGCCGTTGGGAGAATCAGGGATTTCAATCTTGCGATGTTGACAAAATGGTGGTGGAGGTTCAAGTCTAACCCGAATCAGCTATGGGCCAAAGTGGTTGCTTCGATTCACAATAACAATACGGTGGACCAAATCATTCCCATAAAAAAAATTGGTTTCTGGGGTTTGGAAGGTTATAGGAACTATGAATAAGGAACTAAGTAAAATAGGCATCAACATCATTGATAATCTGATTATGGAAAATGGGAACTGGAAATGGAGGAATAATTCGGTTGAGCTCTTCTCGGTTAAACAAGTTAGGCAGGATATCGAAGGTTCCTCGGGGGCCATTTCGAGCAGCGTCCCAGGGTTCGAATGGAGTAGTTGGGCTCCCCCTAAATCCAATTTCCTGCTGTAGAGAGCTCTTCTTGGTAAGATAGCATCTAGAGAAGGTTTAGCCCTTCAGGGAGTCTCGATGCCTGATGTTTCGTGTCCTCGTTGGGTATTGAAGTTGAAAATCCAGACCACATCTTCTTTAACTGCTTATGGGCTAGATGCATTTGGTGGAACGTTTTGACTTGGGTTCGGATAAAATTCCCACATCATAGCTCCTCTCTTTCCGAGCTGGTCACCTCCATAAAGGACGCCCCGGGTGGGAGGGTGTGGAAAAAATTAGTCCGAACTATCGTCAATGCCACTGTGTGGAGGATTTGGAGTGCTAGGAATGCGAAAGTTTTTGAAGACTGCTTCATCCCGATCAACAAGACTTTCGAGTTCATAAAGGAGGACGCTTTTCTGTTGATTTGCAACCGATCGAACCTTAAAAAGCCTACTTGGGATAACTGGGAAATGTTCGATGTTGTAGGAATAATGTAATGTTGTTCTGTGTTCGTTTTGTTTTCGTTTGGTTGTTGTTTCTCAGCTTCTTGCTGGCTCTCTTTATATATATATATATATATATATATATATATATATATATATATATAAAGTGATTTTGCGGTTAAAAAAAAGTAAGTTTTCAGCTTGAAAATAGAAGTTGTCAAATATTATTATAAAAAACTTTATATTTTTTTATAGAAGGTTGTTAGGGCTGCAAACGAATCGACCGAACACGAACGAGACCTTGTTCGTGTTCGTTTGTTAAAGAATATATGTGTTCACGAACGGTTCATGAACACTTACCGAACAATATTTTATGTTTGTGTTCGTATGTTAAGGAAATAAACTTATTCATGTTCGTTTGTGTTTGTTTGTTAATTTTAGGCAACGAACAAAAACGAACGTTGATGAACACAAATGGAAACAAACAAATACAAACACGCATTCATGAATATATCATCTAATACACTAACACTTATTAAATATTTTATTTGTCGGGATCTTGTAATATTTAAATAAAATATAAAAACAAAACACTCAGGAACTATCAAACAAAAACGAACATGTTACCAAATGTTCACGGACATAAATGAACGAACGCGACCTTTGTTCATGTTTGTTCATTTAGCTAAACGAATGAAATTTCTTGTTCGTGTTCGTTTATTTAATAAACGAACGAACACAAACAAACTTCCCGCCGAACGTTTGGTTCATTTACAGCCCTAAAGGTTGTTATAAAAATGTATATATTTTTAAAAAATGTTAGAATTTTTATTTATGAAAATGGAAGTTGTGAAATATTATTATAAAAAACTTCATATTTTTTTATAGAATGTTGTTATAAAAATGTATATATATTAAAAAATGTTAGAATTTTTATTTATTAAGTATTATTTTAAAATATCATTTTTTATTAAAAATGTGTATATATTATAAAATGTCAATTTTTTTATTTATTAAGTATTAGTATGTCTATAATTGTATTTTACTTATCATTTATTAACCATAACGCAACAAAAAACGTAATTCAAAATGTAATTGAACATCAATTGATATTATAACACAAAACACAAAACATGGCACTTTCATACAAAATATAATAAAAAGATAACTTAAACCCTAGATAGCAAATTGTTACATATTCTTAAATTCTTGTACATGGGTCTAACACCCACCCATCGGTTGATACAACAAAAGAGACCTAGACACAATGGTTGTCTTGGAATTGTGTGTGTTGGTACCCTAGGTTCCAATGGACTATTCACCCTGTCACACCCCGACCGCGTAAAACAACAAAGCGCGGCGGAAACATCGGGGCGTGTTGCAACAGAATTAATGTTTCATAACCATGGATACCAAAAAGTGTTTCGTTTTATTAAACATTGAATAATTACATCGTCTTGAAATCTAAATACACTATTTAAACATAGTCTATCATTGTTATTGAGTCACTAAGGCCTTGTCCAGTCCTATGTGAGCATGCATCTTATCAATCGATATCATTCAACAATACCTGAAACATATGTGAAAACGAGGTCAGCAAAGAAATGCTGGCGAGTACATAGGTTTTGTAGGAGTGTCGAAATCATGGCTAGTTTAGACGTTGCAATACTTTATTTAAAAACCTTGTTTTGAAAAGAGTATAATATTGCAACTTAATTAACCAACTCAAATCAAGCGGGTTATAATTTGTAAAACCTCGTAGCCATGACTCTTAACCCAAAAACATTTGTTTTAGTAAATTATTTGAAAAACAATGATAAGTTCAGGTGATATGTATAAATAAGAGAATAATGCATGATTAAATGAATAACCATGTAAAATGAGTTTGTATAAGATAAGTTGTTTGTAAATAAATGTCTTGTGAAAAGTATGTTACTTGTATAAAATGTTCTATGTCTCAAACTGAAATGATTCAAATAACGCTACAATATGTAATACCATACAAACACTTATATATAGGAAGTACCAGCGGCGTATCCACCATGCTTGTATCATATTCCACACGCATTGTTACTTAATCACTTAATCCAAACCAAACCACCAAAGTAATGTTCATGCCCAAATGTAAATCATGTAATATGTATAACCAAAATAATATCGTATATCGCTTTGAACCCAATCGTTAACCCAATCGTTAAAACATCATGTGAAAACCAATCGTTTAATTCGTTTTAGGTCGTGAAACTACTTATAAGGTCGTCTCGCTAATAACATTCAAACCTTCGTGACTTTCATCGCTTCTCGTTTTCGTCGCTTCTCGTTTTCGTCGCTTCTCGTTTTCGTATTAACAAACCTCCATAGGGTAAATTAATAACTTCAGATTCAGTCGCTACCTACCATACCCACACATAACCACGGGTGCAGTAAATAACGGGATTTGTCAGATCCTATGGTACCATAACCTAATACTGGTCGGCTTGATCATTGCTAATGAATGTCATTTGTTATGTAACTACAACCAACAAGTTTGTTCACTTTATGAAATCGTTATTAGTTTTGTATAAATCGCCTTAATTGTTTTTGAAACCATCGTTATAACATCGAAAACATTTAGCACATATGAGTCACCCCAAAACAATTGAAAACAGTAAAATAGGGGAAAATGTACTCGCCTGATAATGCTTGGAGGTCTTGAACAACAACCAAACAAAGCTAGAGGGAGCACGGAATCAGTCGGCAAACTAAAACTATATAAATAAACCGGACTAAAATCGAGAGATCGGATAGAATGAGGCTTGGTAAACCAAATGAGTATTGGAACTCATATGATATGGTTTAACAAGGCCTACATACTACAATGAAACCTAACCTAATTGCTTTCGACCCATCGCGACCCATTAAGGTAACATATGCTACTTTAACGCGTCGTGCGCGTGAAACGCGTTCAGACCGCCTAACTAGTCCTATGATAAGTGTTATATGCCTAAACATGTTACAAAATCAGTTATGTGACAAAAGTTTAGGTTACATATGCTTAATTACCAATTATACATGAAAAGGGTATTCTGGTAATTTACCTAAGGCATATAAACTACCTATCATACAACTACTTAAACGATGTGACCATAGGGTATAACCTCGGAAGGTTATTCCCTACCTACTATGGTCACCTAATGTAATTGGTCGGATCCTAATGATCGACCAAATGGGTCGGGTTCGAGGTATAGGCGATTTATTAGATCGCCTACCCTACGACCCTAGACAACGTGGTAATCAGTGGGCATAGTCCCAAGGGACTATGACCAACGTGATTACAATCACGTTGCGAAGTTCCTACGAACTTCGCATTGACCATTACTGGTCAACGCTGAAAGTCAAACAAAGTTTGACTTTCTGACTCTAAAAGCAATAAAATAAAGAAAAGAACGAAAGAATACTTACGAAGGGTCCCCGAATGCTAATCTCGATCCAAGAACTCAGGTATGAAACAATGGTTTCAACTTAGAGCTCTCAAATCCAGATTCTTGTGCAAAATGAGGTTGTGTGGGTTGGGTATTTATAGGAATACCCGAACCGTTAGGATCGTTTCATGGAAAACGTGCCATGAATCCAACCCGTACACTTGTCGGAACCTTATGGTGACTAAAATTGGTTCTTATCTTTTGACTAGGCAATGGAGAACATGTGGTTGTGGATTAAACAAGTGCAAACAGGCTGTTTAAAACATTGAATCTGGTCTGCAGACTGCTTTACGGACCTCAAAGCTGCCAATGTTGAGGTCCGTAAGGTAACAACTTTGGCAGATTTACAGTTTTGGTCCCTGCAGCCCCTAAACTTGGTTTTCGATGTATTTTTGACACGTTTAAGCCCCGTTAACCCCATTTAAAAGCTCTAAAATGAAGTTAAAGTATAGGGAACTTAAATTGTGCTCAACAATATGCCGGATGATGGTTCGTTTGGTCGTACGAACGCGATGTTCGCTTAATTACGACGGAATGCGCATAAGCGCGAAAAACGATCCAAATGACGCGACGAATGGATTTTTCTTAAGGCGAACACTAAAATAAAATGTAGTCATGCTTACATAAATTTTTGGATGTCCAGATGTATTCAGAACGTAAGTTATGCGCGAAAATGCAAACTTGTGCACTTTTTGACACTTTTAGTCCCTGAATGACACAAAAGTTTATTTTAGCATACCGAACACCTCAAAGCCTATTTCTAAGCTATGTGAAGGATATTTATGGTATGTTTAACTTATGGTCATGTTCCGGAATGTCTGTTACAGTTCAAATTAGCATACTTTCGCAGTTTGTCAACTTTAGTCCCTGTAAACGATTAAACTTTGATTTCACCACACCAAACCTTCCAAAACTTATATCTAAGTTATGTAAAAGTTATTTAAGGTATGTTAAGACTATTTCACTATTCCGGAGTGTTCGTTGGATTAAACTGGTTATATTTACGCATCAGAGCGCGTATAACCCTCCAGAAAGCGATTTAAAGCTTAAAATCAAACAAAAGTTGATATGTGTAAAAGATACACATAATTTTACAAATCCCAAGTATGAAATATAATATTTCATTGGTTTGGTATTTGTTTGATGGCCGTGGAGGCACAGGTGTTACAGTCTCCCCTACTTTAGGAAATTTCGTCCCGAAATTTATTTAGAGGAAACTTGTGAGAGCTTGAAAACATGAGGTTGAAAAGATCGAACAAAATTGGTTAAGGTTCTGAACTTCTAGTAACCTTAATAACATTATGCTTTCAATGTAAGAGGGATACTTATATACAAGTATATGAAGCGTCATTGGTGCGTCCACCGTACCTCCATTACATCGTTCTCATTTCGTTATTGTTGTCACTATCGGTTCTTACACATAATAAATCTTACTGTGTTTCTGTGCACTAAATTTCATAATTATGTACGCGTCCATAATCAGACAATTCTTTGCACAATTCACACAGTCTATTTTATAGTGTGTAGGGGAAAACCAAATGAACAAACCGGTGATGAGTGTGACTAGACCGCCATAGAGTCCTTTTAATTAAATCAATAAATGATCTAAAGAGACTATCAAGGAGTCTGTTCAGCTACATCACTAGATGTCATTCTTTAACCAGATTGTGAATCAATCTTTTTGACTAGACCACTTAAGGTCTCTTAAGAATCATGGAGTGGTACTATATAATCCAAGGGTCTTTAACTACAACGTAGAAGCCCATTAAGGATTTAAAGTAGTACTTTTTGAATATCCTACTTTGAATCCCTCATATAAAGATACGAAAGATTCTATGAGGATTTGAAAATTGGATCACACAAAATCATAGAGGAGAACACATAAACACATATCACATAACCACAAAATTGTTCGTTAATTTGTCTTGTAAATTGCGTACATGCATTTAAAGCACACTAGGAATCCATTTCGTGGATTTCATTTGGTACTTTAAACGTTACTAAGAATCCAACTATAAAGATAGAAAGATTTCAAAAGAAAATTCGATTTCGATTCTAGGAACCGAAGTGTTCGAATTAGGGTACAAAAGGAATCCAATTAAGGACTCTGATTTGAATGATAATCATCCACAAGGATCTAATTGTAAAGATAAAAAGATCCCATATGAATTTTAGAAGTTGAAGATGTTTTGAAACCTTGCACTGGATGTGCTTAGGTCAAAACATGATATAAAATGCTTATGAAGTTGAGATGCTTGATATGTCAAGGCGACATATGAAGCAGAATTTTGAAGGTTAAGTCAATGTATGAGGAAAATATTTTTGAAAACTATGCATGGGGTTCTTTTAAGAAAAATGTGTTTAACGTTTTTGAAACCTTATATATAATACTTTTTGAAATCATAAAGTAGGTGTATTAGGTAGATATATTTACAAAAATGTTTTTAAAATCATGCGAGATGAATTTTGAAATTATGTATAAGGTTTTTGAAAGATATGAATGATGCTTTTCGAAATCATGCACTTGATCAGAAAATGTATTGTGTTAATATTGTCTTCAGACTATATGAAATATTTTGAAATTAGAAAGGTTGGTTTTGATAACATGGCCAATGTTTTTGAAATAACATAGACAATGCATCTAGAAAAATTGTTTTCAAACTATATGAAATGTTTTGAGATCATGAAGATTGTTTTGAAATACTGGTACTGTGTATGTTGAAAAAATCAAAACGTAATGGGTATGAGATTTGAAAATATCCTTAGTTATCTAACCAAGGATTCAAAGGCACAGATGTGCGAAAAGCACGATTACTCATAATGTCACTTAATTTTCTGTACTTTGTTTCTTAGAGTGAAACGAGTACTTAAAATTTTCGAGGGAATCATGAGCAATCATTTGAGAGAGAGAAATCACAAGAGTAGGTTGTAAGGTACATAGTTCCTTGATGTAGGTATAATAGGAAAAGCCATACACACCTAGCAGGGGGTTGAGCTGGTTGGTTGGGGACTGCTTTACCATTGTGAGCGACCATGGCGAAGTTCTGAGAAGCCTTTCGCTTCTTTGAATTCTTAGGGGATCGTTCATCCATGGTCTTTGATTCCTCGATTGGTTTCTTGGCTGATGGTGCTGTCACCTGACTAGGTCCTGCCTGTCTTGGTGACTCTCGAGTGGCTTCATCCTGGAGATGATACATGGCAGTAGCTAATTCAACAGTCTTCAGGACTACTTCGCCTATTTGCTGAGCGAATTTTGGCTGCTTGCTCAGATATCTGGGCATCATCGTGATGAAGAGACATTCTTGAAGAAAAAGAAAGGCATAGGGAGAAACAGGTGAAAGATTATTGGACAATCAGAACAGAATGATAACGCATGTAGATTTCGATCATTTGTTTGTTACCTAAGGCAAACAAATGAGACGGTGACTGATCAAAGTAAATGGGTCAAAAATAATGTATCGCGAAGACATGCTTGCCTATAAGTGAACACTCATCCCAAGAATTCCCAGGTAAGCACAACTGGTCTCGCGTCTGATGAGATGTATACGAAGTGCTTGCCTAGACAGAAAACCCAGAATACAGGCATTCACCCTTCCAGTTTGCACGTGTTCACATTATTTAAAACCCAAAACCTTGACGAAGTTTTGAAAACTCAAAGGGGTTCAAAACCATATAATAGAGAGTTCAAAACCTTACAATAGAGGGTTCAAAACCTAGTAATCAATCATCCTAGAACAGATGATTAGTTTTCAAAGCGGTTTTGAAATTTATGTTTTTGTTGCGGTTGTCGCCTAAGGATAGGCGACAGTATTGTTTTATGACTAAACGCAAGTAAACTCGCGTTAGGGTCCTAAGAAGGTTATAGACTAGGTCAAAGCATTACTAATTACTAATAACCTAATTCCCTATAACCATTGGCTCTGATACCATCTTTTCTGTCACACCCCGACCGCGTAAAACAACAAAGCGCGGCGGAAACATCGGGGCGTGTTGCAACAGAATTAATGTTTCATAACCATGGATACCAAAAAGTGTTTCGTTTTATTAAACATTGAATAATTACATCGTCTTGAAATCTAAATACACTATTTAAACATAGTCTATCATTGTTATTGAGTCACTAAGGCCTTGTCCAGTCCTATGTGAGCATGCATCTTATCAATCGATATCATTCAACAATACCTGAAACATATGTGAAAACGAGGTCAGCAAAGAAATGCTGGCGAGTACATAGGTTTTGTAGGAGTGTCGAAATCATGGCTAGTTTAGACGTTGCAATACTTTATTTAAAAACCTTGTTTTGAAAAGAGTATAATATTGCAACTTAATTAACCAACTCAAATCAAGCGGGTTATAATTTGTAAAACCTCGTAGCCATGACTCTTAATCCAAAAACATTTGTTTTAGTAAATTATTTGAAAAACAATGATAAGTTCAGGTGATATGTATAAATAAGAGAATAATGCATGATTAAATGAATAACCATGTAAAATGAGTTTGTATAAGATAAGTTGTTTGTAAATAAATGTCTTGTGAAAAGTATGTTACTTGTATAAAATGTTCTATGTCTCAAACTGAAATGATTCAAATAACGCTACAATATGTAATACCATACAAACACTTATATATAGGAAGTACCAGCGGCGTATCCACCATGCTTGTATCATATTCCACACGCATTGTTACTTAATCACTTAATCCAAACCAAACCACCAAAGTAATGTTCATGCCCAAATGTAAATCATGTAATATGTATAACCAAAATAATATCGTATATCGCTTTGAACCCAATCGTTAACCCAATCGTTAAAACATCATGTGAAAACCAATCGTTTAATTCGTTTTAGGTCGTGAAACTACTTATAAGGTCGTCTCGCTAATAACATTCAAACCTTCGTGACTTTCATCGCTTCTCGTTTTCGTCGCTTCTCGTTTTCGTCGCTTCTCGTTTTCGTATTAACAAACCTCCATAGGGTAAATTAATAACTTCAGATTCAGTCGCTACCTACCATACCCACACATAACCACGGGTGCAGTAAATAACGGGATTTGTCAGATCCTATGGTACCATAACCTAATACTGGTCGGCTTGATCATTGCTAATGAATGTCATTTGTTATGTAACTACAACCAACAAGTTTGTTCACTTTATGAAATCGTTATTAGTTTTGTATAAATCGCCTTAATTGTTTTTGAAACCATCGTTATAACATCGAAAACATTTAGCACATATGAGTCACCCCAAAACAATTGAAAACAGTAAAATAGGGGAAAATGTACTCGCCTGATAATGCTTGGAGGTCTTGAACAACAACCAAACAAAGCTAGAGGGAGCACGGAATCAGTCGGCAAACTAAAACTATATAAATAAACCGGACTAAAATCGAGAGATCGGATAGAATGAGGCTTGGTAAACCAAATGAGTATTGGAACTCATATGATATGGTTTAACAAGGCCTACATACTACAATGAAACCTAACCTAATTGCTTTCGACCCATCGCGACCCATTAAGGTAACATATGCTACTTTAACGCGTCGTGCGCGTGAAACGCGTTCAGACCGCCTAACTAGTCCTATGATAAGTGTTATATGCCTAAACATGTTACAAAATCAGTTATGTGACAAAAGTTTAGGTTACATATGCTTAATTACCAATTATACATGAAAAGGGTATTCTGGTAATTTACCTAAGGCATATAAACTACCTATCATACAACTACTTAAACGATGTGACCATAGGGTATAACCTCGGAAGGTTATTCCCTACCTACTATGGTCACCTAATGTAATTGGTCGGATCCTAATGATCGACCAAATGGGCCGGGTTCGAGGTATAGGCGATTTATTAGATCGCCTACCCTACGACCCTAGACAACGTGGTAATCAGTGGGCATAGTCCCAAGGGACTATGACCAACGTGATTACAATCACGTTGCGAAGTTCCTACGAACTTCGCATTGACCATTACTGGTCAACGCTGAAAGTCAAACAAAGTTTGACTTTCTGACTCTAAAAGCAATAAAATAAAGAAAAGAACGAAAGAATACTTACGAAGGGTCCCCGAATGCTAATCTCGATCCAAGAACTCAGGTATGAAACAATGGTTTCAACTTAGAGCTCTCAAATCCAGATTCTTGTGCAAAATGAGGTTGTGTGGGTTGGGTATTTATAGGAATACCCGAACCGTTAGGATCGTTTCATGGAAAACGTGCCATGAATCCAACCCGTACACTTGTCGGAACCTTATGGTGACTAAAATTGGTTCTTATCTTTTGACTAGGCAATGGAGAACATGTGGTTGTGGATTAAACAAGTGCAAACAGGCTGTTTAAAACATTGAATCTGGTCTGCAGACTGCTTTACGGACCTCAAAGCTGCCAATGTTGAGGTCCGTAAGGTAACAACTTTGGCAGATTTACAGTTTTGGTCCCTGCAGCCCCTAAACTTGGTTTTCGATGTATTTTTGACACGTTTAAGCCCCGTTAACCCCATTTAAAAGCTCTAAAATGAAGTTAAAGTATAGGGAACTTAAATTGTGCTCAACAATATGCCGGATGATGGTTCGTTTGGTCGTACGAACGCGATGTTCGCTTAATTACGACGGAATGCGCATAAGCGCGAAAAACGATCCAAATGACGCGACGAATGGATTTTTCTTAAGGCGAACACTAAAATAAAATGTAGTCATGCTTACATAAATTTTTGGATGTCCAGATGTATTCAGAACGTAAGTTATGCGCGAAAATGCAAACTTGTGCACTTTTTGACACTTTTAGTCCCTGAATGACACAAAAGTTTATTTTAGCATACCGAACACCTCAAAGCCTATTTCTAAGCTATGTGAAGGATATTTATGGTATGTTTAACTTATGGTCATGTTCCGGAATGTCTGTTACAGTTCAAATTGGCATACTTTCGCAGTTTGTCAACTTTAGTCCCTGTAAGCGATTAAACTTTGATTTCACCACACCAAACCTTCCAAAACTTATATCTAAGTTATGTAAAGGTTATTTAAGGTATGTTAAGCCTATTTCACTATTCCGTAGTGTTCGTTGGATTAAACTGGTTATATTTACGCATCAGAGCGCGTATAACCCTCCAGAAAGCGATTTAAAGCTTAAAATCAAACAAAAGTTGATATGTGTAAAAGATACACATAATTTTACAAATCCCAAGTATGAAATATAATATTTCATTGGTTTGGTATTTGTTTGATGGCCGTGGAGGCACATGTGTTACACACCCATCAATACCACATCAAGAGGACACCGAGTGGCGTCGATTGGAGCAGTGGGTGCTGGAGTTGATTACGTCAATGACTGTACACTCTAGCGCGGGCCCTCGTGGAATTGGGTATGATGGTATCCTAGGTTCCAACGGGCATTCCACCCGTCGGTTGATACATCAACAACACATTGAGTAAATGAATGTCTTGGAATTCCGTGTGACAGGGCAAATTGTATTAGCTGACGTCACTTGGAGCACAACATAATGTAGTCCACTCCGATCACACATCATCCTAGAATGACATCCCAGTGAATGAATCTGAAATATAGACGCAGGTAGGCGTTTGAATCTGAAATATGAATGTAGTGCACTTCTCCATAAGGATTACGCTACCACCACCGTCAAAACTCCGACTTTTGATATACTGTTAAAAACATACAATTATAGTGTTAGACTAGACATTCAAAATTATATTGTAAAAGATAATAAACAAATCCCACCACCACCCACCATCACAGCCACCACCCACCACGGCACCACCATAACCCACCACTACCACCAACCTTAACCACCACCACGACCGACCACCCACTACCACCACAACCGACCACCCCCCACCACCACCAACACAGCGCACCCACCACCTCAAAAACCACCACAACCGATCACCCTCAACCACCTCAACCACCATCACAGTCCATCACCACCTCAACAACCACCACAACCAACCACCCTCAACCACCACCATAGCCTACCGCCCACAACCCAACACCACCACATCCACCCCCACCTCAACCACCACAGCCACCTCCACCTCCACTATAACAACCCTCCTAAAACATACTTGAACACCCCTAAATGTCCTAAAATATACCCTGTACGTGAGAAACGAGCCCGAAATACCCTTATACTTATAAAAATCAAGAAAAACCAAGTTTGGAAGTCGCTCGCGGGCCGCGACTCAGACACCAAAGTCTGTCGCGGGGCGACAACCTTTACTTGCTCGACACTGCATAGTGCCACGTGGCATGTAACTCGGCGAAGCTAGGCTGGTGACTGGCCAAGGCTATACTCGACAACCTTTTCCTTTGGCCAATCAATTTTTTTACATGCTTTTTTAATTTATTTAATTCTTTATACCACTATTAACATAATGCCCATATCCCCACTACACCCATTTTAGAAAAACGTCTTATTGCTGACTGGGCTGTCACATGGCGCACAACTCCCAAGGATGGGGCATTCTTCACCCCAACGACTACGCATGGTCTTAATATGATTGTAATTCGTTTTTTAATTTTGTGATACATATATGTTTCTCCTTGTTTCACGCAAGGAAATATCCACTAATCAATAACAAATGAAAGTATTTAATTGAAAGTGTGGTTGATTATTTTTCTACTACTTCGATCCAGTAATAATTTATTTATATATATATATATATATATATATATATATATATATATATATATATTAATTAGAACTGGCCATGAACAGTAATGAATGTAATTCATTAGAAGTTATGTTATGTGATTCAACTTTTTATGTCTTTTTATTTAATAATATATGTTTTTAAAAATATATTAATAATATATGTATATATGATTTTAGAATGTTTGTTTTATAAATTTTCAAATATACCGATGTGATTCGATAAAGGTTTTAGATTTTTTTGTTCATTAGTGTCACGAACTGAATAGATCACGACCAAGCAACATTGGTACCAATATTATATCCGTTTTTATTGTTTTCTCTACGTGGTGGTATAAAATTCGTTGAACATACTTGTATTCGCAATAGATCACTTTTTGGTATAGTAAGTTTTTCGAGTATCGGTACCGTACCGTTATCGTGGCTAACTGAGCCGATACCGATCAAATAACACCTGAACTGATATTAATATTATTTTTTATGGTTTCTAATCGATGTAAAGCATGTGTTGATAGATATACCAAGTCTGAGTATTGTACTGGTACTATAATGAAACAAACTGATACCTACCGAATGCTCGCCGCGAAGCGCGAGAAAATACCACTAGTATACATATGAAAAGTAAGTGGCCATGAACAGTAAATATAAATTTTAAGAGTGTTTTTGTTTTTAATAGTTTTCTTAATTATTTAGTTTATTAGTATTTGTTTTATTATACATATAATTTATTATTTTTTGTAATATATTATATTTATTATTCAACTTGATTTTCTAATTATAACTTGCATTTGTTAACCTTTGGCCATGAACAGTAAATATAAATTTTAAGAGTCTGTTTTTGTTTTTAATAGTTTTCTTAATTATTTAATGAGTTAATTACATAGTTAGTCCCTGTGGTTTGCACAAAGTAACATACTTAGGTACTAATAGTTTAAAATAACATTATAGGGTATTAACTTTTCATTTTGTAACGTTTGGGGGTATTAAGCTTATTTGTAGGCTTAAAATCACATTCTGTTACTACCTAAGTATGTTATTTTGTGCAAAGCACAGGGACTACCTATGTTACTACCTTAGAAGTTAATACCTCCAAACGTTACAAAATGAAAAGTTAATACCCTAGAAGGTGATTTTAAACTATTAGTACCTAAGTATGTTATTTTGCGCAAACCACATGGACTAACTATGTAATTAACTCTTATTTAATTTATTAGTATTTGTTTTATTATACATATAATTTATTATTTTTTGTAATATATTATATTTATTATTCAACTTGATTTTCTAATTATAACTTGCATTTGTTAACCTTTTTAAAAAGACTAAATAAATACACATCTATATTTACTCCAAGTTATTTTCCCGCGCGTTCTTACGATACGTTACCATAGGCATTGGGTCGATTATTATACATATGAATTGTAAGTCATAATGAAACATAATTGTTTACTTATTATATTATAACTAGATTTAAGCTCCCCGTGTGGCGGCGGGGGCGCAAAACTATGTCAAATAGCACTAATGTCGCACCACCGTTAGCAACTACCAACACTGAGTCGATCTAGGACCCACGCGTTGCGACGAACTTATCAAACGAAAAAATAAATGTAAAACATTGAACCACACATGCATGTTGCGTCGTGTTAACTCGCATAATTTTGAACGAAACAAAAAACATTAAACCACACACGCACGTCGCGCCGTTTTAACTCGCAAAATTTAAAACGAAACGTAAAACGAAGATTTACGAAAGATGAAAAGTATAGGGGACCAAATTTGAAGGTAAAAATATTGTGAGGTTAAATTGAAAATAATGAAAACTTTTGAGTTTAAAGTGAAAAAGAAACAATTTATGTGGGTTAAAATTGCAAAATATAAAAAGCTTCTGGGTTAAAGTTAAAAAATCATTTTTTTTTAAATCTCCCAAAACATAATGTATAACATCTTATGCACAAAATTGTTTCTAATTTATGGAATGTAAATATCATTATGATATTGTATTATTATAAATACTTTTTATTATATTTTGTTTTCCGCTTATAATTTTTAACATAATATGTTTTATAAAATTTTGAATATGTTGTTACGATGTGCTTATTTTTATCTACGTCTAGATTTAAATTTTGCTCAATACCGACGAATTACTTTTTCGGTATCGTAGGTTGTAGCAAGTGTCATTGTCGTGCCGGTATTGTGATTTCAACTTGAACAACATCGACACTGGCATCGAACATTGAAGCTTGTACCGGTATTGGTTTTTACTGATGTTAGAAGCATGTCGATATCTTTTACAATCGTACTGGTATTGTGATGAACCGAACAACATCGACACTGGCATCGAATATCGAAGCTTATACAAATATTTGTTTTTATGGTTTTTGTCAATGTAAAACACGTGTCAATATCTTTTAGGGTATATAAAGACTTTATTTTTTTTGGGTTTTCTCTTTCGATCGCTATAGCGAGTGTTAGTACGGTATGGTAGTGATACGTTCTTAATTTATTAAAAGAAAAAACAATAAAAATAAATACCAGTACTAATACGAATGGTGTTTAGTCAGTTTTGGTTCGATTTGGTACGATAGCGAAACAATGGCCGTTTTCAATATAGTTTGTATGTCAATGTTGAAAAAAAATAAACATAGAATGCAAACCAACCGAACAGTATCAATTGAACAACATCGATACCGATATAGATATTCGTTTTTATTGTTTTCGATCAATGCAAGGTTTTCTCTTATGATTACTATAACGACTACCAATGCTATAATGAACCGAACATATACCAACTGAATTCCCGCCGCAAAGCGCGGTGGAAATCACTAGTTATTATTATACATATTAAACTAAACTTGTGATGAATAGTAAAATCACAATTTTTAAATATTTATGTGTTATTTTTAGTAATAAATAATAATCGATAAGTTTTAAGTACTTTTATTTTAGGTTATTAGATTTTAATAATCCTAAGTTTCATCTGTTGGCCGATAATAATCCCAACTTTAAAAATTCCCTTCAATAATCCCAATTTGTAAAAGTTTGGCCGCCATTGATCCTTTTCAAAGATATAAGAATTTGGTCTACTCAATAGATTCAATTACACCTAGAGACTCTTTAATTGATTTAAGTGCACCTATGTTAGAAAATGATCAATGGCGGCGAAAATTTTACAAGTTGGGATTATTAAAATCCAATATCCCTTTTATTTTTTATTAGTAATATTTTATTGATTATTTAGTTTTCTTTTTAGTGTTAAGTCAAAAAAAAAATTCCGTATGTATGTTTATTTTTTTTTAACATTTCAAGTTATTTGCCCACGCGTTATGATGGTATGTTACCACGTGCATTAGATAGAAATCGGTTCGGTTTGGTTCGTTATTGTACCAAAATGATACATACACTTCGTATAGAAATCAATACATGTTTTACATGGCCGAAAACAATAAAAACAAACACGGGTACTAGCATCTATGTTGTTCGTATGACACCGATCGGTTTAGAGTGTCACGGTACTGGTAATGTTATTGATGTTCGGTATGGTTGGGTAGCAATACGATGTCAGTTTATAGAAAGAAAAAATATATAAATAAACTCCTAAACCGAAAATGATGTTCTTCGGTTGGGTACAATATTGTAGCGATGCGGTGTCAATTAATCGGAAAGAAAATGAAAATAAATAAATGTTGGTACTGATACAGATGTTGTTTAGTCGGTTCCTATTTGGTTTGGTATGATTGCGGCACAATATTCGTTATCAAAATATCACAATGTTGAAAAAAAATAAACATAGAACGCAAACCAATCGAAACGATATTAACTGAACAACATAGGTCCCGATTTCGATATTCGTTTTTTTATGTTTTCGAACGATGTAAGGTTTTCTCTTCAGATCACTATAGGCTATTACGAGTACAAGTACAAGTACTGTAACGAAACGAACAGATACCGACTGAACTCTCGCCGTTGCGAAGCGCGAAGGGAATCTTACTAGTTATATATATATATGAATACATAGTTACCATGAATAGTAATCAATATATTTTAAGTATTTGTTTTTATTTTTTTAATATTTTATTATTTTTTTATTTTTAGTAACATATAGTAATTAATAATTCTTAGCTATTTTTTAGTAGTATTTTAATTAGCAATCAATTTGGTATCGGTTTGGTTAATTACAATATCGATATGATTCATACACTCAGTATAGAAGTCAACACGTCTTTTACATCGATCGAAAATGATAAAAACAAACACCGATACAGACACCGATGTTGTTTTAACTTTATCGATTAGTTCAAATTGTCACGATACTGGTATTCATATTTATATATCGTCACAGACAAAGTTATATAAATTGTATAAATGAAAAACATTTTGAAACCGAAAACCATAAGATGAATATAGGTATCGCTACAGATGTTGTTTGGTACGATACGCTAGCGAAATAAAAGACAATAAAAATGAATACCGGTACCAAACCGATGTTGTTCGTTTGGTTTCGATTTACTTCACTACGGTAGCAGCACGATATCTATTATCAAACAAGAAACCATAAAAATAATACATACCTGTACCGGTGTTGTTCGGTTCAGTATGATAGGGTAGCAATACGATTTTAGCTTATCGAAAACAGAATTAAAAATAAATAACGGTACCGAACAACCCAGTCGTGTTGGTTTGGTTTGGTACGATAGCCGTTTTCAATAAAGTTTATATGGCAAATTTGAAAAAAATAAGCGTAGAACGCAAACCAACTAAACCGATATCAACTGAGTCGTCTTATTATTTTCGATTGATGTAACGTTTTTCTTTTAATTTCCATAGCGAGTGTTGAAACTGTAACGAACCAAACAGATAACAATTGAATTCCCACAGCGAAGCGAGAGGGAATTTCACTATATTATACATATATGATTTTATTTTATACATATGATTTTAAAGCTACGATGAATAGTGAATTCACTTAAATTTATTTTTTATAGTATTTGATTATTTTAAAATAATATTAATTATTGTTGTTGTTTCTATTAATGCCATCAAATTGTTTAATGTCTGATGTATTTAATTAAAATATACATATTTGTCGTAATGAGATTTATTTAAACGAATTAATAGCATAAAAGTAAACAACCGTAGAGTGTTTTTTTTTTGTCGTAACTTATAATGAGTGCTGATACCGGTATCGTGGCTAATTGATCTAATTCAAACAAAACATTGCACCATTATTGGTATTATTCAAACCGGTATATGTATAAGTTATATAAAGCGGGGGCGCTTTGGCCAAGGTCAACAGACAAGGACTGACTTTGTCAGTCCTTGTCTGTTGACTTTGGTCAAAGCGCCCCGCTATGGCCAAAGCGGGGCGCTTTGAGTGTGCAAAAAGACAAAAAGTGTTGGCTGTAATTTGTGTTGTTTTTTTTTTTGAAATAGGTGGGATGTGGGTTAGTTTGGTAGTGTTTTTTGGAGGAAAAAATTGTATTTGAGTTTTATAATACGTTGTTTTATAATTACGTTTTTTTACGTCATTATTTTTATAGAACGTATATAATATAAGTGCGTCTTTATAAACTGTTAACCTAGTTTATTTTGTTAAATTAAACGAACACGTTAAATAAATTGTACAGAAAGCCATAAGAATTAAACGTAAACAATCCAAAACCAACGTGATGTAAATATATATCAGTTTGTACATAAAAAACAAAAAGGTACAACTGACTACATAATACATAACAAAACACTATACAAACAAACTAAGGTACTAATCCTCGTGCGGTGGGGACGGTGGGAGGGGAAGTGGAGGCAACCCAGCGAGCTCTCGTAGAGAAACGAGCGTCTCAATGATCCAGTCCTGGCGTGCGGCCTGGCGTCTCAGGCGCCGGTCGAAGTCCCGAGCCACCTCACGCGCTACCGGAGGCAGGTCAGCGTAAACGTGCTGCGGGTACTGTGGCGGCTCCGGAGCTGGCTGAACTGGTGGTACCGGGATCTCCTCGATATGCTCCTCCTGAGCCGGATCCTCTAATACAGGCTCAGGCTGAGCCTGAGCCTGAGCCTGAGGCTCAGCCTGAGCCTGAGCCTCAGCCTGAGGCTGGCCCGGGAACTCATCGAGTCCCAGAGCCTGTAGCTGAGCCTGCCGAGCGGCCGCCTGAACATCAGGAGGGGCCAACACTCCAGGCCTCACCTCAATAACAACCGGGATGACCTCCTGCACCGGCTCCGGCTGCCAAATCAGCCCGTTTCCGCCCCTAAACCTCAGACCAACATCAAAGCGACGGGTGATCTGCATGCTAGAAACTGACGCGCGGCCCAACCTGGTAGACGGGAACGGATCGGACAGCACCGGATCTCCCTCGGGCACGATCCCGAGCGAGCGTGCGATGGCGGTGATGAATGAGCCAGTGTGCACCCACCCGCGGAGCTGCCGGTGGTATGCTGTGGCAAAGTAATCTGCCAGGCAGGCTGCTAGATTGCAGGGCTGGCCCCGCAGTAGGCAGTATAGAAAGAAAAGGTCACTGAGGTTGACCTTCTCCCTGCTGGCACCCCGCGGCACGATAGTTGCCGCGATAACATGCTGCAGGTATCGGAACAAGGGGTCTCTAATGGTGGTGGCCTTTTGCCAGGATCTCCCAAAGGGAACCCTGGAAATGGACCTCCAGAAACTGATAAGCGTCTGCCTGTCCATCATCGTAACCGCCTGCGTATATAAATCAGTATCAAGCTCGGCCTCTGTGTACAAACCTGTATAAACAAATAATATTAAATAAACAAATAAAATTAAATAAACAAATAACATTAAATAAACAAATAATAATAATAAACAAATAATATTAAATAAACAAATAACATTAAATAAACAAATAACATTAAATAAACAAATGATATTAAATATAAAATAATAAATAATATTATTTAAACAAACCTGTATGGACAACAAACTGCCGCACACTCATCCGAAACTCCTGACCGGCAAGACGGAATGTAACCTCGTAGACTGGAAAATCCGGGTCCTCCACGTAATCCGCCGGATGCGGCGCGTATGTAAACGTGGAAAGAAACTCCCACGTAAGCTCAGGGTACGAGTCCTCCATCGCTAACTCAAATAGGCGCGACCAAGGAGTATCTAGTCCAACTATCTCACGCGCCCGCGCGGCCTCTCCCACGGTCTCCAACAGGCCCCAGTCTATCCCTACATGCTCCCCAATGGGGATGGCGCGCAACCTCGCGCATCTCCCCCTCGCCCGTGACCCCGGCGGAAACTGCAGGTACGGACATGTCGGCTCTTCCTGCTCTCCCTCATCTCCCTCAGCCTCCATATGCTCAATCTCGTCACCGGAGGAATCCATCCCTGCACGTTGATAAGATAATATTAAATATAAAATAATAAACAAATAATATTATTTAAACAATTTAAATAATAAACAAATAATATTAAATATAAAATAATAAACAAATAATATTAAATATAATTTAAATAATAAACAAATAATAATAATAAACAATTTATATTAAACAAATATTATTAAACAAATAATAAAAAAAAATAAACTTGAACCAAAGCGCCGCGCTTTGGCCTTGGCGCGGCGTTTTGGTTCTTCATTTTGAAGAACAGATCCAGCAATGGATCAAATCCGGCCCAATCAAAACAATATCAAACATCTACATTTAACCAAAACGATTAAGGGTGTTCGATCTTACCTTTTAGCGGTCGAAAGATTGAAAACGAAGATATCCGGAGATCAGTGTGTGTAATCGCACCTTTTGTGTGTGTGTTTGTGTTTTGTGTTGAAATGGGGGAGAAGCGCCTCGCTTCAGGTATAACGATGGACCGAAGCGCCCCGCTATGGCCAAAGCGGGGCGCTTCTGTTCTTATTTAAGGGCAAAGCGCTCCGCTTTGGACATAGCGGGGCGCTTTGGGCCTTTTTTAAATTTTTTAAAATTGTTTTTAATTCACAAACGCGTCGATAATAGTCTAAATTTTACATTTTTTCCATTATACATCATTTTTTATTATATATGGACTATACTGCAAGTTCCGGATCAAATCGGTTACGTGTGATGTCTTATTCCGTTATATCGTATCATTTTGGTTTGAAAGCACAAGTACTCCTGTGAGAGGTGTTATGTGTATCAGCCGCCTACCGCACATGAACATGACGTATTTTTTCATTAATTGTAGTATTATGATGTCTATGGTCATTTTGGGTCGTACAAGTGCGTATTGAATCTGATTGGGTCGTGTCGGTGACATTCGGTTTTTAACGTGATGTAACGCATATAATGAACAAACACAAACGTGATTATTATTAAACACATTTAACCTACATCGTGAACATGTGGGGTTACATTAAGGTCAGGGGCACGATACGTAAGCATTTCGTACGTGTTGATTTGATCCCTGTATAATGTATGCCAGGCTGCTGCGCGCTCTGTTCTGTGTGCTGTCCAGAGTGGGTTTGGGGGAGGCATTGGATAACAACCTCCAAGCTCTACATGTATGAAATGCCCATGGTCGACGAACACAACCGCAACCACCAGGTGAGGTTCCTCAGCTTCGTTTGGCCCGCCCAGCAGAGGGAAAATTGTACAGCTCCCACGCATGTCGAAGGTGTGAACAATCACACCGTATCGTTGGGCAATAAAAAACCCCGTCTCAGGCATCGTCATGTAATTTTCGATATCTGCTCGTCCCACCCCCTTGAAATTGATCCGTCTAAGCAGCGCATCATAATGTCCTATGTTTTCCGGATCGAAAAACTGCCTCCAAAGCGATTCGTTCGTACGTAACTCCTTTATAAGTTGTTTCCGGATCATCAAATATGAATTTTGTTTCACTCCTAACCCAACAGCCACCGATCGAAACCCACAATGACCATCTGGTTTCACGTCCTTTATTCTAACGATGTATGGATGGATCACTTCGGGAATCTGAGATGCGTAGTTGCGGATCGCTATATCCGTCTTAGGACCGAGCTTGATCATCGGGAAATCAGGGTGCAGGTTGATCGGTTTGGTATTCTTTTGTCTTCTAGAATCTTCGAGTGATATGTACGAGCTGTGACGGGGAAGATCATCTGAGGCCTCGACCCAAGTTTCTTCCGACGGAATGTACGAGCTTTTTCTAGCGGCTTCAACCTTTCTTTCTTCCTGCGTTTTCAATGTTGGGCGACCACGAGTTTTCTTCAGAACAGCAGGAGGTTTTTTGTTATTGTTCCCTGGATTGAGGATTTGCTGAAACTTTTCAAAGAAGCTCCTTTTCACTTGAGGGGGTGTTGGATCGATCTTTTGTTTCAATTTTTCAAATTCCGCGTCTACATCGATATCCTCTATGTTTTTCTTTGCAGGCTTGAAGTTAAGCTTCTTCCAGAACACGTCTATGTGTGTGATCCGGAGTTGCTGACCTGTGGATGAAAACAAATTAGGTGGCAGAATCATAACGAGAAAGGTCAAAGATATTAATTACCTTTATTTTCCAACTTTTCCAAACGAAAGGCACATGGCAAACCACAGCTGGTAAAAAGTTGGCAACCACAGCTTGCACCGTAGGCTCTCAACCCGTCTTCCTTACGTTTTAGTTCCCTACTCAAAAGCTCAATCGCATATATTGAAACCTTTCTGAGAATATATGCAAGCATGGGCTGCTTCTTGTGGTGCGTCATCACTTTTCGGAGGCTTGTTTCAAAGCTTGTACTAATCTCGGTGTATTGTCTATCAACAACATGATCAACATACAGTACAAGTTTATCCAGTGTGTTGCGATGACTTGGAAAGTGACTTTTTAGTGTTGCATGCATGCCCTCAACCCTGTTGGTCGTAGTTTGGTGAAAATTGATAGTTTTGTTAATCCAGCATGACACAAACTTTTCACGGTACGGATCCAACCAGGATTTCTTCATATAATCAAAAACCTCTAAAATTAAAAAAAACGTAAATAGTCAGTTTTTGTTATTATATAAAATTTGAACATAATTATGTAAGAAATACCTACGTTCACGGTCATCTTCTTTCAGCTGTGCTTCAAGGTTTTCCAAGTTATACCTGTATATTTCCTCGGTCGTAGACTCGCACAATAACCAAAAACTACGTACGAATTCTTTCCAATCCTTGTCAGAGAATTTCTTCTTGCTGTTCTTATTAATATTTTGTTGAATATGGAACCGACAAAGATACTTATGCGCTTTTGGAAAAACTTGTTCACACGCGTTCATCAGCGCAAAATCCCTGTCTGTTAAAATCACGCGCGGTTCCATACATCCTACCAGCATAGACTTGATCCTCTGCAACACCCATAGGTAGTTCTCTGACTTCTCAGCGGAAATTACCGCACAAGCAGCCGTAAACGATTTGTTTGTCGACGTCATGCCTACGACCTGAACAAATGGCAGGTTGTACATGTTCGTTTTGTAGGTGGCGTCAATAATTAGCACATGCGGGAAGGCACACCACATATTGAATGATCTTTCGTGAACAAAGAAGACATCTTCAACTTCGTTTGATATCTCATTCGTGCGCATGTAATAAGTGTAATTTTTTTCGAGAAGAATGCTTTCAAGTTTTTGCATCGGAGACTTACCGACATTTTTTTCGGCGTTGATCTTCTGAACAGCGTTGTGTATATCTTTCGGAATAAGCTTTCTAGCCGGATTGTTTTTTGTCAGCGTTCGCCAGATACTTTGGTTGGGAATGTCTTGCTCTGCCAGCTCCTTAACCAGTTTTGTATCCTCCGAAGAAAGCCTTCTCGCATACGCGTGACCCTCTAAGTTTTCAATAGGAGTGTGGTTATGCTTCGCCTTCGTCACCTCGATCCTCCAAACACTTCCGGATGATTCCGAAAACCCGATCATCTCGAACGGGCAGCCTATTTTCTTGCTACCCGTTTTCCTCTGTGTAGCTATACTCTTATGCTCCCCACCAAAAGTACATTGAAACCAAATCTTGTAATTCTCTCCTCTTTTATTCGACCTCTTAGTCACAATGAGGTAACCGTTGTCTTTTGCCGTGTCTTGTACCCAACGCACCAACTCTTTACGTGACGAAAAGGTCTGCGTCGTATCAAACGAAAACGTAACCGGGTAACAGCCTTCCTCATCAACATACACATCCCCCGGCTCACCATCGTCACCGAGGTCCGAATATACTTGATGTTCAAAGTTGTGCTCGCCACCGTAACCGAAATTCGAATAACCTTGTAAGCTCTGTTGACAACCGTAACTGTCGTTTGGACCACACTCCTGCTGTACAAAGCTGTACTCGCCACCGTAACCGAAATTTGAATAACCTTGTTGTGCGTAAGGGTCCTCCACAGGGGTATTCAAATCCAGCGTCACCGTGTTATCACGATAACGAATGCCAGATACAACCTCTGCCTCCCTCAAGTTGGACGAGACCGGTTTCTCATACGAGTCAGAAATAGCGGTCCCCTCGTAAGAATCAGGAACAACTGTCTCGTCAGAATATTGACCGAAAATATAGTTGTTTAACCACGACATCGTTTTTTCAAGAGATGTAACTAATACAGCAAAACCGCGCGTTATTTTGAAGAAACACAACGGATGGGTGAATGTATATCGAAGTGTCTGTGAATGAAAATGTATATGGTCGAAGTGTCTGTCTGAGGTTGCTTTTAAAAGGTAAAATGGGTGAAATTTGGGGTCGAAGCGCCGCGCTATGGCCAAAGCGCGACGCTTAGGGTTAACGACAAAACATCATAATCAGCTTTATGTCTGGCAAACAGTATCGAATGTTTCGAACGTCAATCGAAGCACGTTTTGTCGATCGAAGCGCCGCGCTTTGGCCATAGCGCGGCGCTTTGGGGTGTGAAAATAATTTTGGGCGTGTGCAGCTAGCATGACCCCTTTTTTTTTAACTGAATACGCAATTTTGTTTACTTTTTTTTTCTCGCTATTTCAATATAGTTTTGTATTCAAAATAGAGTGTTTTTGTTGCATCGTAAACTATACACGTCCAGGTATCGTATGGTATCGTGATGAACTGAGTCGATTCCAATCAAACAACATCGGAACCAGTATCGGTACTCAAAATGATCGAAACTGGTACCCGTAATTGTTTTTATGGTTTTCAATCAAAATTTGTATTCAAAATAAAGTTTCTTTTCTTTTTTTGTATTGTAAGCTATACAAAGTAGGTATCGTAGAGTAGCGTGATGAATCGCGCTGATTCCACGCGAATAACATGAGTACCGACATCGATATTGAAATAATCATAAGCGATACCGATAATTGTTTTTATGGTTTTCAATCGATGTAAAACACGTGTCAAAGTTCTTTTGGGCATATCAAGACCCTTATATTTTGTTTTCTTTTTTCGATTGCTATAGAGAGGACCGATAGTGTAACGAACCAAACCGATACTGACCAAATTTCCGCCGCATAGCGCGAGGAAATTCCACTAGTTTATAATTAAAATAATTAAATTCAGGTATGGTTTTTTTGTATTAAAATAATTAAATTCTGTTATGGTGTTTTTGTATTTTGCCATAACAGTAATTATATTATAATCTAGAGTAAATTGCAATTTTACCCCCTGAGGTTAGGGGTGATTGGCACTCTTACCCCTCCTAAGGAAATAATTGCAATTTTACCCTCCACTGTTAACTCTTATGTCGCAACATTACCCCCTATACTCAATTTTGTTGACTAATATGTTGACTTGATATTGAAATGACTATTTTACCCTTTTATTTTACCCCCTGTGTTTTGTTTACTCTGTAATATTACCCCCTGCCACCATTGCCACCGCCATTCACCACCACAACCACCACTGCCACCTCCAACCACCACCCTCAACCACCACTGCCACCGCCATTCACCACCACAACCACCACTGCCATCTTCTTCCTCCCCCTCTCTCTCTCTAAAAAAACCCACCACCCGCCTTCATCTTCAACAATCACCACCGTCATCTCCACCACAGCCACCTCCCTTAACCACCTCCAGCCATCACCCTTTCGGTAGAATCAAAATCGATAACGGTAATCAAATTTTCATGTGTCCTATTCAGAGTTCATTGTCTCTTAAGTATATCGAGCGAGGTGAGAAGGTTAGTCTTTTATTTATCTCTTTTCTTCTGTTTTTGTTGCCACTTTTGTATGATTTAGTGAGATGTGATTGTAATATGATCTTGTGATTGGAGAATTAAAACAGAGCCAGTTCTTTTTTTTTTTTGGAACATATGTGAAGTTTTATTAATTGAATCTAATCAAACTGCTTTAATGAGTTATGAGCTGTAATAATAATCCAATCTTGTGACTATAGGATGAAAACAGAGTCAGTTCTGTATAAATTAAGTGTCTGTTTTTTTGGTTTATTGTTGATCATGAGTGAAGTTTTTGAATTGAATATAAAGAAACTGATTCAATGAGCTGTATAGTAATCTAATCTTGTGATTGGAGGCTGGAAACAGAGTCAGAATCCAATTTTTGTTTTGAGATTCTTGCAGTTCGGTTCTGTGAACGCTTTCTGTTTAACCTTGATCCCTCATCCGAACACTAAACACTTAAGTTGTTTATATAAGCAATCACAAACATCCCCTAAAGCTGATTCAACTGAGGACTTCATCGTTAAAATGTGTTCGTATTTAGGTATATAGTGGATGTATATGATACTGGTGTTTCGTCTTTTACACTTGTGATTAAATTTGAGCTTATTGTTTAATCTTACACTAGCTTATCTCGTCTTTCTAACTGTTTCTCACTTCATAAACGTAAATTTGACAGATAGATGAAAATGTGCAAAGGGAAATTATAAACCACAGATCACTGAGGCATCCCAATAATGTCAGATTCAAAGAGGTTTGTCACTATGATCATCATCAAAGATAATGTTTTTTTTTATGAAGTGGTTGTATGTATAAAATCATTTCTACAAAAAATCATCGATTGAATCACAAACTTCGATTTTTATTTATAGGTCATTTTAACACCAACACATCTGGCAATTGTTATGGAATATGCGTCTGGTGGAGAGCTGTTTGAGCGGATATGTAATGCTGGCCGAGAGAGGGGGAGGAAGAGGGGTTTTTTTTAGAGAGAGAGAGAGGGGGAGGAAGAAGATGGCAGTGGTGGTTGTGGTGGTGAATGGCGGTGGAAGTGGTGGTTGAGGGTGGTGGTTGGAGGTGGTGGTTGGAGGTGGCAGTGGTGGTTGTGGTGGTGAATGGCGGTGGCAATGGTGGCAGGGGGTAATATTACAGAGTAAACAAAACACAGGGGGTAAAATAAAAGGGTAAAATAGTCATTTCAACACCAAGTCAACAGATTAGTCAACAAAATTGAGTATAGGGGGTAATGTTGCGACATAAGAGTTAACAGTGGGGGGTAAAATTGCAATTATTTCCTTAGGGGGGTAAGAGTGCCAATCACCCCTAACCTCAGGGGGGGTAAAATTGCAATTTACTCTATAATCTATAAATAGGCAATATATTCTAGAAAAGTTTGCGTTTGATCAAGTGCAACGCGGTTGGGTCAAAGGAATACATCAAAACGACGTAGGCTTGGTCCTTTCTCTTAAACGGCGGTCATTATAGGTGGTGTTTGTTTTTTTAGAAAAGTAATTCAGAACCTCTTTTCTCTTTCCCACGCAGACCACGCGCAGACATAAAGGTCTACAGCTTGTTTGTTTTTTAGAAGGGTTTTCACTAAAAAAACCTCTTCCTCACCTCTTTTTCTCACAGATGTAGCCTTATGTCTTCTGGACTCTTCACAAAACTTCTCCATAAAAAAAAAAAATAAACCCTAATCTCCTCTCCATCCTCTCCAGCCGACCCACTCCTCTCCCACCCTCTCCACCTTCGCTGCTACAACTCCGGCGCCGTCCAGCCCCTCTTCTCCGGCCACCACAGCCCTTCTTCGCCGGTCACCACAGCCCCTCTTCGCCGGCCACCACAACGTCGACCACAGCCCTTCTTCGCCGGCCACCACAGCCCCTCTTCGCCGGTCTCCTTTCTTTGCTAGTGGTTCGCCAGGTATTTTTTCAGCTTCCATCAAGACGAAACAACCACCACTTGCTCTTCCACACTGCGAATCACCACTTGTTTTGGTCGATATCTCATCTCAAAGCTGTAGGTTTCCGATACCTTTCAATCTCTACGTGGATCAATTATGTGAAAGAAGTGCTTTTTATTTTATTTATTATGTTTAACTAATCTTCTTGTTACTACTTTACTTTCAGATGCTGTGTTGATTGTGGAAAAGTAGTATCTCAAGAAGTATACACAGAAGATACCCAATTTGTTAAAGATGCAGCAGGAGGGGTGTGTTTGTTTTACTTTTATTTACAAACACTTTTAAATAATCTTGTTTATGTTTAACTAATCTTGTTACTACTTTTATTTACCCAATTTGTTAAAGATACCCAATTTTTTTCTAGTGTTCTGTATGTCTAACTTGTTGTATATAATCGCAGGCCCGTATGGATGGCAATATTGTTAGATATCGGCATATTGATTCGTTCGTAATTGTAGATAGCTGTTGAGAGTGGGTTGACAAAAGGACGTAAAACGACACAAGTTGCAGGTGCTTGTCTCTATGTTGCCTGTCGGATCGGGAATATATGACTCAGTTAGACTAAAGGGTATGGTGAGGCTCATCCCCACGGGGATTAGCCTCCACGTAGGCGGCTCGTGGGGGATGGGCCTCCTTCACATTTGAGGGGATGGAGGATGGGGCTACCCCACTACATTATTTTATAATTTTCTAAGTGTTTTTTTTATTAACTTAATATAAAATTTATAAAAGTTAAAAAATACAACATAAAACAACATAAATAAAATCATTTCATAACATAAAAAAAAATTACATTTCCTAAAAATAAAAAAAACATTTCCGAAAAATAAAAAAAAAATTACATTTCCTAAAAACATAAAAAACAAAAAAAAATTACGATACGATTAAAAAACTAAACAACCTACGACGTCCATTTTTTCTTCACCTCTTCTTTCATCCTCCGATAAACCTCGCGTTCATCCTCCGGAACCGAGTCGAGATCCAACCTCATAATCCTAAAATCCTCCGCTCGAGCATAGTCGGCCGACACGGTTTTCTTGTGAGTGTATTTTTCGGTCGCGAACTCTTTGAACGAACGGAATTCGTTTATCAAGTCGTCCATTTTCGCCGATGCCTTCGAGCCGCCCCCTCCACCCGAGCCGCCCCCTCCACCCGAGCCGGCCCCTTTGCGCTTTCCGGCCGCCTCATTTTTTGCTTTGTCCCTCCCGGTGGGACGTTCCGACTCGTGAATGGGCAACACGTCCTCGTCATCTTCCGGGTCATCGTTTATGTCGATTTGACAACGAGCGGTGGAGCCTCCCGCACTATAACTTCCGGACTCGGAAGTTTTAGTCCGTTTGGCGGTTGCGACCTCATTTGGAATCGGCGTCCATTTTTGTTCTTTCCTTACAACGTTCCATGCTCGGAAGTGCGGGAAAGGCTTTGAATTTTGAGAGTCCCACTTAGCGATAGCAAGGTTAAGAATGTCCGCCTCGTTACTCCCGCTAGGAGGACAAGTGTAAATTTGGTTATAAATTGCGTTAAAGTTATTGATGATCTTGCTCATTTTACGCCACTTGCCCGAGACGGCTTCTATATCACGATCCGAGCCATTTTTTTTATCATTAAATATTCATGAAAGATTAAAAGTTGATTATTTTCTTTTCTATTTCTTTAACGTGAATGACCGATTACTTTTCTTAATACTTTTTTAGCTGCAAAATTCTTTACTCATTTGTTGGATTTATCTTCATCTAATTATATTAATTGGGTGGATTGGTGTAAATATCCACTGTACATGTTGTAATTTATTGTTCTTTGCCCGTTTGGGTTGAGGGCGTGTTTGTATGTTTGGCCTTTTGTCCGTTTGAGTCAGAGGTTTGTTTTAATGAAGTTTAATTTTCAAAATAAAATAAAATAAAACTGTTGGATTTGAACTTAAGACCTCATTTTTTCAAGGTGTTCAACGGTTTTGTATTTGTCAATGAACTATTACCCCAACCCTTATATTAATTAGGAGTTTTTACATATTTCCCCTACTAAGCTAGCTTATTACGTATTCCAAAGACGAGGATAAGAATTTCATTTTCAAGATCACAATTCCAAGTCTACCAAATCAAACATTTTAGTTACCTCTAAATAAACAAATAAAGTATACAAAAGGGATTTTTGTTAAAAGGGAACAAAAGGAAACCATGTATCAAATGAAACAAGCGTTTTTTTTTTCAAATGGTTGATGTCAGGTTGCCATTTGTGGTAGGTTTTCGTTGCAATTCATAGATCACGTTAGCAATGGGTTACTGTCGAATCACCCGTCACAAATGGTCCCTCACCAACAAAAGAAAAGCCAGGGCAATATATCATTTGAAAATCTAATTCTCAAATTAGCGAGAAATTATCAATGGAAGTGCCCGTCGCAATGAGCCCTAACCAATAAACGACTGAAAACAATCTTAATAGATATCTTATACTGAATTTAGTGAGATGGGCAAAGAATTTCCATAGAAGACGATTGGACTCGGACTTACAACGTTGTGTGCATGTCTGTCATCTATCATTGATATTTGTTTTGATGAGATTATGGTATTTGTTGGGTAAGTAGCGACGGACTACCGACGGTTTGTAATTTCTTTATATTTTCTACTTTTTTTATTGAATAATCTCGGTGAATACCACCGTTCATTGATGATTAACTGTTGGTGATACGTATTTGTGGTAGTAGTGTTATAAATCATGTCCATCCCATACACATTCATAACATGTGAAAAGATGAGGATAAACTGTTAATACTTTTATAAAAGTTCAAAAAAAAAAATCAAAAAAGGAGCTAGGTGTTTCTAAATGACATTTTTGTGTCGTATGTGTAAAAAAAAAAAAAAAAAAAAACCACACTTTTTTTCTTTTTTTTTTCTAGGGAACTCAAACCTAATCCGTATAACATTTATAATAGGCTGATAAAATGTATTTTTTAACACTATACTAAAGGGATGACGGTGTAGTTTGTTGCCCGTCAACCTGCTATCCTTATGTAATTTATCCTGTTAATTAGAATGAAATTTCTTATTATTAAAAAAAAATACTAATCAGATACTTGCGTAGCATCTATACTATATAATAAAAGAAACCTGTTTTGAGACACTTGTCATTCTCTCATTTAATTGATTAAAATTATTAATAATACTAAAAATAATAATATTTAATCTAAATTAATACAAATTCTTATTATTAATAATATTTAATCAAATCTAAATTCTTATCTAATACAAATTTTTATTATCAATAATATTTAATCAAATCTAATAAGAATTCATACGAATTCCAAAGTTGATATTAACTTTCAAATAATTAAAAAAAATCCGCCTAACATCACAAATGTTTCTGTTAAATTCGATTAATTAATTTGTTCAACAATCACTATTATCTTTATCATTCAGTACGGTTAACCGATTTATCATAATACAACCTCTCACCTATTCAATCATATGATTTTTCAATCTTATATTAACTAAATAAATAAAAATTAATATTCAATCTTATCCTACTTTAAATATAAAAAAAATATGTTAGTTCAGATTAATATTCAATCTTATCCTACTTTAAATATAAAAAATCCGTTAGTTTTTTTAAATATATTTTTTTATTATTTGGTATATAAAATCATATTTATTCAACCCATGTAATGCACGGGGGGTTTTAAAAATATAACTTTTTTATTATTATTTGGTTAACAATGTTACATTTATTCAACCCGTGTAATACAATAGTTTTAAAGATATAATTTTTTTTATTATTTGGTATATAATATTACATTTATTCAACCCGTACAATACATATGGTTCTTATAGATATAACTTATTTTATTATTCAATATATAAAATCACATTTCTTCAACCCGTGCAATAAATGAGGCTTTTAAAAAGATAACGTTTTATTATTTGGTATATAAAATTCATTTATTCAACCCGTGTAATCCACGAGGTTATAACCTAGTTTAGTATAAAAAATTGATTTTTTTTTATCATATCATATACTCTTCAAATAGTATTTATTTTAAGGGTTAATCACAATGGACAATTTGACTCAATTTTCCCACAAAACAAATATTGACTTTTACCCACTTAGAAATATACATGGCTAAAAAGATCGATATGAAAATGACACATGAAAAAAAAAAAACCTTAGAAAAGTATCACATGTAGAAAAAACATCGTATCAAACAGGGATGGCAAACACATTTGAGATGGGTTTGGGGTCAAGTAATCGGGCATGGGACTATGATTGAGTTTGAGATTAGTTTTTATTTTTATCACGGGTTTGGAATGTAGTGATATACCCGTTGACCTGACACGATTACCAGATAAAATGTACCCGTTTACCCAATTGTATACCCGATGTAATTTCCTTTATTTTTTCTAAATGTGTGTATCAATTATTGGCATACACTAATTTTTGTCATCTAAGCCGAAGCCCGCGATAAACCCGATACCCGACGGATTTTGGGACAAGCTTATCTAATTAGGCTTGGAGTTCTTACCTAAACCCGTCCCAAATCCGCCCCATTGCCATCACTACTATCAAGACAATACATGTATAAAGTTTCTGCAAAAATATAGTCGACTCAAAGAAGTGTGTCGGCCCTTTACACATGTTATCTTATTATTGATTTTTTTTGTGGACCTGTTGTACATTTCAAAAAAATGGCAATGGTTAAAATTAAGTCGACTCCACTTATGTGTCATATCCTGAATGGTTTCTTTTGGATTTGTGTATTTGTAAGACCATGTGTATTGGTCACCCAAGTGGTTTGGTCGACCACATACCCACCACAGATAGTCTAAGTGAGTAAATGTCAATGTTTATTTTGATTAAAAACAAAAATAAAAAAGATAAATTTGTTTATTTTGTTTTTTTTTCCCATATTCTAATAAAAAGAAAATGTACAATTAATAATACGCTAATCGCCAATGATCCGCTGACCAATTGGTTTGGGGGGAGGTGGGAAGGTTTAACCATTTATGTGGGGTTCCTGTCCGAGAGGTCTCAGGGTCAAATCTTGCGGGGGGCGAATTGTGACATCGGTTCAAACTATCAACAATATGTCAATCGCGGGATTCCTACTCATGACATGGGTGATCAAAGGCCAACGGCCTAACTGGGTGATCTAGCCGTCCAAAAAAAAAAATAATACGCTTATTAGTTAGACCGTCCGTAATGGGTGTGGTTTTTTTCAAAAAAAAAAAAGCCCCCAAACACGCCCGAAAACGTCGACCATCCACCCCCTGGGCGTGTTTGGCCTGATTTTTGGTTTTGGCGTGTTTTAAATCACGCTTTCGGGGCAAGTTGTTGGCCAATCAGCTTTATCTTCCTTTTCATTGTCCAATGAGATTATTTAATGTTTTTTTATTTAATTTTATTATAAACATAATGTCCCACAATGCCCAGAACCCCATTACACCCATTTTAAAAAAACACCTCATAATGTCTCATTGCTGACTGGGCTGACACATGACACAAAATGACCAAGTGTATGATGTTAACCACTACACATGGTCTTACCCAAACCGAATCTGATTCCTTAACACCTGTTATTTGTGACAACCGTCACTTTTTCGTACATTCCGTACACTAGATGAACAGTAATTTGCGCTTAAATGACTGTGCATGATCTAGTTTACCAGAAAAATAAATTTCTGAATTCCATACAAGTGAATTCATGCATGATATATGTTGCAAGAATTACATTATGATAGCGTTGCGTCAAAAATATTAGTAAACTCACCGGTAAGACACATCGTGTCAACAAAACTGCAGAAAGCAGTCAGACATTAGAATTGAGGCCTAGGTGTAGGTCCGACGACAAAAGTACATTAAAACCCAAGAGTACATGTAAGGGTTTAATTTATAGACATTGCGAAAGCAAAAATAAGCACTAAAAAGCACCCGAAACGCACTTTAAGTGCATAATTTCGTATAATTCAGCTCAATTCAGCATTTAGACATATAAATATTATGCAGAAATGTCGTTTTATTATCCAGAATATTTCCCGAAGTGTTGGGAATCGATAGTATTATAAAAAGATACTTATTAAACACTAAAAGGTGCAATTTAGCACTTTAACGAATCGGTATGTAACCGAACAACCGGACTATACCCGGAACGTGAAAATATTATTATTTTCACTATTTATCTTTTTCTGAGCTAGTTAGGGTCCCCGTATACCCTAACACCCGCTATAACACATAACATACTAATAACCAAGTTAAATACTTAACTTAACATAACTAATGTCTAACTAATACTTGGAACCGAACTAGACCCCCCCCCCCCCATGGCCGATTTCGGTTCCCATGTAACTAAGAGGGGACATACCTTGTACTCCCTTGAATATTTTAATCTTTGATTGCCTAATATCATCTAGACACAATTACCATTGGATAATACCCTTGATTATTGTCTATAAATACCTTAGTGTTGCACATATGATCATTACTCAACACAACACACTCCAAACTCTCTCTCTTGCCCTCTAAAGCTTACGGCCAAACACCCCTTCCACATACATTCATCTTCAAGTTTGGTTCTTGCCATTCCAACATCATACATACATCAAAGGTCACATATTAGGAGGTTTGGAGCAAACGGAACGCGAAGGACCTCTCCACTTTGCTTTTACCCACGCCATTTTCGTCAAGAATCTTCCCTAGCCTCGAGCTAGAGGTATAATGCTTAAAACTTGTTCTTGAACTATTCTAAAGCGGTTAATAAGATGTATGATGGTTAAAATTCTAAATCTTGCATTTTGAAACATAAAAGTCTACTCAAAATGCTAATATTGGTGGTTAATAGCTTACGAGTTGTGTAAAACATGTAGTAATTAAAATGTATGGTTATTTAAGCCCGATCTATGATATGGTAGCTCGAATCATCGTTTAACCCGGTTTGGTAAGGTCATGGATCTTAACATAAGCTTGTTTTGAATGATACGAGGGTTAAAAGGTGAAACTCTACCACACGCGAATCATGAACTTGTGTAAAAGTGTTTTAACTTGTACAATAGTGATTAAAACTAGTAGATCTACGGATCTACAAGCGGTACTTTCAAAGGACCAAGTGTCCAAGAAATCATATTTTCTAAAGCCGAGTCTTACATGAAAAAGAATGATTTTAGCAAACACACGAGTATGTAAACACTTGTGTAACACAAAGTTTCGACAAAATAACTATTTTTGTAAATGTTGACCGGAAGTTGTAAAGATGTAACTTCTTTAAAAGCGAGACTTTCAAGAAACAAAGTTGATCTATACAAAGATCCACTAAAAATAATGGAAGGATACTACCTATTTTGGAAAAACCACAAGTTCATGTATTTCTGCGATTATGTCTATTTTAACTAGTTGCATATTGTTTATTGTTGAATGAGGAGATTGTTGACGATTTAAAAGAAAATAAACACATGTTTTGAAAACATGGGAAACCTCCATTTTTAGGGGAAACTCTGTCAAAATTTTTATAAATTTTGACACTTAGAAAAATATAAGTTTTTGAGAAACTTATTCCCTAAAAATGTGTTTAAAAGTATTACCAAGGTTTCCCTAATTTTTGGTGATAAGAAATGAGGATTTCTTCAAGAATAAAAAATGGATATAAGTATGTATATTTTTGAGAGAAAAATATATATTATTTTATCACCAACTTTTGTGCTAAGTGTATATAGTATGTGTTATACGTGCTAGTGTATTAAGACTTAAAAATACACTAAATACTCATGAAGGGTATAAACATAAAAATACACATACAACATACAAGATACATAATTCGGGTGCAAAGTGCAAAACACGAGATACTTATATTAATTTTTGAGAAAATAATATAAGTAAGACACTTAGTTAAAAATATAAGTTATTTTTAACACAAGAATACGTACACAAGAAATAGTGACTGTACTTGTGCGATACAAGTCTAGTGACTAACGTTAAGAAAACACGTATAGGTCACGACGCTAGATAAGCAAATCCGGTGAAGTTTACGACGCAGGAACGCAAAGTTGTGAGTTCATGCTCCCCCTTTTCTCTTAACTGTTTTCAGTTTTATAACTCTCGGGGGTGAAATACATGTTACAAATATTATAATTTTTACAAAAGGGTAAAAATACAAGAAGCACTCTTGGTGAGAACGAGAACCGAGTGCAATATGATTTGAGAATACGAGAAGCACTCGTGGTGAGTGCAATATGATGAGCTTTAAGAAAAGCCTAGAAAATACTAGATCATGTGAGCTTAAACTAGATATTGAGATGCCATTAATACTTAATTAGGGACGAGGGTTAGATCTAACGGGTACGGCCGAGCCCCGCTCATGGTCCTTATGTGACCACTTGAGTGCTTCGGTGTCCCAGTCGAGGGAAATCGACGCAGTCGAGGTTAATCGACACAGTCGAGGGTAATCGACACAGTCAAGGGAAATTGACACAGTCGAGGTTAATCGACACAGTCGAGGGAAATCGACATAGTTAGAGGGAGAATATACTAATGCTCCATATGCTCATATGCCTTAAAGGAGCCAACAATAATGCTCCATATGTCCTCACATGCCTTAATGTCCTTGTATAAACAATCATTTAAAACGTGAGGTACACAAGAAAACTTGAATGATACTTGAAGTACGTGGGGTACTCAAGAAAACGGGAATTACACTTGAGTACGTGGGGTACTCAAGAAAGACTTGAATTATACATGACACATACTATGTTTTCATACAAAGTATAAAAGTGTGAAATACAAAAACGCATGAACTCGCTCAACTTTATGTTGATGTTTTCCAAAATTACATGTATTTCAGGTGACAGGATGGATCTTGGGCGCAAGTGTCGTAACTAGAAGTAGACTACAAGTTTAGATGTCATCCACTTTTGTTGAATAGTAACCTTGTCAAAGGTCGTGTTTTGAAAACTTAAATAACAAGTGTTTGCAATACTCAAATTTTCATGAATGGATGAACATCGTTTTGATCATGTAGTTGTTTATTACGATTGAATGCAATGATAACAAGCTTGTCACACATCATACGCTTCCGCAAAAGACAGGGTGTGACAGTTTGGTATCAGAGCTTCGATTGTAGTGAACTAGGATTCTTTCTCGAGTCTAGACTACAATCACTAGAGTTCTCTCACGAAAACACTTTTCAAAAAGGTTTTCATTGCATTCACAAAAGCGCCAAGATCCACGAGTCAGACACTTTACAAAGAAAATACAAGGCAAGGACATTAGTGAGGAATACCTTTAAAATAAGGTGCCAATCAAAGCGTAGTCTACACGAGTTAGACTTGCCAAAAACAAAATGACCCCCAAAAATGAGAGTTATACGTGATATAATGCATTAAAATGCTTGATTATGCTAAGTAGCATATATGTTATTGATATACATACATACAAATAAGTGTACGGAATATTGACGTGAATAAGTTACTTTCGACTCCGACTCCTATTACTATACGTAACTCGCACGATGAAGCTACCGACCTCGCGTCCTTTGCAAAGCTCATGACTGGGAGTGATTACCAAACAAGATGCTGAGCTTGCTTCCGTAGGAGATGGCTGTTCTTCCCTCCCGATCGTGAAGATGCCTAACTACGGTGAAGATGACGAGGCAGAGGCGGCAACCTTGAACAAATTCTCAATCAACAGGACGAGATCCCTGCGGCTTATGTGAAGCAAGATTGACGACATACTTGACCAGAAAAAGAAGATGAAGTATTCATCTCGAAGGTGCCCCTCCAACTACTAGGAATTCTTTCTATTCCTATTCCATCTAATCATCGTGCCTATACGCGTGTAACAATAACGAATGTTAGCGCGTGGACCATCGCAAGGGTCCTTTCCATGACAAGAGGCATAAGGACAGTAGTGTCCCCTCTTTGATTGATCACCTGCTTGGACGAGGGAAAGTTGGGGTGACCGTGCAAGACAATTTATTATTACGGGGGCCCACGTAATAACGACTTGTAGTGCATGGGAATCCTGATGGACTCTGCGGGTCAAGCTAATGATCACCACACCAAAATAATCTATAGGTGTTCACACCTTCATCTGGTAGAACAACACATAGATCAGTGCTTTAGCACGTTAGAAAGTAGGAAGCCTGTCTTAGCCTACTTCGTGACTGACACTTCTACCTGCATACGAGACGTTTGAGAAAACGATGTTTAAGCAAGAGAGGTGGAATGACATTCAGGAAGAATCAGTGACGATACACTCCCTATCACCTCTACACAAACAACCCCATCAAAGGGGAAATATACGCACCAGTAAAGCTAAAGACATAAGAAAACCAATGTAGCAGGAAATAACTGAAACTTGAATGACCAAGGCAATGTAGCCTCGAGTTCATTTCAAACAATAAGCCAAGTTGGCAAGCCTATGTGAAGGCTCAATAACTGTTTCCTCGCTTATACATTGATTATATATACATGTGAAATTGGGTGATTACATAATGGCTTATGGTGCTATGTATCTCATAGACAATTGGGAATGTTGTCTAACCTACTTCATACCATTTTGGCAGAAGAGAATGCCGCCCAGGCGAGACACAAACACCAGTACGTTGCTAAGGACAGAAGCCGAGCTGCAAGAATGCATCTCACAGGCAATTGCGCGACATGAAGCCCTCCGCTCTAAGCACAACGATGGCACTACTGAAAATAACCCTCCAACTGGTTGCACCTATAAACAATTCCTGGACTGCAAGCCATTGAATTTTGATGGCACAGGAGGTGCCGTTACATTTGTTCGTTGGGCAGAAAAGACTGACTCCATTCTAAGAATGAGTAACTGTTCACCCCGACAGAGCGTTACTTATATCTCAGGGTTATTTGTAGATGGCGCACTCTCCTGGTGGAACCTTCAGGTTCAAACCCTTGGTGCGGATGCTGCTTATGCACTAAGCTGGGACGAGCTCAAAGAAATGATGGAAAAGAAATACTGTTCTAGGGCTGAAATCCAGAAGCTTGAGGTGGAGTTCTGGAACTTGAAAATGGATGGACCGAAGATTCCTGAATACGTCCAACGATTTCACGACTTGTCTAGGGTCGTCCCCTACTTAGTCAAACAGGAATTCAAAAGGGTTGAACGATTCATTTGGGGACTTGCACCTCAGATCAGGAGCATGGTTACTACCTCAAAGCCCTCAACCATTGCAGAGGCTATCGATATGAGTCTCACTCTTACTGAAGAAGCTCCACGTGCGGGAAAATTTTCGGAATCTGAGGATAACAAGAAAGAGACTCATGTGGAGTCGTCAAGCAACAAGAAGACGAAGTCCTCAAACCTAAAGATGAGCACCCAAGTCAACTATGGAAGCTCTAAAGCAAACAAAAGAAAGAAAGTGAACCCGCCACGTGACAGGAAAACTGATGGAGCCACTAATAAGGCCGGTGGTAGAATATACTCGGGGACTAAACCGAAGTGCGGAGAATGCAATTTTCACCATGAAGGTCGATGTCCGAGGCCTAAGTGCGGAAAGTGTGGAAAAGAAGGGCACAGCAAGGTTGCCTGTTGGGCAAAGGACCCAGATGGGAGAAATAAGAGAATACCAGGTTGCTACAGATGTGGTGAAGCAGGGCACTTTAGGAAAGATTGCCCTAGGAAGAGGCAAGCAAGGAAGGGTTTTCACGATCGAAACTCGCGAAGCACGCCAGGATCCAGATGCGGTTACGGGTACGTCCCCTATTAACCAACCCTATGCATCTACTTTTAATTAATACTGGCATCAACGTTAACCTTACATGCTTAGAACTTAAGAAACTGCTTGGCCTAGTTTCAAGTAAAATGGACGTCCTGTATTCTTTAGATATGGGCATATAGAAGGCTAGTTTAAACAGTCAAAGCGAGTAAGGATTGTATTTAGGGACTCAGAAGGCCGGAACCTTCTGTTACCATTGACTCGCGAAGTCATAAAATGATAGTCAGCATGGATCAGAAATCCAAGTATACAGCTGAAGTCGTTCGACATGAGAAAATCAGACGCAACCCTCTTGCGGATGATGGAACCCAACTTTCCTGCGATAGGTGCAAGGATGCTAGACCCCACAAGGCGGCAGATCTACGACATCCCTCATTGGTCGAAGAGGCATAGAAACGCCTCCGAGTAGACTGCAGAGACTGAGAACATCCCCGTGACGGAAGAAGTCCCAGTAGCCTTTTCGGAAGACTTGCCCGGAACGCCTCTCCGTAGCGACGAGAGGAGTTCAGGATAAATCGCGTGCCAGGAGCAGCACCAGTAATGAATGACGCCATACCGACTAGCTTCACCAGCGAAGCATGAACCTCTGATATAACGGCAAGAGCTGCTAGACAGGGGAAATTAAAGACATGACATCCTTAGTTAAGGAGACAAGGAGAAAGTTGGTAGTCTCCACTTTACATAAACTTCAGAAAATTGAGAATCCGAATCCTTTGCCAAGGACTGGTGACACAAATGAGCCAATCGTAAGGTTCCAGTTACCACTCAAAGATCAACTTGAGGACAAGAGGTCCTCCACTGTGAATACCAGAAGGAAACGTTCCTAAAACGACCTTTAGGACTCGCTTCGAGCATTACGAGTTCCTTGTCGTATCATTTGGCTTAACACATGCATCGACAACATTCATGGACCTCATGAATCGAACGTGTGAGCCATACCTGGATAAGTCATATACTTATTGACTACATTCTTATATGGCCAACGACCAAGGAAAGTCGTGAGCAACAGCTGCAATTTACCTTGCAACTCTTAGAGAAAGCACAGTTATGTGCAATGATGACGAAAAGCGGATTTCGAGTTCGCGAAGGGAGAACTAAAGATACATAGTGGATAAGAACGAAATTCACGCCAACCCTGTAACCAAGAGCTAAGGAGCTAGAGTTGCAATTATGTGACGCCTCTCGACAAAGTCTCGATTGTACGTCGATGCAACAAGACCACAACATTGCGTACGCGGCACATTGATTAAGGAATCACGAGAAGAGATCTTGAGATAGATACAGTGATTGCACGCCGCAACTAGACGTCATTACCTGAAAGAAAACGTTGCACGATCTTTATTGATCACAAGGGTTGCAACACACCAATGCAGACTGTATGAACACAATATGTTCTTGTGTGATAAACTTTGATGAAAAGTCGAAACACTCACTTGCCCTTAGTGGAGTTTTCCTACAACGGTATCTATCACACCGTCGTCTAAACCGCTTCGTGTAAAGCTTTAGACGGAACATAATGAGTGAATTCCCGTCATGTTGATCGGAGACGAGAAATAAACGATCAACTGGCCCGAGATGGCCCAGGAAAAAAAAACTAGAGGAAAGATCGTTCAGATATGTGATCATATCAGGACAGCCCGCAGAATACAGAAAGATTACGGCCGATGAGCGGCAGAAATCGTAAGAATATGAGGCAAGAAGTATGACTTAAATGAGAGCCTCGCCTAGAGAAGGCGTAGTGTGAGTTGAAAAACGAAAAGGTTGAATCCCCGGTGTAGGGATCAGAACCATTGTTCACAAGATGAAGCTCCCAGAAAAAGATCAGTAGTGATCGCGACACATTCATGTGTCTAGTCTGTAGAGGAGTCTGACTTAAGGAACAGTCGTTGTTCCCACAAATAAGATTCACGTCAATGACAAACGACAAGAATTACTATAGAAACCTGTTGAGGTTTTGGACCAAGAGTCCGTGATACTATAGAAACCTGTTGAGGTTTTGGACCAAGAGTCCGTGATACTATAGAAACCTGTTGAGGTTTTGGACCAAGAGTCCGTGATACTATAGAAACCTGTTGAGGTTTTGGACCAAGAGTCCGTGATACTATAGAAACCTGTTGAGGTTTTGGACCAAGAGTCCGTGATACTATAGAAACCTGTTGAGGTTTTGGACCAAGAGTCCGTGATACTATAGAAACCTGTTGAGGTTTTGGACCAAGAGTCCGTGATACTATAGAAACCTGTTGAGGTTTTGGACCAAGAGTCCGTGATACTATAGAAACCTGTTGAGGTTTTGGACCAAGAGTCCGTGATACTATAGAAACCTGCTGAGGTTATGGACCAAGAGTCCACAAGATACAGAAAAAGTCATGATAGACTTACTTGAGTATGATAGAATTCATGACATGACCCAGAGATTTCATGGGAACATGAAGATAAATCATGAATCTAAGTGACCATATTGGTTTCACAACTCCCCTGCGACCGATGGCATCGCTTGAATTTCGGGACGAAATTCTTTTAACGGGGGGAGACTGTGACAACCGTCACTTTTCCGTACATTCCGTACACTAGATGAACAGTAATTTGCGCTTAAATGACTGTGCATGATCTAGTTTACCAGAAAAATAAATTTCTGAATTCCATACAAGTGAATTCATGCATGATATATGTTGCAAGAATTACATTATGATAGCGTTGCGTCAAAAATATTAGTAAACTCACCGGTAAGACACATCGTGTCAACAAAACTGCAGAAAGCAGTCAGACATTAGAATTGAGGCCTAGGTGTAGGTCCGACGACAAAAGTACATTAAAACCCAAGAGTACATGTAAGGGTTTAATTTATAGACATTGCGAAAGCAAAAATAAGCACTAAAAAGCACCCGAAACGCACTTTAAGTGCATAATTTCGTATAATTCAGCTCAATTCAGCATTTAGACATATAAATATTATGCAGAAATGTCGTTTTATTATCCAGAATATTTCCCGAAGTGTTGGGAATCGATAGTATTATAAAAAGATACTTATTAAACACTAAAAGGTGCAATTTAGCACTTTAACGAATCGGTATGTAACCGAACAACCGGACTATACCCGGAACGTGAAAATATTATTATTTTCACTATTTATCTTTTTCTGAGCTAGTTAGGGTCCCCGTATACCCTAACACCCGCTATAACACATAACATACTAATAACCAAGTTAAATACTTAACTTAACATAACTAATGTCTAACTAATACTTGGAACCGAACTAGACCCCCCCCCCCATGGCCGATTTCGGTTCCCATGTAACTAAGAGGGGACATACCTTGTACTCCCTTGAATATTTTAATCTTTGATTGCCTAATATCATCTAGACACAATTACCATTGGATAATACCCTTGATTATTGTCTATAAATACCTTAGTGTTGCACATATGATCATTACTCAACACAACACACTCCAAACTCTCTCTCTTGCCCTCTAAAGCTTACGGCCAAACACCCCTTCCACATACATTCATCTTCAAGTTTGGTTCTTGCCATTCCAACATCATACATACATCAAAGGTCACATATTAGGAGGTTTGGAGCAAACGGAACGCGAAGGACCTCTCCACTTTGCTTTTACCCACGCCATTTTCGTCAAGAATCTTCCCTAGCCTCGAGCTAGAGGTATAATGCTTAAAACTTGTTCTTGAACTATTCTAAAGCGGTTAATAAGATGTATGATGGTTAAAATTCTAAATCTTGCATTTTGAAACATAAAAGTCTACTCAAAATGCTAATATTGGTGGTTAATAGCTTACGAGTTGTGTAAAACATGTAGTAATTAAAATGTATGGTTATTTAAGCCCGATCTATGATATGGTAGCTCGAATCATCGTTTAACCCGGTTTGGTAAGGTCATGGATCTTAACATAAGCTTGTTTTGAATGATACGAGGGTTAAAAGGTGAAACTCTACCACACGCGAATCATGAACTTGTGTAAAAGTGTTTTAACTTGTACAATAGTGATTAAAACTAGTAGATCTACGGATCTACAAGCGGTACTTTCAAAGGACCAAGTGTCCAAGAAATCATATTTTCTAAAGCCGAGTCTTACATGAAAAAGAATGATTTTAGCAAACACACGAGTATGTAAACACTTGTGTAACACAAAGTTTCGACAAAATAACTATTTTTGTAAATGTTGACCGGAAGTTGTAAAGATGTAACTTCTTTAAAAGCGAGACTTTCAAGAAACAAAGTTGATCTATACAAAGATCCACTAAAAATAATGGAAGGATACTACCTATTTTGGAAAAACCACAAGTTCATGTATTTCTGCGATTATGTCTATTTTAACTAGTTGCATATTGTTTATTGTTGAATGAGGAGATTGTTGACGATTTAAAAGAAAATAAACACATGTTTTGAAAACATGGGAAACCTCCATTTTTAGGGGAAACTCTGTCAAAATTTTTATAAATTTTGACACTTAGAAAAATATAAGTTTTTGAGAAACTTATTCCCTAAAAATGTGTTTAAAAGTATTACCAAGGTTTCCCTAATTTTTGGTGATAAGAAATGAGGATTTCTTCAAGAATAAAAAATGGATATAAGTATGTATATTTTTGAGAGAAAAATATATATTATTTTATCACCAACTTTTGTGCTAAGTGTATATAGTATGTGTTATACGTGCTAGTGTATTAAGACTTAAAAATACACTAAATACTCATGAAGGGTATAAACATAAAAATACACATACAACATACAAGATACATAATTCGGGTGCAAAGTGCAAAACACGAGATACTTATATTAATTTTTGAGAAAATAATATAAGTAAGACACTTAGTTAAAAATATAAGTTATTTTTAACACAAGAATACGTACACAAGAAATAGTGACTGTACTTGTGCGATACAAGTCTAGTGACTAACGTTAAGAAAACACGTATAGGTCACGACGCTAGATAAGCAAATCCGGTGAAGTTTACGACGCAGGAACGCAAAGTTGTGAGTTCATGCTCCCCCTTTTCTCTTAACTGTTTTCAGTTTTATAACTCTCGGGGGTGAAATACATGTTACAAATATTATAATTTTTACAAAAGGGTAAAAATACAAGAAGCACTCTTGGTGAGAACGAGAACCGAGTGCAATATGATTTGAGAATACGAGAAGCACTCGTGGTGAGTGCAATATGATGAGCTTTAAGAAAAGCCTAGAAAATACTAGATCATGTGAGCTTAAACTAGATATTGAGATGCCATTAATACTTAATTAGGGACGAGGGTTAGATCTAACGGGTACGGCCGAGCCCCGCTCATGGTCCTTATGTGACCACTTGAGTGCTTCGGTGTCCCAGTCGAGGGAAATCGACGCAGTCGAGGTTAATCGACACAGTCGAGGGTAATCGACACAGTCAAGGGAAATTGACACAGTCGAGGTTAATCGACACAGTCGAGGGAAATCGACATAGTTAGAGGGAGAATATACTAATGCTCCATATGCTCATATGCCTTAAAGGAGCCAACAATAATGCTCCATATGTCCTCACATGCCTTAATGTCCTTGTATAAACAATCATTTAAAACGTGAGGTACACAAGAAAACTTGAATGATACTTGAAGTACGTGGGGTACTCAAGAAAACGGGAATTACACTTGAGTACGTGGGGTACTCAAGAAAGACTTGAATTATACATGACACATACTATGTTTTCATACAAAGTATAAAAGTGTGAAATACAAAAACGCATGAACTCGCTCAACTTTATGTTGATGTTTTCCAAAATTACATGTATTTCAGGTGACAGGATGGATCTTGGGCGCAAGTGTCGTAACTAGAAGTAGACTACAAGTTTAGATGTCATCCACTTTTGTTGAATAGTAACCTTGTCAAAGGTCGTGTTTTGAAAACTTAAATAACAAGTGTTTGCAATACTCAAATTTTCATGAATGGATGAACATCGTTTTGATCATGTAGTTGTTTATTACGATTGAATGCAATGATAACAAGCTTGTCACACATCATACGCTTCCGCAAAAGACAGGGTGTGACATTATTAACATATAGAAATGTTTTTTCTTTTCTTTTTTTTTTTTTTTTTGAAAAAACACACTTAGAGTTGAATCTGATTCCTTAACACCTGTTATTCAACTCTAGTTCATATAATCTTAAAATGTAAAGTCCGTGAAATTTTCAATTTCACCTCCATCTTTTGTCAAATCTCATTTTTACTCCATGTTAGCGCTTAAGTTTAGTAATTGTCATTTTCAACACCATAACTTTTTATAAACTTTGTAAAATGTCAAGTTAACCCTCTTGAGAATATAGATAAGATTTTCTTAATACCTTCGTTCGAATAATTTGTTGCATGCATATTTTTATGTACGTGTTAATGTAAATTCGAGTTGTCAACGTTTCGACACAAATAATGTTTGGAAACGAGTAGGTTCAAACATACTACGTTTTCATGCTTACTTTTTGTGTACGTTTTGACCTAAATTTTGTTTTTATTTATAACACATTTTCATGCTAACTTTTTATGTACGTTTCGACGTAAATTTTGTTAGAAAGCGAATCGTGTTGAATATAATAAATTTTGATTCACCGATTAAATTCAAGTTGGTCTACGTTTTAATGTAAAGGGGCGATAATAATTTATACATAGTCATGCCGCATAGTTGGTACAAAATGCGAGTTTGTCTACATTCAACATAAATTCGGTATATTTTTCTTATAAATTCGAGTTTGTCTGCTTTTCGACGTATTGGTGTACGCTTTCATATTTTGTATGCGTCCTACGTGTAAGTCGAGTCGCATATCGTACGCTTTGACTTAACGGTATAACTTCGAGTTAGTCTACGTTTTGAGCGGCCACTAATACGTTTTTATTCGATGGTATAAATTGGAGTTATTGTATGTTTTGACACCGCTAAGTCTTGATGCAAAGGTATACTACTTCGATCAGGGCTGCAAACGAACCAAACGTTCAACGAACAGTTCGTGAACTGTTCGGCGGGAAGTTCGTTTGTGTTCGTTAGTTTATTAAACAAACGAACACGAACAAGAAATTTTGTTCGTTTAGTTAAATGAACAAACATGAACATAGGTTGTGTTCGTTCGCTTATGTTCATGAACGTTCGGTAACGTGTTCGTTTGTGTTCGATACTTTATTAGTGTTTTTAGTTTTTATATTTATTTAAATACTTCAAAATTCCAACAAGTTAAATATCTAATAGTGTCGGTGTATTATATATTCTATTAATGAACGATTGTTTGTGTTCGTTTGTTTCCATTTGTGTTCATGAACATTAGTTTGTGCTCATTTGTGTTCGTCAACGTTCGTTGCCTAAAATTAACAAACAAACACAAACGAACACGAACAAGTTCATTTCCTTAACAAACGAACACGAACATGAAATCTCGTTCGATAAGTGTTCGTGAACGGTTCGCGAACACAAATATAACAAACGAACACGAACAAGGACTTGTTTGTGTTCGTTCGGTTCGTTTGCAGCCCTAACTTCGATCCATTAATTACCCTTAAAATTATAATAAACTTTTAATGCATCTAACCAACTGTCGAAACTTATGGTATCAACCACACAGATCAAAGACAAAGCAATAGCGACAAAAAACGGCGACCGAAAATCTTATTATAACCCAAACCAAAAACACCCACCAATACCCAAGATCTTACCAATAGTAAGATCTAGTGAACAATAATGTTCAGATCAACTGATTCAATCAGTTAATCAACAGAAAATACAGAACTAAACAAAGAAATAGGAAAGATACAACCTGAACTACAAGAGATTGATCTCACAGGCGAGATTTCTCCAACAACAACAGCAGACAAATCGATCAATACAATATCGAGAACCAGAGGAAACAAAGGGGCGATAATAGACTGCGAAGAAGGGTTACCAAACCCTAATGACTTAATCTGCACTTTATATATCAGCAGCAAACGACTTTTACACTCTGCCCCTTCTAAATGCCTTTAATTACACCGACTTATCAGAAAGATACATCCAGGCCCTTTATGTTGTTGAACCTGTTGAACAATATAACAACTTAACCAAAAAATAGTTAGAACAACAAAATACGTAACAAATATGAAATATTTGAATGACATATATATTTATTCTTTTAACATTCCCACTTCATTCAAATATGAAAACCAGTTAACCATCCCTAATTTTTCACAAAACTTTTTATGCTGCACAACACTTAAACCTTTAGTGAAACCATCTGCCGGTTGACTCTCAGAGTCAACCTTAACAGTTTCAACAACTCCTGCAGCAACCTTTTCTCTTAGAAAATGAAGGTCAATCTCGAAATGCTTGGTTCTTTCATGAAAGACAGGGTTGGCTGCTATGGATATAGCAGCCTTGCTGTCACAGTATAACTTTTCTGGCAAATCACAGTTAACACCAGCTTCTCTTAACAAATTTAGCAACCACATAATCTCACAGGTTGTCGACCACATGGCTCGATATTCAGCTTCACCTGTGGATCTAGAAACAGTGCTCTGTTTCTTACTTTTCCAAGAAACTAAAGAGCCACCAAGATAAACACAATAACCAGTCACTGACTTTCTTGTGGACAGACACTTTGCCCAGTCAGAGTCCACATAACCAACTAAATCCAGCCTATCACCTTTTTTGAACAACAAACCACATCCAGGACTTGACTTAAGATACCTTAATAATCTTAAGGCAATTTGCAAATGCATTTCAGTTGGGCTGTGCATAAACTGACTTAAGAATTGCATAGCATAACTGATATCCGGCCTAGTCAAAGATAAGTAGATTAACTTACCTATTAGTCTTTGAAAACCAGTGACATTTTTCAAAGAACTTTGATTTTTAGACACTTTAGCAGTTACCAAGTAGCTTTGTTCAATAGGTGTGTTAACTGGTTTGCAACCCAAATACCCAAACTCGCTTAACAACTCCAAGCAATACTTTCTTTGGTTTAAACACATACCAGATTTGTTATATGAGACCTCAATGCCAAAAATGTATTTTAGTTTGCCTAAATCTTTAATTTGGAAATTTGAATTTAAAATGAACTTAATTTTATTAATTTCATCAACACTATTCCCAGTAACAACAATGTCATCAACATAAACTAATAGGACAATAAACACATTGTTTTTAGACAACACATACATAGAGTGATCACACTTGCTTTGCACAAACCCATAATCAACAAGCGCACCATTTAACCTTTCATTCCATTTCCTAGGGGCCTGTTTCAGCCCATATAATGACTTAACCAACTTGCAAACTCTAGACTCATCAGGAGAATAATAACCCTGAGGTAGACTCATATACACATCTTCATTAATAGTGCCATACAAGAAGGCATTATTAATGTCAAGTTGAAACAAAGGCCATTCATTCTGAACAGCAAGTGTAATAATACACCTAACTGTTACCATTTTCACAACCGGTGAAAATGTTTCCCCAAAATCCAGGCCTTCACGTTGATTAAACCCCTTGGCCACAAGTCTAGCTTTAAACCTTTCTATCTCTCCACTAGATTTATACTTAACTTTATAAACCGACTTGCAGCCTATGGGCTTTCTACCAGGAGGTAGATCAACAAGGGTCCAGGTATTGTTTCTGAATAAGACCTCCATCTCCTTATTCATTGCTTCAACCCACCTAGGGTCCTTAGCAGCTTCATTGTAATTAGAAGGTTCAAGTGTTTTATTTAACAAAATAACAAAGTTAAAATTTCACTTGACAGACATGCATAATTCGCAGTTTTATCTAAACTATACTTAACATTTCCACCTAATACATAATCCTCAAACTTTTTTGGAGCAACAGAAGTTCTAGTGGATCTTCGAAGATTTAAAACAACACCCTCAGATAGGTTGGTCTCATCACTTGGTATTCCACTGTCCTCTGCCTCGCCATATAACCCATGCTCACTACTATCTTCATAACCAGTTGAAAACTGTTGGTTTTGACCAACAGCACTGGTTGTGGTAGATGTGGAGGGTCCTAATGGCTGCTGATCATCACTGAAATACCATGAGAGCCATTATTACCCTCTTCATCATTGGGCATTTGAGAAACTTCAGATGTTTCAGTTTCATAACAATCAAAAAGGTTATATAATTTAAATTTTTATCAACAAATTCTTGATTAACAACTTGTTTATTCTTGAAAGGGTAAACATTTTCATAAAATTTTACATCTCTAGAAAATAAGATTTTCTTATTATCTAAACTCCACAATTTATACCCATTCTTAACATTGGAATAACCAATCAAAACACACTTATCAGCATGATAAGTAAATTTATCAGATTCATTTAACACAGTGCTAAAACACAAACATCCGAAGTTTCTAAGATGAGTCAAAGAGGGTTTAAAACCAAAAACTACTTCATAAGGACTTTTACCTAATAGCACAGAAGAGGGTAACCTGTTAATCAGGTAAACAGCAGTCAGAATGCAATCAGACCAAAAACTCAAAGGTAGGCCACTTTGAAACATCAAGGCTCTAGCTATATTTAAAAGGTGCCTATGCTTACGCTCAACCACACCATTTTGTTGTGGTGTGTAAGCACATGTTGTTTGATGTAAAACACCTTTATTTTTAAAAAAGTTACTGATTTGATTATTCACAAATTCGGTTCCATTATCACTTCTAAAAATTTTAACTTTCTTTTTAAACTGGGTTAAGATTAGTTCATAAAAACTAGTTAGATTCTCAAACACTTCCATTTTACTCTTTAACAGGTAACACCATACAGATCTTGAAAAATCATCAACAACAGTTAGAAAATATTTATACCCTTCATTACTAGACACTCTGTATGGACCCCAAAGATCTAAATGAACTAAATCTCCTATTTCTTTTGTTTTATGATCACTTAAATGAAATGGAACCCTCACTTGTTTAGCCTTATGGCAAATCTCACAAGGACCATAGTCTATGGACTTAATATCTAAGCTACCTTTTAAAACAGCTAGAACCTGATCAGAAGGGTGGCCTAACCTATTATGCCACATATTTGACTTTAACACACTATTAAAACACACATTAGCAGAATTACCATTTTTTTCCAACAAAGTATAACCCATTGTCCTGATTACCAGTCACCAGGACTTTCTTTGACCTCAAATCCTATAGCAAACAATTAGTTTCTTTAAACAAAACAACTATCTTGTTATCTTTTGCTAATCTAAAAACAGACAACAGATTCACACTATACTCTGGAACATAGAAGACATCTTCTAGGACAACATTATTAACAAGCTTTATTTTCCCAATTTTGAACACCTTAACACTAGTACCATTTGGATGACTAACTTTAAGGTTATAATCAGACACATCAACCCAATCAAACATACCCTTATCAGACTTAACCATGTGCTGATTCGCACCAGAATCAACAATCCAATTATACTCAAATTCAAACATATTAGAACTAGAACAGCTAACAAAACCAGAGGAAAAACTACAAGTAACTGAAGACTCACCTACCATATTAGACTTAGCCTGCTCACCACCAGAATTCTCACCAACGAGACACAACAATTTAGAAATCTGTTCAGAAGTGAAAGTGTAACACCCTAAATTTTTACCCTTAAATTTATACAAAATATAGTTTAAGTACATGACTTTCATTAACGAAGATCATAAGTAACTAAGACCTTAGTCAACTAATGACTAAGTTAAATCGTTTCAAAAATTGTTTAACATGTGTTTACAACCCATACACAAAAACTACATAGATCTAAAATGTTGCGGAAGCTTCAAAACGGAGTGTTCGGTTCTTCATCTAATTGCTTGATCGTCACCTGTAAGATCTACCAAATTTACCTACGATCAAAACCATTAAAACATTAGTTTTGACATTGTTATATAATATGACTTCACAGTTTAACAACACATTTGAATTAATAAACATGTAATAGCTTTTCTGGGTTCACCGTAAATTACGGTATCACCGTAATTTACGGTGAGACCTGGAATTGTCTGGTCACCGTAAACCAGTAGAGAACTACCGTAAAACTCATGACTCCTACCGTAAATTACGGTATTACCGTAATTTACGGTGGATGCTGGATATTCATGTTCTTGTTTGGTTTGTTCATTTTACTCAAACCAAATTCACGGATTTCGCTTTTCTAAAGAAGAACAATACATCAAATTTTCTTATTTCGAATATATATATATTAATCAATATCAAAGAATAATCCGACATATTACAAGGTATTAAGCATGCTTTACTTAATTATTCGACCCCTTTGGCTTGTCTATGGAATTTCTTCCTTTTTGACAACTACCAACGAGTTAAATCCATCTTTCGACCAAATATTCAATATAGCAATATCATAGCTTTAATTCATAACAACTTGTATTCTATAATTCGACCTAACCAAATGCAATGATCTAATTTTTACTTAATGTAACGGTTCAAGTTACATACCTTCAAAGTTTGCCCTTTAAACGTGGTTCGCCACCCGTTTGTCCGCTTGACGTTCCTGCGTCCGTTCCTATAGAGTCCATTTATGATGCGTTTTAGAACTCTCTTTAAATCATAATTCGCATAATACACCAAAACATTATGATTATGCGTTTAAGCTCCGAATTTCAGTTTTAAAGCCTTCATAGAGGCATTTCAACAAACACTTCATAAGCAGATTTTTACATGATTAAACATCACATCTTTAGTTTATTCATTTAACCCTATTTTCATATAAATCAACCAATTTACATGAATGTTAGCTTCTATTTGCTGAAATCACTTCCAGATTGCTAATTTACACAAAATCAACAATCTATTTCCTAGTGTTCATTCAAGTACACATAATTCACAAATCACCTACAATGGTGTTCTTAGGTTTCACAAAATTTCTTATGATTTCAACTTATATTGGTCTAGGGTTTGTTCCTAGACACTATAGTTGTTCTTCAATCATCACAACATAAACATGCAACCCTAATTCAGATTTATCAAATTTTCATGAGAATTTCAAGTTAAGAATTAACACGAATTTTCACATACCTTGTAATCCTCCTGTGATGAGGATCACTATTCTATGTTTAGATTTCGTTTTTGATCAGATTTGAGCCTTCAATTTGATTGTTTTGTGAGATTAGGGTTTTGGAATGGGGGTGTCGCCCCCTGCTTCTTCCTGATCGACCAACACCTCAATTTGGGGTGTTTGGTTTATTTATTTATTTTTATTGTTCCATTTAATTAAGTTTCCAATTAAACAACTATGGTCCCTCAACTTTATTCAACATATAGTTTGGTAGCTTTTAATCAAGTTATAAGCTATTTCTAGACTAGTTAACTAACTAGGTTAAAATTCTTAGTTAGTAAACTCCCATTTATTTATGCTTTATAATTCCGATATAATGTCTTATATTTTCGGGGTGTTACAAGTCCACCCCTCTTAAAAGGGTTTCGTCCCCGAAACCAAGGTACGTACCAAATAGTGTAGGATGAAGACGTCTCATCTCCTATTCGGACTCCCATGTAGTGTCCGAACCTTTCCTATGCTCCCATTTGACCTTGACTTGGTCAATTTGTTTATTTCGTAAATGTTTGACCTTTCGGTCTAAAATCTCCACCGGTCTTACCACATAATTCAGACTATTATCCACTTCGATATCATCGTAATGGATATAAGTCGTTTCGTCTGCTAGGCACTTTCTTAATTGTGATACGTGGAACGTGCCATGGATTCCACTTAGCTCCTCCGGTAATTCAAGGCGGTAAGCTACCTTGCCAACTCTCCCGATAATTTTAAATGGCCCGATAAACCTTGGGCTTAACTTCCCCTTCTTTCTAAATCTAATAACGCCTTTCCATGGGGACACTTTTAGCATGACCATGTCACCCACTTGAAATTCAATTGGCCTTTTCCTTTTATCTACATACGCCTTTTTCCTGTCTTGAGCCGCTTTCAAGTGTGCCCGAACTTTATCGATCTTTTCGTTCGTGGCTCTTACTATGTCTTGATGGGCGAGTTCACGTGGACCCACTTCACCCCAACAAACCGGGGTTCGACACTTCCTACCGTAAAGCAGTTCGTATGGTGCCATTTTAATACTAGATTGGTAACTGTTGTTATACGAAAACTCGACTAACGGTAGGTGAACATCCCAACTGCCTCCAAAGTCGATTATACACGCCCGTAGCATGTCTCCCAATATTTGTATCGTTCTTTCACTTTGTCCATCCGTTTGAGGATGGTACGCAGTGCTAATGAACAATTTGGTCCCCATTTGTTCTTGGAAATCACGCCAGAAGTTCGAAGTAAACCGGGTATCCCTATCAGACACGATGGACACCGGCACTCCATGACGTGCTATGATTTCATTGGTATAGAGTTCTGACATCTTTTCTGACGTATAAGTCTCACGAATCGGAATAAAGTGAGCACTTTTCGTCAATCTATCCACCACTACCCATATTGCATCAAAACCACGATTCGTCTTAGGCAACTTGGTTAACAGGTCCATTGTAATATGTTCCCATTTCCAAACCGGAATTTCTAACGGTTGGAGTTTGCCATAGGGTTTCTGATGCTCCGCCTTGACTTGTAAACATGTCAAGCATTTTTCCACATACTTCGCCACATCCCTCTTCATTCCGGGCCACCAATAATTTTGCTTCAAATCATTGTACATCTTGGTCGCACCCGGATGAATTGAATAACGGGATTTATGAGCTTCATCAAGTAGAAGCGCCTTTACTCCACAGGTATGTGGGACCCATATCCTTCCGGATCGAGTCTTTAACCCGTGATTCCCATTCGACAAGTCTTTCAACTGACCAATTATTCTTTCCTTCTTCCAATTCTCTTCTTTTACTGCTTCCAATTGCGCCTCTCGAATATGTTCAAGTATACCCGAGGTTACCACGAGTTGCATCGACCTCACTCGTATTGGGACATAGTCCGCTTTTCTGCTTAGAGCATCCGCTACCACATTTGCCTTTCCGGGGTGGTAGTGTATCTCACAATTATAGTCCTTCACCGTTTCCAGCCATCGCCTTTGTCGCATATTTAACTCCTTCTGATCGAAGAAGTATTTCAAGCTCTTGTGGTCGGTGAATATGGTGCATTTTACCCCATACAAGTAATGCCTCCATATTTTTAATGCAAATACCACCGCTGCCAGCTCGAGATCGTGCGTGGGGTATTTCTTCTCGTGTATCTTCAATTGTCTCGAGTCATAGGCTATTACCTTGCCCCGTTGCATCAACACGCATCCAAGTCCCAATAATGAAGCATCCGAATAAACCACCATGTCTTCGACTCCGTCCGGCAATGTCAGTACCGGAGCTTGAGTTAGCCTTTCTTTTAGCGTCCGAAACGCTTTTTCTTGATCGACTCCCCAAACAAACTTTGCTTTCTTTTGGGTTAGCTTTGTTAGCGGCGATGCAATCTTGGAGAAATCTTGAATGAATCTCCTATAATATCCAGCAAGCCCCAAAAAGCTTCTAATTTCAGAAGGGTTCTTCGGGGGATTCCATTTTGACACCGCCTCTATCTTTGACGGATCCACCAAAACCCCATCGGCACTTATGACATGACCGAGAAATTGTACCTCTCGTAACCAAAAGGCACATTTGGAAAATTTTGCATAAAGCTTCTCTCGTCTAAGTGTCTCTAACACTTCTTGTAAGTGGCGTGCGTGTTCGGCTTCACTTTTCGAATACACCAAGATATCATCGATAAACACGAAGACCGACTTATCCAACATTGGCTTGCAAACCCGGTTCATGAGGTCCATGAAAGCCGCGGGCGCATTTGTTAGCCCAAATGACATCACGAGAAATTCGTAATGTCCGTATCTTGTGCGAAAAGCCGTCTTCGGCACATCTTCTTCTTTGACCTTTAGTTGGTGATACCCCGACCTAAGGTCAATTTTTGAAAACCAACTCGCGCCTTGTAGTTGGTCAAATAAGTCGTCTATCCTCGGGAGAGGGTATCGGTTCTTTACCGTGAGTTTGTTTAACTCCCGATAATCGATACACATGCGCATGCTCCCGTCCTTCTTTCTCACAAACAACACCGGTGCGCCCCAAGGAGACACACTCGGCCTTATGAATCCCTTGTCAAGAAAATCTTGAATTTGGGACATCAGCTCTTGTAATTCCGACGGTGTAAGTCGGTACGGGGCCTTTGCCACAGGTTTCGCGCTCGGAATCAATTCGATCCCGAACTCTACTTCCCGTTCAGGTGGTATCCCCGGTAAATCTTCCGGAAAAACATCTTCATAATCTCGTACTACAGGTACATCTCCAATCTTTCGTGATTCTTTCTCGGTCTCATTTGCATAAATTATGAATGCCTTGCATCCTCGCTTCATGAGCTTGTGAGCTTTCATCATCGAACATACTATGGGGTTGCCTCGTTTTTCGCCATAAATGGTGACGTGTTTCCCGCTCGGAGATGTTAGTTTTATCTCTTTGCGAAAACACACGACCTTTGCATGGTATTGAGATAGCCAATCCATCCCCACGACTACTTGGAATTCTCCCATCGACATCGGAATTAGATTTATCAAATATTCTTCACCATCGATGCTCAGTTTACAATTTTCACATACATCACAAACAATAAAGCTTTTGTTATTACCTATCTCTACTTCTAAAGGTACAGGTAATTTTGTTAGAATAAATGAAGGATGTCGAATAAGTCCATATGAAACAAAGGATTTATTCGCACCCGTATCAAATAACACGTGTGCAGGAATTGAATTTACAGCAAATATACCTGAGACCACGTCAGGTTCAATCTTTGCTTCTGCGGCAGTTAGTTGAAAAGATCTTGCCTTCGCTTTCGGGGCTTCACCTTTCGGTTCCTGCCCATCATTCTTTCCAACCAGCTCCGGGCATTCTGACTTCTTGTGACCCGTTCGATAACAATTGTAACAAACCGTCACTTTCTCCGGGCATGACATAGCCATATGTCCCGTTTTCTTGCATATAGGACAAGGCTTATCCTTGTAACGACATTCACCCTTATGATTTTTCCCACAAATTTTGCAACCTGGTGTACTACCTTTAGCATCTGATCTCTTTGCTGTTTCATTCGTTCTTACTTTCTTGGTAGGGCTTGGATTCACATCTTGTGCCCTTCGTTCACCCCGTTCTATACTCTTTTTCAATTCGATCTCCCTTTCCCGAGCAGCATTGACAATCTCGGTAAGGGTCTCGTACTTTGAAGGGGTTATGAACTCTCTATATTCCGCGCTTAGCATGTTATGATAATAATAGACCTTTTGCTCTTCATTCGTTATCAAATCATCACAGAACTTCATCTTGTCCATAAACATCCCCGTGATCTTGTCTATGGATTCACCTTTGTGTCTGAGTTGCATGAACTCTTCCTTGATTTTATTTATGACTGCCTTGGGACTATGGTGTTTAAGAAACGGCGTCTTAAACTCCTCCCAAGTCATGGCCTTAGCCGCTTCACTTCCAATCTCCTTCTTTTTGTTATCCCACCAATCTTTCGCTTGACTCCTTAGTTGACCCGTACCATAGGCTACGTAGTCTTCTTCGTCACAATGGGTTCTCTCGAATACCCCTTCGATGTCACTTAGCCATCGTTGGCACACTATTGGGTCAACCTCCCCATTATATATTGGTGGTTTACAAGCCATGAATTCCTTGTATGAACAAGGCTTTCGTCCTCCACGCTTTTCCTTTGCTACATTTGAATCATCTTCCAGTTTCTTGATTCTATCTTCTACTATTGATAAAACCGTGTTTTGGATTTTATCAATAAAGCCCGACAAACTGTTTTCGATCGCCTTTCCAACTTCTTCGGCAATCACTTCCCTCACTTGTTCGGTGACTCTTGGCACCGCATTATCATTGCCTCCATCAGCCATCTCGATTTCTGAAATGTTTACATAGATTGTTAAACATTCCATTTATAACACATGCTTTACTTGTTTTGATTTAATCAAGTTCATAACTTGATTTAATCATTCTTGATTCAATTCAATCAAGTTCGTAACTTGATTTAATAATTCTTGCTTCTATTCAATCAAGTCCATGACTTGATTTAATCATTCTTGTTTCATGCATTTCTTGTTTTTTTTGAGTGAGCTTACACACTCTTTTCATGCATATTGTTCGTTCCTCATTTTATACATAGTACATAATTTATTAACAAAACAAGTTAATTCTTACCGGACGATCGATCAAGCTTGAACCGAACACTTATTGACAACCTTGAGCTCTGATTACCAACTTGTAACACCCTAAATTTTTACCCTTAAATTTATACAAAATATAGTTTAAGTACATGACTTTCATTAACGAAGATCATAAGTAACTAAGACCTTAGTCAACTAATGACTAAGTTAAATCGTTTCAAAAATTGTTTAACATGTGTTTACAACCCATACACAAAAACTACATAGATCTAAAACGTTGCGGAAGCTTCAAAACGGAGTGTTCGGTTCTTCATCTAATTGCTTGATCGTCACCTGTAAGATCTACCAAATTTACCTACGATCAAAACCATTAAAACATTAGTTTTGACATTGTTATATAATATGACTTCACAGTTTAACAACACATTTGAATTAATAAACATGTAATAGCTTTTATGGGTTCACCGTAAATTACGGTATCACCGTAATTTACGGTGAGACCTGGAATTGTCTGGTCACCGTAAACCAGTAGAGAACTACCGTAAAACTCATGACTCCTACCGTAAATTACGGTATTACCGTAATTTACGGTGGATGCTGGATATTCATGTTCTTGTTTGGTTTGTTCATTTTACTCAAACCAAATTCACGGATTTCGCTTTTCTAAAGAAGAACAATACATCAAATTTTCTTATTTCGAATATATATATATTAATCAATATCAAAGAATAATCCGACATATTACAAGGTATTAACCATGCTTTACTTAATTATTCGACCCGTTTGGCTTGTCTATGGAATTTCTTCCTTTTTGACAACTACCAACGAGTTAAATCCATCTTTCGACCAAATATTCAATATAGCAATATCATAGCTTTAATTCATAACAACTTGTATTCTATAATTCGACCTAACCAAATGCAATGATCTAATTTTTACTTAATGTAACGGTTCAAGTTACATACCTTCAAAGTTTGCCCTTTAAACGTGGTTCGCCACCCGTTTGTCCGCTTGACGTTCCTGCGTCCGTTCCTATAGAGTCCATTTATGATGCGTTTTAGAACTCTCTTTAAATCATAATTCGCATAATACACCAAAACATTATGATTATGCGTTTAAGCTCCGAATTTCAGTTTTAAAGCCTTCATAGAGGCATTTCAACAAACACTTCATAAGCAGATTTTTACATGATTAAACATCACATCTTTAGTTTATTCATTTAACCCTATTTTCATATAAATCAACCAATTTACATGAATGTTAGCTTCTATTTGCTGAAATCACTTCTAGATTGCTAATTTACACAAAATCAACAATCTATTTCCTAGTGTTCATTCAAGTACACATAATTCACAAATCACCTACAATGGTGTTCTTAGGTTTCACAAAATTTCTTATGATTTCAACTTATATTGGTCTAGGGTTTGTTCCTAGACACTATAGTTGTTCTTCAATCATCACAACATAAACATGCAACCCTAATTCAGATTTATCAAATTTTCATGAGAATTTCAAGTTAAGAATTAACACGAATTTTCACATACCTTGTAATCCTCCTGTGATGAGGATCACTATTCTATGTTTAGATTTCGTTTTTGATCAGATTTGAGCCTTCAATTTGATTGTTTTGTGAGATTAGGGTTTTGGAATGGGGGTGTCGCCCCCTGCTTCTTCCTGATCGACCAACACCTCAATTTGGGGTGTTTGGTTTATTTATTTATTTTTATTGTTCCATTTAATTAAGTTTCCAATTAAACAACTATGGTCCCTCAACTTTATTCAACATATAGTTTGGTAGCTTTTAATCAAGTTATAAGCTATTTCTAGACTAGTTAACTAACTAGGTTAAAATTCTTAGTTAGTAAACTCCCATTTATTTATGCTTTATAATTCCGATATAATGTCTTATATTTTCGGGGTGTTACAGAAAGGCATAGCAGTACCAACAGAATTTGAAGGCCCAACAGTAGTATTACTCTTATTATTATTATTATTAGACACATTAGACCTAGCCACCTGTCCTCCTGGTCTTCTTCTAACACCAGGAGGATATCCAATAATCTCAAAACATCGGTCAACCGTATGACCAAGCATATTACAATGAGAACACTTTAGATTAGGATTAGGACCTCTAACATTTTTCCTTTTTGAATCAAAAGACTGACCAGACTTAGTCACAAAAGATACATTTTGACCCTTAGACCCACTTGAAGACATCCTATGAGACTCTTCTCTAGACACAATAGAAAAGGCAACCTTAACTGAAGGGAATGGTTCTCTTGTTAGTAGATTAGTCCTTACAGGTTGATAGACATCATCAAGCCCCATAAGGAACTGCATTAGTTTAATGAGAGTAGAAAAATCGTTATAATCTTTAGCAGCCTGACAAGAGCAGGAAGGAAGATGCACCATTGCATCAAACTGTTTCCACATAGTTGTCAGTCTGTTATAGTATTCAGCAACAGTGCTGCCATTTTGAGAAATACCATTTATTTTTTTATACAAATCATACACAATAGAACCATCCACCTTATCAAAAGACTCTTTTAAATCAGTCCAGACCTCTGAGGCAAGTTTAGAAAACACTTGCCCTAGAAATAACTCCTCAGAAATAGAGTTCAACAACCAGGTAATGACAACTGAGTTACACCTATCCCATTGATTGGCTAAGACCACATCATCTTTTGGTTTTTCACACTTACCATCAATAAACCCAAATTTATTTTTTGCTTATAAGGCAAGTCTCATAGCATTAGACCAGACAGGATAATTCTTAGTTCCTTTTAGTTTTATACTAACAATAGTCAAGGTACTAGAGTCGCTAGGATGAAGATACAACGGATCTCCTATATCAAGTTTACTAATCAAAGTAGCAGAAGTACTAGTATCTCCCATGACCACAAGAAACAATAACAAGCAATCAATCAGACAAACAATAAAAAAGAACAATCACAAACAGCTAACTGTGACAGAGGCCAGATTCCAGGTTCGTCACTCTATAGGTGCCTGGACAAGCGTATCACAGAAGCAACAACTAAACTAAACAGACAAGAAGAATGCAACAGATAAGCAAATAAGACTCGATCAAGTGCCGGCCCAACTAGTTCGGTAAACAGGATGCCTAGACACACAAGAAATGATGACAGATATAATAAGAGAAGAAAGTTAGAACACCCTTACAGAAGCGTTTAACTCCCTCCAATAGCAGATCTAATCCGTAACCTTCTAGGGTTACAAGATTAAGATCAGAAGACAAATACAAGAAATCTGGTTAGTTTGCCTTGTGGAAATAACCACAAAGACCAACGCAGACCTTCACACCAGATCTCAATGAATAGAGATACAGAAAACCTCCGATTAGGGTTCCTCAAACCCTAATTTGATACCACGCTCAAAATCGCCCAACTAGGGTTTCTTGAGACCAGAAACCCTAAAGTAACCTACAAAATCACAACAACAGAGATAAAACCAGCGGAAGAACAATTAATCAGGAGCTATACAAGCTCTGATACCATGTCGAAACTTATGGTATCAACCACACAGATCAAAGACAAAGCAATAGCGACAAAAAACGGCGACCGGAAATCTTATTATAACCCAAACCAAAAACACCCACCAATACCCAAGATCTTACCAATAGTAAGATCTAGTTAACAATAATGTTCAGATCAACTGATTCAATCAGTTAATCAACAGAAAATACAGAACAAAACAAAGAAATAGGAAAGATACAACCTGAACTACAAGAGATTGATCTCACAGGCGAGATTTCTCCAACAACAACAGCAGACAAATCGATCAATACAATATCGAGAACCAGAGGAAACAAAGGGGCGACAATAGACTGCGAAGAAGGGTTACCAAACCCTAATGACTTAATCTGCACTTTATATATCAGCAGCAAACGACTTTTACACTCTGCCCCTTCTAAATGCCTTTAATTACACCGACTTATCAGAAAGATACATCCAGGCCCTTTATGTTGTTGAACCTGTTGAACAATATAACAACTTAACCAAAAAATAGTTAGAACAACAAAATACGTAACAAATATGAAATATTTGAATGATATATATATATTTATTCTTTTAACACCAACCCTTATACATAACAATAGATTAATTATTTAGGCAAGACAACTCGAAGACAATACTGAAAGATACATTATTGAAAATACAAAGCACATATATAATGCATAAACTCAAAAACTACATGTTTATTAACTGGGTGGTTATTCTGTACGGTTGAAGATAAGTTGAAGAGGATTTTCTTTTTGTAAAGTCACACCAAATTTTTCAGTCATGTCAAGTTTTGCTGGATCCTCGTCATTTGGAAGAGTCCAATCATATCCAAGAATCAAAGATCCTAATATGGCCTGCAAACTCTTAACAGCGGACGGTAAACCAGGACACATCCTCCTCCCACCACCAAAGGGTATGAACTCATAGTCATGGCCTGCAAAATCAATGTTTGAGCCAAGAAACCTTTCGGGCTTAAAAGTATTCGGGTCTTCCCAAACTGTTGGGTCATGACTAATTGCCCAAACGTTCACCCACACTTGGGCATTTTGAGGAATTGTATAGTTCATAACTACACAAGCTTCAATGGCACGTCGAGGAATTAGGACGGGGACAACAGGATGCAATCTTAAAGTTTCTTTGATACAAGCATTGAAATAAGTCAATTTAGAAAGGTCGGATGTCATGATAGTGCTATAATTGACTTCTCTTTTTAGCTCATCTTTTACTTTGTTGATGATATGTTGGTTCTTTAACAATTCGGCCATAGCCCACTCAATGGTTGTTACCACAGTATCTACACCTGCTATAAATAATTCCTGCATGCACCAAAAATTAAAAAAAGAAAATACAAGGGTTACCCTAATATAATGAAGCATTTTTTTTTATGTTAAGGGAATTGGACATGTGCTTCTATTTGTATTTATGTTATTATTTTTCAAATATGACACACAGACCTATTTGGTTATAAGGAAAAGAATTAGTTTTGAAAAGTGTAGAGATCTTATCTTACAAATACATGTATCTCCTAGTGATTTGATCTTCCCAGAAGAAAATTGGAAATATAAAAGAATGTTTGTTCTTAATCAAGGGGATGTGTATAAAAGACTTACAGTAACCAATATGTTAATCTGAGAAGTTGTGAAATTATTTTCAAGCAAACGATCCAAGAAATCTTTCTCGTGGTCTGCGACGACCACATTTTTGGCGATTCGAGCTCTCCTTTCTTCAACTATAGCGTCTGAAAAGCTAGCCAACTCCTCAAGATGATACAAGCTGTCCTTCCTTAATCCTTGAAGATCTAGGCCCCCAAGTATGGGGAAAAAATCACTCACATTTGGTGTAATAGTATTTTCTAGTATTTTAAGGAGTCCAGATTTCAACCTGTGAGCAGTTTCATCATCTTTCAAATCAAGAAAATCTTTGCTAAACAAAATGTTGCTTAAAGTGTTTATCAATGTAGTAAAAACTAATTCTTCAATTTTCACAACTTTTCCTTGTGTGTTATTTAAGAAATCTAGCATATGAGCCAACTTTTCATTTCTTAAGTTGGTTTGGGCCTCTATCGCTTTAGGCAAGAACAACTCAGCTCGACACAATGTTCTACATGATTTCCAGTGTTCGTTGCAGTCCCTAGCCCATACAAAGTAGTAGTCTATGAAAGTTTGCTGAAATGCATCGGGTATGGAGCGACCAGAAAGACGACGGTCTTGAGTCTTTAGAATTTCCTTGGCTGCCTCTGGGGAAGAGGCTACCACAAGAAGTCTGGTACCTAAGCGAAGAGAGATGAGTGGGCCATATTTTTTAGCGAGGTTGGCAGCTACGATATGAGGGTTCTTGACCATCTGGTGCATATTCCCAATGATCGGCCATGGTCGTGGCCCTGGTGGAATATTTTTATTGACGGATTTTGGATATTTGCGAGCCACAAACAACAAGAAGAGAGATGTTGCGAAAAGGAAAAGAGACGCTAAGAGATTGAACTCCATAATGTGAATTCTATTCAGATGTTTGGTGTGGCTTCCTTTGTACATGGGCATGTGTTTTTATAGGCTTCAGGTCCTAGTTAACAAGAATTAGCATCGTTATGAATCGTACTACTTAAAAATAATTAAATAAATAGCTATGTGTTTTTGTCAACATTTCGATATATATTTTATTGTAAACAAATTTGTATTCAAATTGGAGTGTTTGTTTGGTAGTGTATAGATACTATACCGCTACCGTACCAAACTGAACTAATACCGACCTTTTGAATAAATCTATATAATTGTAAATGGCCGATTTAATCTTTCTATACTAATAAACAAAAATCCTTTTTGGACACGTGTTATTCTCTGGTAATTTCTCACATTTATTTTTTTATTTATCTCTTTTATTAAATAAATAATATTATATATATATACAAAAAGTAACACGCACCTTTTTATTTCAAAACACATGCCTCTTTGTTTACACCCACTCTTTTGTTTAAAAGAGATACCCCTTGCCAATACCCTTTTATACAAAACACATACCAATCAATAACCAAATGACGTGCCTTTAAAGAAATTCACCACCAACTGGTCATCATCTCCACCACTACTAGTGGCAGCGTTGTCGCCGCTAGTCACCACAAAAAAAAAATAAAAAAAAATATAGCGGGCGAAATTATTATGACTGAACCCGTTTTGACCAGTTACACAATTCAAATCCAACCTAACCGTCTTTGTCTTCATCTTCCAAGCTTGCATTTCTACTAGCCTTTTGTATATTATCTGACTCACCAACCCATCACCTGTTTTATACTCCACTCTACAAACAAATCATAAATCATCTCTAATAAAAAAAAATAATAATAATAAAAATGAATGAATCACAACATCCTATGGTTGATGTTTCACAGTACAAAGAAACCCTAACCATTGAATGTTTCCCTATCTGCTAGGAACAGTGACCGTGGTTCTAGTAGTGAAAACTTCGTAAGCTGCTATCAATTCGTCTATACAACTAAACATTCCTCAACCTATACCAATTGTAACGAATGCAAATAACGAGAAGAATTAATCAAAGACGAGCCTTGTTAGTACCTTATATCCTAAGTCGTGTGCAATACGAATGATGCCCTTTCTAGTAATTCCTTCAAGAAAAGTAATTACCGTTGAAGGTTTAGAAATAACATCACCCTGTACGTATAACAAGAATTAATTACATATATATGCTTATGATATGTCTGGTTCTTAAAAACTGTTGACTTTTAAGTAGTTCGAATTCGTTAAAGGCGTTAAAATTTCAAAAAAAAAAACATGAATTTGAAGGAACTAGAATCTGTAAATGGAATCAGAATCTTTTGGTTGACAGTATGATGCAATTTTAAGAAATTATAATACTGAAACTGTAAAGAAAAAGCTATATCCAGATTTGACATGTCAAATGACCCGGCCCACCTGGCTTGTATGTTAATACAAGCAGTGGCGGACCCATAAATTTTTTGGAGAAAAAAGGTACCTAAACAAGGAAACATGTAAACCACATTTCTTGGAGAAAAAAGGTACCTAAACAAGGAAAATATTACAGCAACTAACTTCTTAGAAAAATATTTCAATGTGTAGTTCCAATGAAACATGTAAACCACATTTCTTGGAGAAAAAAGGTACCTAAACAAGGAAAATATTACAGCAACTAACTTCTTAGACTTAGTTGCTATGGACTGAACCAAGGTACACTGCATCCGAGAACCTACATGTCATAAGTCATGTCACACGTGTTCAGTTTCAATGTTTTTCATCACATGTATTTTGTGCACTAACGATCATACTGGCGCATAATTTGTAATGCTCTGGACAACATCTGCTCTGCCATGAGTTGGACGATGGAACTCAATGTTAACATACAAGCAGTGGCGGACCCAGAAATTTTTTCCTGAGGGTGCAGAAAAAATTTAAAGATTTTAGGCCCCTAGCTATATAAAAAATTCGGTTCATAGCGAGTCGGATCAGGTCGGGTCATGTAAAACCAGGAAACATAAACAAACAAAGTTTTGCGGGCTGGATCAGATCGGGTCGGGTTAGGTCAATTTCAATTTTCAAACAATCAAACCATATTTTCTAACTTCCTATCACATTAACAAACAAAGTTTCAAGTTTCAAGTAAAATAGTAAACAACCTAAAAAACCTTCATAACTAAGTAAATTAACAACAAAAATCTATCAAAGTTCAAAGGCTACCTACTTCTATTTCTCCTAATCATTAAATAAAACAGCAAAAAAAATTATCTAAGACATAACTTGGTCTTTAACTAGAAGAATCCGACAAAAAAATGTGGTCCAACACTTTTCCTCTTGAGAAATCGTGCCATAACTTCTCTACGCAAAGTTCTTATCACATATAAATTTGCTCCGTAGGTCCATAAAACAACACTAAACACTTAAACAAAATAAACAATTATGTTCAACCAATACCATAATCCATAATTTTCAATTATAACTTTCAAACATTCAAGCCCTAGTTTTAAATGTTGATTTGTAATCGTTTAAACAAACAAAAAACAATCAATAAAACAAGGATAGATATTTGGGTTGGGTTGGGTTTGGGTTTGGGCTTGGGTAGTTGGGTTAATAAAATTAGATTGTAGATTGGGTTAAGTAAAGTGAATAAATGGTTAAAGAATAACTATACAAATTGTGTTATATACTTGTATATTCATAATAATCAATGTTTATTTTTTTTTTATAAATTCATAATATTTTTCTAAGGAGGCGGTTGAAAATTTTCAAGGAGTGCGGTTGAAAAATCCAAGGGGTGCGGTTGGGTCTTCGACGAAAATTAGCACTAAAAACCTTTTTTTCAAGGGGTGCGGCCGCCCACCCACCATCGTGGGTAGGTCCGCCCCTGCATACAAGTTCAACATTGCACTACTGTTATATACTTTTTCTCAATGCACACCTTATAAACTAACGTAAGACCGTGGGGTATGGTGGGGCTTGGGTTGGGGCGTGGGTTGGGCATTGGTTGACACATGGAATGGGGTGGCAGACATGGGCAAACCCACATTCAACACGGTATGGCGGGGCGGGGGTTTGGGGCGTGGGTTTGGTGGGCTGGAGCTGGGCTGACCCAGCGGGCTATTTCAATATTTAAAACAACAAATTTAATTTTTTTAATATTTTTAAATAAAGAAAATTACAAAAACATTAAAATTTCCTAACTTTTATATTTGTTTTTTTATCTCTTCTCTCATCGCCAAGACTAGTTGTAACTCGTCACCCTGTAGGTGATCAATGGACTGGGTTAAAAATTTCATATCATCTCGTTTTTCTTTGTTCCTTCGTATTTCGGCCCTTTGTTGTTGGAATACGTTGAATGTATCCATCTTGCATGAAATGTCATCCAACTGCTCGCTGTATATTCCCCTACGCGAGCCAGAACTCCCAGCTGAAGGCGATGCCGTTTCAGATCTAGATTTTTGAGCACGCCTTCTTGAGGCATTTCTTCCATACTCAGGCCGGTTTGGGCTTGGCGAATCATCCAAAAGGTCCTCCAACTCTTGATCTCGTGCATCAGATTGGGCTTGGGACGAGACCCTTGACCTTTTGGAAGACGAGTTAGTTTCGCTACCAATGGGGATAGTCGCCCACTTTGGATGGAACTTACAAATCTCCCAACAATGCATGAAACGGAAGTCGGTCTTCACACTTGATTTGAATGCGACCACTGCATTTGTCAAAATGTCGGCTTCGGTATCACCACTTTTAGGGTTTTACTTTGCTTTATTTAAAAAACCACTAAATTTTGTAAGTTGGGTGCTTATCTCGCTCCACTTTGAGGATAAGCTATCGTTTTCACGATAACTCTCCCTACCCATTTCTTCATGGAATAGTCTACTAACCGATTCCCACAGGACGGTTCGATGTTGCGAATTTCCTATTTTAATAAAAAAAATTAATTATTACAAACTTATATAAAAAAAAACCATTAATAAAAACAAAGGTTAAGAATACCTAAAGTTGAATGTTGAGTTTGTTCACACAAAGCCCTCGCCAATGCAACTTCTTCAGCAACGACCCATTTTTGTTGTTTTCGTTTGGCGGTTTTAACTACTTTATCCTCCTCGGTTTTTTTCTTATGACTTCTTTTTTTGATGGGTTTCGATGCGGAAGGACCATGATTGGGTGGTTGAGTTTCGGGAACGGATTCGTATTGTGATAGGTCGATGGAGGTTGGTGAAAGGTCGATGGGCGATTGTGAAAACGGGGTAGGTATCGAATCGTCGTTGTGTGGGAAGTTAGTAAACACACGATTCCCGATATACGATGCATAACCCGCCATGTCGGGCATAGAAGAGTGTATGAAAAATGGACGAGCTATTGGACGAGTGGGTGGTGGGCTAGGATTATTTTCTTGGAATCCATACGGGTTGCTCGGGTCATAAGGACGGTTGTAAGGATGCATTTTTTCGTTTTGTAGAAGGAGAATGTGAGTTTTATAGTAAAGATGTGGTTGAATGTGGTAAAAAATGGAAGAAAAATGTGAGTTTTATAGTGAAAAAATGGAAGAATTTTTTTTTTTTTAATATAGCCGTTGGCCAACGGCTAGCCCAACGGTTCTTTTCTTTTGGCCATACACAGCCCGCCATGTCAGCTCACTTCCCCCGCCCCACGCCCGGCTTGAAACCCAACCCCCAAGGGCCATGCCCCAACCCAAGCCCACCCGGGATGGTGGCTTGAGCGTTTTCCCCCAACCCACGCCCAAACCCAAGCCCCATACCCCATGGCCTAAAGAGAGTAATTAACTAAACCTTTTTTAAAACAAAAACAAATAAAAACCTTGACCATTTTTAAGTCAAACCATTAGTAAAGGTTTTTAATCATAAAAAACAGAAACATAATTGTTGAAAATTAAAATCAAACCAGGCGAACCGTTACTAACTTTAAATACGAACTAAAATTCAACTACACCTCGACTTGCTCGTATATTTATTTCGTAAAAGAAGGAAACAATTTTTAATTTCTTTTATAGATAAAGTTTGTTTGTTTTTTTTTTTTTTTTTTTTTTGAAAAGTAGAACTTCATTAACAGCAAAACACCGACCCAAATAGGGCCGGGACAAGACAACAAAAACCGACTACATATTTACAAAAGAGCACCAAGTCTCCCAGTCTATCCCTCTATACTTCGACCTATTAGAGAACCAAAGGAAACTTAACGCCTTAACCTCGCTAACAATACATTCAATTTTAATCGGAGTATTAGAAAATTTCAAACGATTCCTAGCACGCCATATACTCCAACAACCAATGAAGATAATACCTTGCACCGCCTCCTTTTTCTTCTCAGACGCTCTTAGATTCAAGTGAACCCCAAGAAGATCCCTAAGCGAGAAAGCGAAAATGCTAGGGATCCTACACCAAGAGCTAATCGCGTTCCAAAAGACGGAAGCAACGTAGCAAGAGATAAAAAGATGGTCCGCCGATTCGTCAAAAGAGTGACACATCGAGCATGTAATGTCTTCAATAAAAAATGTTCCTTCTTCTTAATGCATCTCCTATTGGAATCTTTCCCATTTCCATACGCTAGGCATGGATGTTGCACTTCGCAGGGATCCAATTGCACCAGCTCAAAATAAACGGGACGTCCGACTGCACATCAGAATGAAGAAGAGTTTTCACAGCTTTTACCGAGAACGAACCATCCGAACCCGAGCTCCAAAACCACCTGTCGTCACAGTCATTAGTCCGAACACCATTCAGCAAGGATGTCAACTGGTTCAAGTCGTTAACCAATTCCGGAAATGACGGTTCTGTTCTCCAATCCCACGATAGAAAAGAAACAGACCCATCCTGATTGACCCGGTCCTCAACTTTACACTTTTTGACAGATTCTAACCGGAACAAATCAGGAAATCTTGACTTAAGAGGCTCTCCTGTAATCCACGAGTCCAGCCAAAAGGAATTCTCTTTACCGTTACCGACAATTCCTTTAATATAATTTCTCAACGGGATCCCCCCGGCCTTAGTGTTGATAAAAACTTTTGCAATATTACTCCAGACACCGCTGAGGGTTTTTTTGAACGGGATGCATTCCCACCCCACCCGACTCGAGTGAAGGGCATCAATGATTCTCTTCCACAAATTACCCTTCTCCGATTTATACCGCCATCCCCATTTGGCGAGTAACGATATATTCACTTCTTTAAGCTTGTTCAAACCAAGGCCACCCTCCTTCTTATGACGGGCAACCCGATCCCATGCAACCCAATGAGTTTTTCTATCGTCACTCGAGCCTCCCCAAAGGAATTTCTTGATCATAGATTCCAAATCGGCAATCACCTTCATAGGCGCTTTATAAAGAGAGAAGTAAAAGGTTGGAAGGCTTTCCAAGACCGACTTGATAATAACCACTCTACCCCCGATAGACAAAAGATTGGACTTCCACATAGCGAGCCGGGAACGAAAAATGTCAAGAACCGGAAACCAATTAGAAATGCGATTCATGTTGGCACCCACTTTTAAGCCTAGGTATTTGAACGGAAGGGAGTCCGATTTGCACCCCACAACCGAGGCTAGCTCAATACTCTCGTCCAACCCAACGCCGATGCCATACAAGTTGGACTTGTCGAAGTTGATTTTTAAACCCGAACATACGTGAAAAACTCTTAGGATTCTAACAATATTCGCCACCTCATCCTTAGACCATTCTCCCATAACTAGAGCGTCATCCGCATATAAGAGATGAGAGATAATAGGTCCGGCGTTAGGGGTATGGATACCCTTGATAATTCCTTCCTCCTTAGCACGATCGAACATACAGGAAAGAGCCTCCATGACGATCCAGAAAAGAAAAGGAGAGAGGGGGTCCCCTTGTCTCATCCCTTTCTCACACTTGAAAATAAACGTGGGCGAACCATTAACCAAAACTGAGGAACTAGCTGATTTAAGGATGCCAGCAATCCAAGAGCGCCAAATATCGGGGAAACCCATTTGCCGCAATATCTCAAGCACAAAACCCCAACTCACGTTATCATAGGCCTTCTCAAAGTCTAACTTGAGGAGAAAAGCCTTCGATTTCTGTTTCTTAACCCAAGAAATAATTTCGTTGATGATGAGAGGCCCGTCCAGAATGTACCTACCAGAAAGGAACGCCGACTGAGAGTCAGAGATGATTCCATCCAGAACCATCCTAATCTGATTAGCAACCACTTTGGATATAACTTTGTTGATAGCACCAACAAGGTTAATAGGCCTGTAATTATTAAGCGAAACCGGATCACTAACTTTCGGAACAAGAGTGATAAACGAAGAGCCACTACCCGCACTGATATCTCCGCTACTATAAAACCTCTCAAAAATTCTGAAAAAGTCGTCTTCGAAAATCGCCCAGAAATGCTTAATAAACCTGAGATTCATACCATCCGATCCCGGGGCCCGGTCATCTCCGCACTCAAAAACGGCTTTTTTAATTTCAAATTTTGAGAAAGGTTCAACCAAAGAGTTCTTGTCGGCTTCCGAAATCTTTTTTACATTCTCGCAAAGTAGCACCGGCCTACTTGGAGTGTTGTCTTTGAAACGATCCCTGAAAAACGAGAAAATCTCCTTTTTAATTAAAGATGGTTTAGTGCACCAGCTACCGTTAATGTTTAAACCATGTATCGTGTTTGCGGCTTTCCTGTTATTGACAAGAGCATGGAAGAATTTTGTATTCTCATCGCCTTCTACCGCCCATTTGGTGCAAGCTCTTTGTTTAATATCTGAGTTTTTACAAACATTAAACTTTAGTATCGGATCAATACAATAACTAAAATATAGCGTATCTATCATTGACTCACGGGTTGAGTTGCTCAGCTACTTCTTGCCATGGAGATTTTGGAAAGTTGGAGGCATTTGACCGTTGAACAACAATTTTTTTTAAACGGTAAATTACTTTTATTCCATATTGTCTGGAGGACTTGAACTCAAGACCTCCCCCTAAAGTGTTTAAAGGTTTTGCCTTTGACAACGGACCACCACCTAGGGGTGTGCAGAATTCGTTTCGAATTCGAAAAATTCGAAATTCGCTTAAATTCGATTATCAAGAATTCGTTTCGATTATAAGAATTTGAATTCGAATTCGAATTCGATTCAATTCGAGTCAAATAAATCGAATACGAATTTATAATTTCAAATTCGATTCGAAATTCGAATAAAAATTATACATTTTTATTTATATATTTATATATAATACATATATAACTTTTATTAGGCTATACTATAAATTTTTTTCAAAAAATTTTTCAAGTGTTAAAATTACCCATTACCAAACCCACTAAATGGCCCATAACTAAAACCTAACTAACAAATCTATCAATAGATTTCTAAGCGTAAAAATATTAACTTGTAATGTGGAGTGGTTATTCACGACTTCTCGTTTTGAATTTTAAACTTGTGGTACTTTATTTGGAACTTTTTAATGTGATATCGTTCTTTATGGCTGCTTTAAAATTTATGTTTCATTTTGAAAGTTTTTTACATTTTTTTAAAGAATCTGAATTAAATCGAATTTATTCGAATTCGAATTTTTAATCGAATACGAATTGGGTTTTTTATTCGAATACGAATTCGAATCGAATTCGGTAGGTTTTAATCGAATTCGAATCGAATACGAATTCAAGGAAAAATAAAAATTATTCGAACAATTCGATTCGAATAATTCGAAAATTCAATATTGGATTCGATGAACACCCCTACCACCACCCCATTAGTAACAACACTCTTTTACATTAAATTAAAAAATGTTTTTTTTATTAAAAACCTTTATATATTAACCAATTTAAACAATTTCTCTCCACTCCAATTCACACTCACAAACTCAAAAAACTTCTCATTCTTCGAATGGATTCTCAAAGAAATATTGTTGGTGGTTCAAGCCAAAAAAAACGACGAGGTGGTTCAAGCAGAGAGGTGCCAATTCGAACCCACGAGGGGGCGTCTTTAGTGGTGATGTTTATAGACCAAACCCACCACTACGAAAAAATTATGGCCAACAATTCCCACAAAATTATTTTTCACAAGCTATAGTTCAACTCATTCGACTCGATTTCTCTCAAGAAGCTCTCAATAACTTCAAGTCGTTTGGAACGTATAGGAGCCCAACTCAAAGGTCCCCCCGTGAATTTGTTGATCGTGAACCACCCCTGTCACACCCCCAAAGTACCACATGCGGATCTCCCCGCGAGGGGTGTGACGTACCAGGCTCTAGCCACCAATCACGTTGAACTAATAGTAAAATATTATTAAACACAATCGTCGTGTCCAACATGAAAATCAAATAACTTTATAACAAAACATGTGTTCAGCGGAAGCTAATGTAACTGTTTCCAACATAATCAAACAAATCGTTATAAATTGAATAATGTTACTCGTTTGCATCAAGTAGCATGCCCCATGACACTTCCCGCTCTCCAGACAACAAGTTCCAAAGCATGTTGTATCTAACGACCTGCAAGCATGCAAAAAAAGTATGTCAACATAAAGTTGGCGAGTTCACAGTTTTGTTTAACGAAAATCATGTAAGTGTTTAGTGTAAAGACATGTTACGAATAATAAACTCGGTACCGATTGACTGCTCTGTTTGTTGTGCCCTCATCAATGTCTATCAACATTGATACAAGTGTCTAAGGTTATTAGTTCACGCCCGGCTCCCAGCACGGTGTGAAGTTTGTCAGGCCTAATAGCGCTATCAACTAATACCCCGTTGCCTCCCAGGCAACTAGCTCGGTATGTAAGTAGGGATTTTCGTGATAGAGTTTGAGTTTATTAACCAACATCGAATTTAAATTACAACATACATAAAAAGTATTCCTTCCAGGAATATAATAGTTTAAAAAGTGTTCCTCCCAGGAATATAGTAGTTTAAAAAGTATTCCTCGCAGGAATAGTAATTAGTTTGTTCCCCCGGGACGCATGCTTGTAAGAGTAGTTAACTCATCTTAGTTTGCTCGGTATGTGTTACGTACTCCTACGCGTTAATTAAGTGTTAGGTCCGTTACACGTGACCTAATGCATAGTGAATGTAATTACAAGTATGTAGGGTTATGCAATACCCTATTGTCCAAACAACCCGGTGTTTAATGTGGTCAAATTACCAATTTATCATAAAGTAACTCGAATAACCTGCTTATTGAATATATAGTTCGGAATCACATAAGTAAATTCGGAGTTATTCATAACATACTAGTGGGAATGCCCGCGCGTTGCAGCGGGTGTCCCGAATGACTTCATATTCAATTTGCTTTTTCAATTATATACGTATAACTGAAAATGAGCCAATATGAATTATATATTAAAGATTAAGAGATGCAACTGGTAGCCAGACGGTTCGGTGTTCCGAATAGATCTTGTAAACATTGCTTAAAACATAGTATGAACAAACTTATTTTGTATATTCGTTATCAAAATATCAATTAGAAGATACAAAACTTGCCAAAGTGAAAATAGGAGCTTATCGAATCATAGAAAGGTAAACGAACCATTTCTATATGTGTTTACAACCAAAGAGAAACTTATTGGATCAAAGATGAGTAAAGTAATAAAGAAATTAGGGGTCTTCATAAACTGCCGAAACCGACCAAACCTCGCATACCAAAAAAAAGTCGGTTGGTTTGGCCGGTTTATGGTCCGGTTCATAGTTAAGTTTTAACGGTTTAGAACTTGGAACTAAAGGTTCGAAATGTATTATTTGTTTTTTAGAAATATAGAATTATGTACATATATTATGTTCGTGAAAGATCATTACCATAAGGTAAACCTGGCAAACGGGTCAGATCGGGTCGGGTCGGGTCATGGGTCAAAACAGGTTCGGGTCAAAACGGGTCAATTATAAAAAAGGGTTGTTTTGGTTCGAGTCCAAATGGGTCCGGGTCAGAACGGGTCCGGGTCGGAACAGGTCTGGGTCAGAACGGGTCCGGGTCAGGTCGGGTCAAGTTTTTTTACAATATAACTTTGGTGATCATACGGCCCGTAAGTACTGTTATTACATGCTTAGTTGCTTCACCGATGTCTCGTTTGAATCAAAACCTATTAGCATTCATAAAAAAAGGACATAAACATGTATACACAGCAGCTGGATACTGAAAGATGTGAACCTGGATTCAGCAGCTGTTAACATGTATACACAACAACTTGTTTGAATCAAAACTTATTGGCAGTGAATTTTTTTTTTAATATGAACCTGGATTCAGCAGCCGTTAACATATTGATAGTAGTTTCATTAGCAGACATATTCTCCAACTTCACACTATTTGCTTTAACCTCTAAAGCACCAAGAGCTACAGATGTGCCACTTATATCTTCAAGCTCATTACGTTTCCTACTATACGTCACACACTTGTGTACATCTAGTTTACTATCATTACTCTCACTTTGATGCAAGTCAGCAACCGTCAACGATGCAGCAGGCAGGCAATTCACTTCTGCTTTCGCATTAGCATCTTGCACAACACTTTTAGTCCCTTGTGATGATGAAGCGTTGTTAAGCGACGGCGACGAATCCATGAATACGATCCTCCTTTTCTTGATCGGTAAATGTTTGGCCGAGGCTTCCATCTGCAGTTCGCAGAAACCGAAACCGAATCATAATTAAACTTTTCAAGCCAAAACAATCAACATAAACAATCCTTATCAAAACAAGGTGAAGTTCTTCACCTTATCAGATTCCAAAACAAGCGGTTTCAACCCGTTAGTTATATAATTTTTAATTAATATATTAAATATATATTTAAGTAATAATAATTATTAGTTATCAAATTGTGAAAATATAACTAAATTATATACAAAATAATAATTATAATTAATATAAATAATTGATAAATAATAAACGAGCGGAGCTCGAGCTTTCATAAGTTAAACAAGGTTGAGCTCTGGCTCGGCTCGTTTGCACCCCTATGGGAAATACAAATTTTACTATAAACGGGTCGCTTCATGTTGTGTTTTAGCTCAAACAATTCAAAAGAGTAAAATAAAAAAATAGCTTAAAGTGTCCAAATAATTTTGATGAATATAACCTCTTAAATCATCTTCTTCAAAAATTAGATTATTACTGAAGAAACACATTTTTTATAACCATATTTGGCACAGTAATTATTATGTTTCAGGTCAACCCAACCCTTTTTGACAGCTATAAACAGCCATGTAGTATACCTGTTCTTCCGATGAATACGCAGTATTATCATTTACCATTTGAGGATTAAGCCTGTTAAAAAAAACATTGGTTACAAATTAGGCATCCTTAAAAAGTCAAAAGAGAGAATAAGCATATACTTTGTATATGTTATTATAAATTATTATTATTATTACCCGGTTGTTGGATCAGTGGCTCGTGTCCGAATACCGATGGAGCTATTATTCATCAGGTTTCTATCAGAAGACATTGCGTCGGGATTTTCAAATCCTCTAGAAGACCACATTTGGTTGTTGAATACACGGATTCCATTTTATCCGTATATATTGTCATGATCCATTGAGAGTGGGTCGATTTGAAGACCTAACAATGGCTGAGTAGATCAGTGACGTATTCTCAAACGTGCATGGAAATTGCAAAGGAAATAGAAGTGGTAGAATGGGCGGGTTGGTAACAATGATTATATCAACGTGATTCGGCCCTGTCCACTGTTTCCAAACCATCCAAAAGATGTAAATTTTCAACTAATAAACGCATCCAAGAACTGGAAAAGAGAGATTAAGATGGACCATTGGACCGAGAACTCGAGAAGATGTCTTGTCATCTTCCATTGCCGGAATCCATAGCCATCGTCGTGTCAAGTTCGACTCGCCGAAACCCCACCCCCTGCTGTTTTTATAACACCGTCAACTAAACGTATTACAAAAAACAATTATTAAACAACTAAACGTAATATAATAAAAAAGAATAACAATCATCTGGATATCATCAAACAAGAAATAAACAAGTCATATATGCAAATAACAACCGAATAAATCGAAGATTATTATTCATTCATACACAGAGTGTAGAGTTTAGACCGCAGATCAAGTCGTAAACGATGACGTCGCATCAGAATCAGTGACCTGATTAGCAACAAAACTCTGTAACTTCCGCTTTTATTCTGGCCATTGGATCCTTCAACCGAAGAAGATACAGTAGTAGTACTGAAACGATTAATGACAATTCTTGATTTGATAATAGGATGTGTAAACTTTCAAATTCGAAAGTCAAAACAATTGAGACAAGTCAGGTATGACATGAAATATGACAATTAATGGTTAAAAAGATAATAAACAAGAACTGGTCATCAGAAAGCACTTTAGACAAAAGATTAAATCTTTTCGAATTCCCTTTTTATATTTATACAACAACAGTGTAAACTGAAGCATTACCACTTAAATATACAACTCCAAAACAATAGGTACAATACAAAATATATAAGGAAGATCTCTCACCTTAAATTGCAGGCGAATCAAAGAAGATGAAGACGTGAACTGCAGAGACTTTAACATACATTGGCAGTGGCGGATCTAGGATTCCGACCAAGCGGTAACGTTTTATAAATAAGCGGTAACGAAATCGAAAAAACGTCAAATTTTTCCAAAATTTACACTAATTTTTCCAATTTTTTTCCGACCAAGGGGTAGCGGACGCCACCCCTTAACTACCCTGTACATTGGAATCGAATTTCTACAACAATAAACTGCAAAAGAGATGAAGTGTTAATGCCTAATGGCTTGCGCAAGCCACTAAAAGTAGTTAAGAAACGAATCAATATCATATACACAACCTGAAGGTAGAGAACTTGTACCATTGATTTTAAGGTCTAGCGTACAAAATACATGAAGATGATCCAAGTCTAAAAACACTGATGTTGTGTTTTAGCCTTTTCTTTTTCTGTTTGAACCTAAGATATTAACCAACATAAGCTGCAATTGGAAAAGACCAAAAAAGTCATGCATTAATGCTTGACTATCTAATGTCAAGCAACCCATAGAATTATAAAAGTTCAAATTGGAAGTCAAAGAAGTTGTGTTCTACCTGATGCAGTCCGCCACCCATGAACACGAATAATCAATCGAACTTCTGGCTCCACCTGTTCATTGAAACAATGTAATTGTTTTATTTTATAGGAATCTATATATAGCATCAACAAAACCAAAATTGGCTTCAAATTTATAAGTAAAACTCATACGAGCATTAAATCAAACACCTTGTGTGCAGAACTACAGTTTCTCTGTAGAACTTCAATTTATCTGAACGAATGAAAACAATTGGATACGATCTAACAATAATTAAAATCACCCATCCGGCTACCGCCAATCAACCAGAGACCGATCTGTTTTGTGGTAGCAACAAAAATAGGATGATCGATCGAGTGAAGGAAGAACAATCGAATGAAAGTAAAACTCTTGATTGTAAAATGTGTGTAATATTGTATTTGATAGTGGTGAAGGCGAAGACCATCCAAATTCTCCATTGATGAGGGCGGTTTAACACTTGAACAGACGGTGCCATTAAAAGAGGAAAATAGATTTCATGGTTAAAATTCCTATATTGCCCCTAAAGTGTCTTAAATCTTTGGTTAATGCGCAATTTTGCCCCCTCGAAAATAGCTTGGCACTCTTGTACATGTTGCTTCAAAATGTATACACAATGTAAAATGACCAGAAAACCCAGTTTCTTTAATATAGTAGTATAGAAGTATAGATATTTATCACATAAACTTCTTATCACATAACAAATCTGGAGGTCTTATTGTTAGTTATAAACTCTAACCATTCACTTGTCACCATGTTCAGAACGTATACAAGTAAATTCAGATTGTATTCAACTCAAATTCCATAGACATGAATTCTATTCAAATTATCATTTAGTAATACATATATTAAATTGATAACGCATTGAATAACATCGAATTTATTTAATAGCATTACCCACCTTTAAGTCCGGACTAATCAACAATTGGTATCTCATGGTTTACAAATGTCTATCAACTTAAGTAAAAGACAATTCACTGGCTGGACCATTATAACTGACCAAAATTCCAATATAATATAAACCTTAGCATTAATAGACACACACATGCATGCATCTATAAGTGATGTTAATATTTCAAGACAAATTTTATTTCTTAATCTATAATATCATTACTTGGGATATTATATCCTTACTTTGCATTAATTTGGAACAACAAAACAACAAGCTGATAATTTAGGTAATATTGCAACTCGGACCTTGGGGATTAAAATAAAGCCAGACTCTTATAAACAAAGTCTGACCACAGTATCAACTAACAAATTCGGACCATCAAACTTGTTATGTTCAGACTTCATGTATAAATTATAAACTCTGATGACTTCCTTGCCTTGCTAAACTCGGAACCACCCACACCCGGACTCCCTATGTTCTTCTAAATAAACCCGGATCATCAAATGAACATGTACGGGCCCTTTAGCAAGGCTGTTAAACTCGGACCTTCCTATAAACTCTACTAAACTCTGAAGTCTCCTTATTCATTAAAAAGAAATTAACTTGGACATGAAGCCCAAACTCGGAACCATTGTTAAAATCTTGAATCTTGCCCACACATGTGAAACTCTAACAATCAAGCTAAATTCGGACCACCCTTATATAAACCCTGACCCACGATTTTACTATCCGAATATATAAAGAATCCTTGTTATCCTCGGGCTCTATGCTTATTTTAAGAAATCCAGAACACAAAATAATTAAACATATATTCGGAACATCCATATCTTTCAGAATTTACACAATAAACTCGGACCGTGTACCATTATTAATTATATTCGGACTCCATCAAACTCTGATGTTTATTTTACAACCACGGACATGTTAACATATGTAAACCCTGATGTTTATTTTACAAATATGGACATTTGATAAACCCTGATGTTTATTTTTGTAACACCCCAAAACTCGAATTATTAAATTCGTTAGTAGGTTACCATGTATAATTAAATGAAATACAATAACTAAGTTATTAAACTTAGTTAAATGCCTAATAACAAGTTAGGGAATGAAACTTGTGGCAACTATGATGGTATGCTAAACTTGAGGGGCTTAGATTGCCAAAAAGGAAATTTAATTTATTAAAACAAAAATCACACACACAAGGTGTGTGTGTGCGTACGATTGCACAGGAGAAGGGGGGGAAAGGGGTGTAAACCCTAACAACAAGAAATCATCAATTGAAAAGGAAATCGATGGCTGATTGTGTGCATGAACCAAGAATGATGATCCCTTAAGCGTTTCTCATATCAAGTAAATTTAATTTTATGTTTTGGTAATGTTTGATGATATGGGTTATGGTCAATCCGTGAATTGATGCAAAAATTTAGCATGAATAAGTGTTATAATCCTTATATGGAACATGTATTCTGAAAGATTTTGAGTAGTAGAATGATAGAAGTTAAACCCACTTATAGTGGTGAAGATGATGACATAAATGATTCACCCATGTTAAAACCTAGCTTGAATCATGTAACACCTCGTAAAATCGCGACCAATATAATAAAGTGTTAGGATCGGAGGCTCTCATGATAGTGTTTGTTTGTTTGAAATGAATGATCAATGAATATGTTAACATGTTAAGTGCAGCGGAAATGAAAACAAACTTTGTAAACACAATCAAATGGAGAAAATAGTTTGATAAACAATTGCTTCTCATAGAGTTGAATGATTTACAAATCAAAGCAAAAGATTTCAGACATGCTTACAAACTATACTCCCCCTCAGCCAGATGCCCCAAGGTAGGTTGCACACAAGATGAAAGGATTAGACATGAGGAGAAGAACTCGCTTAGTCAATCAAATGTAACAGTACAGGGTACTGTTACATTTATAGGCAAACCAAACCACTGAGGTATCTCAGCTGACGTCACCATGAAAGCGACGTCTAACAGCCTAACAACCTGTATCTACTGTCCTTACACAAACTACTGATGTCTAACAACTGATTGTAAATAAAATACAAAACATGAGGAAACAACTGCTTCACGTTCCACTGTTGTAGCCTAAGCACTGATGCTTAATACCAACATCAGTGCTTTCTTCAAAGGTGATCAGTCCTTGAATGAGCAGTGTTTATATCTTCAGCAGCACTTAAGAGACAGCAGTAGATAGAGCGACAGAGTTTGTCTTCAGCAGTCTTTAGGATTACATCAGCGTTTGGATCATCAGTTGTTCTTTTGAGCAGTACTTAAGGTTCATCAGCTGATAGATATCCACTGTCAAGGGGAAAGCAAGTGTAAACTACTGTTTATTGTGAATCCTCTGTTGTGACCTGGTTTTGGCTTTACATTATCTGTTCCTTTGTTAGGGTTCAATCCCAACAATCTCCCCCTGGAACAGATAATGCCAAAACCTTTCATTATTCAGGACCTTTATTACTCATCAAGAGTGCCTTAGCTTGTTCTTTGAATTCAGCTTGAAATTCCTTTGCACTCTGGTCATCCTCATCCCTACACAGTGAAAGCCCAAGGAGATCCTGCAAATCTTGAACACTAAGGCCTAGTGCTTCTTTCCTTGATATATGCTTCACATCGCCATTGGCTCTGACCAAGGTCAATACGTGAGTCTTTTGATCAGACATCCACTTTAGTATTTTAAAGCCAAGTGGGTTTCTTGGGAGAGACTTATTTGAAGATGAGTTGAGAGATAATGGCCTTGAAAACAACTGCAGACTTTCAGACATTCTTTTGAAAGCTTCTTCAAAGACTTTGTCAGCTGCAGCTATATCTTCTGCAGTTTCTTGTTCAATAAATTCTTGTCTTGCAGCTTCTGTCTTGTCTTTAGCAGTGTTTGGAGACGCAGGTTTGTTTAATGCCTGAAAAAGGATTTGAAGCTTTGTTGAAGTATCTTCTTTTAGACCCATTTTCGTGATGGTATCTTTGAAGTACTCTGCTTCCTTTTCCATTACCTCTTCTTCAGTCAGCTGTTCTCCCTCTTCTTGATTTGTTACAAAGGTAGACCGGAACAGTGTGTCGAGGTTTCCCATCTTCTGTTCAAGCTTCATCATTTGTTCTTGCTTCTTAGAAGTGCCTGAGACAGTTATCTTTCTTTTCTTTAGCCTTTCATAGGCTTCATCAGTCTGCTGTTTAGACCATTTTGATATGGCTTCAGCAGTATCCATTTTCGCATCCACCAGCTCCCTTTTCTTTCTCTTATATTCAGCAGTTAAGTCAGCAATGAGCTTTTCATATTTTCTCCAGTTAGGAGCATTCTTCTTCTTCGTAGGATCATTCTTAATCCTTTCAATCCTTTCTGCCTCACGCTTAAGAGCTACTACTGGCCATTCTTTGAACTGTTGTTCTTCAGCATGATAGAATTTTTCTTTCATGATGTAGGCTAGAAATTGTTTTCTTAACTCTTTCTTTTGATCAGCCTTTTCTTTGTTTAGGTCTTGTGCAAACCCTTCTATCTGCTTTACTTTTGTGAAGTAGAACTCCAGTCTTTTAGCAATGCCATCTTCGCTTAACTTTTCTTTTTCACTATCAACCTTGGCTTTTACATTGGCCTGCTTTGCCTTGAGTTTTAGGTAATCATTCATATCCTCTGGAGGCATGTAGCCTATGAGTGAGGAGAATCTTCTTTTTGAAGGATCTTCTTCTGTATAGAATTGCCTCATCTCATTTTTGATAGCTTCAAGTTCCAGTGGATGTTGTGCAGCATTAGGATCATATGTACCCTCATCAGCAGGTATTGGTTTTCTTATTCTGTTGAAAAGCCTTGGTTGTGAAGTAGAAAAGGTGAGAGCAGTGGTGGATGACTGACTAACAGCTGTTGAAACAACTGGTGTCTCAACATCTGCTGTCATTACAACTGCTGATATGTCAGCAGTTGTCTTCTGCTTTTGAGCAGGGGATGGACGTGGTGATGTTGGTGGTGATGGTGATGAATCATCATCTGATATGAGATTTCTTCTCTTTTTTAATGAAGAAGAAGCAGATGATGTTTTGGGTGGATCAGTGGTGGTAGATTGGATAGCAGTGGTTTGTGGCAGTGATTGACTGACAGTGGTTGAAACAACTTGTGTTTCAATTACTGTTGTCATTACAACAGATGTTGTAACATCTGTTGTCTTCTGTTTTATGACAGGAGGCAGTGGTGGTGGTGTAATTGTGGATGATGATGGTGGAGCAGTAGTTGTAGTGGTGTGTGGTAGAGTGGTGTGTGTTGGTGGTGTGTGTGTTGATGAGATGGCAGCTGTTTGGCTACTGACAGCAGTTTTTGTAACTACTGCTATATCAGCTGTTTGGCTAACAGGTTTTGAGACCTGCTTTTCTTTTTCTTTTTCAGGCTCAGTATGGAGGCCATGCTCTATTCCCTTTGTATTCAGTTTTCTCAACAGCTTGATATTCTCCCCCTTTTTGGCATTATCTGAAGGGGGGTTATTAAGGAATGATATGGAAGAAGGAGCTTTGCCAGAGACACTTTGAATGCTTGCCTTTATGGCCTTGATATCTGCTTGAGTGTCTTTGAACCTTGATTCAACCATGTTGGTCAGCATTTGTACTTGAATGGCATGCTTTTTGTCAGCCATAAGTTGCTATGCTTCAAGCATTGGTTGAAAAATATTCCAAAGCTCATTTTCAGCAAATGCATGTTGTGCAGGTGCTTGAGCAGGAATAGCAGTGGCTTGTGCTTTCTGAGCTTTTAAAATCTCTTGCACCATCTCTTTTATTTCAGCAACTGATTCTTCAAGTTTGTCAACTCTGCCCGTCAATTCCTGATATTTTGAATCATCACCTACTTTAGTAGGATCATCTGAATCCCCACTAGCAGTGGTTATATCAATGTGTGTATTAGGAACAGAGTCCCAAAAATCACCCATTGATGCCCCTTGTTCTCGGTACTGGGGACTTCTTTCTTCGGCACTCGATAAACCTTTGATGGTACCAGTGGTTAGATCCAACTCACTAGTGGTCACCGAAGTTGCCATGGAAGAAATTGCCTTCAAGGGAGTCTTACTTATGAAACAACTATCCAACTGAGGATCTGTTGATCCACCAGTTGTAGTTGCTGCTCCACTTGAACTACTGACAGGAGTTACTTGTAACTCCTGCAGTGTAACCTCCTCAACTGTTGCTGGGATAGCAGAGGTATAAGCATCAGACCCAGTCACTTGTGGATGTATACTCTCAGTGATAGGTGATAGAGAGGAACTGGTTTGTGTCTGTGCAATAGCAGCTGCATGCAACAGAGGTAGCATGGATTGTGGCATTATTATTGGTGAGGGGATGGGGGTTGAAAGAGACATGTCCTTGGGATCAGGACTGAGGAAGATGGATCCGAGTGGATTCAGAGCTTCATATTGTGGTGTCCCTGTGCATACAACCTGATCCTTTTGTGAGGATGCAGGAGGAGTTTCGGTTATGGGTTGAGATCTTTCTTCCAACTGCTGTGAGGAAGTAGCAGCAGTGGTTTGTGGTGACTTTTGTGTTGTCACAGGCATTTCCTCTGGGATCTCATCTTCCATAGTTGCCTTTGTTTTGGGATTGGTGGGTTTTCTGGAAGTTTTCTTTTTGGTCTTTTTAGTGGTGGCAGGTGTGGGTTTCAAAGCAGTGGGAGTGCTGCTATGATCACCTGGAGCAGTGGGCTCAGCAGCTGATACCTGAGGAGCAGTTGTAACCGCTAAAGTCTGCTCAGGTACCCCTGCTTTTGTTTTTATTGGTGCCATCATCCTTGAAAATGTTTCTTTTGTTATGCTTTTTATTTGACAATGAACACCTTGTTTGAGCAAATTTACATTTTTCTTTTCAAATTTTTGTTCAAAATAATAACTCAAAAATCTTGGAAAAAGTAAAAATGCTTTACTTTCAACGTTTTTCACCATGTCATTGAAAATCTCCTGGGAGTAGTTATAGTCTTTATTATTCAAAATAGCGTAACCCAGGTTTTGAATTTTCAATGGTATTTCGTTGAAAGATGTTGTTTTATTTGAAGCACACATCAATAGTGTGTGAAATAAAAACCTGGGTGCAGATGGAAAATAACCCTTTTGTAGGGTATCTACCTTTGGTTCTTCTGCATAACCCCTTTTCAGAAAATCAGCTTTTAACTCGTTTTTGTCAAAAGAGGTTTTACCGTTCTGATCATCGAGTATGAAGACTTCTGATATCGATTTTGGTGTGATTTTGATCGCTTTTCCCTGTATCGAGGAGTTAATGGCTATGACTTTTCCGTCTTGTTTTTCAAGCGACGCCTTTTTCCAAAACTCTCTCTGGGTTTGCAGATAGATAGGAGCATTTGCTGTCAACAAAGTTTTGTACTTTGATCCAGTTATTGCATCAATGATGGTGTCGAAAGTGTGATTGTCTTTGGGTTTTGTGAGTAAACCCAGATAGTTGTGAGATTGTTTGAATGGTATTTCGATGGGTTCTTCGGCCGTTTGAGCGACCTCTTTGGAAGGTGATGGTGATTTAGGTTTTGATTTTGATTTTGTCATTTTTGCGGAGATGAACGAAGGAAGATTTTGGAGATTTTGAGAAGAAGGGTTGGAAACTGCTATGAGAAGAGAATTTTTAGAATTCAATTCGACAGTGTAAAACCCTGTTTGGGGGTTTAGGGCAGGGTTTTATTTAAAAATGATCGCTGATGTGGCAGCGGTTATTAAGATCTGAGGGCTAAAAACTGACCACGTGTTAAACACTGATGAAACGGATGAAGTATGGAGAACAGTTGTTTTCAGAGCCATTGACGTATCAATCATCAGTGGTTACAACGGTAAAAATTATGGGCAGTGGATGATTTTAACTATCAGTAGATAGCATATCAGTGGATAAGACACTGATTTTGAGCATCAGTGCTTTTCAAGAAAATGAGAGATCAGTGGTTAACTTTCAGCAGTGGACAGTGTTTAGAGATCAGACGTTAGAACAAAACAGTGGTTAGGGTAAATGGTATAATTCTGAAGAACAGGTGTTTCAGCAACAGTTTTGAGAATTTTCATTCAAGGTTTTGCCACATGTCAATTTTGAAAGACAGTGGTTTAGTACCCCAGATGATGAAAACCTTTTACTAGGGCAAACCATTTTAGTTTAATATTCAATTAAAACATGAGCACCCTAGTAATTCAAGCACAGTTTGCAATCAATTTTTGATGGAAATTTTGGAGCAAGCCTGAGTATGACATGATCATGACATATGTACCATTTCCTTTTGACCCATTTATGAGGACACAGATACCACCAAAAATAAGGTATTACATCCTGACAGGAGCTGAAACTATTGCCAACAAAAACAAGCAAGAGTTCCAAATATATTATTCCAAAAAAAAAATGAATAATATATCCTGGTTATTTGAGAAAATCCTTTGAACAACAAAAAATAGTTAAAGAATTTTCTGAGAAAAGTATCAAAAAGGATCTGGTATAATTTCAATAGAGTATATAATCATATCATTCACAAGTTTTTGAAAATGGTCAGTGGTTTGACAACAGTGGTAGGAAACTTTTGGATACATTTTGACCACTGTTTGGAACCATTTTCTTTGTCAGTTGATTGCAAACCTGAGGACACATGGAGAAAATTTTTGAACATTTGTCTAGTCCTCTTTGGAGTTCATTTACTGGAATCAAAACCTTTTTCTGAACAGATAAATGCACATAGTTGCTTAATTACCATTATTACCCTAAACTTTGACTCATAAGTGTTTTATGTTTATACTCTTTCCTTTTGATTTCAAAAGTTTTGAGATAGACACACTTCTGAGTTTTTGAGAAATTCCTCAATGTATTTTAACAAAGTTGATTTTGTCCTTTTGAAGGACTCAACCTGTTTTAACACATAGGATCTGAATGACTAAAGTTTTAATTTCCCTCTTTTAGTGTTAACAAAACAACAATGCTTTTATGAACATAGGTTTTGTTAATCTGAGGTTCATACTTTAGCATTTTAATAAGGTGACATCACAATTTTCATAACAACAATTGAAATCAATTTTGAAAACATGAAATAATCCCATAGTTTACCAGATATGTTTTCAAATCTGAAAACTATGAGTGATTTGTGTATGAATTCACTTGTTGTGTGAAATTTGTGTGTCATATGACATCTTGGTTGATTTACAGAGTTTTTGATTAACCACTTTGAGCATGATTTACTCGTTACTCTGTTTTTCAACTAAATACAACCAACCTTAGTATCAATGAATTTTTAGCTGAACTATTATGTCAAATTGATTGTTAGATCGAATTTGACAGTCCGTGCTCTGATACCAATTGTTAGGATCGGAGGCTCTCATGATAGTGTTTGTTTGTTTGAAATGAATGATCAATGAATATGTTAAAATGTTAAGTGCAGCGGAAATGAAAACAAACTTTGTAAACACAAACAAATGGAGAAAATAGTTTGATAAACAATTGCTTCTCATAGAGTTGAATGATTTACAAATCAAAGCAAAAGATTTCAGACATGCTTACAAACTATACTCCCCCTCAGCCAGATGCCCCAAGGTAGGTTGCACACAAGATGAAAGGATTAGACATGAGGAGAAGAACTCGCTTAGTCAATCAAATGTAACAGTACAGGGTACTGTTACATTTATAGGCAAACCAAACCACTGAGGTATCTCAGCTGACGTCACCATGAAAGCGACGTCTAACAGCCTAACAACCTGTATCTACTGTCCTTACACAAACTACTGATGTCTAACAACTGATGTAAATAAAATACAAAACATGAGGAAACAACTGCTTCACGTTCCACTGTTGTAGCCTAAGCACTGATGCTTAATACCAACATCAGTGCTTTCTTCAAAGGTGATCAGTCCTTGAATGAGCAGTGTTTGTATCTTCAGCAGCACTTAAGAGACAGCAGTAGATAGAGCGACAGAGTTTGTCTTCAGCAGTCTTTAGGATTACATCAGCGTTTGGATCATCAGTTGTTCTTTTGAGCAGTACTTAAGGTTCATCAGCTGATAGATATCCACTGTCAAGGGGAAAGCAAGTGTAAACTACTGTTTATTGTGAATCCTCTGTTGTGACCTGGTTTTGGCTTTACATTATCTGTTCCTTTGTTAGGGTTCAAACATAAAGACACGTGTCATGGACATTAAACGTGTAAGGAATTGTTTCCGATGGACTAAAGTTGTCAAACAATGTAAATATGTGAGTAAAAGGATCCAAAGTGTCAACATGTCATTCTTGTGCCTCTGATTGACCTCATACGACGTCTGTATTCTTTAATGAATAATTTTGTCGAACATTAGAAGTCGTTTGTATTTAAAATAAGGATCTTGCGAAACATAGGGGTTAAAAGTGTTAACATGTTAAAAGATACCTCTGAGTAACCTTTTAACGATCCCAAGAATATTGTAATAATTGTTTATTTCGCTCTCAAGAATATTGGATATTAAATTAGTGGAGTTTCGCTGAAAACAAGACTTTTCGGGTGATCGTACAACTAACCGGGAGCTTAACAGAGTTAGTTTATGACCCAAGGTCCTTAAAAGTTAACTATGGGGGTCCAAAATGTAATAAACGAATGTTATTTTAATTAAAAATGGACCAGGGACCAAAACTGCAAAGTTTGAAAGATTTTTCCCGGTTTAGGATATCCTCGCGGGCCGCGTAAACCTTCTCTTGGGTTTACGCGGGCCGCGTAGAAGTGCCAGATACAGAAAAAACAGGACAGCTGTAGGTTCAGCCAGTTTCACCGCCTTTGCATGCAATATTTCGATACCAGGGACTGTGCCAATGGTTTTTCATGCACTAGGGACACCTGGGGACATCTGAGAACAATATAGGGACATGTGGTTTGATCTTGGAGCATCAAATTTGCTATATAAGGGACTTGTGTTCATGAGTTCATTTGCTCATTTCAAATTTCACTTCAAAGCTTACTCTTGGAAGCCTTCTGGAGCTAGAGGAAGTTTTCTTAAGTTCATATTTCGTGCTAAGAGTTATTGTAAGCATTCTTAGCCCCCTAAGTTCAAGTTTTATTAGTTTAATGACCAAAAGTCAAAGCTACCGTAATTAAGCTTTGACTTAATGATTAATCACTAATGGTCCAGCCATTTCTTGAATTGAAAGTGGCTATGAGTTGGTAATTACGTAGGTAATAAACCCTTAAAAGGTCACCTACTGATTATCACTCTAACTTGGTCAAATGTCGGGTCAAACTTATTATTAAAAAAGTCAACAGAATCCATTTTTGCAAATAAATTCATAACTGATAATATAGAAGTTATGGAACATGTTTAAACACTAAAATAACTTGGTAAATAATATAAGAACATGTTTAGGCATGTTCAACCCGACAATTCTGAGTTTATGCTCGATTCGCAACCAAAAGTCGCAAAAGTAGACTTTTGCTTTGACTTTCAGTTCTGACCCGATTTAACTTGTTTTAGATATACCTTAAGGTTCCTTTAGGACCATATTATATGTTAGTAAAACCCTCTGAGGTTATGCTACATGGTTCCTTAATAATTCGATTCATTTGCATGTTTCCGTTAAATGCTTAAATGTTGACCATAATGCCCTTTTGATATTAAAACGAGATTTTAGAAAATGTAAGAGTACAAAAACCTTTATTACTGATTTATAAGCATCTCCTAAAAATTTGACATCAATTTATGGTCTAAATTAAGAGTTATGCTCAATATCGTAAATTGAAAGTTTTTTATTAATTAAACGGCATTTTTGGTATAAAACCCATTTAAACCCAAATTTTGACACAAAATCTTTTACCCACTGATGTAATATAATATTTAGAGATTTTTGGAAATTTTTATTAAATTTTAAACTGATCATAACATAGAGTTCTTGAATAGGCTCGGTAATTGACGATAATGCCCTTTTTGCTAATAAAATGAGTTTTATACATCCTTTACATGTCAAACCTTTTTCTACTGATTTTATACATTAAATAAGTTATTTTAAACAGTAAAGGCCGATCAAAATCTCAGATTTCCTTATTCAACCCGAATATAGTCAAATACCTACTTTTATGCGATTTAGGCGCATAGTATGGTTTAAAACCAGAATAGGCACCTAAAGCTTATTACCTACTGATGTTATGAGTAAATTTTTATACTTTAACAGTAAGTAAAAGTTTTAAACTCAGATTTCCAAATTTGACCTTTAAATCTTATGTGAAATGACCAAAATGCCCCTACGGTGCATAGTTTGGTCATAAATGATAAATTTCATATATACACAATATCTTACTGATATGACTTGTAAAAATAAATATTTTTACTAATCATGTTTGACCAGAACCTCAGATTACTATTTAACCTCTTGTATTATCTTTAAAATGACCAAAATACCCCTACGGGGCTTAAATTGATTTTAAATTTGTTTTGGGCATAATGGAAGGTATCCTACTGATATCACAACATATTTAAGGCATATTAACTTGTGAAACCTGTACATGACTCATTTGGTTACCCGTTATGCATTTTTCGCGTTCGGTGCAGTTTATGTGACTAGTTTGCATAAATTAACCAAAACGGGTCAAACCTTATCATTTTTACCTCAAAATCCAGAATGTGTTTACTTTACCCATATTATACAAGTCTTCATACTTGTCGGGTCTAAATCACATTCTAATCCGGGCTTCGCTTAATCTTGCGTTTTGAACCGTGTACCTTTCTTTAAAACTAACCGGTCTAAGTTATAGCATAAATAAGACCCGTTAGGAAACTAATAGGTTATTAAAAACCTTCATTCCAGATTAGGAGTCCGGTAAAAGCTATCTGTACTTGCTGATTGATATACGGCTGGGATAAAAATTATATTTTTGCTCAGGTAAATACTTTTAACTTATTTTCCCTTATACGGGCTTGGGGTATGGTATTTAATAATACCGCTTGGTCGGGTATTGAATCTTTAATCGAATAATGGTTAAATCATCGAGATAACCCGTTTAATTTGTTTTGTTTGTTTTAAGCCTTTGGGGGGTTAATGACCATGTCCTGGATATCCTCGGCTCATTCATTGAAATGGCCACGACTTAAGCACGGGGTGTAGGCATACACCTGCCGGTGCGTATGTAAAAAGATATACCCGCTCGTTGTGAATAACTCGCCGTGGGTTTATATTATGTGGTGTGTCTATTAATCTTTAAGCCGGCACTTCTAACCCGGGCTACTGAATGTATAACAAACATATAATTCTTTTACAAGATTATTTTCAAATAATTATCCCAAGTTAATAAAGAATATTTATGCCTTGTGCATTTAAATCAATTTTATAAACACTTTTCAAAAAGAGTCAGTTAATTGTATTTACCAGTGTAAACTGACGTATTTTCAAAAGGTTAAGTGCAGGTACTAAGCGAAATGGGCTGGAACTCGTGAGTGATTAAATAAAGAGTCTTGCAAGCTTTTATCACTTTAAATCTGTTGAACAATATTTCTTTATGTTTTAGATCCGTCTGTGGATCCATCTTACAACCCGTTTGTAATATTTTACGTTACTTTCGAATCGGTTTGTATAATTATTACTTTTAGACTACCGCTGTGCATTAAACTGTGATTATTGACTATGATGATATCAACTACGTCACAATACTCCCCACCGGGCCCACCGGTAATACGTGGAACTATCGGGGTGTGACAGGTTGGTATCAGAGCCAACATTGAGTGAATTAAACACTAGCCTTTTGTGTTTAATCTTAATGACACAGTTTGCACATTCCTTGACCTCCCGGTCTAGGCTAACGACATAGGACTAATCCTAATCTTATTGTTTTCCTTTGTTGGTTTCCTTTGTTTGTTTTGACAGGAACAAGAATATGCCGCCATGATTCAGAGGACGGGGTGGACGAGGCAAGGCGCCAATCACTACTCCTAATGATCGCGAGGCCGGGCCATCACACCGGCGAACTCCATCAGCAACTTTAAGCTCAAGTCCCCACGAGGATTGGAGGACTTACCTGGAGCCGGCGAGGCGTTCAGTCTCGCTCAGTTCATCACCATCATACCATGACTCATTCGGGCTCCACCAGAACAACGAGTCCGACCACTCGCGCCACTCCTACCTCCCGTTGCAGCGTTCGGGTTCTCACTGGGCTTTCCAAGACCCAACCCCGTACTTCCAGAGCGGGTTCAACCCGGCAAACCAGATTGAAGAACCAATGGGTCATAACCCATTGGCCCGGAGGACCACTTTCCTGAAGCCCAGGACATGGATATGGACGAGGATCCAGATCCAGAGATGCCACCATCTGGAACGCCCACGCATCCCATCGAGATTTCAGACGGGTCATCTTTTCATGGTTCACCATACCGAGGCCCAGACAGTTTTCAAGAAAGGTGGGCCACCTACCACTGGGAGTTTACTCCCCCTTTCAACCCACCTTAGCAGCAGCAGCAGGATCCCTCTGAGGATTCATGTTTCCAGGCGGTTACGCCACCGCCACCGCCACCGCTTGAGCAGCAACTGCCTCCGGAGCCACCGAGGCGAAGAAGATCAGGTGCACGGATGTCCGTGCGAAGAGGGGATTTTCACTTCAGCAACCCTCAACACTCTAGTGGTAGCCACTACCCGCCACTTTATGAAGACCCGCAAATGGGTGGGCCCTCAAACCCAGTTTCAGAGGTCGACTCAGCTCCAGTCGCACCACCACCACCAATGGGTTATGATAACCCAATTCCTTCCTACGCCGGTGCAGCGGCGTATAACCCTTTTGAGCAGCCAGCTTATCCTGGCTACAACTACTACAATGCCCCTGCCGTCGACCCGTACCTCCAGGCGGCCAACTACAATGCTCTTCACCCTGAAGGGCCTTTCGCAGCTTCATACCAGTCTGGGTATCAAGCGTATGGGTATCAATACCCGCCACCTCCTCAACCTCCGCAACAACAGCCGCCGCAGCCGCCACTGATTCACCCACCGCAGCAGCAGGAGATTCTTCAGAGGTTGAGCCAGGTGGAATGAGAGGTTCAAGAGGAGCGTAGAAGCCACTGGGTATTTCTTAAGGATTTGGAAAATCTGATCAAGGGGAAGAAGAAGAAGAAGAAGAAGGATTTTTGAAGATTCCTTATTTTATTTGTGTTGTAATCTTTTTATTTTCAATTAAGTCCCTGTGTGGACATTTATTTAAGTATTTGGTCCCTGCGAGGACTTGTATTGTTGTTTTAGCCCCTGCGTGGGCAAGTTATTTATGTAAAAGTCCCGTTTAGGGCATCTATGTACTCCTTTTAAAATTTATTGGAATATTTTATTTAAATTCCACTTGTCATCATATGCATGAATATAATATATGAAATAAGTCAAAATATCGTTCCTTTTTGTAATTGATCTGCCTTAAATATTAAAAAGAATCTTAAAAGGTATAACCTAGCCTAAATGTCAGTATAGACCTGGCCATGATGGTAAAACCTATTTAAAAAAAAGATTCAAATCCTTGTTAACATCTGAAAACATGTTAGCACTCTTGGCAGATGTGATTCGGTAAAATCACACATGTCATCCTTATATTGGATTCTTCCAGATTCCTTATTTAGCCTAATGATCTATAAATCATGGGTTCAAATCATCGATTAAGATGATCATATATTAAACATCCATTAGTGATGTAGTGCCTACGGGCCGTAATAATTGTCAACTAAGACAAAAGACAGTTGTAGTCCACGACTCCCCGTCAAGAAAAGGTAATGAACTACGTTCAAACCTTAATGCCTCGATTTTCTGAAATCATGGCTTAACACTGTCCTTATGACTAGGCCTTATGTGCCATTAATAATACCTTTAATGTTTTACAACTAGGATAAATTGTAATGAAAATCCTAAATAAATATAATTAACAAATTAACCAAATATGGTCTATGTTTACCATGGTTAATGAGTCATCAAAAATGATGATTCCATAATAACCTCTGAATAAAATATTGTCAACTCTTTTGTAGCAATCAAGCTACATGGCTGAATCGGAGGAGGTTAACAGTCACCCGAGAGAGAATAATGATACTACCAGAGTTAATGTAACTGGTGCGGAACTGCAGGCATTAATAGATAATACAGTTACTCGAGCTCTCGACAGACAGTTTAAGGAATCAAGTGGCACACGCTCCAAGACTCATTTTGAGGCTCATAGTAAGCCCCCTTCTAAATCACACGAGTCGAAAAAGGACGATGCTCGTCACTCATCAAATCAGTAGAGTGTCCCGTCTAAGAAGATTGTGCTCTATCAAGAGCCCCGTGTTAAGACCTGCTCTTACAAATATTTTGTCTCCTGCAAGCCCAGAGACTTCACAGGAGAGAAATGAGCCATTGATCGTATGACTTGGCTCGATGAGATGGACACTGTGGTTGATATTAGTGGTTGTGCCGAACAAGACATTGTGAAATTTGTGTCGCAGTCGTTTAAAGGTGAAGTGTTAGCTTGGTGGAGGTCCCTAATCCAAGCTACAGGAAAGATCCCGTTGTATAGCATGTCTTGGGATCAGTTTGTTGCTCTAATCAAGGAAAATTTATGTCCTCGACATGAAGTTGAGAAAATTGAGACTGCCTTCTTGACCTTGGTCATGAAGAACTTAGATTGTCAGGCGTATCTTACGAGTTTCAATACCATGTCTCGATTGGTTCCATACTTAGTCACACCGGAACCAAAGCGTATAGCCCGTTTTATTAGAGAATTAGCTCCAGAGATTAAAGCAAGTGTGAAAGCATCTAGACCTACCACATTCAGGTCTGTGGCTGATTTGTCGTTATCTCTTACTCTCGATGCGGTCAGGCAGAGATCGCTTAAGAATTCTGATAAAGGAAAGAGGAAACGTGAGGAGGAGAACTCACGCCGTTCTGATAAGAAACATAAAGGGAACTCGGATCACAAGAAGAGTTCGGGGTTTAAAAAGGATAGTCAGCAATCGGGTGAAAAACCCAAATGTAAAACCTGCAAGAAGCATCATCTAGGGAAGTGCAGGTTCGAATCAAAATCCCAATCGCAGTCTAGAGCATGTGGGATCTGCAAATCAAGTGAGCATAGAACGTTAGATTGCAAGAAGATAAAGGATGCGACTTGTTACAACTGTAACGAGAAGGGGTATATCAAGTCCAACTGCCCAAAGTATGCAAAGAAACCTGAAGAGGGTAAAAAGACCAATGCATGGGTCTTTCAAATGAATGCTCAGGAGGCCATTCAGAATGATAATGATAACGTGATAACATGTACCTTTCTTATCAATGATGTTTATGCAAGGGTATTTTGATTCGGGTGCAGATAAGTCGTTTGTAGACAATAAATTTTGTAAGTTATTAAATCTGCCTGTTAAAACCCTAAGCATAAAATATGAAGTAGAATTGGCCGATGGCACGATAGAGACTACTTCAACAGTGTTAGATGGATGTTTTATATCCATTAGGAACCACTCTTTTCCGTTATCCTTGCTTCCGTTGAAATTAGCAGGATTCGACATAGTGATAGGCATGGATTGGTTGTCTTCTAACCAAGCTCAGATCGTTTGTGAAAAGAAGCAAGTAGTTATCAAGACTCCCTATGGTGAACCGTTAACAATACAAGGAGATACTCAGTACGGGTTGCCTAAGCAAGTGTCTATGCTTAAGGCATCAAGGTGTTTGAAGAAGGGTTGTGTCATTTACATGGCACAAGTGACTATTGATGAACCGAAGCCCAAGATCAAAGACATTCCCATTATCTCTGAATACCCTGATGTATTCCCTGAAGAACTACCTGGTTTACCCCCAGATAGACAAGTGGATTTCAGAATCAACATTATTCCTAGAGCCGCACCAATTGCAAGAGCACCTTATCGGTTGGCACTGACTGAGATGAAAGAGTTAAGGACTCAACTGGATGATTTATTGGCAAAAGGTTTTATTCATCCTAGCTCGTCCCCTTGGGGATCACCGATCCTATTTGTAAAGAAGAAAGATGGCTCGATGCGTCTGTGCATCAATTATCATGAATTAAACAAGGTTACAATCAAGAACAGGTATCGGTTACCCAGGATCGATGATCTATTTGATCAGCTTCAAGGAGCAAGTTATTTCTCCAAGATTGATTTAAGGTCAGGTTACCATCAACTGAAAATCAGAGATGAAGATGTGCATAAGACTGCATTCAGAACTCGTTATGGTCACTACGAGTTCTTGGTGATGCCTTTCGGGCTCACTAATGCACTAGCAGCGTTCATGGATCTCATGAATCGCGTTTGTAAGCTATACTTAGACAAGTTTGTCATTGTCTTCATTGATGCCATTCTTATTTACTCAAAGAATCAAGCCAATCATGAAAAGCACCTCCGGTGTATCCTTAAACTTCTACGGCAAGAGAAGCTCTACGCCAAGTTTTCTAAATGTGAGTTTTGGCTTCGTGAAGTCCAATTTCTTGGACATGTAGTGAGTGAGCACGACATTCAAGTGGATCCCGCTAAGGTTGAAGCTGTTATGAATTGGCAAGAGCCCAAAACTCCTACAGAGATACGCAGCTTCTTGGGTCTAGCAGGATACTATAGACCTTTCATCGAAAACTTTTCAAGAATTACTGCACCTTTGACATCGTTAACCCGCAAGAATATAAAATTTGATTGGGGTCCCAAGAAGCAAGAATCATTTGATATTCTGAAGCAGAAACTAAGCAATGCACCTGTGTTAACATTACCAGAAGGAATTGAAGAGTTTGTGGTCTATTGTGACGCATCGCACACAGGTATGGGATGTGTGCTTATGCAGAAGGGCAAAGTTATTGCATATGCTTCCCGATAAGTAAAGGTGCACGAGAAGAATTACACCACCCACGATTTGGAATTGGGTGCCGTTGTATTTGCACTGAAACTTTGGAGGCATTATCTTTATGGAATTAAGTGCGTAATCTATTCTGATCATAAGAGCCTTCAGCATCTGTTTAACCAGAAGGATCTTAACATGAGGCAGCGTCGATGGATGGAGACACTGAATGATTATGATTGTGAAATCCGATATCATCCAGGCAAAGCGAATGTAGTCGCTGATGCCTTGAGCAGAAAAGAAAGGGTTAAGCCTATTAGAATCAATGCCAAGAGCATTGAATTGAAGAACAGCTTGAATGAAAAGTTATTAGCCGCTCAAAAGGAAGCTGTATTAGAAACTAACTATCCAGATGAAAAGCTGGGCGTAACTGCTGAACAGTTATCGTATGGTAAGGATGGGATCCTAAGATTGAATGGACGAATTTGGGTTCCAATTTATGGAGGACTTCGAGATGTGATTCTTCAAGAAGCTCATAGCTCCAAATACTCTGTTCATCCTGGCAGTGATAAGATGTACCAGGATTTAAAGGCAAATTATTGGTGGATAGGTTTGAAGAAATCTGTAGCCACTTATGAGGCCAAATGTCTGACATGCGCACAAGTTAAAGCAGAGCATCAAAAGCCATCGGGTTTGCTACAACAGCCTGAACTTCCCACCTGGAAATGGGAGATGGTAACCATGGATTTTATCACAAAGTTACCAAAGACAAAGCGAGGAAATGATACTATTTGGGTTATAGTCGATAGGTTGACTAAGTCAGCCCACTTCTTGCCGATTAAAGAAACATACAGCTCCGACAAGTTAGCTCAGCTGTACGTGGATGAGATTGTATCTCTCCATGGAGTGCCAGTGTCTATTATCTCTGATAGGGATACATGATACACCTTGCATTTTTGGAAAAGCTTTCAGCAATCTTTAGGCACTCGATTAAACTTCAGCACTACTTATCATCCTCAGACGGATGGTCAAAGCGAGTGTACAATTCAAACACTTGAGGATATGCTTTGAGCTTGTGTCATTGATTTAGGTGGAAGTTGTGATGATCATCTTCCGTTGATTGAATTTTTGTATAATAATAGCTATCATTCAAGTATTCAAGCAGCGCCTTTCAAAGCTTTGTATGGAAGAAAGAGTAGGACGCCAGTTTGCTGGGCGGAAGTTGGTGATATCCAACTAACAGGACCTGATATAGTCCTGGAGACGACAGATAAGATTGTGCAGATACGTGATCGTCTCAAAACTTCCAGGGATAGGCAGAAAAGTTACGCAGATAAAAGGCGTAAACCTCTGAAATTCGAGGTAGGTGACAAAGTGTTACTTAAGGTATCACCCTGGAAAGGGGTAATGCGTTTTGGCAAGAAGGGCAAGTTGAGCCCTAGATACATAGGACCATTCGAGATCATCGAATGTGTCGAAACTGTAGCTTACAAGCTAAATCTGCCTGAAGAGCTCAGTGAAATCCATAATGTGTTCCACATCTGCAATTTAAAGAAATGTCTAGCCGATGAATCGCTAGCGATGTCGCATAAGGACGTGCAGATAGATGAGAGCTTGAAATTCGTTGACAAACCTTTGTCGATCGAGGATCGACAGGTTAAGAAGCTTCGAAGGAAGCACGTACCAATTGTAAAGGTTAAGTGGGATGGCCGTAGAGGCCTAGAATACACGTGGGAGGTTGAATCCACAATGAAACAGAAGTACCCTCATTTATTTTAGTAAATCTCGAGGTCGAGATTTCTTTTAAGGGGGTGAGGATGTAACACCTCGTAAAATCGTGACCAATATAATAAAGACACGTGTCATGGACTTTAAACGTGTAAGGAATTGTTTCCGAGGGACTAAAATTGTCAAACAATGTAAATATGTTAGTAAAAGGATCCAAAGTGTCAACATGCCATTCTAGTGCCTCTGATTGACCTCATACGATGTCCGTATTCTTTAATGAATAATTTTGTCGAACATTAGAAGTCGTTTGTATTTAAAATAAGGATCTTGCGAAACATAGGGGTTAAAAGTGTTAACATGTTAAAAGATACCTCTGAGTAACCTTTTAACGATCCCAAGAATATTGTAATAATTGTTTATTTCGCTCTCAAGAATATTGGATATTAAATTAGTGGAGATTCGTTGAAAACAAGACTTTTCGGGTGATCGTACAACTAACCGGGAGCTTAACGGAGTTAGTTTATGACCCAAGGTCCTTAAAAGTTAACTATGGGGGTCCAAAATGCAATAAACGGAATTTATTTTAATTAAAAATGGACCAGGGACCAAAACTGCACAGTTTAAAAGTTTTTTCCCGGTTTAGGAGATCCTCACGGGCCGCGTAAACCTTCTCTTGGGTTTACGCGAGCCGCGTAGAAGTGCCAGATACAGAAAAAATGGGACAGCTGCAGGTTTAGCCAGTTCCACCGCCTTTGCATGCAATATTTCGATACCAGGGACTGTGCCAATGGTTTTTCATGCACTAGGGACACCTGGGGACATCTGAGAACAATATAGGGACATGTGGTTTGATCTTAGAGCATCAAATTTGCTATATAAGGGACTTGTGTTCATGAGTTCATTTGCTCATTTCAAATTTCACTTCAAAGCTTACTCTTGGAAGCCTTCTGGAGCTAGAGGAAGTTTTCTTAAGTTCATATTTCGTGCTAAGAGTTATTGTAAGCATTCTTAGCCCCCTAAGTTCAAGTTTTATTAGTTTAATGACCAAAAGTCAAAGCTATCGTAATTAAGCTTTGACCTAATGATTAATCACTAATGGTCCAGCCATTTCTCGAATTGAAAGTGGCTATGAGTTGGTAATTACGTAGGTAATAAACCCTTAAAAGGGCACCTACTGATTATCACTCTAACTTGGTCAAATGTCGGGTCAAACTTATTATTAAAAAAGTCAACAGAATCCATTTTTGCAAATAAATTCATAACTGATAATATAGAAGTTATGGAACATGTTTAAAAACTAAAATAACTTGGTAAATAATATAAGAACTTGTTTAGGCATGTTCAACCCGACAATTCTGAGTTTATGCTTGGTTCGCAACCGAAAGTCGCAAAAGTAGACTTTTGCTTTGACTTTCAGTTCTGACCCGATTTAGCTTGTTTTAGATACACCTTAAGGTTCCTTTAGGACCATATTATATGTTAGTAAAACCCTCTGAGGTTATGCTACATGGTTCCTTAATAATTCGATTCATTTGCATGTTTCCGTTAAATGCTTAAATGTTGAACATAATGTCCTTTTGATATTAAAACGAGATTTTTGAAAATGTGAGAGGACAAAAACCTTTATTACTAATTTACAAGCATGTCCTAAAAATTTGACATCAGTTTTTGGTCTAAATTAGGAGTTATGCTCAATATCGTAAATTGAAAGCTTTTTATTAACTAAACGGCATTTTTGGTATAAAACCCATTTAAACCCAAATTTTGACACCAAATCTTTTACCCACTGATGTAATATAATATTTAGGGATTTTTGGAAATTTTTATTAAATTTTAAACTGGTCATAACATAGAGTTCTTGCATAGGCTCGGTAATTGACGATAATGCCCTTTTTGCTAATAAAATGAGTTTTATACATCCTTTACATGTCAAACCTTTTTCTACTGATTTTATATATTAAATAAGTTATTTCAAACAGTAAAGCCTGATCAAAATCTCATATTTCATTATTCAACCCAAATATCGTCAAATACCGACCTTTATGCGATTTAGGCGCATAGTATGGTTTAAAACCATATTAGGCACCTAAAGTTTATTAACTACTGATTTATGAGTAAATTTTTATACTTTAACAGTAAGTAAAAGTTTTAAACTCAGATTTCCAAATTTGACCTTTAAAGCTTATGTGAAATGACCAAAATGCCCCTACGGTGCATAGTTTGGCCATAAATGATAAATTTCACATATACACAATATCTTACTGATATGACCTGTAAAAATAAATATTTTTACTGATCAAGTTTGACCAGAACCTCAGATTACTATTTAACCTCTTGTATAATCTTTAAAATGACCAGAATACCCCTACGGGGCTTAAATTGATTTTAAATTTGTTTTGGGCATAATGGAAGGTATCTTACTGATATCATAGCATATTTAAGGCATATTAACTTGTGAAACCTGTACAAGACTCATTTGGTTACCCGTTATGCATTTTTCCCGTTCGGTGCGGTTTATGTGACTAGTTTGCATAAATTAATCGAAACGGGTCAAACCTTATCATTTTTACCTCAAAATCCAGAATGTGTTTAGTTTACCCATATTATACAAGTCTTCATACTTGTCGGGTCTAAATCACGTTCTAATCCGGTCTTCGCTTAATCTTGCGTTTTGAACCGTATACCTTTCTTTAAAACTAACCGGTCTAAGTTATAGCATAAATAAGACCCGTTAGGAATCTAATAGGTTATTAAAAACCTTCGTTCCAGATTAGGAGCCCGGTAAAAGCTATATGTACTTGCTGATTGATATACGGCTGGGATAAAAATTATATCTTTGCTCAAGTAAATACTTTTAACTTATTTTCCCTTATACGGGCTTGGGGTATGGTATTTAATAATACCGCTTGGTCGGGTATTGAATCTTTAATCGAATAATGGTTAAATCATTGAGATAACCCGTTTAATCTGTTTTGTTTGTTTTAAGCCTTTGGGGGGTTAATGACCATGTCCTGGATATTCTCGGCTCATTCATTGAAATGGCCACGACTTAAGCACGGGGTGTAGGCATACACCTGCCGGTGCATATGTAAAAAGATATACCCGCTCGTTGAGAATAACTCGCCGTGTGTTTATATTATGTAATATGTCTATTAATCTTTAACTCGACACTTCTAACCCGGCCTACTGAATGTATAACTAACATATAATTCTTTTACAAGATTATTTTCAAATAATTATCCCAAGTTAATAAAGAATATTTATGCCTTGTGCATTTAAATCAATTTTATAAACACTTTTCAAAAAGAGTTAGTTACTTGTATTTACCAGTGTAAACTGACGTATTTTCAAAAGGTAAAGTGCAGGTACTAAGCGAAATGGGCTGGAACTCTTGAGTTATTAAATAAAGAGTCTTGCAAGCTTTTATCACTTTAAATCTGTTGAACAATATTTCTTTATGTTTTAGATCCGCATGTGGATCCATCTTGCAACCCGTTTGTAATATTTTACGTTACTTTAGAATCGGTTTGTATAATTATTACTTTTAGACTTCCGCTGTGCATTAAACTGTGATTATTGACTATGATGATATCAACTACGTCACGATACTCCCCATCGGGCCCACCGGTAATACGTGGAATTATCGGGGTGTGACAAATCATTGATGTATTTGTTGTATGTAATGAATTATTATTAGATATGTTGATTATAGTATGTACTTAAGTTGATTCTTGTTGTAATTGATGAATTATGAATGAACTAGTAGGGTAATGCATAAGGTACTTGTATCATGTGCTTTGTTTGTGGTATGCACACAAGGTGTATGATGAAATGTCTAGGTGACGTTAGAATGAGAGATATTTAGAAAAGATTTAATGAAAACTAAATCTGTCCAGAAAGTTATTCGGCTATAACTGGGTTAAATCTTGTCAAAAACTGATGTTTATTGAGTTTGTGATGAACTCCCAGGAAAAACCTTTCAAACCCAACTGGAATTGCATTTTTTCGACAAAAAATGAACGTTTTATGAATTTTTCCGTATCGAATGTTCAGGCTGCATATTCTGGCAGAATTTGCTGCCCATTACGAATCTCATAACTCAAGTTAGGAATTGAGTTATGATTTCAATTTTTATTGTAGGTAGCTTCAGGTGATTTCAAAAATATCCAATTGGAATTTCGTCAATCGGATAAACGAGGAATTTTAAATGAATTTTTCCGTAAGCTGCAGTCAGAAGTGACGAATCTGAATACAATTTAGTAAATAAATTTTTATAAATTTTTGGTATAGAGTTAAACTCTAAAAATTTAACACAAGTATAACCCCTCCGAGGGGCACGTCACATAAAAAGATTGTAATTTTTGCAACCTTGTAAGTACAGTAAACGAACGTCCCAAAACAGCCTATTATGATGTCATGAGTATATGAGATTAAGCCAAAAGTTAAAACGATAAATCGTTGACTCTGAAAGTCAACTACGCATAAGGAACATGGCTAGACTTGTTGTTGTGATTATAAGATTATAGATAATCGTATGGTACATGGAATATAAATATGTGATAAATGGAATGACATGATGGATTATTTGGGTTTGAAAGGATGTGAAATCGTGTACATGTCGTATGCTTGTTAGGAATGATTAATGCAAGTTGAATATGAAATTATGCAAATGTATGCTTGTTATCAAGTACAATGATGTATGCTAACAAGAATGTGTTGATAATAACCTGAAAGCGTAGGAGCCGTGTCAACATGGACACGAACATGGAAGGGCAATGGGTCAAAGGTAAATACGAAAGCTATGCACGAACTCGGACGCCTGAGGTAAGTGATTCCGATTCACTTCTTAGTACGTATGTAGAATTTAATATTTATGAGTGTGGAAAAATTATGCAAGGATTATGTAATGAATGAGAGTATTAAGGTAAGAGTTATTTTTAGTATAACGAATGAGTTATTCATAATGAAGGTAAACTAGTAGGATTAAACGGGTCGAATAATGGTATAAAGGGATTTATAAGCCGTTTACTTATAAATCAGATATTGATGCGACCCGAGATGATAAATGGATCCGTAATTAAATTACGGTCGCATAGAAACAAGAATCATGTGATTTGGATATGTAGGTCGAAAGTTATGGAATTTAGAAGTTAGTGTTTTGGTTAAAATCATAGCTGGGCATAAGTGCAGCAGCAAAAGGAATGGTTATGTCGAAAAGGGGCTGTCGCGCTACGCGATAGCAAACCAGCTTTACCGTCGCGCAATGCGACCACTATCGCGCCCCGCGACCGCCCGGGGTTGTATCTGTCGCGCCCCGCGAGAGCCAGTAAGCTGGAAAAACTTGTTTTTCTAGTTCGTTTCAGCATCCGGACTCGATTGAAAATGCGTATATGATTGCGAATGAATATCTAAAATAGTGGTTTTGTTATAAATGAATGTTATTGCTCTCCGAATAGTAAAAGTTTGGAATTACTCTCGTGTAAGTGAAGAAAATTTATAAGTAAACGTATCTAGAAACAAGTAAGTGTGTATGTCGATATGCATAATGCCTATATTAAGTAAAGTTACAATTTTGACATGATAACGTAAGAGTTTGTGTGTAAAAGTCGTAAGCAAGAGCCCATAACCGTGCATGCACTCATATAGGTAAATAAGATTGCATGGTTGTATGTAGTAACGTATGTATGTACGAAGGTGGGTTGTTATGAATGCACGTAGGAATTAGGAATGTTTACCTTTGTGAATGCGAGATGTTATAAATGTATGAAGGAATGGATTCCTTATGTTTGGGCTTAACGATTGCTAATGGTGTGCTTTGAGATTGAAATGTAATGCAGGTGTAAGAACATCGGGTTCATGAAGTATCAAAGTCGAACTCGGAACAAGAAAATACGAAAGGATAGTTGAATGAATCAAGTTTATATTGTTAAATGTTATTCAACATTAGACTATATGAGAATCATGTCGTATGATGTTGTTAACGACTAATGGTTAAGTTGTATGTGATGTCCACAGGTATTACACGGATTTCTTCTACCACGAACGAAGAGAAGCGGACATGGATCGAGTCGAGAGCAAGGATTGTACGAAAAGAACGGTCACTTAGCTTTATTTATGTAACGCCTTAAAGTGTTAATCGAAAGTGAAAGTTGTTTATCTCTTTTAGTTAATGTTTGACATTTCGTATTGAGCATTCATGTAAGTAATGTGTCTAATAAAGAAAGAATTTTTTTAAGGCTCATTTTTCCGCTGCTTCGTTTTTAAGTTATTACGTGTTAGGGTGTTTCAAGTTGGTATCAGAGCCATGGTTTGAGTGAAATCAAGTACGAGGATGTAAGTACTTGAACTTAAACTCGTGTGCTCTGTGAATAGTGACGTACAATCCGAGACTCGATCAAGACCGAAAGGTAAAACTTAATACAAGTAAGTATATGTGTAATGATACTAATAATGATGGATGTTTTAAGGTGAGCCTGCATGGACAATGAGGATGTTACGTAGTCGCGGACTAGCAAGGAGGTGAAGGCAAGTGATAAGGTAAGCATTGAACCTCAGGTACACGAATTTTGAGAAAATTTGTATGTACCGATAGGTAGTATATTTTTTAAGGATAAGAATGAAACCTTAGAAGGATTTAAATAAATGAGTCACGATCTAAAAATGGTTTCCCCGGATATAAGATGATGATTCCCATGATGACTCGAGACTAGTATGTGGATTGCGCGCCTGGCCGGTGCGCAAGAAGCATAGGAAGCTTGAGAAAACATGAGAATTATCTCACTTATTTCTGGTCAAACTAGTAAAAAAATTGGGGTCCAACGATTCTTAAAGGATCGGATCAAATGTAAGAAAGAAAGATAAGAAAGGAAAGTTTAAGCTTATGATGGAATGTGAATTAAACTTAAGAAAGAAGGGTAGGAACACCACTAGAAATAGAATGTAGAGTGTTGCGCCGAGACGCGATACACGAAATAGAAAATGGAATGAAGTGTTGGGACACAACACTTGAAGTTGAATGTAGAAGATTGATACTAAAACGTATCATAAGAAATGAAATGGTAAATGATACAATGAAAGAAAGAAAGTATGAATGATATGTTAGAATCCGTGAGACGGATTGAAACATAGAATGAATGAAGAGTATGAATGATATGTTTGAAATCTGCGAGACGGATTCAAAACATAGAAAAGAATGGAAAGTGGAATGAAAAGTCCAAATTCGTAAGTAAGTACGGACCGAAGAAATAAATATTTTTAAAGCAAGTATTATCCAAGACATGTTTTAAACTTTTATCTATATAAATATAATTATGTGAATGCGTTGTACGCAAGATGTTTGAGAGGGACAAATAAGTCATACGGATCAAATGGTGATTGACATTTGAAACCGGTATTTAATGCTTGAAACTGTCAAGTCTTACACTTGTAGGTGAGCATAAGGTATGATCATGCGATGCCGCCAATTTGAGAAGAAATGACCAACACAAGGAATAGATAACGAGTCAGTGGACTTGACTCACGTTAGGTATGTATAAAGGTTATTTGTTTAATAGGAGCTTATAGCTCGACTAGAGAGGGATGTGTTAGAATTGGGTAAGTGGTGAATGTAGATCAGAATGTAATTACAATTGGACTTTTGAAAAGTCAAACAAAGTAAGTTGATAGTTATTAAAAAAGTAATAGTAAGATAACATGAAGTAGTTGATTTGTCCAGTAGATAAAACCGATAAAAACTATTGTAGTAGCAAGAAACTTTAGTCGAAAGAAATAAGCTTTGAAATAAGTTATGTGTTAGACATATTATTAATTGACTCTTGGGAGTCGGGATGAATGACGACAACGACCTAGACAAATGATTTTAAGTAGGGACGGGAACAGGTAAAATCTTGCAATTAATATTAAAATGATAAAATAAAGTCTTTGCAAGTATGCAAGAATGGAAAGGAATTATGAACGTGTACTTTGATACGTCTATGATAAGTAAGAAGTACCAGTTTGACTCTAAAAAGTCAAACTGTAAAAGTTGACAAATGAGTTAAAGATATGCGAAAGAATGGTTATGTAATTGACCCGTTATGAACGAGTCAAACAACGAAAGCGATATGTTAGGAAATGGTCATGTATTGACCCGTTATGAATGGGTCAAATGCACTAATGTTTTAAAAGGGAATCGAGAAAAGATTAATAGGTAAATAGGGTGATGTAATAAACATCACGTCTGAATGAAATATGTAAATCCCTAATCCTATAATGAGAATGGCAGAAATCATGTTGTGATAGACCTATCAAGGACGGCGGAAGAATGCTCATGAGCGGAAGTTCATCAAACGGATAAATCAGGTCAATCCAGAGATGGTATGAATGGTAACGAAGAGGGTCGATTCGCTTTTGCAAGTCGAGGTACTGCGTCAAAACAGTAAGATTATGAATTGTTTAATATTTGAATGCAAATATTTAGCTATGGGTTGAAAAAGTACTTCTGTATGAAATAATGTAGTGCAGGATGTGTTATGAAAAAGAAGGCTTGGCTTTTAGAAGTTGATTAAGAATGAATTTTAGTTCAGGCTTATGTAGTAAGCAGACCGTGCATGAGTAAGAATGTAGGAATGAAACTCTAGGTATAATTGAAACTAGTAGAACTTATACTAATGGTGAAATGTATTAGTAAGTTCATATGAACTTCAGATTTGTTGTAATGTAAATCATGGTATTAGACTTTTAGGTTGCTACTAGTTTGCACACACTAGTTTAAGTACGATAATGTGATGAGTTCAGGATTTAAGAATAAATTGTTAAAGAATGGAAATGTAAAATATAGGTAGTTGACCGGTTATGAACGGGTCAATATGATATAGAAATGCATAATAAAGAAATAGTATAAGTAGTGACTCGTTGTAATGGGTCGCAAGGGATGAAAATTATGATATTGAGGAAAAGGTATGTATTGACCCGTTATGAATGGGTCAATTAAGACAAGCATGATGGGCTAGGATAATGGTAAAAACTTTGGCCCGATATGAGCGGGTCGGATGGACTATATGTTTGATGTTTTAATGAATGTTACATACAAATCTAGGTAGGCTGATTTGTTGAACGAGATGGAGAAAGGATTTCTAGAAATAATGTTCTTAAAGTTATGACCTTACAAATGTATAAACCGATATTGTTGAAGTAGGTTTCGGGGACGAAACCTTCTTTAAGGGGGGTAGATTTGTAACACCCCAAAACTCGAATTATTAAATTCGTTAGTAGGTTATCATGTATAATTAAATTAAATACAATAACTAAGTTATTAAACTTAGTTAAATGCCTAATAACAAGTTAGGGAATGAAACTTGTGGCAACTATGATGGTATGGTAAACTTGAGGGGCTTAGATTGCCAAAAAGGAAATTTAATTTATTAAAACAAAAATCACACACACACAAGGTTTGTGTGTGCGTACGATCGCACGGGAGAAGGGGGAAAAGGGGTGTAAACCCTAACAACAAGAAATCATCAATTGAAATGTAAATCGAGGGTTGATTGTTTGCATGAACCAAGAATGATGATCCCTTAAGCGTTTCTCATATCAAGTAAGTTTAATTTTATGCTTAGGTAATGTTTGATGATATGGGTTATGGTCAATCCGTGAATTGATGCAAAAATTTAGCATGAATAAGTGTTATAATCCATATATGGAACATGTATTGTGAAAGATTTTGAGTAGTAGAATGATAGAAGTTAAACCCACTTATAGTGGTGAAGATGATGACATAAGTGATTCACCCATGTTAAAACCCAGCTTGAATCATTGATGTATATGTTGTAAGTAATGAATTATTGTTAGATAGGTTGATTATAGTATGTACTTAAGTTAATTCTTGTTGTAATTGATGAATTATGAATGAACTAGTAGGGTAATGCATAAGGTACTTGTATCATGTGCTTTGTTTGTGGTATGCACATAAGGTGTATGATGAAATGTCTAGGTGAAGTTAGAATGAGAGATATTTCGAAAAGATTTGATGAAAACTAAGTCTGTTCAGACAGTTATTCGGCTGTAACTGGGTCAAATTTTGTCAAAAACTGATGTTTATTGAGTTTGTGATGAACTCCCATGAAAAACCTTTCAAACCCAACTGGAATTGCATTTTTTTCGATGAAAAATGAACGTTTTATGAATTTTTCCGTATCGAAGGTTCAGGCTGCATTTTCTGGCAGAATTTGCAGCCCATTACGAATGTCATAACTCAAGTTAGGAATTGACTTATGATCTCAAATTTTTATTGTAGGTATCTTCAGGTGATTCCAAAAATCTCCAACTGGAATTTCGTCAATCGGATAAACGAGGAATTTTAAATGAATTTCTCCGTAAGCTGCAGTCAGAGGTGACGAATCTGATTGCAGCTTAGTAAATGAATTTTTATAAATTTTTGGTATAGAGTTAAACTCTAAAAATTTAACACAAGTATAACCCCTCCGAGGGGCACGTCACATAAAAAGATTGTAATTTTTGCAACCTTGTAAGTATAGTAAACGAACGTCCCAAAACAGCCTATTATGATGTCATGAGTATATGAGATTAGGCCAAAAGTTAAAATGATAAATCGTTGACTCTGAAAGTCAACTACGCATAAGGAACATGGCTAGACTTGTTGTTGTGATTATAAGATTATAGATAATCGTATGGTACATGGAATATAAATATGTGATAAATGGAATGACATGATGGATTATTTGGGTTTGAAAGGATGTGAAATCGTGTACATGTCGTATGCTTGTTAGGAATGATTAATGCAAGTTGAATATGAAATTATGCAAATGTATGCTCGTTATCAAGTACAATGATGTATGCTAACAAGAATGTGTTGATGATAACCTGAAAGCGTAGGAGCCATGTCAACATGGACACGAGCATGGAAGGGCAATGGGTCAAAGGTAAATACGGAAGCTATGCACGAACTCGGACGCACGAGGTAAGTGATTCCGATTCACTTCTTAGTACGTATGTAGAATTTAATATTTATGAGTGTGGAAAAATTATGCAAGGATTATGTAGCGAATGAGAGTATTAAGGTAAGTGTTATTTTTAGTATAACGAAGGAGTTATTTATAATGAAGGTAAGCTAGTAGGATTAAACGGGTCGAATAATGGTATAAAGAGATTTATAAGCCGCTTGCTTATAAATCAGCTATTGATGCGACCCGAGGTGATAAATGGATCCGTAATTAAATTACGGTCGCATAGAAACAAGAATCATGTGATTTGGATATGTAGGTCGAAAGTTATGGAATTTAGAAGTTGGTGTTTTGGTTAAAATCATAGCTGGACATAAGTGCAGCAGCAAAAGGAATGGTTCTGTCGAAAAGGGGCTGTCGCGCTACGCGACAGCAAACCAAGAGGTTGTAGAAAAGTGAAAAAGATAAAGAAAACAAAAAAGATCAGCTTTACCGTCGCGCAATGCGACCACTGTCGCGCCCCGCGACCGCCCGGGGTTGTATCTGTCGCGCCCCGCGAGAGCCAGTAAGCTGCCAAATCTTGTTTTTCTAGTTCGTTTCAGCACCCGGACTCGATTGAAAATGCGTATATGATTGCGAATGAATATCTTAAATAGTGGTTTTGTTATAAATGAATGTTATTTCTCTCCGGATAGTAAAAGTATGGAATTACTCTCGTGTAAGTGAAGAAAATTTATAAGTAAACGTATCTAGAAACAAGTAAGTGTGTATGTTGATATGTATAATGCCTATATTAAGTAAAGTTACAATTTTGACATGATAACGTAAGAATATGTGTGTAAAAGTAGTAAGCAAGAGCCCATAACCATGTATGCACTCATATAGGTAAATAATATTGCATGGTTGTATGTAGTAACGTATGTATGTACGAAGGTGGGTTGTTATGAATGCACGTAGGAATTAGGAATGTTTACCTTTGTGAATGCGAGATGTTATAAATGTATGAAGGAATGGATTCCTTATGTTTGGGCATTAACGGTTGCTAATGGTGTGCTTTGAGATTGAAATGTAATGCATGTGTAAGAACATCGTTCATGAAGTATCAAAGTCGAACTTGGAACAAGAAAATACGAAAGGATAGTTGAATGAATCAAGTTTCTATTGTTAAATGTTATTCAACATTAGACTATATGAGAATCATGTCGTATGATGTTGTTAACGACTAATGGTTAAGTTGTATGTGATGTCCACAGGTATTACACGGATTTCTTCTACCACGAACGAAGAGAAGCGGACATGGATCGAGTCGAGAGCAAGGGTTGTACAAAAAGAACGGTCACTTAGCTTTATTTATGTAACGCCTTAAAGTGTTAATTGAAAGTGAATGTTGTTTATTTCTTTTAGTTAATGTTTGACATTTCGTATTGAGCCTTCATGTAAGTTATGTGTCTAATAAAGAAAGAATTTTTTTTAAGGCTCATTTTTCCGCTGCGTTGTTTTTAAGTTATTACGTGTTAGGGTGTTTCAATTTTACAATCTCAGAACGTGAGATTCCAAAACCCTAATCGCACCAAACCAACATCAATGTAACAGTTGCAGCAGTTCTACAATATTACAAATCACTTCACAGATTTACAGTACTAACATATCAATGTATCAATAGCATCACTATACTTTGATAAACAATTTACACATTCACCTACAACCCATCACACATTCATCAAACATAATTAATTAAACACATAATAGTTGTTTGTCTTTCTATGGTTTGTATGAATCAAAGAAACAACATAACAGTGTATAATATAAACATTACCTTAGATTGATTTAGAGTGGGTTCTTGAAAGACTAAAAGATCAAATATTGGAGAACTTGATGTAGCCAAATGATTAGAAGAATGATTGGAGATGATGACTAGAGAAATGATAAAATTGTCGTATGATGGAATTACGAGAGGTTTAAGGTTATGAGGAGTTTTATTAAAGTTTCCCACTTTTCCAAAAAGCACCCTTAACTATGTAGCTTTCACACAAAGCACACAACAACTTGTAATTTACAATCAAAGCATACAATTCACGTATTTGTCACGCAACACATAAGTTTCATATAACCCGTCCGTTTATAATTATTATTCGTGTTAGTCACCAACGTTCAAGTGTTATCATGTGTGTGTTCCGGCAATTCCCTGAATTACCAATGCATTGTGTCCTGGTAATTCCCCGAATTACCAATATAGACTCATTTAACTAACCCTAGTTAAATGCAATGTTATGAATGTATGTTTAAATTAACTGTGATTAGGTTAAAGTAGTAACCTGAAGTTGCGGGTTGTTACAACCCCCCCCCCCCCCCTCCCATTTATTATGACGACGTTGATCATGACGCGTGTGTGCAAGAAACACAGTTTGAACACAAACTTGGATGAAATGAATGTGCAAGGTGATAACATTCAAGAAGAGGATGTAGTTAAAGTTCAAGGGAAGAAAAAAGAGAAATGTAATAATCGAGCCGATCGAGTGGATTGGAGTACCGGTGAAGAAATAGCTTTAGCTCAAACATACGTCCAAGTGTCGACCAATCGGATAAAAGGAAATCAACAAAAAAAAGATAGTTTGTGGAAAGCCGTTCTTTTACATTTCAACAAGCTTAGAGGCGAAAGCGAGTGAACGGCTGATCAACCAAGCTCAAAATGGGGGAATATGTTGACTATATTGAATTGGTTCAACGTTTTTTTCATTCTTTATATTTTTAGTTAATTTCTTTATATTAGTTCAATTTAATTTTCGTTTATATTTATTTTCAGTTACATTCGTTTTATTATTTTTTTTGTTTTAACATTATAGCCTTGTATATATAAAAATGGGTGTTAGATTTGGATGTTATGGAAATGGCGCTTGAAGATTACCGAGCGAGCCACAATTATGGTTTCAAGCACGGTGAGTGGAAGGTCGTTAAATACCATGAGAAATGGACCCAAATTTTGTTGTTGAACGAGGAATCCGGTGGTAGTTCCGGCAAGAGAAAGTCATCCTATTCGGCCAACTTAGGTGTATCCAAAGACTTGAGGACAACCGATATGTCGATGCCGGACTTGAACGATGAAATAGCTCCTACGCAACCGAAGAAAAAGGGTAAGCAACCCACCGGATCGTCAAGCCTAAGTGGATTAGCGACAAGCTAGACGCGTTCATGTCAAAGAAGGAAGCAACGATTGAAGTGTTGGTGGAAGCTACACAACAAAATGTTTTGGAAGCTAGAGCGTTGATTAAGGATCAACGTGAAATTGCCGCCCAAATGACAGACAAAGACTTTAGGACGTATACTCGGTCACACCATGATGTAGAGTACGAGGTGCAGAAAATCGTTATAGCTTGCAAACGACAAATTGAGGACAATATGGTTGGCCAAAAGATCATTTAAATGATAGAGTGAATTGCAAGTTTTGTCCTTTATCTTTATACCAATTTGCAGGCGCTGTTCTTTATGTTTTAAATTGACGAGTTTTGTACTTTATGTTTCAAAATCTTGCACGTTATGTCCTTTAGCTCTAACCCGGTTACTTTTTTCTGTTAGATGGAGGGCAAATTGGTCTTTTTATCTATTTATTAAAGAAACCATTTTAATAATTTAATTTAATTATATATAAAGAAAAACTTTTCTCTATCTCTCTCTATGTACCCTCTCTCCCTCTACCTCTCTCCACAACCACCATCTACAACCGTACCCAACCCACATCACCTGAAAACTTCCGGCGACCACCACCACCCTTCACCGCCTTAATAATTTTTACCTACAAATATATACAGATTCCCCAAATCCTCCATCGAGAGCTAGATACATGATACAAAATCCCAAAATCACAACTAGTGCATCGAACCATACACACCAATATAACCTCACACATTCAAACCAAACAAATCCATCACACCAAACCAGATGGCATCTTCTCTCTCCATAAACTCTTCGTCGGAGCTCTCTCTTCCGACGAACTCTCATGGCTCGATTCCCTACGCCATTCCGATCTCTGTTCTGCAGTCCTATGGGTCTCAATGACTCGGTAATCACGCTCTCGAACACTCAGTACGTTTTTGATTCGATGTGACTTATGTGATCGATGAGGTTAGTATCATGAAAATTGAGTTGTTGAATCTGTTAATTCTGTTTGCGGTTGCTTAGTTTTATGTAGTTGTTTCTTATCCAAAATGTGAAGTTGTATTGTTACAGTTATTTGCTCTTAGAACAACTATTAGCTGCAATAGAATCATCAATTCCTCTTGAAATGAGTTTGAGTTCCATGAAAATTGACTTTATGTGAATGTGTCTTGAGATGTTGATCCGTTGATTATGTTTTCAAATCATCAATTCCTCTTGAAATGAGGTGATAACGTCTGTTGAAAGGGAAGATTGGGGGATGAGAATGGTGGGATCTGTTGGAGATTTGGGGAAGAAGAGGGTTTTGTTATGATATATAATTTTTTATATGTATTTTTAAAGAATAGGGTGAAAAGACAATTTTACCCTCATGTGCATTGCACATGACCAGATTTGACACAAAAATCTAACTGGGTTAGGGCTAAAGGACAAAACGTGTATGATTTGAAAACATAAAGTACAAAACTCGTCAATTTTAAACATAAAGGACAGCGCCTGCAATTGGGTATAAAGATAAAGGACAATCCGTGCAATTCACTCTAAATGATATTTAGATTTTTTTTAAATGTCGTATTTATTTTTTAGTTTGAATTATCGTATTTTAATTTTTTTTGTTTAAATTGTCGCATTTTATTTTTCAACTATGTAAATTGAATTTCATTGAAATTTAAATTACATTTAATTGTTTAAGGATAAATTACTTTTTGAGTCCCTGTGTTTTATTGATTTTAACTAGTTGAGTCTAAAAACAAAAAGTTTAACGACCTGAGTCCTTATAAGCATTTTCCTTAACCATTTGAGTCCAAATTTTTAACACTGTTAGAATTTTTTTGTTAACTATTGTTAAATGACTAAATTACCCCTAGTTATAAAAAGTAATTTATTTTTTCCCCTTTTCTCTCAAACCTGCAACTTTCTATCTCCTTCTTATTCTCTCTGAACCATCTTCATCTTCATCTTCATCTTCATCTTCCCATCACCACACCTCCACCATTAACATCACACCACCACTACACCACCACCGTCACCACCACACCACCCACCCACCATCGCTGCACCTCCATCGTCACCACCACATCACCTACAACCGCTGCACCACCGCACCACCTCCATCGTCACCACAACTACACCACCATCATCCCCGCCGCACCACCACCATCCACACCACTACATCGCCATCATCCCCACCTCGTTACCAACAAAGGAGAAAGCCTCGAGTAAGGATTCCGGTGCTTCGAAAAGTCCTCGAGTAAGCATCAAATCAGATCTCTGCTTATACGCCATTGATGACGTCATCCACGGAGCCCTAGTGTGCAGTGTGAAATTGATTTAAGAGTTGTACTTTCAGTAGCATAAATATTCATTCATTCACACTTGATATCTTCATATCGAACCAACAAATCTCCTTCAAAATCCAAATTAAAACAACTCACCCTCAATTTTGTCACACAAAAGGTATGTCAACTCAAATTTGAATTCAACTTTGACTCTGTATCTGTTTAGCAGAGATTGTTATGAGTGTTTGAAGACGTTTTGATTGTTTAAATAAGGTCAATTATGGTTTAATTTGTGTTTAGTTGGCTAATTAAGTGGTTTTGATTGAACTAGTTCTGTTAATTTGGGATGATTATTATTCTGGAATGAGAATTTTGTAATTAGGGTTTTGGCTTGCTGTTGTGATTATGATTTAGGTGAATAGTATAGTATATATATAAAAATTTATATATTAGAGAGAGAAAGAGATGGTGGTCTGGAGGTTTGTGGTTGAGGTGGTCGTTGGAGACGGAGGTGGTTGTGGCTGTGGTGGTGACGGTGGTGGTGTTGATGGTGGTCTAGAGAGAGAAAGAAAGATGAGAGGGAGAGATGAGGGTGAGAATTTAGAGAGAGAAAGAGACAAGAGGATATAAGAGAGACAGAGAATTATTTTTTTATTTTTTTAATTATAAGGGTATTTTGGTCATTTAACAATTCTTAACCAAAAAAATCTAACAGTGTTAGAAATTTGGACTCAAATGGTTAAGGAAAATGCTTATAGGGACTCAGGTCGTTAAACTTTTTGCTTTTGGACTCAACTAGTTAAAACACAGGGACTCAAAAAGTAATTTACCCATTGTTTAATGTATTATAAATTAAAATAAAAAGATCTAAGGTACTACCATAGGGTGTTGCCAGTGTTTTGGTGGTTCCAGGGTAGTTTGGGGTTGATTTGAAATGACATTTTATGTTTGGATGTGGTTAGGGTAGTCCTCTAGGGTGCCTCTTTCACCCTTTATAAACAATGTCCTACTAACAAAAAACTAGGCGAGCAAAAACCAACCATTAGAGAAACATGGTTTTGCAACTACTTGACCCAACTAATCTTAACCCAACGGTTTCCATTACAATGGAATAAAAAATAAACACGTCATGCAAATCGTTATCTTTTTGAAACACCACTTCTTTCCTAAACTTCCAAAGCATCCACCAACTCGACATGATGATAGCCTTAAACATCTCCTATTTACACTTGCTCGATTTATACGAATCAATCCAAGAAGTAAACAACGGCTCCAATGACAAAGGTAAATTAACTTGCAAGAATTTACTAATCGCATTTCAAACTCTAAACACTACAGAACAAGCACCCATGACGTGATCCACAATTTCCACATGATCCAAACAAAGAGTGTGTATAGAGGAAGGAGTATCGAACCTTTATCCACCAAATTAGACCTTGTAGGAAAGATGACTCGAAAGCACTCGCCATGACAAAATATTGACTTTCCTATATAGATTTTAGAGTGAATTGCAAGTTTTGTCCTTTATATTTGGACCAAATTGCAGGCGGTGTCCTTTACCTTTAAATTTGATGAGTTTTGTCCTTAACGTTTCAAAATCCTGCACGTTATGTCCTTTAGCCCTAATTTTTTGGTTAAATATGGTCATGTGCCTTGCACATGAGGGCATTCTTGTCATTTCATCTTCTTAGGGGCTATTTTGTGAAGAATTCTTATTCAGGGACTATTTATGAAAAACTTAAAAAAAACAATTATAATCTCTCTGTCCTCTCTCTCTCTCATCTGAAACAAACTTGCATCCACTCTTCATCTTTGATTGATGCAATTCTTAATTTGAAATAAATGATTCGTATGGATATTGAATACATCATATTTGGTTAAACATACAAGATCAGAATCAAATAACTAATGAGAATTCTTAATCTCTCTCAATTGTAAACTTCTGTATTATGAATTACATGACTCAATCCCATATCAAGAACCAAAACTGCTACATAATAAAACCTCATAATCAACTGATACAATGATTACCTCCTGATTCAAAAACCCGTGAGAACAATCAAGCCTGCGAAGCAGCTTTCGAACTCCTAAAATCCTTCTTAAGATCAGCAACCCTTTTCATACAAGCCGCTTTCGACCTCCCCGGAACAGCAGCAGTAATCTTCTCCCAACCGGGTTCTTCACCATATGTTTCTTCACCATTTGTTTCTTCAACAGGGGTTTGATTCTGGATCTTTTTACAGGGTCGGGTTCTAGGGTTTGTGAAACAGGGGTTTGGGGCTGGAGAGTGGGGCCCAGGCCGAAGCGGATGTCGCCGGCGGTGAGAGATGGTGGGACGAAAGGGCCGATGAGGAGGGATAATAAGAACCAGATGAAGATGGATTGAAATGGGTAGGATTTGATGTAGAAGAGAGAAAGGGTTAAGAGGAGTGCAGAGAGAGAAAGAGAGATGAAGAGGGTGGGTTTGTGGAGGTTATCGAGGGTTTCGGATAATAGAGATTATAATCTCTGGGCTAGTTCACCTTCAATTGATGGTGTTTTTTGAGAGTTGAAGAAGGAAGAAGGAAGATGATGATGATAATAGAGAAAGAGTTTTCAGATTAGAGAGAGAGAGAGAGGAGAGAGAGAGAGAGAGAGATTATAATTGTTTTTCTTTATTTTTTAAGTTTTTTATAAATAGTCCCTGAATAATAATTCTTCACAAAATAGCCCCTGAGAAAGTGAAATGACAAGAATGCCCTCATGTGCAAGGCACATGACCATATTTAACCAAAAAATCTGACTGAGTTAGGGCTAAAGGACATAACGTGCGGGATTTTAAAACGTTAAGGACAAAACTTGTCAAATTTAAAGGTAAAGGACACCGCCTGCAATTTGATCCAAACATAAAGGACAAAACTTGCAATTCACTCTAGATTTTATAAGAAACAGCGGGTAGGATTGAGCCTTTCACTCTTTGAGTGGCCTTTTCTCGGGGTGGAATCTGGCAAAGCCCAATAACTTAAAATAGTCCAAAACAAATTGCGTCACATTTTATCACATGGGCCAACGTCAATAACGAGTTGGATCATTTTAAAGCGACAAAACATGGGTTTTTTTTAAAGTTTAGTATACTTTTTAAAACCACCTTTAAAATATGTGAAAGTGCACACAGTCTCCACCACTATGTGCCGGTCTTCGTCTCCAACACCACTGCCACCATTACTAGTGGCACTTTCATCAACGTATTGGCGGCTAGTCGTCATACAAACAAATACAAGTATAACGTATTGGCGGCTAGTCGTCACGGAACCCATTTTGACCCATTACACAATCCACTCATTTTGTCACTCATATACTGTATAATTAACTCTAAAAATCATTAGAGAGAAGTATTTTTTTTCTTTTTATTTTACAAATCAAGCATTACATTACCGTTGCACAGATCTTTATTAAATATCAACTATCCAGTTGTATTTGTCTTCAACTTTCCCAACTTGAATTCCTACTAGCCTTTTGAATAAATTCTGACTCACCAACCCGTCACCTGTTCTATACTCCACTCTGCAAGTAAATCATAATCATTTTAAATTAAAAGTCATTATATTAATGAATCACAACATACTACGAAATCTACGATTGATGTTTGACAGTACAAAGAACAACCTTCGACCATCGTATGTTATGCTACCAACAGTGGCAACAGTAACCGCGGTTCCAGTAGTGAAAACTTCGTCAGCTTCCATCAATTCATCTACTGCAACTAAACGTTCTTCGACCTATCACAATTGAAACGTTTTTTGAGGAAACAAAAGAATATTATGAGAAGAATTAATCAAACACAAGCCTTGTTAATACCTTGTATCCCAAGTCGCGTGCAATATCAATGATGCTCTTTCTGGTGATTCCTTCGAGAATAGTACCTACCGTTGAAGGAGTTGAAATAACATCACCCTAAGAGTATAACAAAAATTAATTACATGAATATGATCAGTGGCGAAGCTTGAGATTTCCGACCAGGGGTCGAAAACGTATAAACCTAAAAAAGTTATAAAACCGGGGGGGGCGAAAACGTATATACCTAAAAAATTCTATACGAAAACTACATACTGGACACTACCGAGCGAAAAGTCCCCCCCCCCCCCGGCCCCTTCTATCCTGCGCCCCTGAATATGATCACTAAACGTCTATACGTTGAGTTCATAGAATTCTTTTAAGAAGCTGGAATTCGTAAGAGGTACTAAAAAAAATAAAATTCTAAGGAAATGGAAATTGTAAAGAGGATCAGAATTGTTTAGTCGACAATTTGAAGGAATTGGATTTGAAACTTTTCTTATATTGCTCTGAACCTTTTTTTTTTACTCAAACTCAAACCCAGACCCAACCCGACCTGCTCATTTTGCTAGGCTTAGTTTAAACGAACGCCAATGAATAATCTAAACTAGAACGAGGCCTTACATTTCTCGAAGGGAAAGTACCTTAACAATGAAAATATTACAAGAACTAACTTCCTCGATGTACTTTTTATGGACCGAATCAAGGTACACTACATCTGAGAACCCTTGTTCCTTTGCTCTTAATAACGGTTTCAATACCTACACATCATAAATCATGTGTTAAATTTTCGTCACATGTATTTCATGCACTAATGATCATATGGAGCTATCAATAAAGTTATCCTAATACCGGGGCATAATTTGTAATGCTCTTGACCCCTCCCGCTCCGCCACGAGTTGTACGATGAAACTCGTTGTTAACGTATAAGTTTAACGGTGCCGTACCTTCCTGCATTTTTAGCATACAGATTGTATAAATGTAAAGTGACTACTATGCATTCAAAACAAGTGATTAATTAAACATTAAATTAAATAAAACCTTGAAATAGTTGCCAACTGGTGAGGCATATACTAAAAATGTGTACTCATGAGCAGGAGATAAGCCCAATATAGGCCCAGTTCCAATGAGCAAAGGCCTGATGTAAAGTGACCCTTTTCCTGGAGGTGGAATCTGGACAAAGGCCCAATAAGTTAAAACGAAGACCCAAAATTTAATTGTACTTTTTTTTTGAACGGCAAATTTGGATCACTGGCGGACACTGAGTATCATCGTGCCACTAGCGTAACCACCTGATCATATCCATCTCTACTAAACATAATGCCTATATACCAATTCAGGAGGAAACCCAATAAATTCGTTACAATTGTATAATTCTAACAACCCCATGAGTTAAAACGGAAAACAAAACTAATTGCATAGTTGTAACAAATTTTACTTTATGTCGCATTACCGTTGGGTTAGATCATATTTGATGTGGCAATATGTTTAGTACTTTTCAAAACAATCTTTAAGAACTTATGTAATGTAATTCTTTTTAATTTTTAAATGTGTAGTAACGGGAAATGAAATATTATTTCTAAAGAAAAACTATATTAATGTATAAAAATTAAAATTACATATTTATATTAAAAATTATAAAACTAAACCATATATATTAAAAAAAAATACAAATGTATTCCACTTCAAATTGTGTAAACCCACTTTCAAAAGACAAAAGGGATTTTAATATATATTATTTTAAAACATAATACTTTAAAAAAAAGTTTGTGGAAATAATAAAAAATAAACAAATTCACGCATTATAATGTAATTTAGTTTTCTATTTTTGAGATATACCCAACGTTTGTTGGCAATAGCTGTTTGTTTTACTGCATCTAAAAACTGTTCTATAGATGGGGATTGCATGCACATTCTCTCGGCTCCGATTTGCATTCGGATGGCATTTTGATCGGGTCGAAAAAGCAAAAGGCGACCGTCTTCTCCCCTCACAGCTTTTGTACCTTCGAAGAGTCCCTGCACGAATAATACCCTCTTTAATTGTCAATCTAAAGTGATTTAGACAAGAAGAATGAAGTGTAGAAAGAAAGAAAGAAAGAAAGACCTGGCCATAGTTTAAAACTCCAGCAGCCGGGCTCAATTCTAAGTTTCCATAATTAACTAGTTGTCCTTGCTCAAAAGTGTTGTTCTTTGTGCATTTAGACTTGTACATGTAATCGGTTTGTCTTAGACCAAAACCCAAGTTGTTCCAATCAATATCAGCATATTCCTCGTGTCTGAAAACCAACACATCTAAAACTTTAACACAAAAATTATATCAAAATACGACTTTGCAAGAGCTCATATATTTTGTTCCATGTTGTTTTGTACGACATATCACAAAGAAGTGAGACATATAAGGTTCAACGTTGGATCTCAATTATCAACAACGCCTAAATTAGACGTGTCCATAAACCGCTGAAACGCACCAAACCAAGGCGGTCTCCGAAAATCACAAAAAAAAAAAAAAAATGGCCATGTGTGAGATAAAAAAAATTGGGCCCTATTTATTAATCCGTTATGTTTGTTTATTGATTTCGGCCAAGTCAATTAATCCATTACACACTAAAACAATTAAGGCTTCTGAATTTGATTGGCAAAACCAGTTGGTCTTCGAAACAGTTAGGCTTCTAAAAGGTTGACTTTAACGTTTTTGGTACATAAATCCAGGCCCTTTAAGTTTTTTTCTTTAAAAACATACAGATTTTTAAAAAAATATATATATATATAACAAAAAATTTATAATTTTTTTCCAGGCTCTATTTCAATTTGGGCCCAGAATGGTCGCCCACCCGACACTTGCTCTGGCCAGCCATGCAACAAACCCCCTTACATATGTGTGGTTTTGGCGGTTTTAATGAATAAATGGCCCGAATGGCGATTTAAAACTTTTGAACCAGCCGTGTAATATATCTAACCAGTCATTTAACCTTTTATATGTGTGTATTTTATTTAAAACCATCTTTACCATAATTTTTTAGGACATGTTAATTGTTTTGAAATTAAAAAAAAACAAAGACGATTCAAACTGTCAAACCAAACAAAACTTTCAACGAGTCCACACAATCCGACCGGTTTAGTTTGTAGTTTTTTGAAACTGTAAACCAACTGAACCGGAGCATGAACACCCCTAACCCAAATTACCTGATCATAGGTTCATTTTCCTGAAGCGCGGAGGCAGGCTGTGACGTCAAACATCTTGCAGAAACCTTAAAAATCACAACAAAAAGTCTAACTTAGGATCTAAAAAAAAAAATTGGATTTGATTTAAGAAAAAATTACACCGTTGGTCCTTGTGGTTTCTGCCAAATTTCAAAGTAGGGTACTAATAGTTTTTTATTGCAAAATCAGGTATTAACTTTCTAATTTGTCACAATGTTGAGTAATAAGGTCAAACCTTGTTAACTTTTTTTGTTAAATCTTAATAAAATAACTAAAATGCCCTTTAATAAATAGAGAGTCTATTTATTTTTAAGTAATTATATTTGACTAGAATAATTTAATGTTTTATTTATATTTATATTTAGATTTATATTTTTCTGTTTTATTTATATTTTTTATAAAATTAAATGGATTTGAAGTTTATTATTTATAACCTTTGAGTTTATATATAATATTATTTAGATTAAGTTAAAAAGTTTATTTTACTAGCATGTGATTATATATAAACTCAAAGTTTATAAATAATAAACTTCAAATCCATTTAATTTTATAAAAAATATAAATAAAACAGAAAAATATAAAAATATAAATATAAATAAAACTTTACATTATTTTAGTGAAATATAATTAATTAAAAAATAGACTCTTTAGATATTAAAAGGCATTTTAGTCATTTTAGTAAGACTTAACCAAAAAAAAAAATTAACAAGGTTTGGCCTTAGTACTCAACATTGTGACAAGATTTGGCATTAGTACTCGACATTGTAACAAATTAGAACATTAATACCTGATTTTACAACAAAAATCTATTAGTACCCGACATTGAAATTTGGCAGAAACCACAAGTACCAACGGTGTAATTAATTGTCCAGAAACAAGCTTGTTCAAACAGATTGTCAAGGCTTGATCTTTAATGCATTTCGAAAAAACATTTAAGTTAAAAAAAAAGTAAAGAAATATGGTTTTGCATGTCACAGTCTGAGACTCACAAGAGTTTTATAATTTTATTGCAGTTGCCAGAAGCTCGCAGTTGAAAGATAAGAAGGAAAAAGACAAACTTTTTTTTCTTCTGTTTTCTTCCTAAATAATTTAAAAATAAGAGTAAAATGCACGGATAGTCCCTGTGGTTTGGTGAAATTTCACCTTTAGTCCCAAACTTTTCAAAATTACACTCTTAGTCCCTGTGGTTTGACAAGCTGTTACGCGGATAGTCCCCAAAGCGGATGGAGGTTAGTTTTTCTGGTTAAGTGGGTGTGAAATGACAAGGACTATCCGAGTAACAACTTGTCAAACCACAGGGACTATCCGAGTAACTTGTCAAACCACAGGGACTATCCGAGTAACCTTCATCCGCTTTAGGGACTATCCGAGTAACAACTTATCAAACCACAGGGACTAATAGTGTAATTCTGAAAAGTTGGGGACTAAAGGTGAAATTTCACCAAACCACAGGGACTATCGGTGCATTTTACTCTAAAAATAATGTTATGTTTTTGTTAAATTCATATGAAGTTACCCTTAACCAAACATTATCGTATGTTTTTATGGTAATCAAGCATGATAAAATCCACTTTTTTTTTCTTTATGGAGACCTAAAGGGGATTATAAATCGGAGCCATTTTCGTAAAAAAGAAAAAAAACTTTTTTTTTTTCGACTCCTATGATGAGGATATGACCACACATATTTGTTTGGCCTTTTTAAAAAGTTAACACATATTTTGGTATATGATACAATGTGTTTTTAGAGACCCATTAACTTTTTTATTTAGTTTTGGCTCATTTAAACAATAAACCCCTTTTTTGATTTAAGGGGCTGTTTGTTTGGGTCTGAATGGAGCCATTAAGAGGCTTGGCTCTGAATCGCTCAGACATGGAGGTGTTTGGTTCAGCAAATAACATCTGAATGAAACCATTCAGATCTGAATGGTTCAACACCTTTTGAGATCTGAATGGTGTTTATTACCCTTGTGCCCTAACACCTCCTGCATATCCTTCATCCTTCATCTCCTCCACACCTCCTGCCACCTCCACTCCACACCTCCTGCCACCTCCTCCACACCGGACCTCCACCGTCGTTGCCCTCCTCCACACCTCCTGCCACCTCCCTCCTCCACACCGGACCTCCACCGCATCCTCCCTCCATCTCCTCCACACCTCCGGCCACCTCCACTCCACACCTCCACGTCACTGTCCTCCACACCGGACCTCCACAGCCGCCACCCTCCCCCTCAATCGGAGCTCCACAGCCGCCGCTTTTTAGAGAGAGAAGCAGAGAGTTTGAGCCTGGGTTCTTTCATTAGAGAGAGAGAGTAAGAGAAGCTGAGAGTTTGATCTTTTTATAGAGAGAAGCAGAGAGTTTTTAGAGAGAGAAGCAGAGAGTTTGAAAATGGGGAAGTGAGAGAGACAGGGAACAACTTTGGTTTTAAAGCCTGTTGGGTATTTTGTTTTGTTCAGGGGTAAAAATGTCATTTTACACATCATTCAGATGTGCAACCAAACAACATTTTATTGGTTCAGTACTTACTGGTTCAGACCCTCTTACCCATTCAGACCTCTTATTCATTCAGCACTTATTGATTCAGATGTTGCCAAACAGCCCCTAACTCAATTACCCAACTAATAAATAGGGGTGTTCAAAAAAAATCTAGATCCGAAATATCCGAAATTTCGGTTATCTGAAAATTCCGATATATGAAATCCGGATAATCCGAATTTTTGGATTCGGATGTGAATTTCTAAAATTTTGGATAATCGGATTATCCGATATCCGAAAACTAATAATTTTTTTAAATATATATACTATATGAACACTATGTTTAGTTTGAAATATAGTTAAAAATAGTAAATAATCGGATTCGGATTTAATTTATAATAGTTCGTTGTTTTTAACGTTGAAAATTTGGAAAAATCAAGTATAGGTTTAGTTTTAATCTATGCATGAAACGAATTTTTTTGAATTTTTTATGAATTCGGATATCCGTTTGGATATCCAAAATTTCGAATATCCAATTTTCGGATATCCGATTTTTGGATACGGGTTCGGATATTAATATTCACTATCCGAAATTCTCGGATATCCGATTTTTAGATATCCGAAAACCGGATAATCCGATCTTGAACACCCCTTACTAAACCCAATATAGTGTTTAATCTTAATATAAGAGGCGAATTCGGAAAAGGGAAAGAATGATGATGGCCCTATACTGATCGACAATTGTGTTTCAGGGAAGATTGAGTTATTGACAAATGGGTTTCTAATTGACAATTCAGGCGCTGTTTGGTAGCCTCTTAATGACCATTCAGATGTTACCTCTTAATGGTTTAAAACCTCTGAATGAATAAGAGGTAACCTCAAGTTTGAATGGTTAAGAGGTAACCTCTGAATGGTAAATCATCACATGTCACATTCTTCTACCTTCTCATTGGTAAAATTCTTAATGGTTTCATTAAGGGTAGCCTCTTAATGACCATTCAGATGCTACCAAACAGCCCCTCAGAAAAGGAAAATAAGTAATAACGACACGAGCCCTAATAGTGATCGGCATTAAATTATTATTGCATTATTGTTTTTCTTATTTATATATAAGTTTATATAGATTGACGGCTTTTCTTTTAAGGAAAAAAAAAATAAAGTAAGTGGATCACACATCACTAAACGTGTAGCTTGTTTATCATGTTTCTATATCATGTACAGAATAAGGCTATAGGGTGTGGTCATGACCCTCCTAACTATCATGACCTTCCACATAGGCGACATATCGTCCATCTTTAATCCATCATTCAAAACTACTACCCTAATGGTATGGTGATGACCCAAACCACTATCCCTTTTTTTTTTAACTTATTTTTGTCTTAAAATTATCAAATAGGAGGGTAGTAGTAATTGTGGTTTAATCCATAGAAACTCAAGGAGGGGGTGGTGTATCATTTAATTAATGATTCTATACGAAAATAACTAGGTTACAACCCCGTGTATTACACGTGTTTATAAATGTAATGTTATATAATTAATAATACAAAACAAAGTCTTAAATAAAACAGATGAATTGCACTGGTAAATAACAAGTGAATAAAGTATAATGTAATTTGTTAACATATAAATTTGTCAAGATATGTATTTAAAAAAATGAACATTGATGTAACAATATAAATTTTGTTAAGTTTAATTTTTAAACTCGTTAGCATGCATCAGCCCAAGAGTTTGTTTGTCGGCAATATATCGATGGTCGTAAGGGTTTGCATCGGTTTCAGAAGGGATTCTTCAATTTTTTTTTTGTTTATCCTCTTTTAAAAACAAAACAATTACAATTACAAAACTAATAAGGAATCTTCATAAAGTTTTTTAATTATTGTTAATGGATTAGATATAATGCTTGAGAATCGGATAGTTAATTAAATGAGTTTATTTTGGTTATATGTTTTTTTTGGGTAAAGGGTTACCCCGGTGATTCTATATATTCACACAAGTAAAAACAAGTAGCATGGAAAGCCCATACTAGTTCTTTCATGGGACAAACCCCACAAAAGCAAGAACAACCGAAAACGGTACACCAAAAAATTGAAAGCCACTAGACTAAAATCTAGTAAAACAAAACAATAAAAAGAAACTCAACCGCAATCAGCCTCCATCATTCTCTAAGAATCCATCATGAATATCCCATTCTCGTAGAAGACGCCTCACATTCGCCGTGTTCTTCAACTTCACACCCATTAACTTGTATCGAACTGTTCGAAGAATTATAGCACAAATCGTATCCGGAGGTCTAGTCTGGTTTTTAAATAATCTAGCATTCTGTTCCTGCCAAATTATATAAGCAGCAGCCGCAACTAGGATTCTTCCAGTGAAGTTGTAGGCCGACTTAGAGCGAGCTCGGACCTGAAGCCAGTTAACAATGCTACTCCACTTTGGATCAACATTCGACATTCCCACCTTATCTCTAATTGTACACCAAACTTCAGCTGAAAACTTACATTCAAAGAAGAGATGCTCATGAGAATCATTGTCCGCATAGCAGAGGAGGCAACACATCATATTCATATTTTTCCTTCTCGAAATATCCCATTATAAAATCTTATCCTGAGTCAATAGTTTTTTATGCATAATGAGCCACATATGAACCGCATGTCTCGGAATACATTGAGAGGACCATACAAAATCAACCCATTCAACCTCTTGAGCTCTAGGCCGAATACTATCCCACACAATCGAAGAAGTGTAATCATGATACTCATCTCCAACCTTCCAAACAAGCCGATCCATACGGTTGGGAACCAGATGGACTTGATCCAGTTGAACGAGAGCTGGATATGAAGTTCTCCAAGCCGAAGGCCATCCCCAAGAATTATCCAGCGAGATATCATAAACAGAAGCATCCAGAGAAAAACCTGCATTACTTATAACCCTTGGCGAGATAAAGTTAGCTAACGGCCCAATATTACACCACAAATCATACCACGCAGACGTGTTTTCACCATTGCCAAGCATGGACCAAACATGATTTCTGATCAACGGCCGAAGTTGGAGAATATTCCTCCAGCTCCAGCATGAGTTCGAAACCACTTTGCATTCCCAGAAATTTGTCCTCCTTAGCTTGTATGAGTAAATCCAATCAACCCAAAGCGAATTCCGTTTTGAGAGAATACTCCAAATGTGCGACACCATAAGAGCAACATTAACATCCCTAATACGTCTCAAACCGAGCCCTCCTTCATATTTCGGGACATAAACAGACTTCCAAGACACCTTTGCTTTCCCTTTTTGATAAGAAACACCTTGAGACCATAAGAAGTTTCGCATTCTAGCTTCCAAATCCTTAATAACCCGTGCCGGTAACATCAACACCGAGGACCAAAAAATATGAAGAGAAGATAAAACAGATCCAACGAGTTGCAATTTACCTGCGAATGACAACAATCTGTTCTTCCAATTCATGATACGTTGCTCCAATCTTTCCACAAGAATACTACAGTCTTTATACATTAGTCTCGAAGATATCAATGGAACTCCCAGATATCTAACCGGCAGCGATCCCTCCACAAACGGAATGATACTCAGAATAGCCATCCTAACATGATTCGAAACATTACAAAAATACGCGGTGCTTTTTTGAACGCTAGGATTCAATCCAGACATAGCCGAAAAGTTAGTGATAGAAGACATAATGAACTTAGCCGAATTCATGTCTCCTCTAGCAAATAAGAATAGATCATCAGCAAAGCAAAGATTGATAATTCGCTGACGTTCACATCGATTATGAAACCTGAAAGACGAGTAAATCATAGATGCATGCTGTAAAATACACGTTAGAATTTCCATAACCAAGGTAAAAAGATAAGGAGATAGAGGATCTCCTTGTCTTAAACCCCGTTTACCCTTAAAATATCCATGCACGTTCCCATTAACACAAATCGAATAAGATGTAGTTGAGACACATAGCATAATCCATTCGACCATCCTCTGATTGAATCCAAACCCCAGTAATACGGCCTTGAGAAACTTCCAATCGACTGTATCATAGGCTTTTTGAATATCTACTTTGAACGCGCATCTGGGAGGGCCAAAATCCCTATGGTAATTGTGCATTAACTCTTGCGTCAAAAGAATATTATCTGAAATCTTTCTGCCCGGAATGAAAGCCGATTGATTGATCGAAACAATATCATTAAGGGCCCCTTTAATACGATCAGCCACTATTTTACTTATACACTTGTAAACAACGTTACAACAAGCAATAGGGCGAAAATCCGTAACACCCGAAGGGGTTGAAACCTTTGGAATAAGAACAATAAGCGTATGGTTTAGCTCCTGAAGAAGTCTCCCTGCGTTAAAAAAAATCCATAATGGCCGCCGTGACATCATTCCCCACAATGGGCCATGCATGTTTAAAAAATGCTGACGAAAACCCATCAGGCCCAGGAGCTTTATCATTACCAATCGCAAACATAGCCATCCTAACCTCATCAGCCGTAACACTTCGAACGATATACTCGGCAACACCAGGATCAAGAACTTTAGAGAAAAGCTCAGGCGATGGAACTTGGGACGTAGCACCCTCACAACCTAAAAAGTTTTCATAGAACTTGACAAAAGCATTATGCACATCCTTACCTTCACATAATTCACCATTAGAATCCTTCACCACATCAATTCGACTCATATGATTCCTGCTCTTTAACGAGTTATGAAAGAATGCGGTATTAGCATCCCCAGCTCGTAGCCAATCAACCTTAGACTTCTGTTTTAAAAAACGTTCCTCATCTAGACTGGCTTCCTGAAAATCACGAGTTATACTAGCTTCCTGAATCCTCAACTCTTCATTGTACGGATCACGATCAATATCTGCTGAATAGAATCAAGTTTACCACCAAGCTCCTCAACTTTCTTATGAAGATTTCCCTGCCGATGTAATAAGGCCCTCAACGAAGCTTTCAGCAACCTCAACTTTTTTACTAATCTAAACTGATGAACCCCATCAATAGTAGTGTCCCAGTTCTGAGTAACAATGTTAATGAAACCCGGCTTATAAACCAAAAAATTAGCAAACTTGAACGATCTAGGCTTCTTTACTTCCTTCTTGGGGATCTTCAGAATACACGGGCAGTGATCAGAGACTCGATATGGCTTGAAAATAGCAACCGCATCTGGAAATTCACTCACAAACGAAATATTTCCCATAATTCTGTCAATTTTCTTTAAAAGTCCAATTCCCTCCCTCGGTTTTTGATTCCAGGTAAATTGGAGCCCTGTCCGATTAATATCTACCACTTCCATATCCTTAACACACTGGTGGAAGTCTCTCATACTAGGAGAAATCGAAGACACACCCATAGAATAATCTTCCAGGTTAAGAGCCGAGTTGAAATCACCTAGAATGACCCACGGGTTATTATTCACAACAACTTTGTGCAACGACAACTGGTGCCACAATTCCCTTCGAGTAGTATAAGAGTTTGCTGCGTATACAGCTTTAAAAATAAGTTGAACATGAATGACTTGAGTAGATTGTGCTAGCACCATAAGATCAAAGACATCCGGGTTCCAGCCTAAAATGATACGTGTCCCTCTATCACAAATACCTCCATTCGAAGTCCAATCCCAATTACGAAAAACCGACTGACAAATTTTACCAAGTTTATTAACATCAACATGAGACTCAAGGACCGCACAAAGACTTAAATTATTATCCTTAACCACTTGACGAACCTCCGTTTGTTTCAGGGGGCGGTTCAATCCCCTAATATTCCAGGCAGCTAGGCTAACCATTGGACACTACCGGAGAAGGAGTGCTTGCCCCTTTAACGTCACTAGTCTTCCGAGTACCCTCCATCAGAAAATCATCAGTTTCATTGTAAACCTCCACAACTTCATCATCATCCGACTCCTCCTGATTAAGACCCGACCCCCTACTACTTTGGCCTATCTCCCCTCCTTCCTCACGTAACACATCAAACGGGTTCTTAGAAACGACATTATTTTGTTTTGGAATAGGCCCTCCTGTCGGCTTGGACTTCACAGGTCTATATTCAAATTTCTGTTTTGGCTTGTTTACCTGGAAACCATTTTTTCTCGCAACTTTCCTCGGTTGAACACCCATGTATCCATCCTCATCCACAACCGGCCCCTTATTTGTTCGACCTTGGTTTCCTTGCTTACGAGTCGATTGCTCCATAGGCGGTATAACAGGCTTCTTTTTCTGTTTAGGACACATATCATCGGAGTGGCCAAAAACACGACAACAAGAACATCTGTGAGGGTACCACTCATATTCGACAAACATCTTTTCTTTCCTGAAGCCATCTCCTTCCAGCTCTGGAATAGCCATTGTTAATTCCTCCTTCAGATCCTTCTCCGCAGAGACTTCAATTAGAGCCCTTGCATAGCTACTACGCGCCCACGCATCCATACACATTGACGTTGTAAACGAATCCAGCATCTTAGGTTCCCCTATAGCCGTAGCAATGAGACTAAGGCCATCCTCCGTATAAGCTGCTATAGGCACATCATGTATTTTCACCCAAACTTGCACTTTATTAACCTCCTTCTTCTCCAATTTGGTGTTCGGAAACCATTCACTAAGAAAAATAGGTTGCGATCTAATTATCCAAGGACATTCCTGAAGAACTTTCAACATACCTTCATGAGTTGCAAACTTGAAGAAAAAGAATCCATGAGCATTCATCATAGTTTTTTGTATCCCGTGTTTTTTCCAGTTGTTTCTCACAAAATATTCCACTACCGGATAAGCAATACGATCACCCAAGAAATACCCAAACAAAGTATTAGCCAGCTTTTCTTGAATCACCCTGACCGACTCCTTAGGCGACACTATATCACAATCCTGATGACTCTCAGTACTAGCTAGATTTCGAAAGTTTACCTTCCTCTCCTTCCGATTGGCGACCGAGTCAGCATACGACATCGGCTGCTTAACATTATCACCTGAATTGATATCTTGAACCGATTTCACACTTTGCTCATCCCCATCAATACCCCCGTCAATACCCACATCAGCTCCTCGGTTATTGTTACCTTCCCCATGCACATCAGACTCTTTCACATTATTATTAGATGTTGGTTTACGGTAATCAGCAAAGGTTGGAAACTTCACCTGCTGCTCAATAACAGGAATAGAAATGTTAGACAAGCCGTCCAAAATTGAGGGCCCAGCCGTCGAATATAACCCTCTCCTAGGCATTATAGGATTCCCATCTACACTCGTAATTCTCAAAGCAATACCACGAGATCCTGTTGCTCCCCCATCAGATTTCAAAGACTGTTGATTAAGATCAACCAGTACACCATCAGAACCACTCTCCATGCAAACGAAAACACAAGTTAACCGAAAGAACCAGAAAAAACTACAAACGCATGCAAACCCTAATCTAGCACTATATCAAATGGCTGTTCACGAATCAAAATAGGGAAACAGGTAAATCTAGGTAACTGCAAAACAGTAGGACCGATAAACCCTAACCCTATATCAACAGGAACGAACCACAGGATGTAGATAGGCAACGAAAAAGAAAAGAAAAGAAACCCTAGAATCCACTCAATCACAATTGCTAACAAGTTCGAATTAAAGTATTGAAAATCAACACTCTAATAATTAGACTGTTATACAACGATCAAGAAGCAGAATCGAAGGCTACGGGATGCACGAGAGTCGCCATGCTAGAGAGAGAATTAGGGTTATTTTGGTTATATGTTACTAACAAACGGAATGAAAATAAATAAGTAAAAAATAAAATACAGTCAATCAAGTTATATAAAATAAACATTATCTACAACTTATGGAAAGTTGATATATTTCTTTTGTTTTTAACGGCTAATTTCTTTAATCCCCTATCGTGTGTGGGACTTGAACCCAAGACCCCCCCCCCCCCCTCCCAACCTTGGTGCTTTAAAGGCTTTTCTAATCATACCAATCTGCCAACTTTCATAACCAACTTAAAGAAAAGAAAATTAGATATATTTAAAATAAAATAGTAAATCCTTATCTAAATAAGTAAAATACAGTCAATCAATTTATATAAAATAAACCTTATCTATAACTTATGGAAAATTTATATATTTCGAATCATACCAATCTGCCAACTTTCATAACTAACTTAAAAGAAAAGAAAATTAGATATACTTAAAATAAAATAGCAAATCCTTATCGTCACTAACCAACTGTTAGGTGGATTTTTTTTTAATTATTTGAAAGTTAATATCAACTTTGGAATTCGTATGAATTCTTATTAGATTTGATTAAATATTATTGATAATAAAAATTTGTATCAGATTAGATTTTAGATTTGATTAATATTATTAATAATAAAAATTTGTATTAATTTAGATTAAATATTATTATTATTAGTATTATTAATAATTTTAATCAATTAAATTAGAGAATGACAAGTGTCCCAAAACAGGTTTCTTTTATTATATAGTATAGATGTTTTAATCCATAACTTCAACACCCCATATAAAGACAAATGATTATTGAGATAACTTTTTTAAGTTTAGCATGACACTAAAAGAGACAGAGGAGATAACTTTTTAATTATTATTATTATTATTATTATTATTATTATTATTATTATTATTAAACATAAAAAATAGTTTAAGTATTTAAATATAGCCCTCTATTTAACGTTGCTGTATTTGGGGTATGGCAAGCCATACCATATATGGATGACAATTGTTGACTTTGATGTTGAATACCAACACGTGGTTTTAGCTTTTGTAGAACACTTGTTTTTTTTTTTTTTAATCTATTATTATTAAAATGGAGTTTGTCACTTTGTCTTACTAATTTGTTTGTTTCATATTCAAACCTCACTTTAAGCATTTCTTTTTCTCCTTTTTGTAGGAGTAACCCATCGTCAAATTTGTAATATTTTGTAACCTGGCCAGGGAGTAAGCATTTATCAAAGTATTAGGCCTCAATGTCTACATTGGACACCTAACTTCCGACTTCAAAACTTGTAAAACGATACGTACAATATATAGTTCTTATTCCTAGTCCATGATAATATGACAACATTCCATACAATTTCTGATATGCACAATTTCAACATAAAATTCAAAAGACTTTGAGCTAAACAAGTTGTGTTCCAAGAGAAAGAATCAAATATCAGTTGAAATTCAATAGACTACGAGAAGCATGGTTGTAAAAATCTCGACTAGTCTCCGATTAGTCGCCGATTAATCACTAATCGGAGGTTCACCGATTAATGGCCGATTTATCGCTAGGCGGTCAATGGTGATCCTATTCTGGCCAAATTTTGGCCAAACGCCGGCCAAATTTCGACCAAACCTTATAATTTCTTTCAAATACTTTAAAAAAATGATCAATGAGGGGTTAAAACATGTCTACTTTAAAAAAACTACGTATAAAAGTGTGTGTATATATGTAACTAAAAATTAAATATAAAATTCTCAATCCGATTAATTCCGATTAATCCCTGTTAATCCCGATTAATCGCTAGTCGGTACCCCATCACCCGACTAGCGCCTAGCAATTCTTACAACACTGACGAGAAGTGATGCATTTCTATCACACCTTAATGCTGCTAGAGACCCTTTGGTTAATGATATTATTTAAATTTCTATGAAGTTCTAACTAAAAAACATTATCTTATGTATTCATGCAAATCAAGCATAAAACCCACATCATAATTTCCTCAAATTTGCAACTAAAATGGGGGAAAAAAATAAGCAAAGAAGATGAACATAAAGATACAGATAGTAAATAGGAGACCTTTGATATGGAAGTCTGAATCAAACCAAGAAGGAAGGGGCTTTGTCGGATCATCATGTATGATTGCAGGAAACCTGAAAAAAAAATGAAGAAATAAAGAGTGAAATTTATGTGCGGAAGAAGAGGGTTTGGCCAGAATTTATAGAAAGTGAAAGGGTGGATAGAGACTTGAGTTACAATCTATTTTTTATTTTCATTATTTTTCTTGTGTTTTTCACTTTTTTCATATTTATAATAGAAAAAAGAAATGTTAAAAGGTGATTGAGTGCGTGTCGTGTTTATCATGTGTATGTTTTATCCGATTGCGTGTCGTGTTTATCATATGTGTATGATATGTATCATCGTGTATCTTCCTATAACGTATGTACAAGTATTTTATTTAGGTGGTGTTTGTTTTTTTAGATGTAAAAGGTCTGCAGTCTGTCTGCACAAGAAGAGGTGGACCAAATGTCTGCAGAGTGTAATAAAAAGAGTGTTTGGTTATCTCAAAAGCCCACATCTGCAAACCTTCTCTTCTCCCAACCACCCACCACCTCCACCACCCCTATCAAACCCGCTAATCCACTCCATTTCCCATCACCACCACCAACACGACGTAGAGAGAGAGATCGTTTCGATTCAGGTTTAAAATCATACCCCTAATTTCACATTTCCAATTCACCCACTTATTCTTGTTCATTATACTAGATCTTTTAACTTCATCAATCGCAGAAACAAAAGATCTTGACCATCATCTCGTCGAAATCCCAGCCGACGGAGACCACCACAAGAAACTAATCGCCGCCATACAAGACCACCCGCTAATGGAAATCTCCGATTCCCCGGGCCATCTATTGCTCCTGAGGCTTTTACAAAGGGAAGAAGATCTCTCTGGCCGCAGAATTGTCGGAAAAGAAAGAAGATTGGATACTCTCAAGCGATAAGTTTTCCAACTTTGCCTCTTTTTCTTCGCGTTTCACGGCCTATTCTTGACGATTTTATTCGGGTCATCGAGTGACGATTTAGGTGTTTCTGTTTGTCAAAAATAGTGGATACCGATGATTACTTCGTTATCGTTTTGCCTCTTTCTCGTTCAGACGATGGTAGAAGTAGCCACCGGAGTCCGGCAGTTCCGTTTCGGTTAAGGTTTGAGTTTGGATCAAGTTCGGGTTTTGGGTCACTCAGTTCAGATTCAGTTTGGGTCTCGGGTCAGACTTGGTTCGAGTTGGGTCAACAGTGGTAGTGGTAGTGGTTCAGGCAGGTTCCGGCAACGGTGGTTGAGAGGAGGAAGGTGTGGAAGAGGCTGGAAGAGGTGGGAAGACATTGGACCATGTCTGCATAGGAAAGAGGACGCGTAGAGGTTTTAATACATTTTTTAATGAAATGTCTTCTAAAAAACAAACAGTTTGCAGAGCTAAACGTTTGCGCGTGGTCTGCGCGGCGCAGACATAAGAGGCCAGAAGAGGTTAAACTGAAAAAACAAACACCCCCTTAGTGATTTCATTATATATATATATAGAGAGAGAGAGAGAGAGAGAGAGAGGTTTTAAATACAATAGTCCTTAACCATGGGCGGACCAATCAGTGGCGGATGCAGGAATTTTTTCATGGGGGTGCGAAATATTTTTAAAGATTTTAGGACCCTAGGTATATAAAAAAATTCGATTCATATCAGGTCGTATCGGGTCGGGTCATGTAAAACAAAAGAATATCAAAAACATGTCAAATGTCGTTACAAAAATATTTAAACTGTCGCTCTACGAGTTTTCATTTTTTGAAATCTATCCAAAACATTTAGAACTACTTTTCTAAGCAAGTCTTTCTCTGTATAACATATACAACTAATTTTCAACACTAAACACTTAAACAATCATCACCAAACTTTATAATTTTCAAGCTTAAGCTTTTTTATATATATGGTTTTTTTAATTATAAACACTCATTTTCTCTACTTGCTCCGGATCCTCGGATTCTCTATTCCTGGGGACGAACCTGACAATGGCGGATTCATATTATTATATATTATATATTATATATATCAAATGACAACATATGATTGCTACAGTAGTATACTTGAGGGTATTTTCGTAAATTCCCTGTCCATTGTGCACGCTTTTGTAATCCACCTCTTCCGTCTCTCCCTAACCTCTCACTGTTTCGTCTCTCACTGTTCTTCACTTCAATCCGTATCACACACAATCCCTAAACCCTAAGCCGCCTACCCCCAATTTCCACAATCAATACACACAATATGGATCAATCCATCACCTAAAGCAGAAGCGTTGAAGCAGTTTTCTTCTTTACCCTCTTCAAGCAGTTTTCTTCTTTGGTAGAAACTCACGCTGGTCCTCTGTTCCCCTCTTCGTACTCTCCAGACCAGAACAGCGTGCGCCTCCGCCGATCTCCTCCGTCAACGAAGACGAATCTACCTCATTCTACCGGAACCAAACCCTAGCATTGAAATCGAGATTTTGAACTAATTTTGGATTAGGTCTTCGAGATTTCCAGATCGAAATTGATCAAACTTTATCAATTCTCTCTTCTCCGATTCACCGGTCCGCCGCTGTCAGCCACTCCGTCCGTCCACCGCGGTCAGTCATTCCGCTTCAGGTATTCTCTCATTCGTATTCGTTTACTGGCTTCGTCAATCTATATATAATCCCTTTATTTAATAAAGATCAAAGAGTTTTAGGTTTCTGAAAGTATAAAAATCTATTATAAGATTCACTTGCAGGGATGATGTATAGAGGCATAGATATTGGAATTATATGAAAGTTAATGCTGTTCCATCATCCATGTGTCATTTTTTCGATAGAATAAATTTATGTTATAAAAATGCTTTGGAACCTTCTTATTGTTTTGATTTTAATATATAATAATATGCATTATTTATCTTATATGTGCATTATTGCTTAAGTTGTATGTGGATTTGTAGGAACATGTATAAATTCTGGCTAATTTTATAACATGTGTTTTATGTCTTTTTTATCTTTTTTTTTTCCAATATTTAATGGTACATTCTCAGGCCGGAGGGTGTGGGGGCGCCACCCAGGCCATGTCAGCCTCTATAGCGCCCCGGGGCGCTATACCACCACACCCTCAAAGTTAAGAGGGGGCGCTATAGAGGGGGCTCCATGGTGGTAACGAGGGAGAAGGGGGTTATCAGGTGGGGCCCTCAACTTTTCATCCAATCAAATTTTTTTTTTTAATTTTGTTTAATAGGGGGCTCCATCCCACACCGTGCAAATTAAAGGGGGGCGTTATAAAGCCCCATGGCTGACGTGGATCCTACGTGGCGCTTACGTGTCTTGATAAAGCCCCTAGGGGCTCCATCCCACACCCTCCAGCCTCATAGATGGAACAGTGACTTTGTGGGCTCTCTATGTGGAACCATATAATAAACCTCTGGCTTTTCTTTCTTGTGTACCACAGGTCCACAATGGTCCCTTTACACATTTACACTTTGTATTCTGACAGTTTCTTCTTTCATGTGATATTTTTTATATATCTTTTACCTTTTCATATATTTTGTTGAACTTCTATTATTTGTTCTTTTTTATTAGATTTGGACATGACTCAGTCACTCAGACCCATTCAATTATTTATCTTCAATTTCATCAAAATTTAATCTAATTAGCTTTTATTGTTTGATGTTTGCAGCCTGCAGGTGTTCTGATTGAATCGAAATTGATTCGTTTCGTTCTGAATTGGACATTGTTCTACAAATTTGATATTGTAGGGTTTCAGTTGTTTATATACATCAAATCGAGGTATTATATTCAATTTTGTTGAAATTTAACCTAATGACTTATCAGCTTCAATTGTTTAATGCTTGCAAGCGTTCTAATTAGATCGAAATATTTATCGTTTCTTTCTAAATTTGAGGCTATACCAATTTTTTGAAATTATTGAGATTCTGCCTTTAATTTATTCCGTTCGCTCATTGAATCGGCTTTTTAAGTTTAACATGTTAAGAAATTCTTTGGGGACCCATTTATTTAACCTTTATAGCGTTTTGTCTTTTCAATATGTTAAATTATTAGTTTCCTGCTTCTCTTAAAAAGTTCCTGAGGTTTTGTTAAATTTGTAGTCTTGTGTTTAGAGTTTTGATTAGTATCATCTGTTTCATTAAAGTTTTCTTAAACAAGTAAAAGTACGTTAAAGACTGAAGTAATAATTAGTATTTGCATTTGTTTGACTGACTGTGGATAGGTTAATTTTGACTTGGGTTTCGACTTTCATGGATTCAGGACCTATCATCGCAATTGAAGATAGGAGCCATAGAAGGCTACACACATGCTTCATGGTATTCTTTAATCGTTGTTGTCTCCAAACCTATAGCATGAAGGTAGTTTTAATTCTTTTTGAAGACCTCATGAAAATTGCAATGTACAATTTGTTTTAGCAACTCTTTAATCGGCCTCTCTAAAAAGATTGTCGGTTGTATATTACAGGTTACAAAACACAGTTGCTTCCCGGTCCGTGGTTGTTTACTTTTGGTAATATTTTAATTTAGTAAGCAGTATATTTGTTAAAATGTCACATACCGCTATTAGTTTCATGTTTACGGTTGTTTTTATAACTGACTGATCATATATGAATGTTTACCAGTTACGTATTCTTTAGTGTTTTATGAGATGTCACCACAACGGTCGCGTGGTAAACGTCCATTGAGCGATAGTGTGTACGAAGTTGGTGAATCTTCATGTGTTCGTCCATCCCGTAGAATGTCGCAACTTATGCAATCAGTTATTGGTGACAACTCTGCCGCATCCTCGCTGATTTGGAGGCCACTTCCTGTGTATTTAGATTCTGGGGACTGCCGTTTCGTATGTGAGTTCTGTAGTGCAATGTTCTGGTTTGGAGAAAGAGTTTTATATGCTTCCCGTAGTGAACGGCCACGGTATAATCAATGTTGTAAATCGGGTTGTGTAAGGCTGCCATTTCCTCTTAATCCGCCAATTGTCATCAGGCAACTTTTTGAAAACTCTCATTTCATGGAAAATATTAGAGCATACAATAATATGTTTTCCATGACATCGTTTGGAGCAGACATTGATGATACCATTAACGATGGTCGTGGTCCCTACGTCTTTAAAGTTTCAGGACAAGTTTCACATTGGATTGGATCTTTATGTCCTCCATCAAACGAGAAACCCCGTTTTCTTCAAATGTATATTTATGATACAGCAAATGAAATTTCAAATAGGCTTCGCTTCTTTACTAACTCAAGCGGCCAGAATCTTTCAACTGCAGTTATAAGTGATCTAAGTGAAACGCTTCATTCTTGCAATGAATATGCTCGCCTTTTTAAGAATTCTATTGAATTGTGTGGTAACGGAAATGCCACTGACTTCAGTATCCGTCTTTATAACAATGTTCCCGATCGAAGATATGAACCTCCTGCACCTGGTACATTAGGTGGCATCGTACGTGGTGATGATTCAAATATTAGCAATTATGATATTATTCTTCACAAGAAGGACGACACTCCTCAAAGAGTAAGCAAACTTCATCCATCTTACATGCCTTTGCAATATCCTTTGCTTTTCCCTTTTGCTGAGCAAGGTTGGTCTCCAAACCTTCGATTGCATATGGCTGGTCATTCACAAAACAAAAAAATGACTATCAACATGTACTACAGTTATCAACTTCATGACCGTCAAAATGTGTACTCTCTTTTGCTAAAAGGTGGTCGATTATTTCAACAGTATTTAGTGGACGCATATATATGCATAGAACAGAGTAGGTTGGAATACATAAATGCCAACCAAGATTTGTTCCGTTCAGAGTATGTCTCTGGTCTCTATGATGCTCTTTCTAGAGGTGATACAAATTGCCACAATATAGGCAAGCAAATCTTTTTGCCATCTTCGTTCACAGGGGGGCCACGGTATATGTATAAGCATTATCAGGATGCCCTAGCAATATGCAGGGTCTTTGGTAATCCCCAATACTTCATTACATTCACATGCAATGTTAAATGGCCCGAAATCGTTAGACACTTTATTGCCATTGGTTGCACGCATTCTGAAGATCGTCCTGATATTGTAGCACGCGTTTTCCAAATGAAAGTTCAGGAGTTTATTAAGTTTATGAAGGAGGATAAAACGTTTGGTGACGTTGCGGCATGTTAGTATTCCTTTTCCTTTGTTATTTATTTGTCTTCACTTTGTTCACTTATGTGCCTAACAATTTGTTTTATTAATTCTTCCTCAGACCTGTATACTATTGAATTTCAAAAGAGAGGTCTACCACACTGCCACACCTTACTCTGGGTAACCGCTCCTTTCAGAATACAGGATGCCTCAGAAGTTGACCCCTATGTTACTGCTGAGTTTCCAGACCCTGACACAGAATCTTCTTTATATAAAACTGTTACAGAGTGTATGGTTCACGGCCCTTGTGGATTGCTCAATCCAAAGGCTCCGTGTATGCGTGATGGTAAATGTTCCAAAAGTTTCCCGAAAAACTTTGAAACTGTCACCTGGTTTGACAAGGAAGGATATGTTCATTATAAACGATCACCCAATGGCCATCATGTGTTGAGGAATGGTATTCAAATTGACAATGGTTATGTTGTCCCTTATAACAAACGTTTGTCTAGCCGTTTCAACGTCCATATAAATGTAGAATACTGTGGATGGAACATGATTAAGTACTTATTCAAATACATATCAAAATGAGCAGACCGTGTTAGATTTGCAATTCAGCAAGCCGAACAGGATTCAACATCTACATCCACAAATGGTCATTCGTCGGTTGATGAGATTAAAAATTTTGTAGACGGAAGATTTATTTGCCCACCCGAGGCGGCATGGAGAATTTTGAACTTCGCAATTCATGAACGCAATCCTGCTGTGCAAATACTAGCAGTCCACTTGGAGGGAATGCAAAATGTCACTTTCAGAGACAATAGCAAATTACAGTCCATTATCAACAACCCGTCTTTCGGGAAGACGACTTTAACCGAGTGGTTGTCTAACAACAACTCAGAAACAGAATCAGAAGGACGAAATCTGACCTACACTGAATACCCTTCCAAATATCGCTGGGATGCATCTGGGAAAGTATGGATTCGTCGAGTACAACTACGTACTCCAGCAATAGGACGTCTTACGTATGTTCATCCCACTTCAGGGGAGTTATTTTATCTACGCATGTTGCTATGTCATCAAAGAGGTTGTAAGTCGTTTGCAGACATACGCATAGTTTCAAACACTACACACGCAACTTTTCGAGATGCATGTGAGGCGCTGGGTTTAATAGGTGATGATAGAGAATGGAAAACAGCCTTTATTGATGCTTCTACTTGGGCCACATCGTCTGAATTAAGATCACTTTTTGTTCATATGCTTTTGTTTTGCGAGGTAAATAAACCTCTACTTTTATGGGAAACTGAATGGGAAAAGATGTCTGATGACATACGTCTGTCAATTAATCGTTCTTCTCGAAATTCCAATTTATTTGTAAATGACTTCGATTTACAACAACAAGTATTGTTGGAAATTGAAAAGCTGCTAAGGTCTGCTACTCTATCGAAGTCACTTAAGGATTTTGGTCTTCCCATGCCATCTGAGGCTGTCCTTGCAACATTGAGAAACCGACTTCTAATGGAAGAAACAAGTTATGACAGACCAACTTTAGCTGCTCAACACTCTTAAATGCACGCATCCCTTAATGCAGATCAATTACGTGTCTATAATGCTGCAATACATCCAAACACCAGTGAAACTCAGGTGCTGTTATTTGTTTACGGCCATGGCGGAACGGGAAAAACTTTCTTGTGGAATACAATAATATCCTTCTTTAGGTCTATTGGCAAAATTGTGCTTGCAGTTGCTGCCTCAGGAATTGCCTCTCTTTTGTTGCCCTCTGGTAGGACAGCTCACTCCCGGTTCCACATACCAATAAAGTTAACAGATCAGTCAACATGTTTCATAAAAAAAAAATACTCAACTTGCTGATCTTCTAAAACAGACGACGATAATTATTTGGGATGAGGCGCCAATGAGTGATCGTCGATGTTTTGAATGCCTTGATAGAACATTGAAAGACATTCTTGACAATGATGCACGTCCATTTGGTGGTAAGTCTGTACTTCTTGGAGGTGATTTTCGTCAAACACTCCTAGTGAAACCCAGAAGCACACGATCAGAAATCATCGCCTCATCGTTACCAATGTCCTACTTATGGCAGTTTTTCAAAGTGTATAAATTAAACGAGAATATGCGTGTTAGAGGTGATGCTCAAAACCCAACATCTATGAAAGATTCCAACAACTTCGCTTCATGGCTACTAGACATTGGGAATGGGTTAGTAGGAGATCCTGATGTGCAAGATCCACAGAACACACGAACCATTCAGATTCCTTCTAATTTTCTAATTGAACCTGGTGAAAATGGCATCCGTTCTCTTATCAACTTTGTCTATGATGAATCCATACTTAATTATCCATCAGCTGAGAATTTATCAAATAGAGCCATTGTTTGCCCAAAGAATGAAACAGCAGATGAAATAAACAAAATCGTGTTGAATCTAACTCCTGGAGAAACAAGATCTTATATCAGTTATGATTCAATGATACCATATGCGCAAAACACAACAGATGTTGATGCCTTATATCCACAAGAATATCTAAACGAGCTAAGTTTTCCTGGTATCCCCCCTCATCGACTAGATTTAAAAATCAATACACCTGTCATGCTTATTCGTAACATAAATCAAACGCTAGGTCTATGCAATGGTACTCGATTGTTAATATCTCAATTATTTCCGACTATCATAGAAGCACGCATAATAACTGGTACTTCAATAGGTAATCGTGTATATATCCCAAGAATTAAATTTGTACATAAGACTAATGATTTACCTTTTTCGTTTATAAGAAGACAATTTCCATTGAAAATATGCTATGCTATGACTATTAACAAAAGCCAAGGTCAATCTCTTAACAAAATTGGCATATATCTTCCTGAACCAGTATTTACTCATGGTCAATTATACGTTGCCCTTTCCCGAGCAACTTCTCCATCTTCACTTAAAATTCTTATCACACCTTCTAACACCACCTATGAAGAGTGTACCAAAAATGTTGTTTTTTCTGACTTGATGAGTAAACTAGATGACCATCAGGTTCTTCTCATAAAACACTCATTTCATACATGTTTGTTTTGTCATTGTAATATATTAATCTTTGATGCACAACATTTTAGACTGTATTCAATCTAATATATTTAATCTACTTACCATCTCAACATAAATTTTTTTCTATAATCACATCCCAGGTTCCTACAAATGTTGACTGAAAAGATATTCTCCTTAGAGCTGGGTTCACCAAGAATCACAATTGAAGTGCCCACTCTCAGATTGGAAACCACATATGCACTCAAACAAAAGCTGCCACACTTTTGTCAATAATGTGAGTTTATATTTGCCTAACATTTACATCACCCCTATCCATTTTTCTCCAATAAGTCGGGGGTATTTTTGTCTTATTTTTAACTTAAAGGGCAATTTCGTCTTTTCCAACGGTATTCGGTCTTTTTATATAAAGTGGAAAAGACCGAATTGCCCTTTAAGTTAGCATAAAAATATGAAAACACCCCTACCTTAACGGAGAAAAATGGATGGAGTTAACAAGCGAAATGAAAATGGCAAGATTTGTTTGCTGACAAAAATGTTCATCTTACTCATTTTGGTTTAACAACTTTGTTTGTTTGCCTCAAAACTAAGAAAAGTCTCAGAAAGTCTCCCCAACACAAACAATTCACAAATCTCTCCTGATTGCCTGAAAGCTTTCTTCCGACTGGGTGGTGAAAACGGTAGGTCAGGATACGTTACCGGAGGTCGTGGCGGTGGCAGTGGTTGGGGAAATAGAGGCGGTGGTTGGGGCGGTAGAGACGTGGAGGTTAATCATTTCGGTAATGACGATATCGACAGTTCTGAAGAGATTAAAACAGAGCAGGAAAACAGCGGTATCAATTTCGATGCGTACGAGGATATTCCTGTAGAAACGAGTGCTGAAAACGTAACACCTCCGGTTAATACATTTGCAGAGATAGACTTAGGGGAAGCTCTGAATAATAATATTAGAAGGTGCAAATACGTCAAACCGACACCTGTTCAACGTTATACGATTCCCATATCTCTTGCGGGTCGGGATTTAATGGCGCGTGCTCAAACTGGGTCGGGGAAAACAGCAGCGTTTTGCTTTCCGATAATCAGTGGAATTATGCGGGGCCAATTTCCGCAGAGACCACGTAGGACCCGGCCTGTGTTTCCGCTTGCGTTAATTATATCCCCTACAAGAGAACTCTCCAGCCAGGTTTTTATTTATGAATAAATCTTTAAACGTTATTTATGTTTTTTCGATGATTTGCTAAGTTGACGTATGTATGTTGCATTACATGCAGATACACGAGGAGGCAAGGAAGTTTTCGTATCAGACATGTGTCAAGGTGGTGGTTGTTTATGGAGGAACACCGATTAATCAACAGGTAACTTGAACTGAAGATTTGTATTTAAGTGGTAAACGGACACGTATGAATTGATTTAAGTGCTCTTTTTCTTAATATATTTATATTAGTTAGTAGTTATTCGGATGATTAACTGCAACTTTTAACATGACTGGAGGGTATATGTGTATATCTATTCTTTTTGGGTTAAAGTGACTTTTTTTTACCAGATCTGTGGATATGTGTATCAGTGTATAAACATTTTCCATACACAGTGCTTATCGTTAACATGTGACAACTCGAAATCTAGAACCTTTCGTGTATGCTTAAACGTGTGGCTAGTTAGCTTATGTGATTAATGACAAATGAACCTTTATGTGATTATGTGTTATTTGTGTGTGCTTGTATGTATGCGATATATGTATATATGAACCGAGACACAAGAACCCGACTCGAGACCATGTGGTCTCGAGTGAACGATAACATATGGGCCGGTTGGGCCACACACACACATACACACTTAGCCTATGTCGAAGCCCATTAGGGTGCACTTGAAGCTAGTATATAATCCGATTGTTAGTCATCTTTGCCATTTTCTTGGACAACACACACACTCCTCTACACTCTCTCTAGAAACCATTAAACCCTAAGCTACAACATTGTTTCCCTCCATCTCGGATCCAAACCGGAGACACTAGGACTAGCGGATCGGCTCTCACACACACACACTCGGAAGCTTCACACTCATCTTCGAAACCCATCAATCGGTTAGTGAGTTCATGATGTTTGTTGTTGTTAAATAATAGTGTGAATGATATGATTTAACTAGTGTAGTTGTATGCTTGATGATGTTTTGTGAACCGGATATGTATGTTGTTGATAATCGGATAACATGTTTTGATTTCGGATATGTTGCATAATGAACACACAATATCTTATGTCTAAATGTGATTCAAACCATTGAATATTGATGTTCATGAAACCGGCTTGCATATGTGTATAGAGAGCATCATGTTAATCGGATTAGGGTAGATTTGGAGATGTTATTGGATGACTTGAAACCATTAGATGAATATGTTCAAATGTTTGATTGTTGTTCATGATTATATGTTGTGATTAATGATAAAAACCCGGAAATAAGATGAACAAGTTTGAATAAGCAATATGAACTACTTGAATGTTTGAAGAACATGATGAATATGATATGAACATGGTTGAATATTTGAAATCTGATTGTTTGATCCATTTTAGGAAATTGTTAGACAAATAAACATGTTTATGAGGATAGTACATAATGGTGCATGAAATCAGAATGTTATTGGGTAGTACACTGTACCGAATCAGCTCCTATCCAACCGAAACCTCCAGTTGCGACTCGAAACCAATGCATGATGAGTCGAAATCTCCCGGTTGCGACATCGGTTGCGAGTCGCAAACACCTGGTTGCGACTCGAAACCACATGTGATCAGCACATAAACCGTTTGACTCGAAACCACAGTTGCGAGTCCGATTGCGACTCGAGACCAAAACAACACAAACCGAAACCATGATTGCGACTCAGGTTGCGAGTCGCAAACGCCTAGTTGCGACTCGAAACTATACACAGATACACACTGTTTGGGCTTGCACCTCATTTTGGACTTAATTGATTGGGCCGGACTCTTGGGCCTAATGCACAGACCTTATATGTTACTATTGAACGTGAATATTGCTGAACTGCCATGATTTAAACGTGTATGCCATGAACGGTACTTGAATGCATTATGCTAGAAACATACGTGCACTACTTGAATACGAACCTGATTGTATGATACAACTATGATAGGACGTGAGTAACCACAGTATTGCTTGATTGACTTTTCTGTGTATCTACCGAGCAAACCAAGGTGAGTTCACACCCTCTACAAAGCATGGGATTCCCTGGGTTGGGAATGGGGTTAAGGAACTGGGTTCCTCGTCCTCCTTGGGTAGGACAGCAAAGGTTCAGGAATGAAATTCCTCGTCCTCACGGACAGATAACTCGTACTAGACCAAAACTCTATCACGAAGTCCCTCATCTTTGTATCGACTTAATCGCCGAGGCCAATGGCGAGCGGGTCATTAGTTAGATAGCGCTATTTAGGTTTGACAAACCTCACACCGTGCCGCAGAGGACGGGCGTGAACTAATGGACTACTGGCACGTCAATGATGATAGACATTGACAGTTCAGGGCACATAAACATGACTACAGTCAGCAGTCGATATGGTAACGAGTCTAGTGTATACATGGGGTAGCCCCCACGGCCGAAATGCCAGATAACTAACACGGGGTAGCCCCCACGGCAGGATTGCCAGAGTAACCGGGAATAAACAAGTCACGTTTTTAACTATGGGGTAACCCCCACGGCAGGATGCCAGCTAAAGGAAACTGTTTTCGAAACAACTTAAAACGAACACCCAACCGTGAACTCACTCAACTTGTTGTTGACTCGTTACTACATGCTTTGCAGGTCCTTAGGTTCTTAGCTGGAGCTTGCATGGAGGAGGATCGTTGTGGGACATGGACGGCTGTGTGCCATGTTTAAACTTTGAAACTATTAAACTTATGTTTTGGTTTTAAGACTTATGCTTCCGCTTGCAACTTAACTATGTTTTGTTTGAACACCAATTGTATTGGGTGGATTTTTATAACTACTTATATGCTTGTTCAATATGATTGGTGGCTGGATCCTGGTCAGTCACGCCTCCAAGCGGTAGTACTCCGCAGGTGGATTTTGGGGGTGTGACAGATTGGTATCAGAGCCATTGGTTATAGAGAACTTGGTTTTAATAAAGGAGAAACGTTTTTGTTAAAACCAGACTATAACCTGTACAGTGCTCGACGGTCCACAACGATGCTTCACTCCACATGCAAGGCTCGATATTCTAGGTGATATGATCTGTGTATATATTGCCTACTTGTTAGTTACATAGTACATTGCTTATGGTATGCTTGGCTAGTATAACTACTGTTGCTTGAACACGTGCGTGCTTACTCTATTTTATCGTCGTACGTTCGCGAACCCCTCTCACTCACGTTCTTCTTGATATGAAGATCATGTCTGGACGCGTTAACCTGACACAAGCCCAGTTGACGGCTCTGATCAACGAACGAGTTGCCGCAGCACTTGCAGCTGCACACGCAGGAGGTATATCCTGCAGTCCGAACTCACTCTAGGATCTTTAGGATCCTACTCTCGTGAACCAACCTTTGTGTTAAACTCTGTCTTTTCTTTCACCTACGATAGGTCAGCACGTTCAGCCACCTGTGTGCACTTTTAAGACTTTCATGGACTGCCGACCAACTACTTTTAGCGGCACTGAAGGAGCAGTAGGTCTCCTACACTGGTTTGAGAAACTAGAATCTGTCTTCGAAATGTGTGAATGCCCTGAGGCGCGCAGGGTGAAGTATGCTACTGGTACTCTCGAGGGTTTAGCCCTCAAATGGTGGAACGCTCAGGTTCAGATGCTGGGGTTGGTTGCTGCCAACGCCACCCCTTGGGAAACTTTTAAGGAAATGATCAAAGAAGAATACTGCAGTCGTGATGAGATTCACAAACTAGAAGTGGAGTTCTTCAACCTCAAGATGACGGGGTCCGGAATCGAAGCTTATGTGAAAAGGTCGAACGAACTGGCAATTCTGTGCCCTACTATGGTGGATCCTCCCATCAAACGCATCGAACTATTTCTTCAGGGCTTAGTGCCAGAAATCCAAAGTCATGTGACTTCAGCGAACCTCGCCACCTACCAGCAAACCGTTCAGTTGGCTCACCGTCTCACGGATCAAGCGGTGGAGCAGAACAAGTTACCAAAACGCATAGGCGCTGCAACTACTTCTGGTACCTCTAGTGACAACAAACGAAAATGGGATGGAACTTCAAGTAAGGGTTCGACTTCTGTTCAGTCCCAGTCTCAGCAGAGGAAGACTGATGACTACAAGAGCCCCAGTCAGCAATCATCTGGTGGTCAAAGTCATGGTGGGTACAAAGGAAATCACCCCAAATGCAATCGCTACAGCCTGCACCACAGCGGGCCATGCACCAGGGGCAGCTGTCATCGGTGCAACAAGCCTGGTCACGCTGCAAAGGATTGCAGGAGCTTGTACCCCGCCAATCAGAATCGTCAGCAAGCTCAACAGAACCAGCGCCAGCAGCAGCAGCAGGGTGATAACAAAGGGTGCTTTCAGTGTGGAGCTGAAGGCCACTTCAAGAGAGACTGTCCTCAACTGAACAGGAACCAGAACAACAACAACAACAATAACAACAATCAGGGGAATGGTAACAATGGGAACAACAACAACAATGGCGCCAGGGGGCGGGTGTTTGTGATTGGCCAAGGTGAAGCAAGGAATGACCCCAATGTTGTGGCGGGTAAGTTCCTTCTCGACGACTTTTATGTTTCAATATTATTTGATTCGGGTGCCGATACTAGCTACATGTCACTAGAAGTTAGTCGAATGCTTAAGCGTATTCCAACACCCTTGAACATCAAGCACACCGTAGAGCTAGCAAATGGTAAGAGTTTAGAAGCCACACACATAGTCAAGGGTTGTAAGGTTATTCTCGCTGACCAGACCTTCTCTATCGACCTCATTCCTATCGTCTTGGGTAGTTTCGACGTTGTCATTGGGATGGATTGGTTATCCCAACACCGAGCAGAGATTCTTTGCAACGAGAAGGTTGTCCGTATTCCAGGTCCCGATGGTGAACCTCTTATGATTCATGGCGACAAGAGGAGTGCTGTTGAGAACGTCATTTCTCTCCTTAAGGCCCAAAAGTGCTTGCGAAAGGGCCACACTGCTATTTTGGCTCTCGTTACTGACACCTCAGAAAAAGAGAAGAAGATAGAAGATTTTCCAGTTGTACGCGATTATCCAGAGGTATTTCCTGAGGAATTACCTGGTCTTCTGCCTCATCGCCAAGTCGAGTTTCAGATTGAACTAGCTCCTGGAGCTGCGCCTATAGCCCGTGCACCTTATCGTTTAGCCCCATCAGAGTTGAAGGAACTCTCTACGCAACTACAAGAACTCTTGGATAAGGGTTTTATTCGTCCTAGCTCATCGCCCTGGGGAGCTCCAGTGCTATTTGTGAAAAAGAAGGATGGTACTTTCAGAATGTGCATCGACTACCGAGAACTCAACAAGGTGACGGTGAAGAATCGTTATCCTCTACCACGGATCAACGACTTGTTCGACCAGCTGCAAGGGTCGAGCTATTATTCGAAGATCGATTTGAGATCGGGTTATCATCAGCTGAGAGTCCGGGAAGAGGACGTCTCCAAAACAGCTTTCAGAACTCGATACGGGCACTATGAGTTTTTGGTCATGCCTTTTGGGATGACAAACGCACCTGCGGTTTTCATGGACTTGATGAACCGAGTGTGTAAGCCTTACCTGGACAAATTCGTTATAGTCTTCATCGACAACATCCTGATCTATTCCAAGAGTCGGGAGGAACACGAGCAGCATCTGCGACTTATTCTGGAACTTCTTCGGACAGAACAGCTTTATGCAAAGTTCTCGAAATGCGACTTCTGGCTTCGAGAAGTCCATTTCCTAGGCCACGTGGTAAACAAGGATGGGATTCACGTTGATCCATCCAAGATAGACTCGATTAAGAATTGGCCTGCACCTCGTACACCAAAGGAAATTCGCCAATTCTTGGGTTTGGCGGGATACTACCGGAGATTCATAAAGGATTTTTCTAAGATTGCACAGCCACTCACCTCACTAACGCAGAAGGGCGTTGTTTATCGCTGGGGAAACGCACAGGAGTTGGCATTTCAGCACCTAAAGGATAGACTTTGTAGCGCACCTATCCTTTCCTTGCCGGAAGGCACCGACGACTTTGTGGTTTACTGCGACGCATCAATTCAGGGTCTTGGATGCGTGTTGATGCAACGAGACAAAGTTATAGCCTACGCCTCACGCCAACTCAAAGTTCATGAAAAGAACTACACGACGCACGACTTAGAGCTGGGAGCTGTTGTTTTTGCACTTAAGTTATGGCGGCATTACCTGTATGGTACCAAGTGCGCCATCTACACCGACCACAGGAGCCTCGAGCATATCTTCAAGCAGAAAGAACTGAATATGCGAAAACGACGGTGGGTTGAACTACTGAATGACTACGAGTGCTCAATCAGGTATCACCCGGGCAAGGCCAATGTTGTGGCTGACGCCCTCAGTCGGAAGGACACTGCGCCTAAGCGCGTGCGAGCTTTACAACTCACGATCCACTCTAGTCTCCCTTCCCAGATACGAGCAGCTCAGATAGAAGCACTGAAACCAGAAAACGTCAGGGCCGAAGCCCTACGCGGATCGAGGCAACGCTTAGAACAGAAGGAAGACGGTGCTTATTACGTAACGGGACGCGTTTGGGTCCCACTCTATGGCAACCTACGAGAGCTTGTGATGGATGAAGCACATAAGTCTCGCTACTCGGTACATCCGGGATCGGATAAAATGTACCACGACATCAAAACTACGTATTGGTGGCCTAGCATGAAGGCCCACATAGCAACCTACGTCAGCAAGTGCTTGACTTGCGCGAGAGTCAAGTCCGAATACCAGAAACCCTCAGGCCTACTCCAATAACCAGAGATACCTCAATGGAAATGGGAGCAAGTTTCCATGGATTTTGTCACTGGCCTACCTAGATCCCAGCGCGGGAACGATACTATTTGGGTGATCGTGGATCGACTCACAAAATCTGCACACTTCTTGGCTATCAAGGAGACGGATAAGTTCTCCACGCTCGCAGAAATTTACATCAAAGAAGTTGTTTCGAGGCACGGGGTGCCCACCTCCATTATCTCGGATCGAGATGCACGTTTTACTTCCGAGCTGTGGCAAGCCATGCACAAATCCTTCAGCTCACGATTAGACATGAGCACAGCGTATCACCCTCATACGGACGGGCAGTCCGAGCGCACTATTCAAACCTTAGAAGACATGCTTCGTGCATGTGTAATCGACTTTGGCAACCGCTGGGAAAAGCATCTGCCACTTGTGGAATTCTCGTACAATAACAGCTACCACACCAGCATTAAAGCTGCTCCGTTTGAGGCATTGTACGGACGTAAATGCCGGTCTCCTCTTTGCTGGGCAGAGGTGGGAGATAGTCAGATCACTGGTCCAGAATATGTGGTAGACACAACCGAACAAATCGCTCAAATACGAAAACGCATGACGGCCGCTCGTGAACGTCAGAAAGTTTACGCCGACATGGGCAGGAAACCACTTGAGCTCCAGGTTGGGGAGCGGGTACTACTCAAAGTTTCACCCTGGAGGGGTGTGGTTCGTTTTGGTAAACGCGGCAAACTCAACCCACGATACGTTGGACCTTTCGAGGTCATTGAGAAAATAGGCAGGGTGGCCTACAGACTAAACTTACCAGCGGAACTCGGAGCAGTTCACAACGTTTTTCACGTGTCAAATCTGAAGAAGTGTCCGTCAGATGAGACCCACGTAGTTCCTTTGAAGGAACTCACTATCGACGAGCAGTTACGATTCGTCGAGGAACCAGTCGAAATCACGGACCGGGATGTTAAGGTCCTCAAGAGCACCAGAATACCTCTCGTTCGAGTTCGTTGGAACTCACGTCGCGGCCCAGAGTTCACCTGGGAGCGCGAAGATCAGATGAAACAAAAGTATCCCCAACTGTTCGCAAACAGTACACCCACTACTGAGGCCGAAGCTACGGAATTTCGGGACGAAATTCCAGATCAACGGGGGGTGGATGTGACACCCCAGGAAAACCGGGAAAACCATACAACTTAACTAGCTTCCTCAGTGAGTGCTTACCAAATTTCAGGACGAAATTTCTTTCAACTTGGGGATGATGTGACAACTCGAAATCTAGAACCTTTCGTGTATGCTTAAACGCGTGGCTAGTTAGCTTATGTGATTAATGACAAATGAACCTTTATGTGATTATGTGTTATTTGTGTGTGCTTGTATGTATGCGATATATGTATATATGAACCGAGACACAAGAACCCGACTCGAGACCATGTGGTCTCGAGTGAACGATAACATATGGGCCGGTTGGGCCACACACACACATACACACTTAGCCTATGTCGAAGCCCATTAGGGTGCACTTGAAGCTAGTATATAATCCGATTGTTAGTCATCTTTGCCATTTTCTTGGACAACACACACACTCCTCTACACTCTCTCTAGAAACCATTAAACCCTAAGCTACAACATTGTTTCCCTCCATCTCGGATCCAAACCGGAGACACTAGGACTAGCGGATCGGCTCTCACACACACACACTCGGAAGCTTCACACTCATCTTCGAAACCCATCAATCGGTTAGTGAGTTCATGATGTTTGTTGTTGTTAAATAATAGTGTGAATGATATGATTTAACTAGTGTAGTTGTATGCTTGATGATGTTTTGTGAACCGGATATGTATGTTGTTGATAATCGGATAACATGTTTTGATTTCGGATATGTTGCATAATGAACACACAATATCTTATGTCTAAATGTGATTCAAACCATTGAATATTGATGTTCATGAAACCGGCTTGCATATGTGTATAGAGAGCATCATGTTAATCGGATTAGGGTAGATTTGGAGATGTTATTGGATGACTTGAAACCATTAGATGAATATGTTCAAATGTTTGATTGTTGTTCATGATTATATGTTGTGATTAATGATAAAAACCCGGAAATAAGATGAACAAGTTTGAATAAGCAATATGAACTACTTGAATGTTTGAAGAACATGATGAATATGATATGAACATGGTTGAATATTTGAAATCTGATTGTTTGATCCATTTTAGGAAATTGTTAGACAAATAAACATGTTTATGAGGATAGTACATAATGGTGCATGAAATCAGAATGTTATTGGGTAGTACACTGTACCGAATCAGCTCCTGTCCAACCGAAACCTCCAGTTGCGACTCGAAACCAATGCATGATGAGTCGAAATCTCCCGGTTGCGACATCGGTTGCGAGTCGCAAACACCTGGTTGCGACTCGAAACCACATGTGATCAGCACATAAACCGTTTGACTCGAAACCACAGTTGCGAGTCCGATTGCGACTCGAGACCAAAACAACACAAACCGAAACCATGATTGCGACTCAGGTTGCGAGTCGCAAACGCCTAGTTGCGACTCGAAACTATACACAGATACACGCTGTTTGGGCTTGCACCTCATTTTGGACTTAATTGATTGGGCCGGACTCTTGGGCCTAATGCACAGACCTTATATGTTACTGTTGAACGTGAATATTGCTGAACTGCCATGATTTAAACGTGTATGCCATGAACGGTACTTGAATGCATTATGCTAGAAACATACGTGCACTACTTGAATACGAACCTGATTGTATGATACAACTATGATAGGACGTGAGTAACCACAGTATTGCTTGATTGACTTTTCTGTGTATCTACCGAGCAAACCAAGGTGAGTTCACACCCTCTACAAAGCATGGGATTCCCTGGGTTGGGAATGGGGTTAAGGAACTGGGTTCCTCGTCCTCCTTGGGTAGGACAACAAAGGTTCAGGAATGAAATTCCTCGTCCTCACGGACAGATAACTCGTACTAGACCAAAACTCTATCACGAAGTCCCTCATCTTTGTATCGACTTAATCGCCGAGGCCAATGGCGAGCGGGTCATTAGTTAGATAGCGCTATTTAGGTTTGACAAACCTCACACCGTGCCGCAGAGGATGGGCGTGAACTAATGGACTACTGGCACGTCAATGATGATAGACATTGACAGTTCAGGGCACATAAACATGACTACAGTCAGCAGTCGATATGGTAACGAGTCTAGTGTATACATGGGGTAGCCCCCACGGCCGAAATGCCAGATAACTAACACGGGGTAGCCCCCACGGAAGGATTGCCAGAGTAACCGGGAATAAACAAGTCACGTTTTTAACTATGGGGTAACCCCCACGGCAGGATGCCAGCTAAAGGAAACTGTTTTCGAAACAACTTAAAACGAACACCCAACCGTGAACTCACTCAACTTGTTGTTGACTCGTTACTACATGCTTTGCAGGTCCTTAGGTTCTTAGCTGGAGCTTGCATGGAGGAGGATCGTTGTGGGACATGGACGGCTGTGTGCCATGTTTAAACTTTGAAACTATTAAACTTATGTTTTGGTTTTAAGACTTTTGCTTCCGCTTGCAACTTAACTATGTTTTGTTTGAACACCAATTGTATTGGGTGGATTTTTATAACTACTTATATGCTTGTTCAATATGATTGGTGGCTGGATCCTGGTCAGTCACGCCTCCAAGCGGTAGTACTCCGCAGGTGGATTTTGGGGGTGTGACATAACACCCTGATATTTTTTTTTCCAGTTAATGGGCGTTGCTTTAATCGACCAAAAGAGAGGGGATTCATTAGAGGTGCTGCAGTTGCAACGCAATCTCAATTCAATTCATTGCCAACGCTAACTATGTGCAGCTGTTACTGCCTGCCGTCATTGACCTATCTCATCTTTGCCATCAGTTCTAACCTCATCTTTGTCATGAGTTTTAGGTGTTAGCATGCCAAGTTCTGATAAACATTCTGCAGGAAAACATTTTATACAACTTTGTTTTGTACATTCTTGATATATAGGCTAGGCGATGTTTTATGGAACGTTGATGTAACAAACACTTGGGTTTTATCACCTGTGATGCATATGAAATGGATCCCCGCCGCATCGCGGCTGGTGTTAAATCTAGTTATGACCAAAAGTGAAGGTTAACTATCTTGTACTTTCCCTTTGCTAGTTATGTTTTCAATCTATTGTGTTATTTCTTAAAACAATATAAGTGAGCCTACATCTCTATACATAGGCTAAGATAGGACTGCCAACTATTGACGTTGGACTTAAAACTACAATAAGGGTGAGAGGGGCACTCCCCTCTTAGGGGAGTCCCCTCTCTTACGCACACCCAATCAGGTTATGCCACGTCAACTCCCCTCTTAAACTCCCCTCACACCCCAATTTGATGGCGGCACTCCCCTCTTAGGTAACTTTTTATTTTATTTTTTTGTTTTTTTTATTTGTTGTAATTATGCATGTTTATAAATTAAAAAAAATATTAATAAAATTTAAATAAAATTTAACAAAAGACATTTCAAAGTAGAAAATAAAAATAAAAATTACATTCAAACTAGAAAATAAAAATTTAAAATCTTACTTGATGCACGGTCCGGTTACTTCCACCAACGGTGTCGTTAAAATGATTTAAAATCTTACGCCAAAAACTATCGCGGTTTTGTTGATTGCCCTTTTTTTGTTGGTAGAGCAATGTACCCACGCTTTCGCCAACGCCTCTTCTTGGACCTTTGTCCATTTTTGGCTCTCCATTTTTCCCGTTGGTAGAGCGTCATCTTCTTCGTTGCCGGCGTCTTGATCCACATTATATTCATCGTCGCCGGTGTCATTTTCATAGTCGCCCAAATTTTGAGTTTCGGGCACTACTTCCTCGTCCTCGTCCTCGTGAATAGGTAGAGGACGTTCAACATTTTCTCGTGTATATGGAACTTGTGGGGAACGAAAACCATACGGGTCGAAGGCGGGGGATTGAGGTGGATCCATTGATAACAAATTTTGATAATAGCCGAAAGTGGGTTGTGGTTGGGTGTTGTAAAAGGAGGGGTGTGAAGGTTGTTGGTAAAAAAACGGGGGTGGTTGTGAAGTATATCCGAAAGGGGGTTGTGGTTGTGCACTTGCACCGCTCGAACCACCACGAGACGGTTGCGAGCCTCGTCCCTTAGATTTTTATAGTATAAAAGTTTGAGAGTGGTGGGTGTGGTAAAAAATTAGTGAAGTTGGTTATATATATTAGTTTAAATTGATTTTTTTTTAAATTTGACCGTTGGAAAAATTGGACCGTTCCTCGAATCATGTGCATTTCATCGCGGTGAAACAATACCGAAACCCCTCCCCGATTTGGGTCCCCGCGGTGACGGCGGCGGTGTTCCCGATCGGGGACTGCGGTCACCGATCCCCCTCCCCGCTTGTGCCCCGTACACCCTAATAGTTAGCAAATCAACAGAAAGAATTGCTTAAAGTCAACATGGGACGCATATGATGTAATTGAGATTAGCCGTCGAAATTGAGTTGCTAAAAACAACTTGAAATCGACTCGCTAAAAGCTTGAATTGAGCTGAGCTTAAAGGATTTTGAGTCGAGCATATACCGGTGTTATTTTAATACAAGCTCATTTATTTAATTAAGCGAGCTCCACTATAACCTCGAGCTCGTTTGAGCTCAACTCGATTATATTTTTTAGCGAGTTGATCTCTAGTAACTCAAGAGCGTTTTGTTTCATTTTACTCCTAATTAATGATTTATCTACTCGCGAGTCAGACTTGATGCCTCTCATAAGCTAAATGAGCAGAGGTTGAGATTCGGCGAGCTCAGGTTCGGTTTTGCTCGTTTATACCCCTAAAATAATTAGTTAGTTTGTTTGAAGCATTGGTTAAAAGGACCTTGCCAACCAAGTGACACAATATTTTTTAGCCAATCCATATTGTAACCACTTAAGAAAGAAAAAAAAAACTCTGTATTTGACACTAGGCACGTGTATATCATCTTTCACTAGTTCAAAAAGTTCTTTTATAGTGGTTTATCTTTTTTAAAGCGGTTTATATATGATGATGTGGGTAGAGCTTAATAAACTGGATAGAATATAATACAGTTGAAGGGGTAAGGTCCCAAAAACGTCATAGTAAGTACTTGGGACCATACCACAACCTTGCCCTTTCAGCTTTCTACCTTGCACGGCCGCGCACTGGAAAGGCTTGAAATACCGACAACAATCAACATTTGTGCGCCAAAAGGAAATCATAAATCCTTGCGCCTACTTCCATGAGCAAAGGATGAAATTCCTAAACACCTCCGCTTAATGTCCAGACTTGGATATTATTGCCCAGACTTGGGATTTATTTAGCTGATTCCACACGATAAGGAGTCACACCAGATTGCAACAGCAATCTTCTAGAAAGAGTTCAATCGTGCACCACTAAGACGGTTATAACCGTCTGGACACGTGTCAGCACCTGAGACGTCCCTGAAATCACAACGACAGCATGTAATTGGAGAGTAATCTCCACTTGATCACTTTCCACGTGGCATATCCCCAGCTATAGATCTACACAGCGATCCGTGTGCACTCACGTCGGATCAAGAAGCTTAAACGGAAGGAAATGTAACCACTCACGGCGTTAGCATCTTCCGTTAACTTTCACTAACAGGTTTTCCCGCCCAAAGGCTCCCGGTTATAAATATGAAAGCAATTCAGGTATGAAATTCAAGTGACAGACACTTCTCAAATACATCTTCTTCTTCATAACCCATACTTATTCTCACACCGGAGTCGGGTCAAGGAGAGAACCCCTTTCTCCCCTTGGTGAGGCTAACGGTGCTTCTTTTTGCAGAGTTATTGGAGAAGGAGATCAGTTGTAATGGAATCAAACGAGAGAGAACAACCACTTTATGCAGATTCAAACCCCCTAGATAATTGATTCCGGTCAATTCATCTAGTGTTTCTTCATTGGCGCCCACCGATTCCTCTGTCTTATCAGTTTTCATCTCGTTTCGATTCAGTTCTTTTCATTCTCTGCTTTAACATGGCAGAAGAGTCATCTCACCCATCAAGTCCTCGATCTGAATTCAAGGGTTCTGCAATCCAGAATACCCAGATCGACGGAATCATGGGAATCAACAAACATAACAGTCACCCAGAGGGAAAGAATTCCTCAGATCAGCTCACAGAGAAAGCTCCAGAGTACTGGATCGACAGATGCCAGACTGCTTTAAACCAAATTTTCACACAAATTTACAGATCTGAGTCCCCAAACATCAGATCTGAAGATCCAAAAGGAAACAAGGAAGAAATCAATACTGCAGATTTGGATCTACAGACGCCTCGTCAGTGGGACATCCAATCTGACAGTTATGTTGAGATACTTCAACAATCAAAAGGTATCAACCATCAGAAAACCAAACAAATAAACATGGTTCAAGGAGGTCCGTCACGAAGGCCAAACAAACAGCACCATGATCAGCACTGGCGAGAACAGCAGGTAGTGTTTCCAGTTGTCCCAGGAGGCCCCCAGGAAGAGCGACCAGTAATTATTACTGTCATCTTCGGCCATTATCGAACGGACTATATGTTTATAGATCCGGGAAGCTCGATGGATATCATATACGAGCAGTGCTTCAAGCAGCTCGACCCAGAAGACAAAGCACGTCTAGAGCCGGTCGATTTCCCTCTCACCGGATTTTGCAATGAAGCTGTATTCCCGTTAGGGAAAATAGCATTCCCTGTGACTCTATCTGATGGCGAACATTCGCGTATGGTCACAGTAAATTTCATGGTCATGCCAGCAACATCACGCCATGATGTATTGCTCGGGAGAAGATCACAAAGAGAATTCAGCATGATAACCTCTATTCCACATGCTGCATGTGGATTTCCAACAGAAACCGGAGTAGCAATTCTATATTCAAGTAAAGAGGTCATGTACGTGGATGATGAGCCACCAGCAAAAGTGGCCAAACCCTCAGCATCAAACGAACCAGAGAAATGGGTTCTGAATAACAATTATCCAGAACAGACCATTCTGTTGGGACATGCCATTTCCCCAACAACTCGGATACAATTAAAAGAATTGTTGTCTAACAATAAAGACATATTCGCCTGGTGCCCAGTAGACATGACTGGGGTTCCGCGCGATATAGCACAACACTGTCTGAACATCAAACCCTCAGCAGAGCCTGTCGCGCAGGGAAGGCGAAGTGATGTAGCGCGTGATACGGAAATGAAGATCAAACACGTTGATTCTAAGAATACCCGTGTGTTCTTCCCCAACCCCCAAATTGCAACCCAAAGGCCACGGAATTTGAAGTGAAAAATTCAATAATTTCAAAAATAAATTCTGATCTTTCATATTACTAGAGGGACATATAAATAGAAACCGAAATTCGAAATGGGCCTAAAAAAGATAACGGGCCAAACACACGGCCTAAAAGAAAATGCCCAAAATAGTCCAAAAATCATAAAAATGCAAATAAGTAATAGAAATAAGCGTTTTTTCAGTCGGACGATGACCCAAACCGCCATAGGCGTTTGCAGCGATATGGAGCTCGTTCACACGGTCGTTTCGCCTGGTCACACGCCTAAAACGGACCCCTGTAGCCCAAGTTAGAGCCATTTTAGTGAAGCCCCTTTTGTTACGCGGTCTTGGGCCTCCAAATACAAAATAGCCCGTTCCTCCACACTTGGGCCTGCATCACGAAGCTTCAGCGAAGAGAAAGCAAAAGCCATGGATGAACAGGTAACGGAGCTACTTAATGCCGGAATCTTGCGCGAAGTTCAATACCATACATGGGTTGCCAACCCAGTAATGGTCCAGAAACACAGTGGCGGATGGAGAATGTGCGTCGACTTCAAAGACCTAAATAAAGCGTGCCCAAAAGATTGCTACGCGCTTCCTGATATAGACAAAAAAGTCGACTCTCTAGCATCATTTAGATGGAAGTGCTTTCTTGACTGTTACAAAGGTTACCATCAGGTCCAGATGAAAGAAGAAGACGAAGACAAAACTGCATTCCGTACAGATAAGGGCATCTTCTGCTACACCAAAATGCCCTTCGGTCTGCGCAACGCAGGCGCAACATACCAACGACTAATAGACACCGTCTTCAGAGGAGACATCGGTAAAACAGTCGAGGTATACATGGATGACCTTGTCATCATGAGTCATGAGGAAGAAACAATGTTGGCAAACATTCAGCGCACATTCGACTCATTGTGCAGCGTGAACTTAAAGCTTAACCCAACAAAATGCTCCTTCGGAATGGAGGAAGGAAAGTTTCTGGGTTTTATAGTAACAGGAGATGGGTTTAAAGTAAATCCAGAAAAGGTGCAGGACATCCAGCTGACGCCATCACCTACAACAATAAAAGAAATGCAAAGACTCGCCGGACGCTTAGCAGCCTTGAACAAATTCTTGGCCAATCATGCGGCAAAGTCTTATCCATTCATCAGTACACTGCGGAACTGCGTCAAGAAAACCCACTTCCAGTGGACACCCGAAGCAGAAACAGCCTTCAAGCAAATGAAGGAATGCCTAATCCAGTTTCCAACGCTAACAGCACCACGAGAAAAGGAACCACTGATCTTATATTTGTCTGCTGCGGAAGTAGCAGTTGGTGCAGTATTAATGGTGGAGAGAGAAAACATTCAGACTCCAATTTACTATATAAGCAAAATGCTCACCGGACCGGAAACTCGTTACTCAATGATAGAAAAACTGGTTCTAGCACTAGTACATGCGTCACGGCGCCTACGTCGGTACTTTTCGGGCCATGTCATCACGGTTCTCACCAATTATCACTTAGGCTAAATCCTATCCAAACCCGACGTGGTGGGAAGATTGGCTAAGTGGGCTATTGAGTTAGGAGGATATAATGTCCTGTATAGACCAAGACCAGCGATCAAAGGGCAAGTTCTAGCGGACTTTGCCACAGAAGTTCCCATCGACAAAGTTCAAGAGTGCGAGGCAATCCAGAACCCTATTCCTGTTTTCGATGATAGAGTCTGGACTCTGCACACAGATGGAGCTTCCAATGACGACGGAGCCGGCGCAGGCCTTCGATTAGTCAGTCCCGATGATCACGAACTTACATATGCCATACGCTTGGATTTCCGAAGCACGAACAACGAAGCTGAATATGAAGCATTCTTGGCGGGTCTCCGCTTGGCGCTTAAAATGGGGGCAAGAAACCTTGAAGCCAACGTCGATTCAAAACTTGTGGCCGAGCAAGTTAATGGCCATTACGATGCAAAAGGAGAAGCTATGGCATTATACCTTGAACAAGCGCGGATGTTAATTAGCCAATTCCAGACGTTCAAGGTTAACCATATAAACAGAAGCGAAAACAAGCACGCGGATGCGCTAAGCAAATTAGCCGCTACCAGCTTCAAGCACTTAGCAAAAGAAGTGCGCATAGAGGTATTGTCTAATACTTCCATTCACCTCAAACAAGTAAACGTTATCAAAGTCGGGAATCCATCCTGATGTCTCCGATTATCTTATACCTGCAACACAGAAAGCTCCCGGAAGGAAAGGCAGAAGCTCGAAAAATCCAATACAAAGCAATAAACTATGAAATGGCGGATGGCGTCCTGTACCGGAAGTCATTTATGGGACCATTACTACGCTGTGTTGACAAAACAGATGCGCAATATCTGGTCAGAGAAATCCATGAAGGTTTATGCGGAATACACTCACGACCGCGCATGGTTGTGGCAAAAATAATGAATGCGGGATACTACTGGCCCGGAATGCATGTGGATGCAGTAGACTTATTACGGCGATGCACAGCCTGTCAACGCCACGCGCCAAAAACACTCCGACCAAAGAACCCGCTCGTACCGGTCACCTCCGCCTGGCCTTTTCAACAATGGGGCATCGATCTCGTTGGTCCATTCCCTGACGCGCCAGGCGCAGTAAAATTCATCATCGTAGCGGTCAACTATTTCACAAAATGGGTCGAAGCTAAGGCACTAGCCTCAACAACAGCAATGGTAATTCGCAAATTTATATGGGAACATATTATTTGCAGATTCGGATTACCATTGCGCATCATCTCCGACAATGGCACCAACTTCGCCTCAGATGACCTTCAAAAATGGTTCAAAGAAATGAAGATCGAGCATAACTTTGCCTTCGTAGCGCATCCACAAGCAAATGGCCAAGTAGAAAGCGTAAACAAACAGATTGTCGATGGCATAAAAGCGCGACTTGGGACAGCGCGCAGAGGATGGGTTGATGAACTCCCCAGGATCTTATGGGCGCACCGCACCTTGCCAAAAACCCGCATGGGAGAGACTCCATTCAGCCTGGTATATGGGTCCGAAGCAGTAATCCCAGCCGAAATCGGTCTCCCATCACCACGCATGCTAGCCATGGAAAAACAAAACAATGAGCAAGAGCGAAGATTGGATTTAGACCTTCTTGAAGAAAGGCGCGAAAACGCCGCCATTACAGAAGCAAGGTACAAATCCAAACTCGAAAAATACTACAATGCGTGCGTCCGCGTATGCACATTTGTCCCTGGTGATTTCGTCTTGCGTGACAATGAAGCTTCCAATGCGGAGAAACCAGGCAAATTAGCACCAAAATGGGAAGGACCATACATCGTCAATGAGGTCCTGGGCAAAGGGGCGTATACCCTAAAAAGACTTGATGGGACACTAGTTCCCCGCACCTGGAACGCGCAGCAGCTGCGCAGGTGTTATATGTAAGCCAAAAAGATGAAACTACACATTCAATGTATTTTTCTATTATACTTTGTATTAGTGGCTTTACGCCATCATCAATACAAACATCATCCTTCCGCATGTTACTGTTTATTACAAATTGCATATAATTCTTTTGGTTTACGCGAAAACAATATGGTAGACATTGTACACCTCATTAACAGTCTAAAGATGGCAAAACTTACACGCCTTTCTAGACAAACGTTCACACATGAGCACAATACCATTCTCATTCGCTCTACATACTAAAAGCAATTAAACACATGCAACATATTGTAATTTAAACCAGAAACTTACATGCACAACAGTGCATCAAAATATACACATCATCAAAAATCAGTATGAACAACCATTCACAACGGACACGACAGTGATCTTCAAAAAGTTTTGGTAACAAAGACCAAACATAAACATCAAAAAAAGGGGGAAAATGCACAGTTCCCAAACCTAATCAATAGTAGCATCCTCATCAACAGCCGGCATATCACCAACTCGACGATTCTGCCGACGACGGTATACCAGCTCGCATCCACCAGGTTGGAGCATTGGGAAACGAACCATCAAGGCCTCAACGGACAATACACTGGTTTCTTCTTCAGCAATCTCCGGTGGACAGACTTCAGAATTAGCCCCCGTCACTACGGGATGAACAGAAGAAACTAGCTCCCGGCTCCGGTAACTGTTAGCGGTGGTGAATTAGCAAGAAGTAAGAGACTCTCCGTAGCCTCAAAGAGTTCAATCGTGCACCACTAAGACGGTTATAACCGTCTGGACACGTGTCAGCACCTGAGACGTCCCTGAAATCACAATGACATCATGTAATTGGAGAGTAATCTCCACTTGATCACTTTCCACGTGGCATATCCCCAGCCATAGATCTACACAGCGATCCGTGTGCACTCACGTCGGATCAAGAAGCTTAAACGGAAGGAAATGTAACCGCTCACGGCGTTAGCATCTTCCGTTAACTTTCACTAATAGGTTTTCCCGCCCAAAGGCTCCCGGTTATAAATATGAAAGCAATTCAGGTATGAAATTCAAGTGACAGACACTTCTCAAATACATCTTCTTCTTCATAACCCATACTTATTCTCACACCGGAGTCGGGTCAAGGAGAGAACCCCTTTCTCCCCTTGGCGAGGCTAACGGTGCTTCTTTTTGAAGAGTTATCGGAGAAGGAGATCAGTTGTAATCGAATCAAACGAGAGAGAACAACCACTTTATGCAGATTCAAACCCCCTAGATAATTGATTCCGGTCAATTCATCTAGTGTTTCTTCAACAGTTTAAAGGGTTAAAAGGTAAAAGGGTTTGGAATTGACCAACTGTCTTGAACAACAAAAAGCATGAGACAGTGTCTGGTCACATCAAACTTTATGTGTGAACTCCCTCACTCAGTCGCAAAAGGAGCATGTGGGAAGACACATCTTTTTACACGCTGGTTTGAAGCCTTTAACCTACCAAAACGGGCAAGCCCTCCACTGTAATCATGGATCACTAGTCAAAGGTTTCTTCTTATAGTTGGCCCTTCTAATAAATGACAACACATTGTCATTCAGTTGGCGATTTCAAAAACCTCACTTCTTCACTCTTGAACTTGTTTCTTGCATGTTTTATTCTTCACTCACTTTAACACTATCACATTGTGAACAAACATTCTGGGTTGAATATTCTTCGATCCAGAATTCAAAGCAAGCAATAACAAAGTGATCCAACCCTACGTATTGCATACGTGGGGGGACCCCACGACCTGCGTTAGGCAAATCAAAACCCTTGAACTATTTTGCCTAACCAGTCTAGTCACTATCCTTGGTCTTATATTCTCGTGCAGTTCTTTCAGACATCTTTAATTACTCGTCCCACGCATCAGATGTCGTCCCATAAGCCAATTGGCGAATTGCCGCTGTGCATTTATGTAAGGTGGTGAAACCCCTTTTACCTCTAGCATCGAACCGTAATGTAAAAAAGGGGGGTTAATCCTTGATACATCATCCGATATCCATAAGAACAATCGGCTACTCATTTGGAAGCGACGTCTAAACATCGCGTCCGTGTACAACGGTTCGTCAGCAAAGTAATCAACCACTAATCTAGCGCAGGCTTCTATACGTACATAATAACAACATAAAAAATAATTACTACACAAAAATATAATAAAGGCATACGAATATAATAACGATATAGAAATAAATACAAGTATAAACTAACCTTCTCGGTCTCCGTTTCTTGCCTATTCCGCGGCTGTGATGTGATTTCTTCTTCTCCTTCCTCATCAATGATCATCTACGCCACCTGCATTATGACGTTTACAAAAAAACTGATCTCCTTCCCCAAAGATGACGAACACCACGAAGATAAACACATTGTGTCTTTTTTTTTGGGAGAGAGGTTGAAATTTTATAAAATTACGAGAAGTTTTTTTTTTTTTTTTTTAAAGTTGAGAATTTATGAAAGTAGGAGAGAGTTTGGTTGTGATTGGGTTAAGTAGGGGAGATTGTTTATTTATATTGAAAATAATATTTTTTTTATTGATCATAGCCGTTAAAAAAGCATGATTTTGTTGATTCATAGATGATATCCTCCCAAGTGTTTTCATCACAAAACCGCTTTTTGAGTTTTGAAGAATCATCATCATATAAAAATGTCGCTTCCCCACAATTAGTCCCACCAATTAATTTAGTTTATTAGTTTGATTGTCTTTGGCTTTAATCATTTAACAATTTTTTAGCCCTTTATCTTTATGTATTCTTTTAACAATGAATTACAATCATTATTCATCACAACCGAGTATTCCAATTTATCTAGAATTAGATCAAATACAAAGGCTCCTAATTGTAAGAAGGGTACAAAGTCTCCCAAAAAACACACTACAAAAAAAATAAAAAATTAAACATCCACTGTCACACCCCAACCGATGGCGGAAACATCGGGGCGTGGCACTGAGCGAAACAGATTGTCAAGAAGTTTCCGTAACAACTATAATTACCAATTATTTAAAGCAACATGTCCCATACCATGTCATAAAAGATAACATAATTATTACAGGCAAGATCTAGTCAAATTGTTCTGTTCCGACAACTCAGATTTTTTATTACAAACAATTGTTTATTGTTGACCTAGGTCTTTCCTAGCCTCGATTTCACAGCAAGCTAAGCAAATAAGCGCCCTAAGCACCTGTCACATACGTTAAAGTAAAGGTCAATACACATAGTGTAAGGGTGAGCATACAAGTTTAATAGATATAATAGAGTTCGAAATTGTTACGCATAACCAGCACGTACACAGTGTAAAATGAGGCATGTTAGTTATCAACATGAACCTATCGATACCAATGACTGCGAGTTGACTGCCCAAGGCAGTTCGTAATACACACTCACCACTGTGAGCCATGTAACAAATTGTCCTTAACAACCCCTGAGTGAACAGGTGCTGAGTCCAAACAAATAGTACTATCGTTGCTAAGGCAGGTAGACAGCATTCCATGTGTAAACATAACAAACAAGCATTCATTAAGTCACGTATAACATGCAGTAACGGTTAGCGTTAAAGTATTGCGTAGTGTGTTCGATGTGATTTAGAATAAGTAACGTATGTAACACCCAAAAGTGTGTAAAGCAAAAAGGGATCGAGTATACTCACAGCGATTGGTGGATTGAAGGGAGCGCTAGAGAGTAGGGTTAGCCTGATCAGAACGATAGCATAACGATAAGCGACGCGTAAAACGGTGCAGAGTGTAAGTGGGTCGGACCGCAGTTCGATCGGATGGTAGTCCGGTCGGATAGCCGGTCGTTCGGGTGACAGTCCGCTCGGATGGTCATCCGAACGGGTGACCTTTCGAGTGGATTGTTACTTCCTTTGGGGAGGATGTGTTTGTGTATGATGGCTTGTCTTTTGAAGTTTTTGTTATAGCATTTTGAAAACAGAGGAGTACCTCTACCTTTCAGGTCGGTCGATCGGACGGTAGTCCGATCGGATAGCAATCCGATTAGCGAGTCTCCTCAGTTGAGAACAAATTCACAGCAGGACGGTCACTCGATCGGATGGCAATCCGATCGAGTGGCAACCCTTGTGCTTTGAACCTGTGGAAATTGTTTAAGCACGGAGGTCTGATCATTACATGGCCGAGTGGTAGTCCGATCGGGTGGTAATCCGATTGGGCAGCACTTCGTTCAATGTTTATCCCTCAAAGTTTGGAAATAGAAGTTGAGTGTGGGGACAGGGTGCAAGTCGACCGGGTGACAACCCGATCGGGTGACTATCCGATCGGACAGCAGTCCGATCGGGCGGCACTCCGTTCTGGTGTCCCGGTCGTCTTCTTCCTTGGTCATTTTGATAGTTTGTCGATTTATCGAGATGTTTTGATAACGTGTTAAGCAATAGAAACCTCGTCAATATTTGGTACTCCTGATCGGACAGGAATCACCCAAATCCGACCAGTTAACTGTTCGAGACAGTGTTCCATGTTTAACCCGAAATCGGTAGTCTCGTGGATAGAATCCAGATCTTGAACCAACACAACCACAAGAATAAGTAGAAAGTTGGTACAAGCTCCGATTCTATCGGTTTTGAGTGCATTGAGTGTAAAAGGGTTGAAAGGAAGTTAGAAAACCATCTTTCAATCCTTTTTACCTTGATTATGTTCAGATCTATGAAAGATCTTGTCAATTTATGTGGAAACCATTCAGATCCAAGTTGTTCTTGGTGGATTGAAGTCAAAACATGAGGTTCTCAAGAACACCATGATGACATCATCCTAGAACACCTCAAATCTAGTGATTTCACGGTTAAAAGTTAAGATTCAAAAGATAGAGAGGTATAGGAGTGCGTGTAGATCAAGAAAGTACAAAGATTAGGTTGAAAACTTATAAGATTTGAGAGAAATTGGAGAAAAGAAGCTTGAGTACGGCTGGTTCGAACAGAGAGATGTCACCACTCCAAAAATGGTAACAAGTGAGGTATTTATAGGGTTTCCCAAAGTGGAAAGAGCTGGACGATCGAGTGGCAGCCTGATCGAATGGCTGGCCGATCGAGCGGCAGCTCGATCGAACGGCTGGTCGATCGCCTGGTCACTTGGTCGATTAGCCACTTGGTTCGAGTGTTCGGTGCGACGAGTTTTGCCGTTTCGATTGCGAATGCGAGCGTTGCGATGCGATAGAGATTCCTATTCAAATTACTTTTAATCCCAACTACTATATCAACATACAAGCATCCTTATTTCGTATTCGTTTAGCGTTTGCGATTCGATTGCGATTGACTTTCGATTGCATTTCGATTAATCACCACACATAACATAATTAAACATGCACAAGTAACACATAAGGCACACACACACATTAAACCATATCAAAAATGCATAATTCGAATTGCGAGTGCGATTGTGATAGCGATAGAGCGATAGAACATGCGATAAATATCGAATAAACCTCGATTATTAATAAGTACTCCACATAATACAACTAACGTAAGACATAAAATAGACTATCTACAAGTTAAAGAAGTCAAAACAGGAATTGAGCAAGGAGCGACAGATCGCAATTAGCAATCTTGTCTTCCTTTGACTTCAATCTTGACTTTGACTTTGACTTTCAAAACACGGGGTGTCACAGCCTCCCCTAGTTGAGGGAATTTCGTCCCGAAATTATGCCAAAGCCGTAACAAACAACTGCGGGTACTTCACCTTCATGTCGCTTTCGAGTTCCCATGTGAACTCTGCGCCTCGTTTGCCTTCCCATCGGACTTTCACAATAGGAATGCGCGAGCGTCAGAGCTGCTTGATTTGGCGATCCATGATTTCGACAGGCTTCTCCACGAAGTGTAGTGTTTTGTTTATTTGGAGGTCATCAAGAGGTACAATTAAATCATGTTCAGCCAGGCACTTTTGGAGGTTCGAAACATGGAAAGTCGGGTGAACGTTACTAAGTTCCTCCGATAGTTTGAGTCTGTAGGCGACTTTTCCGGTTCTTTCTAGAATCTTAAAAGGTCCAACATATCGAGGCGCTAGTTTCCCTTTCTTGCCGAATCTGACCACACCCTTCCAAGGTGATACCTTTAGGAGTACGTAGTCGCCAACGTCAAATTCAAGGGGCTTGCGTCGTCTATCGGCGTAACTTTTCTGTCGACTCTGAGCTTTCAGCAGGTTGTCTCGAATTTGGAGGACTTTGTCAGTCGTTTCTTGTAGTAGCTCAGGACCGGTTAATTGCGAGTGCCCGATCTCGTGCCATACAATAAGCGATCGACACTTTCTTCCGTATAAAGCCTCAAACGGTGCCATTTGAATGCTGGAATGATAACTGTTGTTATACGAGAATTTGACAAACGGCAGGTAAGTGTCCTAATTACCACCGAAATCTATGACACACGAACGGAGCATGTCTTCAAGAGTACGGATCGTTCTCTCAGTCTGACCGTCGGTTTGAGGGTGGAATGCGGTACTTAGATTAAGCGTAGTACCGAGAGCCGTTTGAAACGTTTCCCACAGTCGCGAGGTAAACCGAGCATCACACTCAGAAATGATGTCACGAGGCGTCCCATGTCGAGAAATGATCTCATTGGTGTAGATTCGGGCTAATCGTTCTACCTTGTAGTCTTCCCGTATTGGTAGGAAATGAGCTGATTTGGTCAAACGGTGAACAACAACCCAGATGCTGTCGTGACCTGATGGCGTGCGCGGGAGTTTCGTTATGAAGTCCATAGCTATACTCTCCCACTTCCACATAGTGATCGGGGGTTGTTCGAGTAAGCCAGAGGGTCTTTGGTGTTCACCCTTGACTTTTGAGCAAGTCAGGCATTTCCCAACGTAGAGAGCGATATCTCTTTTCATGCCCGGCCACCACTACTTGTAGCGAAGGTCCTGGTACATTTTATCGGCACCAGGATGAATAGAATACCTAGATTTGTGGGCTTCGTCCATCAATATCTGTCGTAAATTGGTCCGCTTAGGGATCCATATTCGGTCCAGAAAGTGGAATATCCCATTCGATTTATTCACAAGCTGGGCTCCATCGTGGTAGATTCTTTCCTTCTTCAAGGTGCGCTCATTAAAACAAGCATGTTGGGCTTCGCGGATGAGGGTTTCGAGATCGTATTGAGCTTGGGTATTACGAATGCTGAGCAGATAACTCCGTCTGCTGAGTGCGTCAGCTACGACATTTGCTTTGCCAGGATGATAACGAATCTCACAGTCATAATCATTGAGAAGTTCGACCCATCGGCGTTGACGCATATTAAGTTCTTTCTGATCAAAGATATGTTGTAGGCTCCTATGATCGGTGAAGATCGTACACTTGGTACCATACAGGTAGTGTCGCCAAATCTTTAACTCAAAAACAACTGCTCCTAGCTTGAGATCATGGGTTGTATAGTTCTTCTCGTGGATTTTGAGCTGACGAGATGTGTAAGCAATGACCTTGTCCCGTTGCATGAGGACACAACCGAGACCAAGGTTCGAGGCATCACAATAGACAATAAAGTCATCGTTTCCGTCGGGTAAAGTGAGAACAGGAGCATTGCAAAGCATGTGCTTGAGGGTTTGGAAAGCAGACTCTTGTTCAGTTCCCCAAACAAAAGGCTTGTCTTTGTGCGTGAGAGCGGTAAGCGGCACAACGATCTTTGAGAATCCTTCGATGAATCGGCGATAATAGCCCGCTAATCCGAGAAAAGAGCGGACTTCAGACGGGTTCTTAGGTGTAATCCAACTCTTAACTGCTTCAATCTTCGCTGGATCGACGTGAATACCTTGACTATTGACAATGTGACCGAGGAATTGAACCTCCTTCAACCAAAATTCGCACTTGGAGAACTTGGCTTAGAGTCGATTCCCTTGGAGTAGCTCGAGAACCAAACGTAGATGTTGCGCGTGTTCGGCTTTCGACTTGGAATAGATCAAGACATCATCGATGAACACGATGACGAAGCGGTCGAGATAAGGTTTACACACGCGATTCATCAGATCCATGAAAACCGCGGGTGCGTTGGTTAAACCAAAAGGCATAACAACTAACTCATAGTGGCCGTATCGAGTGCAAAAAGCGGTTTTGGGTATATCTTCCTCTTGAATGCGTAACTGATGATAGCCTGTGCGTAGATCGATCTTGGAGAAACATGTGGCACCTTGTAGCTGATCAAACAAATCGTCAATGCGAGGCAGGGGATAGCGATTCTTGATAGTCAACTTATTCAACTCCCGGTAGTCGATGCACATCCGAAACGACCCATCCTTCTTTTTGACGAAAAGGACTGGTGTGCCCCATGGAGAGGTGCTCGGGCGAATGAAGCCTTTATCAAGTAGTTCTTGGAGCTGACTTGAGAGTTCACGCATTTCGGATGGAGCGATTCGGTAGGGAGCTTTGGCAACAGGGTTTGCTCCAGGAATGAGGTCGATACGAAAGTCGATATCACGACTTGGCGGTAGTCCGGGAAGATCATCAGGAAATACATTCGGAAATTCGCGCACAACAGGAACATCATTCACACCAGGATTACCTTTCTTTTCCTTCTCCGCTACTACAATGTTAGCCAAGAAAGCTCTGTATTCCTTGTGGAGATACTTGCTAGCTTGGACACATGACATGAGCTTGAGACCTTTCGAAGCAGTTTCGCCATAAACACACAATATATCACCATTCGCGAGCAAGAATCGAATCATCTTATCGAAGCACACAAATTCAGCATGGTTTTCACGAAGAAAGTCCATGCCTACTATGACGTCAAAACTTCTGAGTTGCATCGGGATAAGGTCGATTGGGAAGATGTGATTGTTGAGCTCAAGAGTATAATCATAGAGAACAGAATCGACGGCGACAGTTCTTCCGGTGGCGACTTCGACATCGAACGTCGATGGGAGATAGGAGCGCTTACGACTAAGGAGCTTCTCGAATTCAAATGACACAAAATAGTTATCGGCTCCAGTATCAAACAAACACGAAGCATAAATACCATTCACAAGGAACGTACCATTGACCATGTTGTTGTCAGCCTGGGCTTGACGCACATTGATGTTGAAAGTTCTGGCGCGGGCGGCTTGTTGTTGTTGAGGCTGTTGCTGTTGTTGCTGAGGGTGCTGCTGCTAGGGCTCTTGTTTCACAACCCTGTTCGGGCTCATGTTTGCGAAGTGGTTGGGACCGCCACACGTGAAGGCGTTGACCGCGGGTGCCTGAGCCGCTTGTTGGCCTTGAGGAGCTGGAAGCAGAGCTTGATGAGCAATGGCTTGAGTTGGTGCTTAACGGGGACCAGTACGACAGTTAGCAGTGAAGTGGCCGTACATATTGCAGTGCACACAAAATCGGCAGGCGATACCCACCGAGTGATGATAAGTAAATGTCGGGCAGGCAGGGTGGGGTCCAGTGTATGCACGCTTTGCAGGCGGTGCATAGATAAATGGTGCTGGTTGATGTCGAGATTGCTGCTGAGCCGGTACGGCTTGAAGTGGAGCAGCAGAGGTAGTGACAGCACAGTTCTTGTTGCTAGAGCTGCTGTTGTTGTTCTTCTTCTTGCGGCGTGAGGATTTTGATGATTGAGCGGCGGCGGTTTCAGTGGGTGGTGCGGCGGTAGCTTGATGCAAGTTCTTCGAAGCTTTATCCTAAAAACCAGCTTTTACTCGCTTGTCGTTGATTTCAGCGGCAAGCAAGTAAGTGTCTTCGATTGTTGCTGGCTTTGCGGCATGCACAAAATCTGCAACACAGTCTGGCAAAGCTCGAATGTACTTCTTGATTGTCATCTCGGGCGTCTTCACTTAATCGGGACAGATGATACTGAGCTGCTTAAAACGAGCAGTCAGAGCTGCGTTATCTCCATCCTTCTGCTTGATATGCCAGAATTCATCCTCCAGCTTTTGGTGTCACGGCCCCCGACCCGGTTTGACCCGTTTCAGGAGCCGCGGGACAGAAATCCCGTGGTATTTAATTAATTGAGTTTAACAGCGGAAGTTTATTATCCGGATCTTTTTAAAACTGCAATATTTCCCGATTATTTTATTTCACAACTCGGGATAAAACCCCGGTAATTTACAATCATTTGATTTCACGAAGAAATCTTTTATTTTACAAAACATGTTTCTTTATTTTATACTGAGCCACTTCCTTAAGCTTGTAGTGCTTCTCGGCACTTTTCCTGGATCATAACAGATCACCTGAAACATGTTTGAAAAAGGTTTTGTCAGCGGGAAATACTGAGTGAATCATTCTATTTATATAAAATGATGCATGGTTATTAATTACAGCATAAGAGCGATTACAATGGCTTCTATCTTATTTTTATCTGGCGCCGTGTCACAATGGTGACATGTCACAATGGTGACGATGGTCATACCACTATGAGGTCAATGAACCTAAATAGTGAAGATTATCCCTAGTAGGTCAATGAACCTAACTGGGAGAAAATTAGTAATGTGCACAAGACCCCACTAGCCAGTGATTCAAGATATCCACGACTTAGTCCCTATAATTATAACTTTTGAAAATAATTTGAGGTATTGTAAAATAGTTGATAAAAAGAGAATGACTCACATTGCAGATTTAATTTTGAGCAGAGTCTAGCCTACTGATTAGCCTTTTAACCTAAATTAATAACAGGCACACAATTTGGTCAGTAACTTAATACAGCATTTACGATAACTCACGAGATTAAAACCTTCACAACGAATGACAAAGTGCGATACTTAAACATCCATCGATTTAACGACGAATGACAAAGCATAAACCCTAATGTGGGCAGCACTTAAACATCCATTGGATAGTTTAATCGATCGGACATTGAATCGTAGCAGCGATCGAGTTATTACCCTGTATTGCGGCGTCGATTAGTGCTTCGTGTGTGTTAATTGTGGTAAACAGAACGTAACTTGGTGCCTGTAGCAAGAATTTACGTCGTTTTAACTCCTGAATTCAAGTCCCAAGGCCCTCTATTTATACACGAAATTTGCTTAGCTTACGGACCGTAAGCCTCATAACGTTACGGTCCGTAAGGGTCGAAAATAGGTTATAGGGTAGCCACGTGTGGGACTAGGCCTGCTGAGTTGACAGATTCGAAAATTTCTTTTTTGACAACGAGATTTGAAGATAATCGTAACTAGGGTTTACCCCCCCCCCCCTGAGTTTTAGGGGCTCTGATCCTGATTCCGATTGTTCTGAAAATTTTAGGGTTTGCGCAGAATCACTTGGGTGTCTCAATTAGGGTTTCCTATTGGATAAAATAATAAAATAAATAGGACTTTTAATGAGAGTTGTTACATTCTCCCCACCTTAATAAAAATCTCGTCCTCGAGATTTACTGGAATAATTGAGGATACTTTCGCTTCTTTTCTGATTCCAGTTCCCAAGTGTATTCGGGTCCTATCTTTGAATCCCACTTTACTTGAACTAACACTAATCGTTTGTGTTTTGAGAAATTTGATCTTTCTATCTTCCATCTGAAGAGGTTTCTCTACAAATTTTTAATTTTTCGTTTACCTTTATATCTTGGAGAGGTACTACCAAAGATTCGTCTAATAGACATTTCTTGAGATTGGATACATGAAATACATCATGTACTCCAGCTAACTCTCCTGGTAGTTGTAAACGATAAGCAACTGGTCCTATACGTTGGATCACTGTAAATGGTCCTACATACCTTGGACTTAGCTTTCCTTTCTTACCGAATCTAACAACTCCTTTCCAAGGAGATACTTTCAATAGCATTTTGTCTCCAACTTGAAACTCCGACGGCTTTCATCTATTATCTGTATAACTCTTCTGGCGATCTCTAGCCGTCTTCAGCCTTTCCTTCGTGATACTGAATATCACAGTCGTAGTCACTTAGGATTTTCATCCATCTCCTTTGCTTCATGTTTAATTCTTTTTGCCCAAATATATATCTTAAATTCTTATGATCCGTATAGACAGTAAACTTACTTCCATACCGATAATGTCTCCAAATCTTAAGGGCAAAAAATTATGGCTCCTAATTCTAAGTCATGAGTGGTATAGTTTTCTTCGTGCTTTTTCAAGTGCCTTGATGCATACGCAATTACCTTTTTGCGTTGCATTAACACACATCCAAATCCTAGCTTTGAAGCATCACCGTATACTTTAAAATCTTCTGTTCCTTCTGGTAAGGCTAGGATTGGGGCATTTGTTAATTTATGCTTTAAGATCCTAAAGGCTTCTTCTTGTTTAGGTCCCCATTCAAACTTAACTGTTTGTACAGGTTAGCTTAGTTAATGGTATAGCTATTTTGGAAAAATCCTTAATAAACCGTCTATAGTATCCGGCTAAACCTACAAAACTCCTAATTTCCATTGCGGATTGCGGAACCTTCCATTTGGTAATTACTGCTATCTTATCAGGATCTACGTGAATACCTTCATGATTCACCATATGACCTAGAAATTGCACTTCAGGCAGCCAAAATTCACACTTCGAGAATTTGGCGTAAAGCTTCTCTTTTCTTAACAAAGTTAAGAGTGCATGCAAGTGCTGAAAATGTTATTCCTGACTTTTGGAATAAATAAGTATATCGTCGATGAAGACAATTACAAATTTATCCAGATATGGTTTACAGATCCTATTCATCATGTCCATGAATGCTGCAGGTGCATTCGTTAATCCGAAGGGCATGATTGTAAACTTGTAATGACCATACCTAGTTCTGAAAACAGTTTTAGGTATGTCTTCCTCTTGTACTTTCAATTGATGATATCCGGAACGTAAGTCGATCTTAGAAAATATCTACCTCCCTGTCTGGTGGTAACCCTGGTAACTCTTCTGGGAATACATCTGGGTATTCTGAAACTACAGAAATTTCCTTAAGTTCTTTATCTTTAGTATTAATAATTACTGAAATCATATATACTATTCCTTGCTTTCGTTCATAATTAGCAACTTTCATTACTGATATGAACTTTATGGGTTTACATGGCTTATCTCCTGTAATCATTATTACTTCTCCAGTGGTGCACAAATTTCTATGGAATTCTTATCACAGATAATTCGAGCATGGTTGTTTACTAACCAATCCATTCCTAACACAACATCGAGTTCAACTAATTTCATAGATAATAGGGTTGCAGAAAATTTATGACTTAAAAGTTCTATTTCTACGTTTTGCAGAACCTTATTTATTTTAACTGAATTCCCATCTGCCGTTTCTACTGTAGAAATTTGCCTAAGTTTGGTCAATAGTAAGTTAAGAGCTTGACAGAATGAAGTATTTATAAAACTTTGGTTTGCACCAGAGTCAAATAATACTTTTGCGTAAATGTTGTGAACTAAGAACGTACCAGCTATCACATCTGGAATGAGTTCTGCTTCCTGAGCAGTCAGTTGGAAGGCTCTTACATTCCTTTTTGCTCCTTCTGCAGGTTTGGCTTTATTGTCAGATGGTTTGTTCAGTTTTGGACAATCTGGCCTAAGATGTCCAGCTTCTCCACAGTTGTAGCAGACTGAAAATTTCTTCCTCCTGCAGTCTTCTTCTTGATGCCCCGGAATTTTGCAAAAATTGCAATATCCTTTGCATCTTCCAAAATGCTTCCTTTTGCAAGAATTGCAAAATGGGCTAGTGGAAGATTGCCCATTCACTCTTCTCTTGAAATTGTTATGGTTACCCGGACGGAATCCTTGGGTAATCTTTTGGGCTACTTCATTCCTTCTATTTTCTTTTCTTGTCCGTACTAGTTCGTCAGTCAGAGTATTGGCTAAATCCACCGCATCATCAATCGTGCGAGGTTTCGCAGCCTTGACGATATTACGGATTTCGGCAGTCAATCCCCAAATATAACGAGAAATAGGTATCGGCTCTGGCGAAGCCAGGGTTGGTACCACTCGAGCATACTCGAAGAATGTCGAAGTATACCCTCGACATTCTACATCCACCATCCGGTGGGTTAGAAACTTATTTGTCATTTGTTCCTTTTCATACTCGGGACAGAAGTTTCTTTCTACAAAGCTCTTAAATTCTTCCCAGTTCATAGCATACGCCATTCTTCTTCCTTTTGCTTGTAAGACCGTATTCCACCATTCTAGTGCCCCTTCTTGGAAAAGGTTTGACGCGTACATGACCTGATCATCCTGAGCACATTTACTTATGGAAATTACTGCCTCGGTTTTCTCTAACCAACGCAGTGCCGTAGTTGCTCCTTCATTGCCTGCAAACTCAGTGGGTTTACAAGCAAGAAATTCTTTGTAAGTGCAACCAGGCGTTGCAACTTTCATTTTCTTAGGGGGAGGAGCTTGCCGTGGTTCATTCTCATGATTAGTATGATTATTGCCTCCGTTTACGCTATTACTGAAGTTATCTTCAGAAATACGTTTGCTAGAAACGATTTGTTGCGGTTCGATTGGATTTTTAACAGCAGCAACGATTGCTGGAATAGCGTTGGCTATCCCTTGAGCAACTATTTCTGGAATAGCGTTGGCTATCCCTTGAGCAACGATATTTTCTATATCCTGCCTAGTCATATATTGATCCCCCGGTTGTTGCTTAGATTGATTAACCTCATTAACTGGTTCATTATTCGCGTTTTCCATCTGATAATTAATATATATATATATTTTATTAGTATCAAATAAATAACAATTACACAATACAATTATACAGAGTTCATAACACCAATATAGCCAAAACTATCGATTTCTCGATTTCCATTTATATTTAATAGTATGCATCAATACACACTATTATCTTACAGAGTTTTATTGGTAGTTATTTTACAGACTGATTTTTACTATTACTATTACACAATCACAGTTCCATAATCCCCTATCCTTTGTCATATGATATTCTAGTAATGGCGTTCCCTCTCATCGTATTTCCAGGAGATCTGTCCCCCAATCTCTTGGATCCTATTCCCAGCATCCATTAGTTCTTCGCTAAAGTGGCGGAGTTCAGCCATATTCTCGTTACTCATTGGTGGATTTGGTAAAGGTTCTGGATCACACTGAGGAAAAAGCTTATAGGGATTGTTTTGGAGCTGTATTTCATTAGTCAACCATTCGTCTATTCCTAAAGGTTGCGAGTGGATTGAAGGGTTTGGAATAGCTGGTTCTAAGTTCATTGGTAGTTGTGTTTCAAAAGAGTGAATAAAAACATTTTCATTAACAGGCTTAATAGTATTATAGCTTGCCAATATAAAATCTAGCTCTTCCTGAGATGGTAACCCCTCAATTTGCCTAGAGCTTTCCCCAATTTCCATTTTCTTAGGCTTCGGTTTCTTGAGAGGTAAAGCGTTGAATTCTATAGGTTCTTCTATGTCTGGTATATACCTATTGAAATCTCTGGAAACCTCTATTCTAACCGGAGAGAGATTTAAATTCTGAAGGGCGTCAGACAAGTCACTCATGCTGTTATGCAAAATACACACCATTACTAATTATAACAAAATTTTTATAGAAAACCTTTAAATATTATTCCAGACTGTGTAACTACAAAACAACTGAAAATTAAAACACACTAGGTTTTATTTGTAAATTTATTTATTTACTGAATAAGGTTTCTAGACTGTAGATAATAAAGGTGCTAAACTTGGGTCAAATTATTTAAGGATTTGCATTAATTGCTACATTGGCTAGTATATAAAGATCTGCCCATACTGTACATAATTAGTCAGATAATAAAACACATAATCACAAAATAGCAATTAATAAAAATTAAGTATTTTCTAAATACTTAATTGGCTTAAATCAGTGGCTCGATCAGTGGCTCTGATACCACCTTTTTCTGTCACGGCCCCGACCCGGTTTGACCCGTCTCAGGAGCCGCGGGACAAAAATCCCGTGGTATTTAATTAATTGAGTTTAACAGCGGAATTTTATTATCAGGATCTTTTTAAAACTGCAATATTTCCCTATTATTTTATTTCACAACTCGGGATAAAACCCTGGTAATTTACAATCATTTGATTTCACGAAGAAATCTTTTATTTTACAAAACATGTTTCTTTATTTTATACTGAGCCACTTCCTTAAGCTTGTAGTGCTTCTCGGCACTTTTCCTGGATCATAACAGATCACCTGAAACATGTTTGAAAAAGGTTTTGTCAGCGGGAAATACTGAGTGAATCATTCTATTTATATAAAATGATGCATAGTTATTAATTACAGCATAAGAGCGATTACAATGGCTTCTATCTTATTTTTATCTGGCGCCGTGTCACAATGGTGACATGTCACAATGGTGACATGTCACAATGGTGACGATGCTCATACCTCTATGAGGTCAATGAACCTAAATAGTGATGATTATCCCTAGTAGGTCAATGAACCTAACTGGGAGAAAATTAGTAATGTGCACAATACCCCACTAGCCAGTGATTCAAGATATCCACGACTTAGTCCCTGTAATTATAACTTTTGAAAATAATTTGAGGTATTGTAAAATAGTTGATAAAAAGAGAATGACTCACATTGCAGATTTAATTTTGAGCAGAGTCTAGCCTACTGATTAGCCTTTTAACCTAAATTAATAACAGGCACACAATTTGGTCAGTAACTTAATACAGCATTTACGATAACTCACGAGATTAAAACCTTCACAACGAATGACAAAGTGCGATACATAAACATCCATCGATTTAACGACGAATGACAAAGCATAAACCCTAATGTGGGCAGCACTTAAACATCCATTGGATAGTTTAATCGATCGGACATTGAATCGTAGCAGCGATCGAGTTATTACCCTGTATTGCGGCTTCGATTAGTGATCCGTGTGTGTTAATTGTGGTAAACAGAACGTAACTCAGTGCCTGTAGCGATAATTTACGTCGTTTTAACTCCTGAATTCAAGTCCCAAGGCCCTTTATTTATACACGAAATTTGCTTAGCTTACGGACCGTAAGCCTCATAACGTTACGGTCCGTAAGGGTCGAAAATAGGTTATAGGGTAGCCACGTGTGGGACTAGGCCTGCTGAGTTGACAGATTCGAAAATTTCAATTTTGACAACGAGATTTGAAGATAATCGTAACTAGGGTTTACCCCCCCCCCCCCTGAGTTTTAGGGGCCCTGATCCTGATTCCGATTGTTCTGAAAATTTTAGGGTTTGCGCAGAATCACTTGGGTGTCTCAATTAGGGTTTCCTATTGGATAAAATAATAAAATAAATAGGACTTTTAATGAGAGTTGTTACATTTGGCGTTCATGGGGAGCGCAGAATTCATCCATCATTATGGCCTTCAGCTCTTCCCACGTCAGCTCATAGGCTGCGTCATTTCCGCGTTTGTTTCTCTCGGCCATCCACCAGTCTAGTGCACGGGACTGGAAGACGCCGGTAGCGTTTAGAGTGCGGAGATTTTCAGGACATCCACTCTGGCGTAGAGTGACTTCGACAGAATCAAACCATTGAAACATAGCCGTTGGGCCATCCTCGCCAGTAAATTCCTTTGGACCACAGGCTTTGAACTGCTTGAAGCTGAAAGTAGTCTTGGGAGCAGCTTTATGAGCTTCGGTTCTGGACTCCTCGGATGATTTGCTCACATTCTCGTATATTTCACTCACGATCTGAGGAACCACCTTTGTTACTTTCTTAGCGACGAGAGCAGCAAGGCGTTTGTCTCTCTGTTCCTGGCGAGTGACTCATGGGTGACGGGGTCCAGATGATGGTCCAGTTGACATTGTCTGCAACAGACATCGTCATGGGTCTCAGACACAGTACAATCGGATCTCACCTCACACGTCTAGTACTACTAAAGCTCAGGAATACGACCATGTATCACATAAACACATAGGCACATAATCACAGATTCATATAAACACAGAAGCACATAAGCACATAAGGCACATAATCACAGAAGCACATAAGCACATAATCTCAAGAGGCAATCAGAATACAGAAACCTATTATTCAGGGTTCGCGAGCGTTCGAGTATAGCGGTCGCGATCAACATATCGAGTAGTATTGCATAAGCGAATAACATAGCACTAAATCATGGCGTAAATTCGTTCCTCATGTAGTAGCGATTTGTCAGCGTTTTGAGGTAGATAAGCAGTGCGAGTTGTGTGTGTCGATCAAGCGATAGCAAAAATCGATTAAGTCTCCAAAATTAAACATATAGCAGGTAAATACACACATAAAATCGACGAGCATCAGAGTCAGCAGTTTCGGGCTCAGAATCGAAACACATAAAAATCAAGAAATGGATTGTCTCAGGCTCGATAGACATTGACTACCCAAAGTGATTCGACTATTCACAAGGACTTGTTGTACACAGTTTGACCTTTAGGACTGTGCTTTTGCCTCGAATCTGGGCGATCGGCACGCATCCTTCCAGTCATATCGTGACTTTAAGTCATTGGAGTCCGTCGAGACTTTGGTGAGAGTTTTGTAAACCCAAGTAAAATCTGGTGTTTTCTAAACTCTGATATTTTTCCTAACTCACGGTCCTGACGAAATTTCCGCTGCAATATTTTTCAAAATAATCACCGGTACCACTTGGCTGTTCACGGCTTCCGATTCCGTCCAGGGTGGGTCGGGGGTCGTGACAACCTTTCACAGCTACCTTTGGCTGGTGTTTTTTAAGATGATTATATATGGGTATAATAATTATTCATGAAATTGTTGTAATCTCAGTTCACTTTCATGTCATTATAGGTTGAAGTTTAGCTGTTTAGTCGAGAGGGAGGGAGAGTTAATACAAGAAAAGGCTTCCAGTTAAAAAACTTTGCAATTTTATTTTCTGCAGCAGGTTTGTGGAGTTGGGTAAGTGGGACCTCTGATTCTATTTTTTTTTTCAGTTAGCGTATCAAATTTTTGGCAATTTTTTTCTTTTTTTCATATGATTCTAATCACATTAATCGTCTTTTTTTTCCTTCTCAGATCCAATAATCACATTCTACAGCAAACAAGAAAGAGATAGATCGTATTCAGTTGCAAATCCGTCTTCGATGATGGCGCTGATGTATGTTTTATCCCTAATTTCTGTTACATTTCGTTATTAATTTGTGTGAGTTTATTGTTGTTAGTTTATGTTGTGTGATGAATTAGGGTTATTTGTTTGATGCACATGTTTATGCTTTTGTAGACTTCTAATAATGTCTGAAATTGAAATAAATGTTTTGTGTGATGAATTAGGGTTATTTGTTGGATGCACATGTTTATGCTTTTGTAGACTTCTAACAATGTCTAAAATTGAAATAAATGTTTAGTGTTGGCCTTTATGTTTTATTTTTTATGGGTATTTTTTTAATTTTGTGGTTTTTTTGTTATCGGCAGGTCACAAGTGATTTTGTTGCTGGATAGCTGCATTTTGTTTGCTGGATAATTGGTTAGTGGCGTACCGTTATGTCATGTCATATTTGATTTATAACTTTCATTCAGTTGATTTGCTTTACATTTTTTGCCTTCATTTTTATAGGTGTTAACTTCTTAGCAGACTGATTGGCTATGAGGCCTTTTATGTGGTTTTTTGAACATGGTCTTAATCATAAGCCCTTTTATTATATTCTTGAATATGAGGCAATTTTATTGGGTGCTTTGTTTTCTAATATTTGATTTTAGTTTATGTGCAGGGTCACCATTGAAGCCTGTACCCACAACAACCTTGCCAGAGGAATGTTAACACAATACATGTATTGTTTGTTCATGATAACTTATCATATCGAACTATTGTTTTATATTTTTTTGCTTCCTTTTATAGGTAGCATTGAAGTTTGAGCATCTTAATATTAAAGGTTGCAACTACGGACCTTCTTATGAGTGGCAAGTATACATGTATGTGTCAAACCCGAATTGTTTCAAAAGATGTTATAGGCGGTTGACTATGGTGGTGGGGTTTGGTTTAGCTAACCAATTCGGTTTGATTAAGTGGGATCACATACACATATGCATTTCTTTATTTATTTTTACTATAAAAGTGAGGTGTGGCGTGGAGGTTTTGAATGGTTTAGTATCGGAAGAAAAATTAAGTTTGGAATGGTTGAGGTTTGGAATGATGTGGCGAGTGATGTGGCCAAGGGGTACTTCTATCATTGTTGCAACAATTGGCATGTGATATTGGGAATGATACATCTAAGAAACTTGGTTGGATGATGGATGTGGTGGTGGCGATTAAACCAACTGATGGGATCATTTCAATGCATATAAGGCCCATATTTGAACAAGTGTACTTGACCAGATGAGTATTCCCACAACTTCAGCTGCTGAGCTTTCCCGTATTCGTGTGGTCATGAAACTCATAAACTCTACGTTAAGGAGTATGTAAGTAATTTTCAGAACTCTGTACCTATCTGGTTTATTTTTTCAAGAAATAGTTGGTGTTATTTGTATTATTGAAGTCAATATTATTATGGTTTAATGTTACGATTTCAGATGCTTTGTGGAAAAAATGTGGAAAATGATTTGTTTTGTAGTAAGGTCACCTGCGGCACGAATGCTTTTGGTTGGTCGTGCGGAAAGTTGGACATCAAGCAAAATATCAAAGGACATCAAGCAGCATAACAAATAATTGGGCCATTTTCATCCCTCTATGTATGGGATTAGTCATTCTATTTGGAATGTCTGTGATGCTCATTGTGAAGAAGAAAAATGTTAAGGCACAAGGTAATTTACTTTCATGAGTATCATTGATTTGTTTCTTAGGTATTGATAAGAACATAAATTGTTTTCTTAGGAAGATCCGAAGATATGATTTAAATATTTAACCATTTTCATTTTCATCCCTCGACTAGGAATAAAGATTGATGCGTTACTAATTCCATATTGTTCAACTATTAATTAAATGCATTGAACAGAATATACATTATACAACGAACTTATTTCACCTAGCTATGAAAGATTAGTATCGAGTAGACGCCAGGTGAGCTTGCTGACTCTGTTTAGGGGTGTTCTTATTTATCAGGTTTCAGGTTTTCTGGTTGGGTAGTTCGGGTTTTTGGTTGGGAAAAATTGACCCGATATCCGACCCATTTAAAGTTCGGGTTGGTCGGGTTGGGTTAGTTTGGCTCGGGTTTTTTGGTTTTCGGGTTTAGATGTAAAATGAAAAAAAAGATGTTTTCCTTTTTACAAAGTATAATCAAAATTCAGACTGCTACCAACAAAATTTCATTAAAATTCAAGCATCGTTTGACAATATGATAATTAAAAGTCTCAAAACTTAATGTTCCAGATACCATAGACTCTAAACTAAAACATATCTATAAAAAAGACAACAAATGTTTGAGGTTTTTTTTTTCAGGTTTCGTGTTTTGACGTTTTGGGGTCAGGTTTTCGCATGGAAAAAGTGACCCGATGACCAACCCATATAAGGTTTGGGTTGGTTGGGTTTCTCGGGTACTGTCTAATTCGGGTTTTGGTGGCTTCGGATTCGGGTCGGGTTTCGGATAAAAATGAACAACCCTACTCATGTATTTGGAATCTTTATATGCAAAAATGATATGATTAATGATTGATTAGTTGTTGATATATTGCCGTTTTGTGATAGTTTTAGAATAGTTGTTGATATATCACCTGCTAAAGGAGAGTCATGTGGGAAAGCCTGCAATGAAATAAGATCGGAAACAATTAAAGTTGACTTTAAAATTCTAATGTTTTTGTGCAGAAAGAGAATATGTGACTTCCAAGGTCAAATTCTAGATTTTTTTATATGGTTCAAGTCTAGGTTTGAATTCTAAATTCAACTTTTAGATTTGCACTTATATGTGGGTGGGTTGGTGAAAACCGATTCAGGCTTGAGTTATCTATGGGTCAAATGAGTTTCTGGTGCAAATGGAAGTCCCGAAAGTGTTGAGGCTCTATTGTTGCTGTGAGTACAGGGCAGCCAAAATGACACCTACTTATTCAAAAAAGACTTCAAGCTGGTTATTCCATTCTCCTTGAGGTATGATTTATACTATTTTCTTTCGGACTGGTTTTGGTTTCTCATGTGGGAATAAAAAAGTTACAATGAATGAAGAAGAAAGAAGTCGAAAAGGAGCTTTAAGTAAGGGAACAAACAAATTGGCACTATTGCATTGGCTTCATCTGCGATGACAGGTACGGTGGCGTTTACGTCTCAAGTTATTCTCACTTGAAGTTGTTTATTTGTCTTAATAGGTGAATAATCACAGTTTGCTAATCAAAGAGTCCTATTGCAATAAATGATCAGATTGGATCAAAATATATTGGACTTTATGTATCATGGAAATCTTCAATTTTGGGGAAATCTTTGACTGCTATCATTTTAAACACAAGTCTGTCATTTTGGTGGTTCTTGAAGAAATGATTATATTCAGAGATGATTTTAGGATCTGTAAGTACGTATAGCCCTAATTGCTTTGCGCAATTTATCTTTAACTTATATAACTTCCTGTAATTCTGTAGAATCTCAAAGTTTGTTGTGACTTTTACAAAATATGAGTGTTATTAAATTCATCTTATGGTTGTGCACTGAGGTAGGCCTGGCAGGAGTTGGCGATGTAAATGTACTCATTTTGTGTAGGAGAAACAAATGTTTTTCCAAGCCTGCATCAACTGTAATTAACGCATTTGTATACTTTATATGCACTCCAGGTCCTCTACTAACGACAAAGGGATTTCAGGAGTTTTTCCTTCAACACCTCTTTGGTCAATGTGTTTACATTGTTTTGAACTTTAAAACATGTATACTTTCACTCTCATGACTTGAATGATTGTTGTTCTATATCCCATCAGTATATAGAATAGCATAATTTCGTATCAAGAAGTTAACTGGATGTTTATTTTTGCAATATAGTATCAATGAGTATTCAAAATATACATATTAGTAATTTTTTAATAAGGGTATATCTGTCTTTTTATTTCATGCAAAGTAATAGACTGGTGAACACTTCATTTTGATGATATAATACTGTTTTTTTCAACATATTAAACATTCGAACTGTCCATGCTTTTTTTTACCAAAACAAAGGAATTAACCTTTTTAAATGATGAAAAAGCTTAGAACAAGAAAGCGATTTAGATCGTAAATTTTATGTTTCTAATAATAGGTGTAACGATTGTCGTCTACACCTGAATTATGGTTATGTATTCTAATCCTTAGCATACACTGGTATTAGTAGGTTTAGTACAGCTACTGCTGCTTTAGAGGAACCAATAACTTCACCTGTGAAGGTTGAATTCACAAAACTCCTTATCAATGGACAGTTTGTGGATGAAGCATCAGGTAACTCAATTTTTGTGTGTGAATAATATGTTGTTAAAAAAGCATATTGATTATTTGTAATAATAAAGCTATAGGTGCGCCACGGGAGGCAAGTTGAAAGACCAGTTTTCTGCTGCCTATGATGCCTATACTCAAATTGGCGTTGGTCTGGGAATGCTACAACAGGGTAGGAGGGATAGTGAAATGAGACTTAAAAGTGGAAAGCGAGTAGTGATTCTGGTACGTCCAGAATGAAGTCCTCAGTTGTGGGGGCTGCTGAATAACACAACTCTGAATGGCGACACGGATAGGTGGGGCTAGATGCATGACGGTTATGTGACGGACTTCTCTGTCAAGGGAGTCAGGCGTTGTCTAGCAGGGGGTCGGGGGACAATACGGGTCAATTTGAGTATCTCTAGAGTAAGATTGCAGTGCCAAAAGTTACATGTTTTGTGTGGCGAGAAATGAACAAGAATATCTCTATGGCGGTGGCTCTTACAGCTCGGGGTGTGACATTTGGTGATGGGAAATGCCCAACGTGCGGCATTCGGGATGAGTCCGCAGATCACCCCCTCGCTGAGTGCGTTGTCGCCAAAAATATAAGGTGGTGTGTGTCTGTTTGGACCAAGACCCCACTGCCCGATAGTTCTAATTCAGTGAAGACTATGCTAAAGCATGCCTTAAACAACAATAAGCCAGCAAAGGAGAAACAGGTTGTCTACGCCGTTTTGTGATGACAATATGGAAGTTATGGACACGTCCAATGATAAAGTGTTAAATGAGAAGTTTCACTTGAAGACGAAAATGTTGGAGGACATTAAAGAAGGAACTTATGACTGGTTGCTGAGAAGGGGTAAGAGTGCATGGCAAACAATAGAGAACTGGAACAGTTTTGTTGTAAATTAGGTCATCTTCTTTGTCTGCTCCCTTTGTATGTTTTGTTCTTTGCTTCTGTATGTTTGACTGTCTTAGCTTCTGACTAAGATGGTAGTTTGGTAGTCATAAGATTCATATAATATTCTCATTTTGCTGGCAAAAAAGACTATTCAATTTTGTAAAAGATATGTTTATTTTTACAAATCCAATACAAACTCTTTATAATCTGCTTCTCAATTTTATATGTTTACTATACTTGACCACTTTTCTTAAATGTAGTTTCTTGATGAGAACTTTAAATTGATCATTATCTTAGTTGACCTCAAAAGTCGAATAACAGGAAGATTGTTCATTTGGTACTTGAAATTCCTACCGATTTCATTGTATCACCCATCAGAGGGTGTTACTTATAAGAAGGGAACCGAATACAATCCGAACTTCTTTATTTTTTTAACTTCTTTTCGCAAATTAATACATTAAATTTTAAAAAGTTTACTACAAACAACACAAATTTTTGTTATATAATTATAAAATCTTATGTCAAATTCTCTACTTAAATTATAATTACGGAATAAAATACTCACCCAATTTAACTTATGACATAAAATATAATGTAAAAAATTTAAATATATTACAAGTGGGTTAAACGGGTCAACCCATCGACCCATCCATGCTAAAACGAACTCTACCCGTTTAGCTAAACGGGTTAGCGGGTTCGACTTGAAACTAACCCAAACCTGTTTAAACTAAACCTGCAAATTCCGTGTTAGGTTTGTGTCGTGTCGGAATTCACACCGCTATTACCAATTTATGGGTTCCGTTTATATGTAGTTATGTACTATGGTTTGATTTTGGCTACTGTTTACTTCTAATGATAAAGTTGATTGGTCAAGTCATCTATTGTTGCAACAATTGGATCTACAGGTCGCAAGATGTGTGGGACAAATGTGGTGTATAAGAAGATTTCTACTTTGTAATAAATGACTCATCTTATTTTCCTTAACCAAAATTTTAAAATTTTAAGGAGTTGGTTGGGGAGGCCCTACGAAGTGGAAGTTGTTTATAGGTAGAAAACCATAGGTCTATTGATAGTGGGTTTAATTCCTATATTAATAGAAATAATCATTTACTCAGACTTTTATATGAAATGTGATTAGTAGGAAATAGTTGCACCAAACTTTAGTGGAAATTTAAAACAATATAATAGTCTTGAAATAATTATATGTTTAAGCATTAAACTAACATCTTTATATAAATAGGTGGTTTATAGATTTTCATTGGTATCTTTATATAAATAGGTGGTTTATAGATTTTCAATGTGTTTTTAAGTGGGAGAGTTAAAGTTACATGGTAATAGGTAGTATGCTAATTGAGAGACCAGACTTCATTGGTAATAGGTAATATTTTGTTTTACCAATTTGACATGTTATATATCGACTCATTTATTTATAAATGGTCAAACTTTTCACATGTGATGGAAGATGCAAAATTAAAAAAAAATGGTAGCATGGAGGTCACTTAAGATGTTATACAACATTTGTGATTAATAAAATTTAAATATCCAACCCGTGAGTATTCACGGGTGATAACCTAGTAATATACATATGAAAAGTAAGTGACCATGAACAGTAAATATAAATTTTAAGAGTCTGTTTTTGTTTTTAATAGTTTTCTTAATTATTTAATTTATTAGTATTTGTTTTATTATACATATAATTTATTATTTTTTGTAATATATTATATTTATTATTCAACTTGATTTTCTAATTATAACTTGCATTTGTTAACCTTTTTAAAAATACTAAATAAATACACATCTATATTTACTCCAAGTTATTTTCGCGCGCGTTCTTACGATACGTTACCATAGGCATTGGGTCGATTATTATACATATGAATTGTAAGTCATAATGAAACATAATTGTTTACTTATTATATTATAACTAGATTTAAGCTCCCCGTGTGGCGGCGGGGGCGTAAAACTATGTCAAATAGCACTAATGTCGCATCACCGTTAGCAACTACCAACACTGAGTCAAACCAGGACCCACGCGTTGCGACGAACTTATCAAACGAAAAAATAAATGTAAAACATTGAACCACACATGCATGTTGTGTCGTGTTAACTCGCATAATTTTGAACGAAACAAAAAACATTAACCACACACGCACGTCGCGCCGTTTTAACTCGCAAAATTTAAAACGAAACGTAAAACGAAGATTTACGAAAGATGAAAAGTATAGGGGACCAAATTTGAAGGTAAAAATATTGTGAGGTTAAATTGAAAATAATGAAAACTTTTGAGTTAAAAGTGAAAAAGAAACAATTTATGTGGGTTAAAATTGCAAAATATAAAAAGCTTTTGGGTTAAAGTTAAAAAATCAATTTTTTTTTTAAATCTCCCAAAACATAATGTATAACATCTTATGCACAAAATTGTTTCTAATTTATGGAATGTAAATATCATTATGATATTGTATTATTATAAATACTTTTTATTATATTTTGTTTTCCGCTTATAATTTTTAACATAATATGTTTTATAAAATTTCGAATATGTTGTTACGATGTGCTTATTTTTATCTACGTCTAGATTTAAATTTTGCTCAATACCGACGAATTACTTTTTCGGTATCGTAGGTTGTAGCAAGTGTCATTGTCGTGCCGGTATTGTGATTCCAACTTGAACAACATCGACACTGGCATCGAACATTGAAGCTTGTACCGGTATTGGTTTTTACCGATGTTAGAAGCATGTCGATATCTTTTACAATCGTACTGGTATTGTGACGAACCGAACAACATCGACACTGGCATCGAATATCGAAGCTTATACAAATATTTGTTTTTATGGTTTTTGTCAATGTAAAACACGTGTCAATATCTTTTAGGGTATATAAAGACTTTATTTTTTTTGGGTTTTCTCTTTCGGTCGCTATAGCGAGTGTTAGTACGGTATGGTAGTGATACGATCTTAATTTATTAAAAGAAAAAACAATAAAAATAAATACCGGTACTAATACGAATGGTGTTTAGTCAGTTTTGGTTCGATTTGGTACGATAGCGAAACAATGGCCGTTTTCAATATAGTTTGTATGTCAATGTTGAAAAAAAAAATAAACATAGAATGCAAACCAACCGAACAGTATCAATTGAACAACATCGATACCGATATAGATATTCGTTTTTATTGTTTTCGATCAATGCAAGGTTTTCTCTTATGATTACGATAACGACTACCAATGCTATAACGAACCGAACATATACCAACTGAATTCCCGCCGCGAAGCGCGGTGGAAATCTCTAGTTATACATATTAAACTAAACTTGTGATGAATAGTAAAATCACAATTTTTAAATATTTATGTGTTATTTTTAGTAATAAATAATAATCGATAAGTTTTAAGTATTTTTATTTTAGGTTATTAGATTTTAATAATCCTAAGTTTCATCTGTTGGCCGATAATAATCCCAACTTTAAAAATTCCCTTCAATAATCCCAATTTGTAAAAGTTTGGCCGCCATTGATCATTTTCAAAGATATAAGAATTTGGTCTACTCAATAGATTCAATTACACCTAGAGACTCTTTAATTGATTTAAGTGCACCTATGTTAGAAAATGATCAATGGCGGAGAAAATTTTACAAGTTGGGATTATTAAAATCCAATATCCCTTTTATTTTTTATTAGTAATATTTTATTGATTATTTAGTTTTCTTTTTAGTGTTAAGTCAAAAAAAATTCCGTATGTATGTTTATTTTTTTTAACATTTCAAGTTATTTGCCCACGCGTTATGATGGTATGTTACCGCGTGCATTAGATAGAAATCGGTTCGGTTTGGTTTGGTTCGTTACTGTACCAAAATGATACATACACTTCGTATAGAAATCAATACATGTTTTACATGGCCGAAAACAATAAAAACAAACACGGGTACTAGCATCTATGTTGTTCGTATGACACCGATCAGTTTAGAGTGTCACGGTACTGGTAACGTTATTGATGTTCGGTATGGTAGGGTAGCAATACGATGTCAGTTTATAGAAAGAAAAAATATATAAATAAACTCCTAAACCGAAAATGATGTTCTTCGGTTGGGTACAATATTGTAGCGATGCGGTGTCAATTAATCGGAAAGAAAATGAAAATAAATAAATGTTGGTACTGATACAGATGTTGTTTAGTCGGTTCCGATTCGGTTTGGTATGATTGCGGCACAATATTCGTTATCAAAATATCGCAATGTTTAAAAAAAATAAACATAGAACGCAAACCAATCGAATCGATATTAACTGAACAACATAGGTCCCGGTTTCGATATTCGTTTTTTTTATGTTTTCGAACGATGTAAGGTTTTCTCTTCAGATCACTATAGGCTATTACGAGTACAAGTACAAGTACTGTGACGAAATGAACAGATACCGACCGAACTCTCGCCGCCGCGAAGCGAATCTTACTAGTTATATATATGAATACATAGTTACCATGAATAGTAATCAATATATTTTAAGTATTTGTTTTTATTTTTTTAATATTTTATTATTGTTTTATTTTTAGTAACATATAGTAATTAATAATTCTTAGCTATTTTTAGTAGTATTTTAATTAGCAATCAATTTGGTATCGGTTTGGTTAATTACAATATCGATATGATTCATACACTCAGTATAGAAGTCAACACGTCTTTTACATCGATCGAAAATGATAAAAACAAACACCGATACAGACACCGATGTTGTTTTAACTTTATCGATTAGTTCAAATTGTCACGATACTGGTATTCATATTTATATATCGTCACAGACAAAGTTATATAAATTGTATAAATGAAAAACATTTTGAAACCGAAAACCATAAGATGAATATAGGTATCGCTACAGATGTTGTTTGGTACGATACGCTAGCGAAATAAAAGACAATAAAAATGAATACCGGTACCAAACCGATGTTGTTCGTTTGGTTTCGATTTAGTTCACTACGGTAGCAGCACGATATCTATTATCAAACAAGAAACCATAAAAATAATACATACCTGTACCGGTGTTGTTCGGTTCAATATGATTGTCACACCCTGGCTTTGCGGAAGCGTGATTAATTTTGGTGTGACTTCTTAATACCATAGCTTAACCATAACAAAGCTATATGAATTAAAAACATGCAAGGTCATCCATTAAGTTTTGAAAACCAAATACAGTACCATTGTTTTAACGGGAACATACCCTAACAACCATAACCTTGTTCAACAGACATTACAAACTTAGAACATAACATAAACATGGTTCAAGGATTGTGTCTTGTCCAGGAAAGAGACACATCCCCTGAACCCCGGATGACCTCGGAAACTAGTGCAGCGGAAAACGTTCCATACCGTGCCAGATCTCGTTAATTTCCTGAAATACATGTAAGTTGAAAAATCAACAATAATGTTGAGCGAGTTCATGTGTAAGTGAGTATGTAAAACACTTGTGAGTATAGAAATAATCGTGGTATGTAGCCAATAAGGGGACTTGTGATCACCAATGGTTTGCAAGGCCACTGATATATGTGAAGTGCAAATAGGGAGACTCAAACCTAGCAGATTTCGCCACGGCATTTGTATGTGGACAAAGTCACCCCAAGGTCCGTTTCTAGTTTGGCCTGGGGCTGGGCTCGCTACACCCAGATAGATCTACCGCTCCTGTCCCTCGGTCCCGACATGAGGACTAATGGCCTCATATTGCTCCTACCCACTCACATGATCGGAATAAAACACCTCCTTACGCTAACCATACCGTATATAAAGTACTTGTAAACAAAGTAACATGTATTTCACCCCCGCAGTTAAGAAAACTGAAAACAGTTAGAGAAAAGGGGGACATGAACTCACAGTGAAGCGTCTCTACCAAGTATCTCCAAATCAGAAAGCTGTGCGACGACCTACAAGTGCTAATTCTATTAGACGGACGGCCGTGCCTTAGCTTTATAGTTTAAGTTTTTGGGAAATAGTTAGACAACTATTTCGTGTTTACATTTTGTATATACTTGGTAGTTAATTTCCTTCCCAAGGATGGGGGATACGATACATGTGCGTAAGTTACGTTTTAATAATCGAGTGGTAATATAATTACCGGTGTAACTTATATATTCATGTGAAAGCGTTTGTATTATTTTGGGAATCGTTAACGTTTGTAAATATTATTTTTACTCTAAAAATAATATTTATGTATTTTCACAAAATAATCATAAACAGTGTTGTGACAATATATATATTTATCACGTTAATTTTTGTGAAAATCCCACCTCCGTATATTTAGTAAATAAAGTCATGGCGAAATTTATATTTCGAAAACATGTCAAAAATAATTCTAACACTTGTTGTGCAAATATTTCTAAGTGTTAGGTATTTAGAAAAATTTCGCCAGAGTTTCCTCTGTAACTGGAGGTGGCCACGCTTTCAAGCGTATCATTTTCTTTTAGCAATTCAATCATTCAATGTTCTCAACATTATCAAACAACTTTTCAACATTTTGACTAGTCAAAGATAGACATAATCGCAAAATTATACGAACTTGTGGTTTGTCTAAAATATGTAGTAAATCTCTTTACTTTTAATGGATCTTTTGTGTAAATAATCCGATTTCGTAAAAACCTCGTTTTTAGAGAAAATCCATCTTTACAACTTCTAGTAACTTTTGACAAAACTAGTTCTTTGTCGGATCTTTTCATTTCACAAGTGTTTACACACTTGTGGTTTATAAAATACGCTTATTATTGTAAGATCCATCTTTCAAAATACATGGTTTCCTTGATATGTGGTCCTTTGAAAATACCGGGTGTAGATACGTAGATCTACTAGTTTTAAACACCTTTGTACAAGTTAAAACATGTTTACATAAGTAAAGCATTTTTACACAAGTTCATGCTTCGTGTGTGGTAGAGTTTCACCTTTTAACCCTTGTATCATTCAAAAACGAGCTTATGTTAAGATCCATGATCTTACTAAACCGGGTTAAACGATGATCCGAGCTACCACATCATAGATCGGGTCTCAATAACCTCATATATCAAATACTACAACTTTTACACTAGTTATGATCTTTTATCCAACAAGATTCAAGTTTTAGTAAACTTTAAAGATTCAAAAGATGGGTTTCCGCATTTTAACCGTTATAAATCATATTAACCACCTTAGATATGTTCAAGAGTGAGTTTTAAACATTATACCTCTAGCTCGGGGCTAGGGAAGAATCTAGGCGAAAATGAGGTGGATAAAAGCTAAGTAACGAGGTCCTTCCACTTCCGTTTGCTCCAAAGCTCCTAATACGTAACCCGTGAAGCTTGTATATACTTGGAATGGAGAGATCAAGATCGAACAATGGGTGTGTAGAGGGTGGGGGTTTCGGCCGAGAGCTCTTGGAGGGCAAGGAGAGAGTTTTGTTGGTGATTGTGATGTGTAAGAACTCATGTGTTAAGTGGTGATATTTATAGACAAGTTCATGTTCTTCGTCCAACGGATTTCGTGTCCCCTTGATATTAAACACATGTCAATATAATAATCAAAAGTTGTACTCTCTTGGTTACCCCTTGTTGGCCGATCTCATTAGGGGGGGGGGGGGTATCCAGTTCGTTTTCAATTGTTTAGTTAGAGTTTGGTTACATTAAGTAGGTTAACTTTTGGGGTTAACTCCGTTAGTTGTATGATGCGTTATAATGCGGGTGTTAGGGTAATCAGGGACCCTAACTGGCTCAGAAAAAGACTAATAATATTTCTGGCAGTATTTTTATGCTCCGGGTATAGTCCGGTTGTTCGGTTGGATAGTAATCCGTTAAAGTGCTTAAGTAAACTTTTAAGCGTCGATAATAATATTTTTAGTGACACAATTTATTTCCAAAAGTGTCGGGAATACTTTCCTCATGTTTTGGCACTTTATTAGTTAGCTAGAAGCTGGAGTGTTAAATAAAGTGATGTGTTTTGTACTTAAAGTACGTTTTAGGCACATCCAATCAGTGTATCTTATTTCTAGAGACGCAATTTTACAACCCTTATATCCCTACACTCACTGCTAGTGTAGCAAAACATTTCAGGCTCTCACAGGCCTTAGAGGCAGTGTTTGCCTGATGCTGGCTTTATCAGCATGTTTAATAGGTTATCCGTGTATCGTGCTACTGTGCTTTTTGTGCATCATGTTTGTCACTAAGGTGCCGTATGTAAATAATGTAGTGACAGCAAGCAAGTATGATGCAAGTAAGTACATGTATCAGTATTTAAGTAGCAGTTCATCAGCTAGTTCAAGCAAGCACAGTAATTAAGCAGTAATTAATCATTAATTAAATCATACGGATACCTGGTTTAGTGCGGGTTGTCACATTCTCCCCCCGTTAAATAAATTTCGTCCCGAAATTTAAGTTCTGCTTGTAGATGCAGAGTTCTTAGGAAAAAGGTGGGGGTATTTCTCTTTCATCCGGTCTTCACGCTCCCAGGTGAACTCAGGACCATGTCTGGCATTCCAACGAACCTTGACGAGCTTGACACTGCTCCGGCGGGTCTTGTTAACTTTCCAATCTGTGACCTCGACAGGTTCTTCAACGAAGTGGAGCGTGTCGTCAATATGAACCTCGTCGATGGGAATGGCAACGTCAACTTGAGTTGGACTTTTCTTTAGATTGGATACATGAAATGTATCGTGAACGCCATTTAGTTCAGCAGGTAGGTCCAACTTGCATGCTACTTGTCCTATTTTGTCCAAAATTCTGAAGGGACCAATGTAGCACGGATTTAGCTTCCCACGCTTTCCAAAGCGTGCCACCCCCTTCCAGGGTGAAACTTTCAATAACACCATCTCTCCAACTTGGAAATCCACATGTTTTCGGTTTGGATCCGCGTAGGCCTTTTGTCTGTGGCGAGCTGCTTCGATGCGTTTAAGAATTTGCGGGATCTTGTCTGTCGTCTCTTGGACGATCTCGGGACCAGCAAGCTGCCTATCACCTGCGTCGGACCAACAGAGGGGTGATCGGCACTTGCGTCCGTAAAGGGCTTCAAATGGCGCGACGCCAATACTGGTGTGGTAGCTGTTGTTGTATGAGAATTCAACCAAAGGTAAATGTTTGTCCCAGCTACCGCCCAAATCCATAACACATGCTCTCAGCATGTCTTCCAGAGTCTGTATCGTTCGCTCGCTCTGGCCGTCAGTTTGCGGATGAAACGCAGTGCTCAGATTCAACTGTGAGCCAAAGGCTTCTTGGAAGGATTGCCAGATCCTTGACACAAACCTTCCGTCTCTATCAGAGATGATTGAGAGAGGCACTCCATGACGTGCGACGATCTCCCTCATGTAAATTTCCGCGAGTTTACTAGTGCTGTCTTTTTCTTTGATTGGCAGAAAGTGTGCGGATTTTGTTAGGCGGTCAACTATTACCCAAATCATATCATGGCCTCTTGGCGTTCTTGGCAATTTTGTAACAAAATCCATTGAGATTTGTTCCCATTTCCACTTGGGAACCTGAGGTTGTTGCAGCAGCCCTGAAGGCTTCTGGTATTCCGCCTTTACCTTAGCGCACGTTAAACATTTGCTCACGTAGACAGCAACATCGCCTTTCATCCTAGGCCACCAATAATATTCTTTGAGATCCTGGTACATTTTATCCGATCCAGGGTGGATAGAGTACCGTGACTTGTGCGCTTCGTCGAAAATAACTTTCCTTAAATCACCAAACAGAGGAACCCAAATCCTTTTCTCAAAACATAACGTTCCTTCCTCGTTTGGTACCAAAAGCTTCTCCATCCCACGGAGATACTCTTCTCCAAGGTTTCCTTCCTTAAGGGCTTCCTTTTGTGCAGCACGAATGCGCAAGGAAAGATCGGTTCGTATAATCATTTCCAAAGCCCTTATCCTTATGGGCTTGATTCTCTCTTTACGACTTAGGGCATCGGCGACTACATTCGCCTTCCCTGGGTGATACTTTATCTCGCAGTCGTAGTCGTTTAGCAACTCAACCCATCGTCTTTGCCTCATATTCAACTCCTTCTGGTTGAATATATGCTGTAGGCTCTTGTGATCTGTAAAGATTGTACACCTCGTACCGTAAAGGTAGTGTCTCCAGATCTTTAAAGCAAAAACCACTGCGCCAAGTTCCAAATCATGTGTGGTATAGTTCTTTTCATGTACCTTCAGTTGACGCGATGCGTAAGCAATAACCTTTTGGCGTTGCATCAACACGCATCCCAATCCTTGGCGCGATGCGTCGCAGTATACCACAAAATCATCAGTACCTTCTGGTAGAGCTAAGATAGGCGCGTTGCAGAGCTTATCCTTCAGTATCTGGAATGCTTCTTCCTGTTTGATTCCCCAATCAAACGTCTTATCTTTCTGGGTGAGGAGCGTCAAAGGTTGAGCGATTTTTGAAAAATCCTCAATGAACCTTCGATAATAGCCAGCCAAACCCAAGAATTGCCGAATCTCGGTTGGCGTCTTTGGTGTTTCCCAATCCTTGATCGCCTCGATCTTGGTTGGATCCACGTGGATTCCATCTCCATTTACCACGTGCCCAAGGAATTGGACTTCACGTAGCCAAAATTCGCACTTGGAGAATTTGGCATACAGCTGTTCCTTCTTTAGCAGCTCCAAAATGGCTCTAAGATGTTGTTCGTGCTCGGCCTTTGTTCTTGAATAAATCAAGATGTCGTCGATAAACACAATCACGAACTTGTCTAAGTATGGCTTGCAAACTCTATTTATCAAGTCCATAAAGACTGCAGGTGCGTTCGTCAAACCAAATGGCATAACGAGGAACTCGTACTGCCCATAACGAGTTCGGAAGGCTGTCTTTGGGATACTCTCCTCTTGTATCCTTAACTGATGGTATCCAAATCGAAGATCGATCTTTGAATAAAAGCTTGAACCTTGAAGTTGGTCAAACAGATCGTCGATTCTTGGCAGAGGATACCTATTCTTGATCGTTAGCTTGTTCAATTCTCTGTAGTCAATGCACATTCGGAAACTACCGTCCTTCTTTTTGACAAACAGGACCGGAGCTCCCCAAGGCGAGAAGCTTGGTCGGATAAATCCCTTGTCTAACAACTCTTGAAGTTGTGTCGACAGTTCCTGCATCTCAGACGGAGCAAGTCTATAAGGTGCCTTAGCCACAGGCACGGCGCCTGGAACTAAGTCGATGTGAAACTCTACTTGCCTCAGAGGCGGTAGTCCAGGTAAGTCTTCTGGGAAGACTTCTGGATACTCCCTCGCGACAGGGATGTCTTCGATTCTCGGCTCAGCAGCCTTCTTATCCACAATGTGTGCCAAGAAGGCAACACATCCTTTCTGCAAACACTTCCTTGCTTTCAAGCAGCTGATAATCCTCAACGGCGTCTCACGCTTTTCTCCATGAACCACAATGGTCTCACCATCATTGGTTGGGATACGAACAACCTTTTCATGACAAACGATCTCTGCCTTGTTGCCTGATAACCAATCCATTCCTACCACCACGTCGAAGCTTCCCAACTGGACTGGAAGCAGATCTAAAACAAACTCACGTTCTCCCAATTCAATCACACAACCTCGGATAACTTCGTTGGTTTCTACTAACTTCCCATTGGCTAATTCGATCGAGTAGGGAATATCTAACTTACTAGCGGCTAGACCAAGCATACTCTTAAACTCTAATGATACGAAGCTATAATCGGCACCAGTATCAAATAAAACGGATGCATAGCGTTGATTGATAGGGAACGTACCAGTAACAACATTGGGATCCTGGCGCGCTTCCCTAGCTTCGAGTTGGAACACCCTTCCACGGGCTTGGTTTAAATCTGGGCAGTTCTTCTTAAAATGCCCAACATCACCGCAGTTAAAACATCCAAGTTTTCGACCGCTTCCGGCGCCATCCCCAACTTGCTGGTTGTTTTGGTTCGCATTGTTGACTCCGTTCCCTCCATTATTTCCTTGTGGGCGATTTCCAGTACCACCACGATTGTAGTTTCTGTTTCCATATCCTCCCTGGCCTCCCCGGCCAGCACTAGCCCAACAAGAATCTTTCGAGTGGCCACGTTTCCCACATACTTCGCATACTTTTAGCCCACATTGACCAGAATGGTGGCGTTGGCAGGTATTGCATTTGGGCTGGGTGCCCATGTATCCTCTTCCTTTCTTTCCACTACCAGCTGTAACCTGAGCTGGTGCGTTTGGTTCCCCTTTCTTACCAATACTGCCAATACCTTGTTTGAAGTTCGAGAACTTTCTTTTGTTGCCTCCTGATGACTCAACGTGAGTCTCTGCCTTCTTCGTCTTGATCTCATCAAACTTGTTCAGGCGGATGGCCTCTTCTGTGAGTGCCACGCTCAAATCAATGGCTTCAGTGATAGTCGCTGGTTTGGAGGAGGTTACCATACTTATGATTTGGGGAGCCAAACCCCAAATGAAGCGCTCGATTCGCTTGTATTCTGGTGTAACCATGTAAGGAACCACTTGAGATAAGTCATGGAATCTTTGAACGTACTCCGCTACCTTTGGACCGTCCATTTTCAAGTGCCAGAACTCGGTCTCCAACCTCTGGATTTCTGCGCGGGAACAGTACTTTTTGCGCATAAGTTCTTTTAGTTCGGTCCAGGTCAGCGCGTAGGCAGCAGCTTCGCCTAGTGTTTGTACTTGTAGATTCCACCAGGATAGAGCTCCATCTAGAAACAGCCCTGAGATATAGGTGACTTGCTGATCCAGCGCACACTTGCTCATGCGAAGTACAGATTCGGTTTTCTCAGCCCAGCGAACAAAGGTGACAGCACCTCCTGTGCCATCAAAGTTGACCGGTTTGCAGTCTAGAAACTGCTTGTAGGTGCACCCTGCACATACGTTATAACATATGAATGGTATTAGCATCCTTGCCAGAGATATCCAATTAGGTCACGGTAGGTCTTAATGGCTTAGTATTACCGTGAGGTGGGTTGTTATTGCCTTGGTTAATACTTCCGCTCGTTCTGGGCTGAGATGCTGCATACTGTGCTATGGCAGCAGCAATAATCTGCTGGAGTTCTGCCTCATTGGTTGGTAGGCGTGTCTCACGTCTTGGCGGCATCTTCTAAAAGATGGTTTACGTTGGTCAGGTCATAGTAAGACGTATGTATATAGTAATAGTAGTAGCACATAACATCTCATGTTATCAACACATCACAAATACCAATCACACACATCCCATGTCATAAAAATGCAAATAAGCAATCAAGCGAATCAGATATGATGAGAATACTGCGATTGCCATATATCGAGACTACATAGTAAGTGTATCAGTACATCATAGTGTCATACAATCATCAGTCAACTGGGGGCTACATCACCCCTGTCCAAAAACTACATCAATCAGTGTCAATACATCAAATACAAGTCAACAAAAGTCAGAATCAACTGTGGTCTCCAAAAATACTGTGCAATCCAACAATCGCCGTCTTCTCATCCTCGTCTACCCAAACAGCACTGATGAGCTCTATACAGATGGTGGTGGAGGAGGGGGAAAGTGGGTGTAAAACAAACGACGTAACTGGAGCCAGTCCTCCTCCTGGGCTCGCTGAGTACGAATGATAGAGGCAACCTGCTGCTCTAGTGTAAAGAGACGAGCAGCATAATCTGGAGGTAAAGGTCGAAACGGCTGCAGAGGAGAGTGTGTCTGACCATGGCATGGACACGGTGGCAGCTGAGCTCTCTCGAGCTCCTGGATGCGCTGCGTGTGTGACTCGTGCTGAGCTACAAAGGACATCAAAACGTCCTCGATAGTATACCCCCTGTGAAAAGAATGGTAGGGGTCAGTATGTGGCATACCAGAATCGGGTGCCCATAGAAACGGCTCACTAGTGGGGTCAAAAGGTGCCACGTGAAATGGAGCAACAGTGGGTGGAACAGATGACATCTGGGGCATGAAAGGGATAGGCATCGGTACATGCCCAACAGGATGGGCTGAAGAACCCTCTCCAGGCCTCGCTGGAGGTACAAACTGTGGAACCTGAAAGGAAAAATCAACATGTCGCGAAACAGGGATCTGTGGGGGAAAAGGCGGTACATCCTCATCAGCAGGTATCCAACCATGCTGTGCATGCTCATCTGGTGGATCCATGCGTGCCGCGAACAGTGCATGCTCGGGCTCTAGTGGAACGGGATCAAGTGGGGGAGCAACAACAGGGTGAACAGGTGCAATGTGCTCAACGGGAGGGTCAACAGGTATAGCGACAACGGGTAAAGGATCAACAGGATCAACAATGACATGATCGCCCTCCATCAAAGGAACATCCACGGGGAGATCATCACCAACAGGCTCAAAAGGGATGTCAGCATGTACTGGGTCATGCTCCGGTATGGGGTCTAGAGCGGCTGCCTGCTCTGGAGCAATGGCAGGCTCGAGGTCATCAAAAGCCATCTCTAAATCAAAATCTGGGTCAATAGGATCAAATGGGTCAGCAGGGTCTACTGGATCCTCCATAAACTGATCCATGGGAACAAACTCTAAGTCACGATCTGGGTCGAATCCTGGGGGAAACATAGGATCGGAATCCCCCTCATCATCGTGGTCGAAAACAAAACTGGGGATAGGGGCAACAGAAGATGCCTGATCAGGATCTGATCCATGAGAGAAGTGCTGCGCACTCTGGTCGTGTGAGGGTACAGAGGCCACAGACTCAAAGGAGTCTGGGACTGGGGAGTGAGCAGGTGACTCCGCGGCGGGAGCATCTGCGATCAACAAGGGACCATCAGCAGCAGGTAGGGCCTCGCCCTGAGCATCCTCCTCGAAAGGCTCCTCCTCAAACATATCGACATCATCCTCCTCGTCGTCGATAGGCAAATCATAAACAGGGTACGAAGCAAGCGGTATAGGAGCAGGGATCACTGCCAGTGGCAGGTCCCCGGCCAAAGGACCATCTGCGAGCTCGTCAGCACCGTCAGGTAATGCGAAGGGCTGAAAGTCGTCCTCATCTGTGCTCGTGACGTCGGACGTATGAACCTCGTGCTCCGATGACTCAAGGTCGTCTGATACGATAGGCCTAGGGCCTGTGGTGTCCGAACCACCAGTGTCTGTAGAATCCATGTGTCTGTAACATATACACAAACATGCACAAACAGTCAATCATATAATCAAATAATCACATAAGTCACCAAGTAAGCATTCAAATCATTCTCCTAGTCCCACTAGCCTCCCAGCCTCTCAGACTGCTCTTCCTAGTCCTACTAGCCAATTCTCCTAGTCTCACTAGCCAATTCTCCTAGTCCCACTAGCCAATTCTCCTAGTCCCACTAGCCAACTACCTCGTTCTCTCAGACCGAGCCTCGGCCTCTCAGACCGAGCCTATAATAAAGAATAAAAATGTGCTCAACATTTGTTTGTGAAAAGTTTGGATCTGGACTTAAGTGGTATGCAGAAAAATGTTTTCATGAGAGCCCTAGTGATCATAGTCTAGACTCGAGAAAGAATCCTAGTTCGCTATGATCAGAGCTCTGATACCAAGCTGTCACACCCTGGCTTTGCGGAAGCGTGGTTAATTTTGGTGTGACTTCTTAATACCATAGCTTAACCATAACAAAGCTATATGAATTAAAAACATGCAAGGTCATCCATTAAGTTTTGAAAACCAAATACAGTACCATTGTTTTAACGGGAACATACCCTAACAACCATAACCTTGTTCAACAGACATTACAAACTTAGAACATAACATAAACATGGTTCAAGGATCGTGTCTTGTCCAGGAAAGAGACACATCCCCTGAACCCCGGATGACCTCGGAAACTAGTGCAGCGGAAAACGTTCCATACCGTGCCAGATCTCGTTAATTTCCTGAAATACATGTAAGTTGAAAAATCAACAATAATGTTGAGCGAGTTCATGTGTAAGTGAGTATGTAAAACACTTGTGAGTATAGAAATAATCGTGGTATGTAGCCAATAAGGGGACTTGTGATCACCAATGGTTTGCAAGGCCACTGATATATGTGAAGTGCAAATAGGGAGACTCAAACCTAGCAGATTTCGCCACGGCATTTGTATGTGGACAAAGTCACCCCAAGGTCCGTTTCTAGTTTGGCCTGGGGCTGGGCTCGCTACACCCAGATAGATCTACCGCTCCTGTCCCTCGGTCCCGACATGAGGACTAATGGCCTCATATTGCTCCTACCCACTCACATGATCGGAATAAAACACCTCCTTACGCTAACCATACCGTATATAAAGTACTTGTAAACAAAGTAACATGTATTTCACCCCCGCAGTTAAGAAAACTGAAAACAGTTAGAGAAAAGGGGGACATGAACTCACAGTGAAGCGTCTCTACCAAGTATCTCCAAATCAGAAAGCTGTGCGACGACCTACAAGTGCTAATTCTATTAGACGGACGGCCGTGCCTTAGCTTTATAGTTTAAGTTTTTGGGAAATAGTTAGACAACTATTTCGTGTTTACATTTTGTATATACTTGGTAGTTAATTTCCTTCCCAAGGATGGGGGATACGATACATGTGCGTAAGTTACGTTTTAATAATCGAGTGGTAATATAATTACCGGTGTAACTTATATATTCATGTGAAAGCGTTTGTATTATTTTGGGAATCGTTAACGTTTGTAAATATTATTTTTACTCTAAAAATAATATTTATGTATTTTCACAAAATAATCATAAACAGTGTTGTGACAATATATATATTTATCACGTTAATTTTTGTGAAAATCCCACCTCCGTATATTTAGTAAATAAAGTCATGGCGAAATTTATATTTCGAAAACATGTCAAAAATAATTCTAACACTTGTTGTGCAAATATTTCTAAGTGTTAGGTATTTAGAAAAATTTCGCCAGAGTTTCCTCTGTAACTGGAGGTGGCCACGCTTTCAAGCGTATCATTTTCTTTTAGCAATTCAATCATTCAATGTTCTCAACATTATCAAACAACTTTTCAACATTTTGACTAGTCAAAGATAGACATAATCGCAAAATTATACGAACTTGTGGTTTGTCTAAAATATGTAGTAAATCTCTTTACTTTTAATGGATCTTTTGTGTAAATAATCCGATTTCGTAAAAACCTCGTTTTTAGAGAAAATCCATCTTTACAACTTCTAGTAACTTTTGACAAAACTAGTTCTTTGTCGGATCTTTTCATTTCACAAGTGTTTACACACTTGTGGTTTATAAAATACGCTTATTATTGTAAGATCCATCTTTCAAAATACATGGTTTCCTTGATATGTGGTCCTTTGAAAATACCGGGTGTAGATACGTAGATCTACTAGTTTTAAACACCTTTGTACAAGTTAAAACATGTTTACATAAGTAAAGCATTTTTACACAAGTTCATGCTTCGTGTGTGGTAGAGTTTCACCTTTTAACCCTTGTATCATTCAAAAACGAGCTTATGTTAAGATCCATGATCTTACTAAACCGGGTTAAACGATGATCCGAGCTACCACATCATAGATCGGGTCTCAATAACCTCATATATCAAATACTACAACTTTTACACTAGTTATGATCTTTTATCCAACAAGATTCAAGTTTTAGTAAACTTTAAAGATTCAAAAGATGGGTTTCCGCATTTTAACCGTTATAAATCATATTAACCACCTTAGATATGTTCAAGAGTGAGTTTTAAACATTATACCTCTAGCTCGGGGCTAGGGAAGAATCTAGGCGAAAATGAGGTGGATAAAAGCTAAGTAACGAGGTCCTTCCACTTCCGTTTGCTCCAAAGCTCCTAATACGTAACCCGTGAAGCTTGTATATACTTGGAATGGAGAGATCAAGATCGAACAATGGGTGTGTAGAGGGTGGGGGTTTCGGCCGAGAGCTCTTGGAGGGCAAGGAGAGAGTTTTGTTGGTGATTGTGATGTGTAAGAACTCATGTGTTAAGTGGTGATATTTATAGACAAGTTCATGTTCTTCGTCCAACGGATTTCGTGTCCCCTTGATATTAAACACATGTCAATATAATAATCAAAAGTTGTACTCTCTTGGTTACCCCTTGTTGGCCGATCTCATTAGGGGGGGGGGGGTATCCAGTTCGTTTTCAATTGTTTAGTTAGAGTTTGGTTACATTAAGTAGGTTAACTTTTGGGGTTAACTCCGTTAGTTGTATGATGCGTTATAATGCGGGTGTTAGGGTAATCAGGGACCCTAACTGGCTCAGAAAAAGACTAATAATATTTCTGGCAGTATTTTTATGCTCCGGGTATAGTCCGGTTGTTCGGTTGGATAGTAATCCGTTAAAGTGCTTAAGTAAACTTTTAAGCGTCGATAATAATATTTTTAGTGACACAATTTATTTCCAAAAGTGTCGGGAATACTTTCCTCATGTTTTGGCACTTTATTAGTTAGCTAGAAGCTGGAGTGTTAAATAAAGTGATGTGTTTTGTACTTAAAGTACGTTTTAGGCACATCCAATCAGTGTATCTTATTTCTAGAGACGCAATTTTACAACCCTTATATCCCTACACTCACTGCTAGTGTAGCAAAACATTTCAGGCTCTCACAGGCCTTAGAGGCAGTGTTTGCCTGATGCTGGCTTTATCAGCATGTTTAATAGGTTATCCGTGTATCGTGCTACTGTGCTTTTTGTGCATCATGTTTGTCACTAAGGTGCCGTATGTAAATAATGTAGTGACAGCAAGCAAGTATGATGCAAGTAAGTACATGTATCAGTATTTAAGTAGCAGTTCATCAGCTAGTTCAAGCAAGCACAGTAATTAAGCAGTAATTAATCATTAATTAAATCGTACGGATACCTGGTTTAGTGCGGGTTGTCACAATGATAGGGTAGCAATACGATTTTAGCTTATCGAAAACAGAATTAAAAATAAATAACGGTACCGAACAACTCAGTCGGTGTTGGTTTGGTTTGGTACGATAGCCGTTTTCAATAAAGTTTATATGGCAAAGTTGAAAAAAAATAAGCGTAGAACGCAAACCAACTAAACCGATATCAACTGAGTCGTTTTGTACCAAACCGATGTTGTTCATTTGGTATCCACTACGATAGCGACACGATATCTATTATCAAACAAGAAACCATAAAAAATAATACATACCTTTACCGGTGTTGTTCGGTTCAGTACAGTAGGGTAGCAATACGATTTTAGATTATCGAAAACAAAAAATAAAAATAAATAATGGTACAGAACAACCCAGCCGGTGTTGGTTTGGTTTGGTACGATAGCCGTTTTCAATAAAGTTTATATGGCAAATTTGAAAAAAAATAAGCATAGAACGCAAACCAACTAAACCGATATCAACTGAGTCGTCTTATTATTTTCGATTGATGTAACGTTTTTCTTTTAATTTCCATAGCGAGTGTTGATACTGTAACAAACCAAACAGATAACAATTGAATTCCCGCAGCGAAGCGAGAGGGAATTTCACTATATTATACATATATGATTTTATTTTATACATATGATTTTAAAGCTACGATGAATAGTGAATTCACTTAAATTTATTTTTTATAGTATTTGATTATTTTAAAATAACATTAATTATTGTTGTTGTTTCTATTAATGCCATCAAATTGTTTAATGTCTGATGTATTTAATTAAAATATACATATTTGTCATAATGAGATTTATTTAAACGAATTAATAGCATAAAAGTGAACAACCGTAGAGTGTTTTTTTTTTTTTTTTTGTCGTAACTTATAATGAGTGCTGATACCGGTATCGTGGCTAATTGATCTAATTCAAACAAAACATAGCACCATTATTGGTATTATTCAAACCGGTATATGTATAAGTTATATACGCTTTATCCGATTGAATTTCTATTTAATTTGATTTTTCTCTAATAACATGCATTTGTTAACTTTTTTTTAACTGAATACGCAATTTTGTTTACTTTTTTTTCTCGCTATTTCAATATAGTTTTGTATTCAAAATAGAGTGTTTTTGTTGCATCGTAAACTATACACGTCCAGGTATCGTATGGTATCGTGATGAACTGAGTCGATTCCAATCAAACAACATCGGAACCAGTATCGGTACTCAAAATGATCGAAACTGGTACTCGTAATTGTTTTTATGGTTTTCAATCAAAATTTGTATTCAAAATAAAGTTTCTTTTCTTTTTTTGTATTGTAAGCTATACAAAGTAGGTATCGTAGAGTAGCGTGATGAATCGCGCTGATTCCACGCGAATAACATGAGTACCGACATCGATATTGAAATAATCATAAGCGATACCGATAATTGTTTTTATGGTTTTCAATCGATGTAAAACACGTGTCAAAGTTCTTTTGGGCATATCAAGACCCTTATATTTTGTTTTCTTTTTTCGATTGCTATAGCGAGGGCCGATAGTGTAACGAACCAAACCGATACTGACCAAATTTCCGCCGCATAGTGCGAGGAAATTCCACTAGTTTATAATTAAAATAATTAAATTCAGGTATGGTTTTTTTGTATTAAAATAATTAAATTCAGTTATGGTGTTTTTGTATTTTGCCATAACAGTAATTATATTATAATCTATAAATAGGCAATATATTCTAGAAAAGTTTGCGTTTGATCAAGTGCAACGCGGTTAATCCCACCTCCTAGCCCAGTTGGGTATCCCCTTGTTGGTTAAGTTGGGCCGGCATCCTCCTTGGAGGTCGCCGGTTCGACTCCCGGTTGCGGCATTAGGGGGTGGGACGTCCCAATGATGGATCGTACCTACCGAGGCATGGTGCGGTCCTGAGGGCAACCCGGTTTTACCCAGCTGTTACCCCAGCGAGTCTCTCGTGTGGGGGCAGTATGGTTTCCGGGCGGAGGTCAGCTTGCGCATCAGCCGGGGCCCGATCGAACATCGCGTCCGTAAAAGCGGGGCTGACGGGGGAATGTTATCGACAGGACCCCGGTGACCAATTCGGTCCTGTACAGAGAAAGTCACATTCCCCAAAAAAAAAAAAAAAGTGCAACGCGGTTGGGTCAAAGGAATACATCAAAACGACGTAGGCTTGGTCCTTTCTCTTAAACGGCGGTCATTATGTGAGTGATGTCCAATTCAATGCATTTCTTTGACTATTTTTTTATCATTAAATATTCATGAAAGATTGAAAGTTGATTATTTTCTTTTCTATTTCTTTAACGTGAATGACCGATTACTTTTCTTAATACTTTTTTAGCGGCAAAATTCTTTACTCATTTGTTGGATTTATCTTCATCTAATTATATTAATTGGGTGGATTGGTGTAAATATCCACTGTACATGTTGTAATTTATTGTTCTTTGCCCGTTTGGGTTGAGGGCGTGTTTGTATGTTTGGCCTTTTGTCCGTTTGAGTCAGAGGTTTGTTTTAATGAAGTTTAATTTTCAAAATAAAATAAAATAAAACTGTTGGATTTGAACTTAAGACCTCATTTTTTCAAGGTGTTCAAAGGTTTTGTATTTGTCAATGAACTATCACCCCAACCCTTATATTAATTAGGAGTTTTTACATATTTTCCCTACTAAGCTAGCTTATTACGTATTCCAAAGACTAGGATAAGAATTTCATTTTCAAGATCACAATTCCAAGTCTACCAAATCAAACATTTTAGTTACCTCTAAATAAACAAATAAAGTATACAAAAGGGATTTTTGTTAAAAGGGAACAAAAGGAAACCATGTATCAAATGAAACAAGCGTTTTTTTTTTTTTTTTTTTTTTTCAAATGGTTGATGTCAGGTTGCCATTTGTGGTAGGTTTTCATTGCAATTCATAGATCACGTTAGCAATGGATTACTGTCGAATCACCCGTCACAAATGGTCCCTCACCAACAAAAGAAAAGCCAGGGCAATATATCATTTGAAAATCTAATTCTCAAATTAGCGAGAAATTATCAATGGAAGTGCCCGTCGCAATGAGCCCTAACCAATAAACGACTGAAAACAATCTTAATAGATATCTTATACTGAATTTAGTGAGATGGGCAAAGAATTTCCATAGAAGACGATTGGACTCGGACTTACAACGTTGTGTGCATGTCTGTCATCTATCATTGATATTTGTTTTGATGAGATTATGGTATTTGTTGGGTAAGTAGCGACGGACTACCGACGGTTTGTAATTTCTTTATATTTTCTACTTTTTTTATTGAATAATCTCGGTGAATACCACCGTTCATTGATGATTAACTGTTGGTGATAAGTATTTGTGGTAGTAGTGTTATGAATCATGTCCATCCCATACACATTCATAACATGTGAAAAGATGAGGATAAACTGTTAATGCTTTTATAAAAGTTCAAAAAAAAAAATCAAAAAAGGAGCTAGGTGTTTCTAAATGACATTTTTGTGTCGTATGTGTAAAAAAAAAAAAAAAAAAAAAAAAAAAAACCACACTTTTTTTCTTTTTTTTTTTCTAGGGAACTCAAACCTAATCCGTATAACATTTATAATAGGCTGATAAAATGTATTTTTAACACTATACTAAAGGGATGACGGTGTAGTTTGTTGCCCGTCTACCTGCTATCCTTATGTAATTTATCCTGTTAATTAGAATGAAATTTCTTATTATTAAAAAAAAATACTAATCAGATACTTGCGTAGCATCTATATCTATACTATATAATAAAAGAAACCTGTTTTGAGATACTTGTCATTCTCTCATTTAATTGATTAAAATTATTAATAATACTAAAAATAATAATATTTAATCTAAATTAATACAAATTCTTATTATTAATAATATTTAATCAAATCTAAATTCTTATCTAATACAAATTTTTATTATCAATAATATTTAATCAAATCTAATAAGAATTCATACGAATTCCAAAGTTGATATTAACTTTCAAATAATTTAGAAAAAATCCGCCTAACATCACAAATATTTCTGTTAAATTCGATTAATTAATTTGTTCAACAATCACTATTATCTTTATCATTGAGTACGGTTAACCGATTTATCATAATACAACCTCTCACCTATTCAATCATATGATTTTTCAATCTTATATTAACTAAATAAATAAAAATTAATATTCAATCTTATCCTACTTTAAATATAAAAAAATATGTTAGTTCAGATTAATATTCAATCTTATCCTACTTTAAATATAAAAAAATCCGTTAGTTTTTTTAAATATATTTTTTTATTATTTGGTATATAAAATCATATTTATTCAACCCATGTAATGCACGGGGGTTTTAAAAATATAACTTTGTTATTATTATTTGGTTAACAATGTTACATTTATTCAACCCGTGTAATACAATGGTTTTAAAGATATAATTTTTTTTATTATTTGGTATATAATATTACATTTATTCAACCCGTACAATACATTTGGTTCTTATAGATATAACTTATTTTATTATTTAATATATAAAATTACATTTCTTCAACCCGCGCAATAAAGGAGGCTTTTAAAAAAGATAACGTTTTATTATTTGGTATATAAAATTCATTTATTCAACCCGTGTAATACACGGGGTTATAACCTAGTTTAGTATAAAAAATTGATTTTTTTTATCATATCATATACTTTCAAATAGTATTTATTTTAAGGGTTAATCACAATGGACAATTTGACTCAATTTTCCCACAAAACAAATATTGACTTTTACCCACTTAGAAATATACATGGCTAAAAAGATCGATATGAAAATGACACATGAAAAAAAAAATCTTAGAAAAGTATCACATGTAGAAAAAACATCGTATCAAACAGGGATGGCAAACACATTTGAGATGGGTTTGGGGTCAAGTAATCAGGCATGGGACTATGATTGAGTTTGAGATTAGTTTTTATTTTTATCACGGGTTTGGAATGTAGTGATATACCCGTTGACCTGACACGATTACCAGATAAAATGTACCCGTTTACCCAATTGTATACCCAATGTAATTTCCTTTATTTTTTCTAAATGTGTGTGTATCAATTATTGGCATACACTAATTTTTGTCATCTAAGCCGAAGCCCGCGATAAACCCGATACCCGACGGATTTTGGGACAAGCTTATCTAATTAGGATTGGAGTTATTACCTAAACCCGTCCCAAATCCGCCCCATTGCCATCACTACTATCAAGACAATACATGTATAAAGTTCCTGCAAAAATATAGTCGACTCAAAGAAGTGTGTCGGCCCTTTACACATGTTATCTTATTATTGATTTGTTTTGTGGACCTGTTGTACATTTCAAAAAAATTGCAATGGTTAAAATTTAGTCGACTCCGCTTATGTGTCATATCCTGAATGGTTTCTTTTGGATTTGTGTATTTGTAAGACCATATATATTGGTCACCCAAGTGGTTTGGTCGACCACATAACCACCACGGATAGTCTAAGTGAGTAAATGTCAATGTTTATTTTGATTAAAAACAAAAATAAAAAAGATAAATTTGTTTATTTTCCCAAATTCTAATAAAAAGAAAATGTACAATTAATAATACGCTAATCGCCAATGATCCGCTGACCAATTGGTTTGGGGGGAGGTGGGAAGGTTTAACCATTTATGTGGGGTTCCTGTCCGAGAGGTCTCAGGGTCAAATCTTGCGGGGGGCGAATTGTGGCATCAGTTCAAACTGTCAACAATATGTCAATCGCGGGATTCCTACTCATGACATGGGTGATCAAAGGCCAACGGCCTAACTGGGTGATCTAGCCGTCCAAAAAAAAAATAATACGCTTATTAGTTAGATCGTCCGTAATGGGTGTGGTTTTTTTCAAAAAAAAAAAAAAAAAGCCCCCAAACACGCCCGAAAACGTCGACCAACCACCCCCTGGGCGTGTTTGGCCTGATTTTTGGTTTTGGCGTGTTTTAAATCACGCTTTCGGGGCAAGTTGTTGGCCAATCAGCTTTATCTTCCTTTTCATTGTCCAATGAGATTATTTAATGTTTTTTTTATTTAATTTTATTATAAACATAATGTCCCACAATGCCCAGAACCCCATTACACCCATTTTAAAAAACACCTCATAATGTCTCATTGCTGACTGGGCTGACACATAACACAAAATGACCAAGTGTATGGTGTTAACCACTACACATGGTCTTACCCAAACCGAATCTGATTCCTTAACACCTGTTATTAACATATAGAAATGTTTTTTCTTTTCTTTTTTTTTTTTTTTTTGAAAAAACACACTTAGAGTTGAATCTGATTCCTTAACACCTGTTATTCAACTCTAGTAGGTGTTATTCAACTCTAGTTCATATAATCTTAAAATGTAAAGTCCGTGAAATTTTCAATTTCACCTCCATCTTTTGTCAAATCTCATTTTTACTCCATGTTAGCGCTTAAGTTTAGTAATTGTCATTTTCAACACCATAACTTTTTATAAACTTTGTAAAATGTCAAGTTAACCCTCTTGAGAATATAGATAAGATTTTCTTAATACCTTCGTTCGAATAATTTGTTGCATGCATATTTTTATGTACTTGTTAATGTAAATTCGAGTTGTCAACGTTTCGACACAAATAATGTTTGGAAACGAGTAGGTTCAAACATACTACGTTTTCATGCTTACTTTTTGTGTACGTTTTGACCTAAATTTTGTTTTTATTTATAACACATTTTCATGCTAACTTTTTATGTACGTTTCGACGTAAATTTTGTTAGAAAGCGAATCGTGTTGAATATAATAAATTTTGATTCACCGATTAAATTCAAGTTGGTCTACGTTTTAATGTAAATGGGCGATAATAATTTATACATAGTCATGCCGCATAGTTGGTACAAAATGCGAGTTTGTCTACATTCAACATAAATTCGGTATATTTTTCTTATAAATTCGATTTTGTCTGCTTTTCGACGTATTGGTGTACGCTTTCATATTTTGTATGCATCCTACGTGTAGGTCGAGTCGCATATCATACGCTTTGACTTAACGGTATAAATTCGAGTTAGTCTACGTTTTGAGCGGCCACTAATACGTTTTTATTCGATGGTATAAATTGGAGTTATTGTATGTTTTGACGCCGCTAAGTCTTGATGCAAAGGTATACTACTTCGATCCATTAATTACCCTTAAAATTATAATAAACTTTTAATGCATCTAACCAACTGTCGAAACTTACGGTATCAACCACACAGATCAAAGACAAAGCAATAGCGACAAAAAACAGCGACCGAAAATCTTATTATAACCCAAACCAAAAACACCCACCAATACCCAAGATCTTACCAATAGTAAGATCTAGTGAACAATAATGTTCAGATCAACTAATTCAATCAGTTAATCAACAGAAAATACAGAACAAAACAAAGAAATAGGAAAGATACAACCTGAACTACAAGAGATTGATCTCACAGGCGAGATTTCTCCAACAACAACAGCAGACAAATCGATCAATACAATATCGAGAACCAGAGGAAACAAAGGGGCGATAATAGACTGCGAAGAAGGGTTACCAAACCCTAATGACTTAATCTGCACTTTATATATCAGCAGCAAACGACTTTTACACTCTGCCCCTTCTAAATGCCTTTAATTACACCGTCTTATCAGAAAGATACATCCAGGCCCTTTATGTTGTTGAACATGTTGAACAATATAACAACTTAACCAAAAAATAGTTAGAACAACAAAATACGTAACAAATATGAAATATTTGAATGATATATATATTTATTCTTTTAACATTCCCCCTTCATTCAAATATGAAAACCAGTTAACCATCCCCAATTTTTCACAAAACTTTTTATGCTGCACAACACTTAAACCTTTAGTGAAACCATCTGCCGGTTGACTCTTAGAGTCAACCTTAACAGTTTCAACAACTCCTGCAGCAACCTTTTCTCTTAGAAAATGAAGGTTAATCTCGAAATGCTTGGTTCTTTCATGAAAGACAGGGTTGGCTGCTATGGATATAGCAGCCTTGCTGTCACAGTATAACTTTACTGGCAAATCACAGTGAACACCAACTTCTCTTAACAAATTTAGCAACCACATAATCTCACAGGTTGTCGAGCACATGTCTCGATATTCAGCTTCACCTGTGGATCTAGAAACAGTGCTCTGTTTCTTACTTTTCCAAGAAACTAAAGAGCCACCAAGATAAACACAATAACCAGTCACTGACTTTCTTGTGGACAGACACTTTGCCCAGTCAGAGTCCACATAACCAACTAAATCCATCCTATCACCTTTTTTGAACAACAAACCACATCCAGGACTTGACTTAAGATACCTTAATAATCTTAAGGCAATTTGCAAATGCATTTCAGTTGGGCTGTGCATAAACTGACTTAAGAATTGCACAGCATAACTGATATCCGGCCTAGTCAAAGATAGGTAGATTAACTTACCTATTAGTCTTTGAAAACCAGTGACATTTTTCAAAGAACTTTGATTTTTAGACACTTTAGCAGTTACCAAGTAGCTTTGTTCAATAGGTGTGTTAACTGGTTTGCAACCCAAATACCCAAACTCGCTTAACAACTCCAAGCAATACTTTCTTTGGTTTAAACACATACCATATTTGTTATATAAGACCTCAATGCCTAAAAAGTATTTTAGTTTGCCTAAATCTTTAATTTGGAAATTTGAATTTAAAATGAACTTAATTTTATTAATTTCATCAACACTATTCCCAGTAACAACAATGTCATCAACATAAACTAATAGGACAATAAACACATTGTTTTTAGACAACACATACATAGAGTGATCACACTTGCTTTGCACAAACCCATAATCAACAAGCACACCATTTAACCTTTCATTCCATTTCCTAGGAGCCTGTTTCAGCCCATATAATGACTTAACTAACTTGCAAACTCTAGACTCATCGGGAGAATAATAACCCTGAGGTAGACTCATATACACATCTTCATTAATAGTGCCATACAAGAAGGCATTATTAATGTCAAGTTGAAACAAAGGCCATTCATTCTGAACAGCAAGTGTAATAATACACCTAACTGTTACCATTTTCACAACCGGTGAAAATGTTTCCCAAAATCCAGGCCTTCACGTTGATTAAACCCCTTGGCCACAAGTCTAGCTTTAAACCTTTCTATCTCTCCACTAGATTTATACTTAACTTTATAAACCCACTTGCAGCCTATGGGCTTTCTACCAGGAGGTAGATCAACAAGGGTCCAGTTATTGTTTCTGAATAAGGCCTCCATCTCCTTATTCATTGCTTCAACCCACCTAGGGTCCTTAGCAGCTTCATTGTAATTAGAAGGTTCAAGTGTTTTATTTAACAAACTAACAAAGTTAAAATTTTCACTTGACAGACATGCATAATTCACAGTTTTATCTAAACTATACTTAACATTTCCTCCTAATACATAATCCTCAAACTTTTTTGGAGCAACATAAGTTCTAGTGGATCTTCTAAGATTTAAAACAGCACCCTCAGATAGGTTGGTCTCATCACTTGGTATTCCACTGTCCTCTGCCTCGCCATATAACCCAGGCTCACTACTATCTTCATAACCAGTTGAAAACTGTTGGTTTTGACCAACAACACTGGTTGTGGTAGATGTGGAGGGTCCTAATGGCTGCTGATCATCACTGGAAGTACCATGAGAGCCATTATTACCCTCTTCATCATTGAGCATTTGAGAAACTTCAGATGTTTCAGTTTCATAACAATCAAAAAAGGTTATATGATTTAAATTTTTTTCAACAAATTCTTGATTAACAACTTGTTTATTCTTGAAAGGGTAAACATTTTCATAAAATTTTACATCTCTAGAAAATAAGATTTTCTTATTATCTAAACTCCACAATTTATACCCCTTCTTAACATTGGAATAACCAATCAAAACACACTTATCAGCATGATATGTAAATTTATCAGATTCATTTAACACAGTGCTAAAACACAAACATCCGAAGTTTCTAAGATGAGTCAAAGAGGGTTTAAAACCAAAAACTACTTCATAAGGACTTTTTCCTAATAGCACAGAAGAGGGTAACCTGTTAATCAGGTAAACAGCAGTCAGAATGCAATCAGACCAAAAACTCAAAGGTAGGCCACTTTGAAACATCAAGGCTCTAGCTATATTTAAAAGGTGCCCATGCTTACGCTCAACCACACCATTTTGTTGTGGTGTGTAAGCACACGTTGTTTGATGTAAAACACCTTTATTTTTAAAAAAGTTACTCATTTGATTATTCACAAATTCGGTTCCATTATCACTTCTAAAAATTTTAACTTTCTTTTTAAACTGGGTTAAGATTAGTTCATAAAAACTAGTTAGATTCTCAAACACTTCCATTTTACTCTTTAACAGGTAACACCATACAGATCTTGAAAAATCATCAACAACAGTTAGAAAATATTTATACCCTTCATTACTAGACACTCTGTATGGACCCCAAAGATCTAAATGAACTAAATCTCCTATTTCTTTTGTTTTATGATCACTTAAAGGAAATGGAATCCTCACTTGTTTAGCCTTATGGCAAATCTCACAAGGACCATAGTCTATGGACTTAATATCTAAGCTACCTTTTAAAACAGCTAGAACCTGATCAGAAGGGTGGCCTAACCTATTATGCCACATATTTGACTTTAACACACTATTAAAACACACATTGGCAGAATTACCATTTTTTCCAACAAAGTATAACCCATTGTCCTGATTACCAGTCACCAGGACTTTCTTTGACTTCAAATCCTGTAGCAAACAATTAGTTTCATTAAACAAAACAACTATCTTGTTATCTTTTGCTAACCTAAAAACAGACAACAGATTCACACTATACTCTGGAACATAGAAGACATCTTCTAGGACAACATTATTAACAAGCTTTATTTTCCCAATTTGAACACCTTAACACTAGTACCATTTGGATGACTAACTTTAAGGTTATAATCAGACACATCAACCCAATCAAACATACCCTTATCAGACTTAACCATGTGCCGATTCGCACCAGAATCAACAATCCAATTATACTCAAATTCAAACATATTAGAACTAGAACAGCTAACAAAACCAGAGGAAAAACTACAAGTAACTGAAGACTCACCTCCCATATTAGACTTAGCCTGCTCACCACCAGAATTCTCACCAACGAGACTCAACAATTTAGAAATCTGTTCAGAAGTGAAAGGCATAGCAGTACCAACAGAATTTGAAGACCCAACAGTAGTATTACTCTTATTATTATTATTAGACACATTAGACCTAGCCACCTGTCCTCCTGGTCTTCTTCTAACACTAGGAGGATATCCAATAATCTCAAAACATCGGTCAACCGTATGACCAAGCATATTACAATGAGAACACCTTAGATTAGGATTAGGACATCTAACATTTTTCCTTTTAGAATCAAAAGACTGACCAGACTTAGTCACAAAAGATACATTTTGACCCTTAGACCCACTTGAAGACATCCTATGAGACTCTTCTCTAGACACAATAGAAAAGGCAACCTTAACTGAAGGGAATGGTTCTCTTGTTAGTAGATTAGTCCTTACAGGTTGATAGACATCATCAAGCCCCATAAGGAACTACATTAGTTTAATGAGAGTAGAAAAATCGTTATAATCTTTAGCAGCCTGACAAGAGCAGGAAGGAAGATGCACCATTGCATCAAACTGTTTCCACATAGTTGTCAGTCTGTTATAGTATTCAGCAACAGTGCTGCCATTTTGAGAAATACCATTTATTTTTTTATACAAATCATACACAATAAAACCATCCACCTTATCAAAAGACTCTTTTAAATCAGTCCAGACCTCTGAGGCAAGTTTAGAAAACACTTGCCCTAGAAATAACTCCTCAGAAATAGAGTTCAACAACCAGGTAATGACAACTGAGTTACACCTATCCCATTGATTGGCTAAGACCACATCATCTTTTGGTTTTTCACACTTACCATCAATAAACCCAAATTTATTTTTTGCTTCTAAGGCAAGTCTCATAGCATTAGACCAGACAGGATAATTCTCAGTTCCTTTTAGTTTTATACTAACAATAGTCAAGGTACTAGAGTCGCTAGGATGAAGATACAACGGATCTCCTATATCAAGTTTACTAATCAAAGTAGCAGAAGTACTAGTATCTCCCATGACCACAAGAAACAATAACAAGCAATCAATCAGACAAACAATAAAAAATAACAATCACAAACAGCTAACTGTGACAGAGGCCAGATTCCAGGTTCGTCACTCTATAGGTGCCTGGACAAGCGTATCACAGAAGCAACAACTAAACTAAACAGACAAGAAGAATGCAACATATAAGCAAATAAGACTCGATCAAGTGCCGGCCCAACTAGTCCGGTAAACAGGATGCCTAGACACACAAGAAATGATGACAGATATAATAAGAGAAGAAAGTTAGAACACCCTTACAGAAGCGTTTAACTCCCTCCAATAGCAGATCTAATCCGTAACCTTCTAGGGTTACAAGATTAAGATCAGAAGACAAATACAAGAAATCTGGTTAGTTTGCCTTGTGGAAATAACCACAAAGACCAACGCAGACCTTCACACCAGATCTCAATGAATAGAGATACAGAAAACCTCCGATTAGGGTTCCTCAAACCCTAATTTGATACCACGCTCAAAATCGCCCAACTAGGGTTTCTTGAGACCAGAAACCCTAAAGTAACCTACAAAATCACAACAACAGAGATAAAACCAGCGGAAGAACAATTAATCAGGAGCTATACAAGCTCTGATACCATGTCGAAACTTATGGTATCAACCACACAGATCAAAGACAAAGCAATAGCGACAAAAAACGGAGACCGAAAATCTTATTATAACCCAAACCAAAAACACCCACCAATACCCAATATCTTACCAATAGTAAGATCTAGTGAACAATAATGTTCAGATCAACTGATTCAATCAGTTAATCAACAGAAAATACAGAACAAAACAAAGAAATAGGAAAGATACAACCTGAACTACAAGAGATTGATCTCACAGGCGAGATTTCTCCAACAACAACAGCAGACAAATCGATCAATACAATATCGAGAACCAGAGGAAACAAAGGGGCGATAATAGACTGCGAAGAAGGGTTACCAAACCCTAATGACTTAATCTGCACTTTATATATCAGCAGCAAACGACTTTTACACTCTGCCCCTTCTAAATGCCTTTAATTACACCGACTTATCAGAAAGATACATCCAGGCCCTTTATGTTGTTGAACCTGTTGAACAATATAACAACTTAACCAAAAAATAGTTAGAACAACAAAATACGTAACAAATATGAAATATTTGAATGATATATATATATTTATTCTTTTAACACCAACCCTTATACATAACAATAGATTAATTATTTAGGCAAGACAACTCGAAGACAATACTGAAAGATACATTATTGAAAATACAAAGCACATATATAATGCATAAACTCAAAAACTACATGTTTATTAACTGGGTGGTTATTCTGTACGGTTGAAGATAAGTTGAAGAGGATTTTCTTTTTGTAAAGTCACACCAAATTTTTCAGTCATGTCAAGTTTTGCTGGATCCTCGTCATTTGGAAGAGTCCAATCATATCCAAGAATCAAAGATCCTAATATGGCCTGCAAACTCTTAACAGCGGACGGTAAACCAGGACACATCCTCCTCCCACCACCAAAGGGTATGAACTCATAGTCATGGCCTGCAAAATCAATGTTTGAGCCAAGAAACCTTTCGGGCTTAAAAGTATTCGGGTCTTCCCAAACTGTTGGGTCATGACTAATTGCCCAAACGTTCACCCACACTTGGGCATTTTGAGGAATTGTATAGTTCATAACTACACAAGCTTCAATGGCACGTCGAGGAATTAGGACGGGGACAACAGGATGCAATCTTAAAGTTTCTTTGATACAAGCATTGAAATAAGTCAATTTAGAAAGGTCGGATGTCATGATAGTGCTATAATTGACTTCTCTTTTTAGCTCATCTTTTACTTTGTTGATGATATGTTGGTTCTTTAACAATTCGGCCATAGCCCACTCAATGGTTGTTACCACAGTATCTACACCTGCTATAAATAATTCCTGCATGCACCAAAAATTAAAAAAAGAAAATACAAGGGTTACCCTAATATAATGAAGCATTTTTTTTTATGTTAAGGGAATTGGACATGTGCTTCTATTTGTATTTATGTTATTATTTTTCAAATATGACACACAGACCTATTTGGTTATAAGGAAAAGAATTAGTTTTGAAAAGTGTAGAGATCTTATCTTACAAATACATGTATCTCCTAGTGATTTGATCTTCCCAGAAGAAAATTGGAAATATAAAAGAATGTTTGTTCTTAATCAAGGGGATGTGTATAAAAGACTTACAGTAACCAATATGTTAATCTGAGAAGTTGTGAAATTATTTTCAAGCAAACGATCCAAGAAATCTTTCTCGTGGTCTGCGACGACCACATTTTTGGCGATTCGAGCTCTCCTTTCTTCAACTATAGCGTCTGAAAAGCTAGCCAACTCCTCAAGATGATACAAGCTGTCCTTCCTTAATCCTTGAAGATCTAGGCCCCCAAGTATGGGGAAAAAATCACTCACATTTGGTGTAATAGTATTTTCTAGTATTTTAAGGAGTCCAGATTTCAACCTGTGAGCAGTTTCATCATCTTTCAAATCAAGAAAATCTTTGCTAAACTAAATGTTGCTTAAAGTGTTTATCAATGTAGTAAAAACTAATTCTTCAATTTTCACAACTTTTCCTTGTGTGTTATTTAAGAAATCTAGCATATGAGCCAACTTTTCATTTCTTAAGTTGGTTTGGGCCTCTATCGCTTTAGCCAAGAACAACTCAGCTCGACACAATGTTCTACATGATTTCCAGTGTTCGTTGCAGTCCCTAGCCCATACAAAGTAGTAGTCTATGAAAGTTTGCTGAAATGCATCGGGTATGGAGCGACCAGAAAGACGACGGTCTTGAGTCTTTAGAATTTCCTTGGCTGCCTCTGGGGAAGAGGCTACCACAAGAAGTCTGGTACCTAAGCGAAGAGAGATGAGTGGGCCATATTTTTTAGCGAGGTTGGCAGCTACGATATGAGGGTTCTTGACCATCTGGTGCATATTCCCAATGATCGGCCATGGTCGTGGCCCTGGTGGAATATTTTTATTGACGGATTTTGGATATTTGCGAGCCACAAACAACAAGAAGAGAGATGTTGCGAAAAGGAAAAGAGACGCTAAGAGATTGAACTCCATAATGTGAATTCTATTCAGATGTTTGGTGTGGCTTCCTTTGTACATGGGCATGTGTTTTTATAGGCTTCAGGTCCTAGTTAACAAGAATTAGCATCGTTATGAATCGTACTACTTAAAAATAATTAAATAAATAGCTATGTGTTTTTGTCAACATTTCGATATATATTTTATTGTAAACAAATTTGTATTCAAATTGGAGTGTTTGTTTGGTAGTGTATAGATACTATACCGCTACCGTACCAAACTGAACTAATACCGACCTTTTGAATAAATCTATATAATTGTAAATGGCCGATTTAATCTTTCTATACTAATAAACAAAAATCCTTTTTGGACACGTGTTATTCTCTGGTAATTTCTCACATTTATTTTTTTATTTATCTCTTTTATTAAATAAATAATATTATATATATATATATATATACAAAAAGTAACACGCACCTTTTTATTTCAAAACACATGCCTTTTTGTTTACACCCACTCTTTTGTTTAAAAGACATACCCCTTGCCAATACCCTTTTATACAAAACACATACCAATCAATAACCAAATGACGTGCCTTTAAAGAAATTCATGAAACACACCTTTTTATTTCAAAGCACATACCTCTTTGTTTACACCCACTCTTTTGTTTAAAAGACATATCCCTTACCAATATCCTTTTGTATAAAACACATACCAGTCAATAACCAAACGACGTGCCTACAAAGAAATTCATGAAAATACACACACACAAAGTAACCAAAGGACGCGTCTACAAAGAAATTCAAAAGAACCGACAAACACATTAAAATGAAATATACGTTATCTCTATATATGCAAAAGGGACTTTTCTTTCATAAGCACATACATAAATTCACACCCATATTCTACAATCTACCCTAATAACAATCCACCGCCCATTCCTTCACTAACGCCATCGAGCGACCTCTAAACCGTCAGAATCTTCACCCCACCGTTATCGGGTATAAATATTTATCATTCCTATGAATTTAATTGATGCATAACTTTGTGAACTTGAATTCCTTGACGATTCGTCAATAATCTGCCAATCTTAAATTAACGACATGTTATGTACCATTTTCGTTATACATTTTGTACAGTTGCGTACTTGCATCCCTTGACGAATCTATTAGTAATCTGCCTCTTAATCTTCATTAACGCTCTGTTTATGTACCAATGATTGGTTGGTGTTCAATAGGAAACCAAAGATGTGAAAGACTAACGGAAAATTTATTTGAATGGTCAGAGGTGTTAAAGTAATTGATTTGAAGTAAAAGACTCTTGCATTAACGTAAAAATTGATTAGGTTTCCTATTAAAGTAAAATACTAATGCATTACGATTAACAAAAAAATTAATTGAATGGGTTTTTCATAGAGAGAATCTAATTATCTAGACTCAATTTATTTTCCAAATGTTGATCGTATTTGCTTTGTACCAAATATTAGGTTTTGTGTGAAACCATGATCCCAGTTTCGAAATCTTGATTTCAATTGTCTTATACCAAACAGTAGCCTTTGCATGATACCGTGATCCCGGTTTCGATTTGTATGGTTGAATTTCTTGACAAATAACATTTTGATTATGTTTAACATGGTTAAATTTGAAATAATCATGTTAATTTGTTTTATTAAACCATTTTTTTTATTTTTACAGTTTCTTAATTTGGGTTTCATTAATGGTAAGGTTGATGAAATCTTCTTTCTTAATTTGGGATTCTTAGCCTTGAACTTAGAATTACGAATCAGTATACTCTAATTGTAATTTTAAACTATGAGTATTATTTATAATATCTTCAGGATGTATTTGTAAAATATGATAATGTGTTACATGTACATGATAGAATCTTATAACATATACCACTAATTTAAGAACCACTCAAGAATTATTAAAAAAAAATATGACTACCCGAGAGTCCTTGCCAGTTAAGTTGACCAACATTTATGATTTTCACATGCAGGAAGTAATCTATTAAAATACACTCCGAAAAGGCCTTTGTGCTTGGTTGCTAAATTCAAATTAGAGGTTTTAGGAAGCAACATTTTTTTATAAATATGACTACATATTACAAGGTTTCATTCGATTGGTTGTATGATGGATCCGTCCATGCATTTTCATATTCTGGTCTGAAACAGTTGCATGTTTTTGGTTCATGCAGGGTGAATCAACATAAGTGGTATGTTTTCATTTATGTTTGTATTTTAAATTTTAAATTCTGTACAAACTGTTTATAGTTATTAATTCGAGGCCTCAACTATCACAAACACCTTTATTTCATGCCCATGTTAATCGCCATTTTATAACCAATCCGTAGTATGATCGATATGTGAATGCATTTTCGTCTGTTCACACAGTGTGAAATTAGCTAGTGGTGTATTTCATTGACATTAATAATATGATTAAGATATGTACAAAACAATGTTTGGTTATCAAGAATCATAAAGGCGTTTGTAATTTGTTTCATGGCCATAGTGTGAAATTAGCTAGTGGTGTATTTCATTGACATTAATAATATGATTAAGATATGTACAAAACAATGTTTGGTTATCAAGAATCATAAAGGCGTTTGTAATTTGTTTCATGGCCATATTAATTACCGATTTGTGCTGATCATGCAACTTTATGTTCTGGAATCGAAATAAACAATGGTATATGATGGTGTATAATCAACCTCCCGCCGCAACGCGCGGGTTAGCGTCAACTCGTTAATATTAAAAATCAATTTAACTAAATCTATTTATCTCTTTTGTTTTCATAATCTGAAATTGATTATCTATATCTATACTATATAATAAAAGAAACCATTTAGATGACACTTGTCATTCTCTCATTCAATTGATTAAAATTAACAATAATAATAATAATAATAATAATAATAATAATAATAATAATAATAATAATAATATAATATTGAATTTAATATAATACAAATTCTTATTCAAAATATAATTAATACTTATCACCACAAAGTCAATGTGGCTTTCTGTATCAACGACTCTTCTGATTTGGGCTTTGACCCAATAAACTTCTTTTGGCTTTAACAAGGATTAGCCAATTAGGTTTTACTAAGCCATAGGGTGTGGGATGAAGCCCTATGGGGCTTTATACGGACACGTCAGCGCCACCTAGGCGCCACGTTATATCCCCCCTCCCCTTTAAATTGCAGGGTGTGGGATGGAGCCCCCTATTAAACAAAATTAAAAAAAAAAAAATTCATTGGCTGATTATTGTGGGGTCCACCTGATAACCCCTTCTCCCCGCGTTATCATGCTGGCGAAGTGTCTTTGCCCCCCCCCCCCCCCCCCCCCCCCTTAAAATGGAGGGTGTGGGGATGAAGCCCAAGGGGCGCTATATATGGCTGAGGTGGAGGGGTGGCGCCTCCCACACCCTCCAGCCTAACCAAGTTAAATAAAGAAAAATTGATAAAAGATAAAAGATAATAAAGTTTATGTGTTTGTTTCTGATTGGTTAAAATATGGCCCCCCATATCTTCGCCTTTTTCTCACACCCGTTACCCGCCTAGCGCTTCAGCCTATAACGCATTGTTATCTAATCTAAGACAAATTCTTACTATTAATAATATTTAATCAAATCTAACAAGAATTCATACGGATTCTAAAGTTGATATTAACTTTCAAATAATTATAAAAGATATCCACCTAACATCACAAATGTTTTTGTTAAATTCAATTAATTAATTTGTTCAACACTCACTATTATCTTTATCATTCAGTATTTTTCAAAAAATCTCGATGATTACAAAAATTTAAGACATAATATAATTATATGTATAATATGCACTTTTTAATGAAATAATACCCAACAAAATTACAAATATAAAATCTATGATTACTAACAATAACAAAGTCTTATTTTTTTTAAATAATTCAAAAAATATATAACTAAAAACATATGACATTATAATACGGTTAACCGATTTATCATCATACAACCTCCCACCTATTCAATCATATGATTTTTCAATCTTATATTAACTAAACAAATATAATGCTTTATTATTTAGTATATAAAAGTTATTTAGTCAACCCGTGTAATACACGGGGTTATAACCTAGTGTTATAATATATAAATGTTTCTCGCTACATTGCATGGAGAATTTCCACCAACTAGCAACAAATAAATAGGGACATGCCTTAGTATACCCAATAATATGAATCCATATAACTATGTTTGTGCTAGCTCGGTCTGTAGTATAATTTTTTTTCTTGTCAAACTGAGTCGTATGTATTCTTCCGACGGATCATACTCACCGGAAAACAAAGTATAACTACGATGAGTCAAAATAGGCGAAAGTTGTCCACCTACTTTACCACCACTTTTCGATCATAGACACCACCAACTGGTCATCGTCTCCACCACTACTAGTGGCAGCGTTGTCGCCGCTAGTCACCACAAAATATATATATATATATATATATATATATATATATATATATATCGGGCGAAATTATTATGACTGAACCCGTTTTGACCAGTTACACAATTCAAATCCAACCTAACCAACTCATTTTCCACTCATATACCATAGGGACCATTGAATGTTTCCCTATCTGCTAGGAACAGTGACCGTGGTTCTAGTAGTGAAAACTTCGTAAGCTGCTATCAATTCGTCTATACAACTAAACATTCCTCAACCTATACCAATTGTAACGAATGCAAATAACGAGAAGAATTAATCAAAGACGAGCCTTGTTAGTACCTTATATCCTAAGTCGTGTGCAATACGAATGATGCCCTTTCTAGTAATTCCTTCAAGAAAAGTAATTACCGTTGAAGGTTTAGAAATAACATCACCCTGTACGTATAACAAGAATTAATTACATATATATGCTTATGATATGTCTGGTTCTTAAAAACTGTTAACTTTTAAGTAGTTCGAATTCGTTAAAGGCGTTAAAATTTCAAAAAAAAAAAACCATGAATTTGAAGGAACTAGAATCTGTAAATGGAATCAGAATCTTTTGGTTGACAATTTGATGGAATTTTAAGAAATTATAATCAGAAACTGTAAAGGAAAATTAAGCTCTATCCTGTTTTGACATGTCGAATGACCCGGCCCACAAGGCTTAGTTCCAATGAATGATGTAAACTAACTAAACGAGGTTTACATTTATTGGAGAAAAAGTACCTAAACAAGGAAAATAATACAACAACTAACTTCTTAGACGTACTTGCTGTGGACCACACCAAGGTGCATTGTATCTGAGAATCCTTGTTTCTTTGCTCTTGCAAACGCTCACGTGTTTAGTTTGAATGTTTTTCATCACATGTATTTTGTGCGCTAAGGATCATACTGGCGCATAATTTGTAATGCTCTGCCATGAGTTGCACGATGGAACTCAATGTTAACATACAAGTTCAACATTGCACTACGGTTAGGGTATACGGGGCACTTCTCGGGGAGGCATGCGGTGACCCAAGTCCCCGAGCGGGAACACCGCCACCATCAACGCGGGGAGGCAATTCGGTGAATGGGATCGGTGTGTATTCACCGATGAGGGAATCAAAGTTTAAACGGCTATATAGCCGTTATACATTTAAAAAAAAAATTCCTAACCCCTATAAATACTACCTCCTTAATCTTTTTATTTTTCAAACCCAAAACAACTCTCACCCATTCAACTCATCTAATTTTTTTAACCAATCTTTAAAAAAAATGGATTCCAAGTTCCCGTTTTTTGCTCCCCTGCCCGACTTTCCCGACGATGAAGATTCATCGTCAAGCGATGGTAGTTTAATTTTCTTCCAAAATCTCATCCAACAAGCGGAGCTACTAGACACGACATCGTCTAGTAAAAAAAATTGTCCGTCGAGATCGTGTGGGATGCCACGAAACACTCATGGCCGATTATTTTGTCGAAAATCCAAAATTTAATGCCGATATTTTTCGTCAGAGGTTTCGTATGTCCAAGTCTTTGTTCCTAAAAATTGTTAGTGACGTGGAAGCGAATAACGAGTTGTTTCAAGAGGGCTTGGACGGGAGAATGAAGAAAAGTTTCACGTCGTTGCAAAAGGTTACTTCTGCGATTAAACAACTTGCAACCGGTAACCCACTAGACGAAAACGCCGAGTATTTAAATATGGCTGAAAGGACCTCTCGTGAGTGCCTTGAATATTTCTGCGAGAAGTTCTGTACAATGTATGCCGGTGAATTCTTACGTAGACCAACGAGCCACGACGTTGCGTTATTGTATCAGGCTCATGAGGAGAGACATCACCTACCTGGTATGTTGGGTAGTCTGGATTGTACACACTTCGTCTGGAGAATGTGCCCCACAGAATTGCGTGGACAATATATGAGAGGCGATCATCAATACCCGACAGTTATGTTAGAGGCGGTGGTGTCTCAAGATTTGTGGGTTTGGCATGCTTTTTGTGGCCCGGCGGGTTCACAAAACGACATCAACGTGCTCCAACAATCTCCTTTATTTCTTACTCAACGAAACGGAACGACGCCAAATTGTCCATTTCAGGTGAACGACCACTTATACAAACGCGGGTATTATCTTACTGATGGGATCTACCCTAGTTGGTCCGTGTTTGTGAAGTCTTTTCCATATCCTCACATCCCAAATGAAAAAAGTTCAAGAGGCAACACGAGGCCGCAAGAAAAGATGTGGAACGGGCGTTTGGTGTGTTAAAGGCAAAGTGGGGAATACTAAATCGTCCAATGCGTTCCAAAACGGTGAAAAAGATAAGGTCCATCGTGTATACGTGCATTATTTTACATAACATGATTATAAAAGACGACGGAAGGGCGACAGCACCGGTACACATTCAAGATCCTCCAGTCGAACCCGTCTTCGATGATACAGCTTATAGCGAGCTCATTGACGAAGAAACGCATTGGAGACTAAAACACGATCTCGATGAGCATCTCGGACGTTTAGATCTACCTCACCTTGAAGTGAGTTCCGACGACGAGTAGTTTGTTTTTTTATTTTTCTAGTTTGAATGTAATTTTTATTTTTAATTTAATGAAATGTCTTTTATTAAATTTTATTTAATTTTTATTAATATTTGTTTAATTTATAAACATGCATAATTACAACAAATAAAAAAAACAAAAAAAAAACAAAAAAGCAAGTCCCCCAAGAGAGGAGTGCCGCCATCAAATTGAGGGTGTGAGGGGAGTTAAGAGGGGAGTTGACGTGGTGCGTGCTGATTGGCCGTGCGTAAGAGAGGGGACTCCCCTAAGAGAGGAGTGCCCCTCTCACCCTTATATACTTTTGTCAATACACACCGTATAAACTAAAAGTTAAGGGAGTAATTAACTAAACTTAAGAGGTATGATCCTAAATCATATGTGAACACGCGTGTCAGAGGGGCCACACCACACAAAAGCATCCAAAAGGTTCTTAACGATTCTAGAAGAGGACACCTGGCGACAAGAAGATACTCTCAGTAGACAAAAGGGGACAGAATATTCCTCCTTTTGTAACAAAATCTTGAAATTTTTTTTTGTAGGAAATTCGTCATAAAAGTGTAGTAATCTGTGACGAAAAAAATCGTGTAGGAAATTGTCCCTTTTTCTAGTAGTGGAACACTGAGCCGGAGCGAATAACCATGCGCCTCATCTCCCGGCCTGACCACGCCAAAGGGGACAGAATATTCCTCCTGATCGGACAGCTAGCAAACAACGGCTAGCTGACAACCTTCTTCCTTCACAATTCTCCGGCTATAAATAGAAGACTCAACCTAAAGGTTTAAGGATTGGATTTCTTACTCTCTCGCTATATACACTCACTTATCCTCAAAGCGATTACTTATTCTCACGCCTGAGGGTGGTTACAAGGAGAACCCCCATCTTCTCCTCTTGTAATGAGTCACCGGTGTTGTTCGTTTTGTAGGATACCTAAGAGGAATCAGTCATTCGTCGTCGAGTGAAGAATAAAGATTGAACCATCTTATACGAGACGACCCGGCTAAATACCTAAGAGGAATCAGTCATTCGTGGTGTTGGTTGATGACGTGGGTGGCGGAAAAGTGGCAGGTGGTGGTGGAAATGGTGGGTGGTGATGGTGGTGGGGTGGATGGGTGGGTAGTGATGGTGCATGCAGGTGGTGGTGATGATAGAAAGGTTGTGATGGGGTGGGTGGTGGGAGGTGGTGGTGGTGATAGATGAAAATGACTAAAAATGACAAAAGTCAGGGACTAAAATGGTATAAAACAAAACCATTTGGACTAAAATAGCAACAAAAAAAAACTATTTGGACTAAAGTGGCAATTTTGGTCAAACTTCATGAACTAAAATGACAATTTACTCTTCGCGGTTTCAAACCGAAACGTGAACACTCCTCCTCATGGGCGTGAGATAAGCCCAACCCAATATAGGCTAGTTCTAAATTTCTAATGAGTAAAGGCCCAATGTAAAGTGACCCTTTGACTCTTTGAGTGGCCTTTTCTCGGGGTGGAATCTGGCAAAGCCGAATAACTTAAAATAGTCCAAAACAAATTGCATCACATTTTATCACATGGGCCAGCGTCAATAACGAGTTGAATCATTTTAAAGTGACAAAATTTGGGTTTTGTATAAAGTTTAGTATACTTTTTAAAACCACCTTTAAAATAGTTGAAACTATGAAAGTGTACAGAGTCTCCACCACTACGTGCCGGTCTTCGTCTCCAACACCACTGCCATCATTACTTTTTTTTGAACGGTCAACGAATTCTCCAAATAGGCTACTAGCGAAATTCACCTCATCGAGATACACTCGCCTCTGTACCGGGGAAAACCCTCACTTAGGGCCGAAGCCCGTGAACACTCGCCCGAAGGCACGGCAGTGCGTTGAGTTAAAACCCGCTCAGTTCAAGGATCGAACTAGCGATCACCGCTTACTCGCCTAGTCTCCCATCATCACCAGGTGCCGCAGAAAATAATAGGGAGGTCAGAAATCGAACTTAGGTCCCTTAGAACACCAAGTCTCTCTCATACCACACTTTCATCAACGTTGTGGCGGCTAGCCATCATACAAACAAATACAAGTATAGCGAGTGAAATGATTATGTTGGAATGCATTTCAACCAAGTATACAATCCAACCTGACCCACCCATTTTGTCACTCATATATTGTATAATTAACTCTAAAAATCATTAGAGAGAAGTATTTTTTTTTCTTTTTATTTTACAAATCAAACATTACATTAGATTACCATTGCACAGATCTTTATTAAATATCAACTATCCAGTTGTATTTGTCTTCAACTTTCCCAACTTGAATTCCTACTAGCCTTTTGAATAAATTCTGACTCACCAACCCATCACTTGTTCTATACTCCACTCTGCAAGTAAATCATAATCATTTAAGTCATTATATTAATGAATCACAACATACTAAGAATCTACGATTGATGTTTGACAGTACAAAGAACAACCTTCGACCATTGTATGTTATGCTACCAACAGTGGCAACAGTAACCACGGTTCCAGTAGTGAAAACTTCGTCAGCTTCCATCAATTCATCTACTGCAACTAAACGTTCTTCGACCTATCACAATTGAAACGTTTTTTGAGGAAACGAAAGAATATAATGAGAAAAATTAATCAAACACAAGCCTTGTTAATACCTTGTATCCCAAGTCGCGTGCAATATCAATGATGCTCTTTCTAGTGATTCCTTCGAGAATAGTACCTACCGTTGAAGGCGTTGAAATAACATCACCCTAAGAGTATAACAAAAATTAATTACATGAATATGATCAGTGGCGAAGCTTGAGATTTCCGACCAGGGGTCGAAAGCGTATAAACCTAAAAAAGTTATAAAACCGGGGGGTCGAAAACGTATATACCTAAAAAATTCTATACGAAAACTACATACTGGACACTACTGAGCGAAAAGTCCCCCCCCCCCCCCCCCCGGCCCCTTCTATCCCGCGCCCCTGAATATGATCACTAAACGTCTATACGTTGAGTTCATAGAATTCTTTTAAGAAGCTGGAATTCGTAAGAGGTACTAAAAAAAATAAAATTCTAAGGAAATGGAAATTGTAAAGAGGATTAGAATCGTTTAGTCGACAATTTGAAGGAATTGGATTTGAAACTTTTCTTATATTGCTCTGAACCTTTTTTTTACTCAAACTCAAACCCAGACCCAACCCGACCTGCTCATTTTGGTAGGCTTAGTTTAAACGAACGCCAATGAATAATCTAAACTAGAACGAGGCCTTACATTTCTCGAAGGGAAAGTACCTTAACAGTGAAAATATTACAAGAACTAACTTCCTCGATGTACTTGTTATGGACCGAATCAAGGTACACTACATCTGAGAACCCTTGTTCCTTTGCTCTTAATAACGGTTTCAATACCTACACATCATAAATCATGTGTTAAATTTTCGTCACATGTATTTCATGCACCAATGATCATATGGAGCTATCAATAAAGTTATCCTAATACCGGGGCATAATTTGTAATGCTCTTGACCCCTCCCGCTCCGCCATGAGTTGTACGATGAAACTCGTTGTTAACGTATAAGTTTAACGGTGCCTTACCTTCCTGCATTTTTAGCATACAGATTGTATAAATGTAAAGTGACTACTATGCATTCAAAACAAGTGATTACGTAAACATTAAATTAAATTAAACCTTGAAATAGTTGCCAACTGGTGAGGTATATACTAAAAATGTGTACTCATGAGCAGGAGATAAGCCCAATATTGGCCCAATTCCAATGAGCAAAGGCCTAATGTAAAGTGACTCTTTTCTTAGAGGTGGAATCTGGACAAAGGCCCAATAAGTTAAAACGAAGACCCAAAATTTAATTGTACTTTTTTTTTGAACGGCAAATTTGGATCACTGGCGGACACTGAGTATCATCGTGCCACTAGCGGAACCACCTGATCATATCCATCTCCACTAAACATAATGCCTATATACCAATTCAGGAGGAAACCCAATAAATTCGTTACAATTGTATAATTCTAACAACCCCATGAGTTAAAACGGAAAACAAAACTAATTGCATAGTTGTAACAAATTTTACTTTATGGCGCATTACCGTTGGGTTAGATCATTTTTGATGTGGCAATATGTTTAGTACTTTTCAAAACAATCTTTAAGAACTTATGTAATGTAATTCTTTTTAATTTTTAAATGTGTAGTAACGGGAAATGAAATATTATTTCTAAAGAAAAACTATATTAATGTATAAAAATTAAAATTACATATTTATATTAAAAATTATAAAACTAAACCATATATATTAAATGAAAATACAAATGTATTCCACTTCAAATTTTGAAAACCCACTTTCAAAAGACAAAAGGGATTTTAATATATATTATTTTAAAACATAATGCTTTAAAAAAAAGTTTGTGGAAATAATAAAAAATAAACAAATTCACGCATTATAATGTAATTTAGTTTTCTATTTTTGAGATATACCCAACGTTTGTTGGCAATAGTTGTTTGTTTTACTGCATCTATAAACTGTTCTATAGATGGGGATTGCATGCACATTCTCTCGGCTCCGATTTGCATTCGGATGGCGTTTTGATCGGGTCGAAAAAGCAAAAGGCGACCGTCTTCTCCCCTCACAGCTTTTGTACCTTCGAAGAGTCCCTGCACGAATAATACCCTCTTTAATTGTCAATCTAAAGTGATTTAGACAAGAAGAATGAAGTGTTGAAAGAAAGAAAGAAAGAAAGACCTGGCCATAGTTTAAAACTCCAGCAGCCGGGCTCAATTCTAAGTTTCCATAATTAACTAGTTGTCCTTGCTCAAAAGTGTTGTTCTTTGTGCATTTAGACTTGTACATGTAATCGGTTTGTCTTAGACCAAAACCCAAGTTGTTCCAATCAATATCAGCATATTCCTCGTGTCTGAAAACCAACACATCTAAAACTTTAACACAAAAATTATATCAAAATACGACTTTGCAAGAGCTCATATATTTTGTTCCATGTTGTTTTGTACGACATATCACAAAGAAGTGAGACATATAAGGTTCAACGTTGGATCTCAATTATCAACAACGCCTAAATTAGGCGTGTCCATAAACAGCTGAAACGCACCAAACCAAGGCTGTCTCCGAAAATCACAAAAAAAAAAAAAAAAAAAAAAAAAAAATTGGCCATGTGCGAGATAAAAAAAATTGGGCCCTATTTATTAATCCGTTATGTTTGTTTATTGATTTCGGCCAAGTCAATTAATCCATTACACACTAAAACAATTAAGGCTTCTGAATTTGACTGGCAAAACGAATTGGTCTTCGAAACAGTTAGGCTTCTAAAAGGTTGACTTTAACGTTTTTGGTACATAAATCCAGGCCCTTTAAGTTTTTTTCTTTAAAAACATACAGATTTTTAAAAAAATATATATATATAACAAAAAATTTATAATTTTTTTCCGGGCTCTATTTCAATTTGGGCCCAGAATGGTCGCCCACCCGACACTTGCTCTGGGCCAGCCATGCAACAAACCCCCTTACATATGTGTGGTTTTGGCGGTTTTAATGAATAAATGGCCCGAATGGCGATTTAAAACTTTTGAACCAGCCGTGTAATATATCTAACCAGTCATTTAACCTTTTATATGTGTGTATTTTATTTAAAACCATCTTTACCATAATTTTTTAGGACATGTTAATTGTTTTGAGATTAAAAAAAAAAACAAAGACGATTCAAACTGTCAAACCAAACAAAACTTTCAACGAGTCCACACAATCCGACCGGTTTAGTTTGTAGTTTTTTGAAACTGTAAACCAACTGAACCGGAGCATGAACACCCCTAACCCAAATTACCTGATCATAGGTTCATTTTCCTGAAGCGCGGAGGCAGCCTGTGCCGTCAAACATCTTGCAGAAACCTTAAAAATCACAACAAAAAGTCTAACTTAGGATCTAAAAAAAATATTTTGGATTTGATTTAAGAAAAAATTACACCGTTGGTCCTTTTGGTTTCTGCCAAATTTCAAAGTAGGGTACTAATAGTTTTTTATTGCAAAATCAGGTATTAACTTTCTAATTTGTCACAATGTTGAGTAATAAGGTCAAACCTTGTTAACTTTTTTTTTTAAGTCTTAATAAAATAACTAAAATGCCCTTTAATAAATAGAGAGTCTATTTATTTTTAAGTAATTATATTTGACTAGAATAATTTAATGTTTTATTTATATTTAGATTTATATTTTTCTGTTTTATTTATATTTTTTATAAAATTAAATGGATTTGAAGTTTATTATTTATAACCTTTGAGTTTATATATAATATTATTTAGATTAAGTTAAAAAGTTTATTTTACTAGCATGTGATTATATATAAACTCAAAGTTTATAAATAATAAACTTCAAATTATACTACATATTAAAAATTGAAGTCTTTGAACAGTACTTTGAACAGTAACAGGGGTGTTTTGGGAATTTCGCCAAGTCTCATCCGACAAATACCCACCCCCTTCTCCTTTCTTCACAAACTAACCCTAACCCACGTGAAAGAAAGTCTGGAGAGAGATAGATGAGAGAAGAGATGGGAGACAGAGACGGAGAAGTCTCCGGCTTCGACACGGTGGACGCGCCGCACATGGCTCTCCGGCGTCGACATGACATACAGGTCCGATGTACATGGTGGTGGGTTATGTCGGCTCTCCGGCGTCGGCAATGGTGAAGAGGCATCCACAGGGCGGAGGCAATCCGACTTCGATTGAATGGTTTTGTTGTAATGGATTTATAATTTAGCCTCAGATTGATGCTTTTTTGTTCTTTACTCATTTTATTTTTTTTGGTGTTCTTTTGGTTAGATCAGGGTTCCGACGAACTGATTCAAGGTGTGTGCATGTATCTTTGTGGTTTTTGATTTTCAGCAACAAAAGTTTAGTGTCTTTTCTTTTAGCCACAGGTAGGTGTCACCGGCTTTCACTAGATAACAACACAGGGAGAGAGAATCGCGTGAACAGAAGCGGCCACCCTATTTTGTTTCATTGACCATCTATGACTTCGTATAGCAGCGGCGACGAGTGGGGCTGATTCCGTCCGCCTTCGGTGTCTTCAATTGTTGATCTGTGATATGGTTCCTGCTGACTTCAGACCCTAATTTCTTTTACAATTGTCGACTTTGGTTCATCTTTGACTCCCTTGAATCTATAAGTTGATACTGCTGCTTGAACTTATTTGACAACCGTTAAAATTTGTTGCTTTGATATGAACATTTCGGAAGCCTTGATAATGCAAATTATATTTTGTAGATTGTGGGGCAGTGATGATGCACATTAATGTGTGGTTTTCGTTGTTTTGGCATGGCAACCGTGATGGCAATGTAAAGCCATTTCTGCCTTTACATTGCAATCGGTATGCAGCCGCACTGAGGTCTACCAATTCTGAGCCCTAATTATAGCATATATTACAGACCAACATCATTGAATATATTATTATAGTTGCATTTGAGGAATTAAGATGACCTTTGAAGAAGAAATAGAGATATCGATGAAGACGTGTAGTAAGTGCCATTATTTCAATTTCTGGGCTTTATGACAAATGTTTGTGTAGGCTTTCAAAGTTTATTGCTTGATTTCTTTGGTACTGTATGCATTTTTTATGATCTTATGGGGTCATGTGTTATGTGTTATGGCATCAACATTATCTACATCATCCATGAAGACATTTGCCAATGCTGCACTACTTTAAGGACCAGCCATAGAAAATTGAAATACAATACAATACAATTTAGTGTATAATTAACATTGCCACATGGATTTTCAAGGCCCATAAAGGTTTTCTTCATCATTCTTTTAAATTGTTAGCAAAAAATTTAGACATCTAATTAACGGTTACTGAATTCGACATGTTAATGAATTTACTGTATGTTTACTTATACAAGTGTTTAGTGTCACATAAGTTCGATGGTCTTCCACTCTTTCTTTTGGTTTAAAACATGATATTTTCATCTTTTCAAATCACAATGTGGTATTCTGATCCGTCTTTTTAATTTTGTAGTTCACTATGTCGGCTGTTTGCTTCATGGAACTCGGTTTGCTTCGAGCTATGATTGGAAGACGCTGTTTAAGTTCAAGCCCGGGCTCTGTACTGGATTAGATAAATATTTTATATCAGATTGTGTTTATAATCACTTATTATTAATGTCACAATGGAAATGAACAGTGGATTTGAGATGTGGTTTGCTCCTATTGATTGATCTGGGCGGTCATCCATACGTGTCTATTTTCCCCTACTGGCCTCTATATGCAAACAAAACAGGCAAACAAAACTGGTGGCTAGAGAGAACCCCAACCGGAGAGTCTCCGACGACTGGTCCTCGATAAAGAGAGAGAAAGACACGGTAGTTGTGGCTCTTTCGGACACGCTTAGATACGGCAACCGCCGGTGGCGGTTTGAAGTCATGGTGAAGTCGGCATAGAGGTGGGCTCATAGTCCAGCAGCGGCACACGAATTCCGGTTAACTCTGGTGAGAACCCAGTGTGCGGTTGTTGTGGTTCTACCGTCCAACCACTTGAATACGGCAAACACCGGAGGCGGTTTGAAGTTCTGGTCTAACCATTTACACTTACATTTAGATTTTTATTGCATAATCTCGGATTCGGTAAATAAGAAAGATTGATATGTCAACTATTGCAGCTACAACCTACATGTTGATCTTTTTTTACCTCTAAACATACAAAATCCAATGGGTTTTGTACCTGATAACTAACAAGTTTGAAATCCGATATTCAAAATGTATGTATTTAGCAAACTTTCTGGCGGTGTTAACGGTGTGGTTTGGCAAGTTTTGACGGAATTTCTGGGCCGAACCAGTAAATATGGTTCTTGAAAAAACTAAACCAAGACGGCTGGTTTAGCTGGGTCGGCTTGACTTGTCAACCCCAGCCATAAATACCCTGAAATGAACAAAAGAAGTGTACCTTTTGTTGGGTCCTTAACAACAACATTCTGCTCCCCACCATTGTTCATCCAAGAAACAGGAGACTCGCAACCACAAGTCAATATGATGTGTAAACCAAATCAATGACTAAACAAATTCACTTGAAATAATTTTCATAATGATTAGGTGGGTTTGACTCATGGATAAAGCAGCAAGATCAAGGGGACCGTAACAGAACGAACCGATGCTAATTAAATTCACGCCACGTAGCATGGGGAATTCAATTCTCGGCGCAGCGCGCCGTTTTGATACCACTAGTCCATTTAATTTTATAAAAAATATAAATAAAACAGAAAAAATATAAAAATATAAATATAAATAAAACTTTACATTATTTTAGTGAAATATAATTAATTAAAAAATAGACTCTTTAGATATTAAAAGACATTTTAGTCATTTTAGTAAGACTTAACCAAAAAAAAATAACAAGGTTTGGCCTTAGTACTCAACATTGTGACAAGATTTGGCATTAGTACTCAACATTGTAACAAATTAGAACATTAATACCGATACGACTGGAAACCGATACGAAGGAGATGATGTTACGGCTGCCTTAGTTAATCATTATTCGGTTTTTTTAGGCACAGAGGATCAAGTTTCTAATCTGGACAAGACGGACATATGTGTTAATGTTCTTAGTCCGGAAGTGGCAGGTAATATGGTCAGACAAGTTACTCGTGAAGAAATTAAAAACGCTATGTTCAGCATTGGTGAAAACAAAGCCCCTGATCCTGATGGCTACACGTCAGCCTTCTTCAAGCATGAGTGGGATATTGTGGGGAATGAGGTAACGAATGCGATTCTAGATTTTTTTGATAATGGCAAAATCTTGAAGCAGATAAATCATACTATTTTGGCTCTTATTCCCAAAGTTGATACCCCTAATTTTGTCCTTGATTATCGGCCGATTTCTTGTTGCAATGTTCTCTATAAGTGTATCAGCAAGATTATAACGGGGAGATTAAAGGGGTGCTTGGAGATCCTGGTGAGCATTAATCAAGATTATAACGGAGAGATTAAAGGGGTGCTTGGAGATCCTGGTGAGCATTAATCAGTCTGCGTTCGTGCCAGGTAGGAGGATTTCAGATAATATCCTCCTAACGCAAGAATTGATGCATAACTACCACTTGAATAAAGGTCCGCCAAGATGTGCATTCAAGATTGACATTCAAAAGGCTTATGACACTGTTAGTTGGTCGTTTTTGGAAAAGATTCTTTTTCAGTTTGGCTTGCACAGAAAGATGGTGAAGTGGATTATGGCTTGTGTTACCACGGCCACCTATTCATTGAGTATCAATGGCAATCTTCATGGTTTCTTCAAGGGGAGAAGGGGTCTTCGTCAGCAGATAAAGCAGGATATTCTCAATATTATGCCGTTTCAGGAAGGCATCTTGCCTGTTCGTTATCTTGGGGTGCCGCTGATTACCACAAAGTAAGCTGTTGGTGGACCGAATGGAGAAGAAAATTGATAACTGGATGACAAAGACTCTATCTTTTGCAGTTAGGTTGCAGCTTATAAACTCTGTTCTTTCAGCCATGCATATTTACTGGGCGTCGGTTTTCATTATTCCGGCCCGAGTGACCAATGAGTTGGAAAAGCGTGCGTCGATTTCTTTGGAATGCTGGTAATAATGGGAAAGTTAAAGCTAAGGTGGCGTAGAATGATATATGTCTGCCTAAAGTGGAGGGTGGTCTGGGTATTAGGCGAATTGCGGATGTGAATAGAGCCCTTATCACTAATCATATTTGGAGTATTCTTGTGAAAAGAAAATCTCTTTGGGTGCAGTGGATCTATGCTCATAAACTGAAGAATCAGCATTTTTGGGACGTCCAATGTAGAGGTAGCATGACTTGGGGTTGGAGGAAGATTTTATCTATTCGGGTTGCTGTTCGGCCGTTTTTTTGGAGCATTATTCGGAGTGGAGTGCAAACTAACGCATGGAGTGATAATTGGTGTCATTTGAGTCCTCTCAGGTCTTTTATAACGCCAAGACATATTGCAAATGCGGGTTTCAATCTTCAAACTTCTGTGGCAGAGTTACTAGATGAGAATGGGCAATGGAAATGGCCCCAAGCATGGTATGATATTTACCCGGTTCTGATTGGTTTAACTGTTAATCAATAGAATTCTCAGTTAGCGGACCGTATTGTTTGGAAGGATTCAGAGGGTAATGATCAACATTATAGCTCATAGGAAGTGTGGCACTCTTTACGGACGCGCGACACTCCTGTTAAGTGGGCTAGCATGGTTTGGTTTAGTCAATGTATCCCGAGACACTCCTTTCATTTATGGTTGGTAATAAAAAATAAGTTAAAGACTCAAGATCGGCTGGCAGTTTGGGAAGTGGGTAGCGAAACAAAGCGAAGGCTCATGTGTTGCCCCCTTTGTAAGCACGGTCCGGATTCTAGAGATCACCTGTTTTTCTTGTGTAATTTCGCATCACAAGTCTGGTCAAACAAAAGATGATGGTGGATTTGGGTAACGTTAGTGACTCGTGGAACTCGATTTCGGATTGGATGGAGCAAAACTCGGAATCTAAGAGTTTGAATCACATTATGTGTAAATTAGTGTTAGCGGCGACGTCTTACTTCATATGGCACGAGCGGAATAATCGGTTATTCTCTACAAGTGAGTGTACGACTAAGCAAGTGACCGAAAAGATTAAAAGCACAGTTCACCTTCGGTTAATGGGCTTTGATTATAGGGGAGATGTTGAACATCATAGAACTCTTAAAAAGTGGCAGATCCCTTCTAGGGCAGCGGATGAAGACCCGGGCTAAGGAAAATTTATAGAGTTGAATTTAATTAGCACTTGTTTGTTGCGGTTGTGTTTTGGGCTGTGTTTTTTTTTCGTTTCCTGAACGTTAGTTTCTGGTCATGTTTGTTTCTTGATGTCCTAGTCTTGGTATGCCAAGTCTAGTTGTGTGTGCTATGTCAGGCACACGCTTTGTTCTTATTGATTATTTATAAAATTTACCGGGGTAACCCTTTACCCAAAAAAATTAGAACATTAATACCTGATTTTGCAACAAAAATCTATTAGTACCCGACATTGAAATTTGGCAGAAACCACAAGTACCAACGGTGTAATTAATTGTCTAGGAACAAGCTTGTTCGAACAGATTGTCAAGGCTTGATCTTTAGTGCATTTCGAAAAAAACATTTAAGTTAAAAAAAAGTAAAGAAATGTGGTTTTGCATAGAGTTTTATAATTTTATTGCAGTTGCCAGAAGCTCGCAGTTGAAAGATAAGAAGGAAAAAGACTAAAACTTTTTTTTCTTCTGTTTTCTTCCTAAATAATTTAAAAATAATGTTATATTTTTGTTAAATTCGTATGAAGTTACCCTTAACCAAACATTATCGTATGTTTTTATGGTAATCAAGCATGATAAAATCCACTTTTTTTTTTCTTTTTGAAATGGAGACCTAAAGGGGATTATAAATCGGAGCCATTTTCGTAAAAAAGAAAAAAAAACTTTTTTTTTTACTCCTATGATGAGATATGACCACACATATTTGTTTGGCCTTTTTAAAAAGTTAACACATATTTTCGTATATGATACAATGTGTTTTTTAGAGACCCATTAACTTTTCTATTTAGTTTTGGCTCATTTAAACAATAAACCCCTTTTTGATTCAACTCAATTACCCAACTAATAGGGGTGTTCAAAATAATCTGGATTCGAAACCGAATCCGAAATATCCGAAATTTCGGTTATCCAAAAATTCGGATATATGAAATCCGGATAATCCGAATTTTTAGATTCGGATGTTGATTTCTAAAATTTTGGATAATCGGATTATCCGATATCCGAAAACTAATGATTTTTTTTAATATAAATAGTATATGAACACTACGTTTAGTTTGAAACATAGTAAAAAATAGTAAATAATCGGATTCGGATTTAATTTATAAAAGTTCGTTGTTTTTAACGTTGAAAATTTGGAAAAATCAAGTATACGTTTAGTTTTAATCTATGCAGGAAACGGATTTTTTGAATTTTTTTATGAATTCGGATATCCGTTTGTCTATCCGAAATTTTGGATATCCGATATTTCGGATACGGGTTCGGATATTAATATTCACTATCCGAAATTCTCGGATATCCGAAAACCGGATAATCCGATCTTAAACACCCCTTACTAAACCTAATATAATGTTTAATCTTAATATAAGAGGCGACATCGACATTTAGCAATTCGGAAAAGGGAAAGAATGATGATGGCCCTATTCTGATCGACAATTCTAATTGACAATTCAGAAAAGGAAAATAACGACACGAGCCCTAATAGTGATCGGCATTAAATTACTATATTATTGTTTTTCTTATTTATAAATAAGTTTATATAGATTGACGGCTTTTCTTTTAAGGAAAAAAAATAAAGTGGATCACACATCACTAAACGTGTAGCTTGTTTATCATGTTTGTATATCATGTATAGAATAAGGCTATAAGGTGTGGTCATAACCCTTTTGACTACTATGACCTTCCACATAGGCGACGTATCGCCCATCTTTAATCCATCATTCAAAACCACTACCTTAAGAGTATGGTCATGACCCAAACCAGTATCCCTTTTATTTTTTTAATTTATTTTTGTCTTAAAATTATCAAATGGAAAGGTCATGGTAATTATGGTTTAATCCATGAAAACCACCATCAATCAGGAAGGGATTGGTGTACCATTTAATTAATGATTCTATAATGTTTCAATCAACGACCCCATCACCCCATATAGAGACAAATGATTAATGAGATAACTTTTTTAAGTTTAGCATGACACTAAGACCAAGGGGTATGGGGCTCGTCTCCCCCTGTCCCCGGCGTTCAGGCTCGTCCCACACCGCCCTCGGCGGTCAGTCCCCGTCCCCGGCGTCTTGCAGATGACGGAGGCGACGATGCAAATGGTGGGCCCCCTCTCCTCTTTCCCCTCTGACTTCTCTCTCTCTCCTTGTAATATATTGATTTTTTTATTAAAAGTGGGTAGTCCTCCACACCCTTGGGTAGTCCCCAAGAGTATGGTCCTCCTCCCGTGATGACGTGGCGCCTACGTGGCGGGTAGTCTCCAAAGAGACTATCCATTCCATATCCCATGGTCTAAAAGAGACAAATGAGATAACTTTTTAAGTATGTACAGGTATTATTATTATTAAACACAAAAAATAGTTTAAGTATTTAAATATAGCCCTCTATTTCATCTAACGTTGCTGTATTTGGGGTATGGCAAGCCATGCTATATGGATGACAATTGTTGATTTTGATGTTTTACCAACACGTGGTTTTAGCTTTTGTAGAACACTTGTTTTTTTTTTAATCTATTATTATTATTATTATTAAAATGGAGCTTGTCACTTTGTCTTACTATTTTGTTTGTTTCATATTCAAACCTCACTTTAAGCATTTCTTTCTCTCTTTTTTTAGGAGTAACTCATTGTCAAATTCGTAATATTTTGTATCCTGGCCAGGGAGTAAGCATTTATCAAAGTATTAGGCTTCAATGTCTAAATTGGACACCTAACTTCCGACTTCAAAACTTGTAAAACGATATGTACAACATATAGTCCTTATTGATAGAAACCTTAGCAAAGCATCAAGGAGTGGCAATACTCCCTTAAGGAACTAGTTTGGAAGAGAATGTAAATTAAATTCCTAGTCCATGATAACACAAAAACAGATCAAATACAAATACCATTATCATATAAAACGTACGAATAGGGTGAAAATGTAAAAAAACGCGGTGTCATTTTCGTAATTGTTTACTCGTAAAGGAATTATCAAAATTACTCTACATATGATCTTGTAAGGTAATTTTGATCTTGTAGAATAATTTTGTAAAATGTTCTTGAAGAGTATCTTAATTACTCAATAAATGATCGTGTATGGTAATTTTGATCTTGTAAAATAATTTTGTAGAGTATCATAATTACTCTACAAATGATTTTTTAGAGTAATTTTGAATTGTATGCTATTTGATAAACTTGCAGAGTAATTTCGATACACTTGTAGAGTAATTTTGATGCATAGTAATTTTAATACACTTGTAGAGTAATTTTGATAATTACCCTACAAACAAATAATTACGAAAATGTCACCGTGTCTTTTTGACTTTTTTCATTTCTTTCGTACCTTTTATACGATAAGGCACTTTACGTGAACTTAACCCTATGACAACATTCCATACAATTTCTGATATGCACAAAATCAGACAATTTCAACATAAAATTCTCAAGACTTTGAGCTAAACAAGTTGTGTTCGAAGAGAAAGAACTCGAAAATCGGATGCTAGTTAAATATATAGCCCCAAAGCTCCAGCTTATTTTTAGATAATCTTACTTTTAAATCTACAACTTCGTCTACTATGAGAAATGATGATAGAAAATCTTTTGGTTAATGATATTATTTAAATTTCTATGAAGTTCTAACTAAAAACATTATCTTATGTATTCATGCAAATCAAACCACATCATAATTTCCTCAAATTTGCAACTAAAATGGGAAATAAAATAAGCAAAGAAGATGAACATAAAGATAGAGATTAGTAAATAGGAGACCTTTGATATGGAAGTCTGAATCAAACCAAGAAGGAAGGGGCTTTGTCGGATCATCATGTATGATTGCAGGAAACCAGAAAAAAAATGAAGAAATAAAGAGTAAAATTTATGTGCAGAAGAAGAGGGTTTGGCCAGAATTTATAGAAAGTGAAAGGGTGGATAGAGACTTAAGTTACAATATAATTTTTATTTTCTTGTGTTTTTCACTTTTTTCATATTTATAATAGAAAAAAGAAATGTTAAAAGGTGTTTGAGTGCGTGTCGTGTTTATCATGTGTATGTTTTATCCGACTGCGTGTCTTGTTTATCATATGTGTATGATATATATCTTCGTGTATCTTCCTATAACGTATGTACAAGTATTTTATTTAGGTGGTGTTTGTTTTTTCAGATGTAAAAGGTTTGCACTCTGCGGACACGTGTGCACGAGAAAAAGTGGACCAAATGTCTACAGAGTGTAATAAAAATAGTGTTTGGTTATCTCAAAAGCCCACATCTGCAAACCTTCTCTTTTCCCAAACCCATTTCTCTTTCAGATCTGCAAACCACCCACCACCTCCACCCCCCCCCCCCCCCAATCAAACCCGCTAATCCACTCCATCTCCCATCACCACCACCAACACGACATAGAGAGAGAGAGAGAGAGAGAGATCGTTTCGATTCAGGTTTCAAAGCATACCCCTAATTTCACATTTCCGATTCACCCACTTATTCTTGTTCATTATACTAGATCTTTCAACTTCATCAATGGCAGAAACAAAAGATCTTGACCATCGTCTCGTCGAAATCCCAGCCAACGGAGACCACCACAAGAAACTAATCGCCGCCATACAAGACCACCCGCTAATGTAAATCTCCGATTCCCCGGGCCATCTATTGCTCCTGAGGCTGTTAGAAAGAGAAGAAGATCTCTCCGTGCGCAGAATCGCCGGAAAAGAAAGAAGATTGGATACTCCCAAGCGAGAAGTTTTCCAACTTTGCCTCTTTTTCTTCGCGTTTCACGGTCTATTCTTGACGATTTTATTCGGGTCATCTAGTGACGATTTGGGTGTTTCTGTTTGTCGAAAATGGTGGATACCGATGATTACTTCGTTATCGTTTTGCCTCTTTCTCTTTCCGATCGACGACAGAAGTAGCCACCGGATTCCGGCAGTTCCGTTTCAGTTCAGGTTTCATGTTTGGGTTTGGATCAAGTTCGGGTTTCGGGTCACTCAGTTCAGATTCAGTCCGGGTCAGTCTCGGGTCAGACTTGGTTCGGATTTGGTCAACAGTGGTAGTGACAGTGGTTCCGGCAGGTTCCGGCAACGGTGGTTGAGAGGAGGAAGGTATGGAAGAGGTTGGAAGAGGTGAGAAGACATTGGACCATGACTGCGTGGGGAAGAGGACACGCAGAGGTTTGATGACATTTTTTTAATGAAATGTCTTCTAAAAAACAAACGATCTGCAAAGCTAAATGTCTGCGCGACGCAGACATAAAAGGCCAGAAGATCTTAAACTGAAAAAACAAACACCCCTTAGTGATTTCATTTTATATATCTAAAAATAATATATATATAGAGAGAAAAAAAGGTTTTAAATACAATAGTCCTTAACCAGGGGCGGACCAATCAGTGGCGGATCCATGAATTTTTTTCATGAGGGTGCGGAATATTTTTAAAGATTTTAGGCCCCTAGGTATATAAAAAAATTCGGTTCATATCAGGTCGGGTCATGTAAAACAAAAGAATATCAAGCTAAAATTTATATAATTATCAAAAACATGGCAAACGTCGTTACAAACATATTTAAAATGTCTCTCTACGGGTTTTCATTTTTGAAATCTATCCAAAACATTTAGAACTACTTTTCTAAGCAAATTTTTCTCTATATAACATATACAACTAATTTTCAACACTAAACACTTAAACAATCATCACCAAACTTTATAATTTTCAAGCTTAAGCTTTTATATATATATGGTTTTTTTTTTAATTATAAACACTCATTTTCTCTACTTGCTCCAGACCCTCGGATTCTGTATTCCCGGGGACGAACCTGACAATGGCGGATTCATATTATACGGAGGGTGGGTGGGCACATGCCCATCGTAGAGACCCAAAAGTGAAGGTTAACTATCTTATACTTTCCTTTTTTTTATAAAAACAGTTAAGGCTAGTTATGTTTTCAATCTATTTTGTTATTTCTTAAACAATATAAGTGAGCCTACATCTCTATACATAGGCTAAGATAGGACTGCCAACTATTGACGTTGGACTTAAAACTACAATAATAGTTAGCAAAGGCTGATTCTATACACACCCCCTCCCTCCTGATTATACCCCCCCTTGTAAGAGGAAAACTGTCGGTCCCACGCGGGCACCACCTGTAAGTATGTGAGAGGGAGGGGGTGTAAAAAGTAATTAGGGGGATGTAGAAAGTAGCACCCTTAGCAAATCAACAGAAAGAATTGCTTAAAGTCAACATGGGACGCATATGATATAATTGAGATTAGCCGTCGAAATTGACTTGCTAAAAACAACTTGAAATCGACTCGCTAAAAGCTTGAATTGTTCTGAGCTTAAAAGATCTTGTGTCGAGCATATACCGGTGTTATTTTAATAGAGTAAACTGCTAAAATCGTCCCTGAGGTTTGACTCAAAATGCTAGATCAGTCCAAAATCAACTTTTGTTGCTAAAACAGTCACTGAGCCCAAGTTCTGTTGCTAGATCAGTCCAATTAGTTAACTGAAGTTAGTTTTTAACTTTTATTTATTACACAAACAGTCCCTGTAGTTATAATTTACTAGTTTTAACTATGAGTTAATAGCCAAAATGGTCCCTGAGGTTTGCACCACCACCGCCACCACACCGCCACCACCGCACCGTCGCCACCACCACCACCACACCGCCACCACAGCACCGCCGCCACCACCACCACAGCACCGCCGCCACCAACGCCACCACCGCCGCACCGTCACCACCACCACCACCGCCACCACCACCACCATCGTCTGGTCACCATCGCCACAGTGGGTTGCAGGTTTGACCGGAAAACTCGAAACAGTGGGTTGCAGGTTTGACCGGAAAACTCGAAACAGATTATATCACGCGTGGAACTTTGTTGTGGGGGTGGATATCACGCGTTATCTTTTGTTTTCGTGATAAAATAACGCACCACCCCGGGCGGCCTTACTATTTTTTTTTACAGATAGAGAATATTTCGAGTTTTCCGGTCAAACCTGCAACCCACTGTGGCGATGGTGGTGGTGGCGGTGCGGCGGTGGTGGTGGTGGCGGTGGTGGCGGCGGTGCTGTGGTGGAGGTGGTGGTGGCGGCGGTGGTGGTGGTGGTGGTGGCGGCGGCGGTGCTGTGGTGGCGGTGGTGGTGGTGGTGGTGGCGGTGGTGGTGGTGGTGGTGGCGGTGCGGTGCGGTGGTGGTGATGGTGCAAACCTCAGGGACCATTTTGGCTATTAACTCATAGTTAAAACTAGTAAATTATAACTACAGGGACTGTTTGTGTAATAAATAAAAGTTAAAAACTAACTTCAGTTAACTAATTGGACTGATCTAGCAACAGAACTTGGGCTCAGTGACCGTTTTAGCAACAAAAGTTGATTTTGGACTGATCTAGCATTTTGAGTCAAACCTCAGGGACGATTTTAGCAGTTTACTCATTTTAATACAAGCTCATTTATTTAATTAAGCGAGCTCCACTATAACCTCGAGCTCGTTTAAGCTCAACTCGATTATATTTTTTAGCGAGTCGATCTCTAGTAACTCAAGAGCGTTTTGTTTCATTTTACTCCTAATTAATGATTTATCTACTCGCGAATCAGACTTGATGTCTCTCATAAGCTAAATGAGCAGAGGTTGAGCTTCGGCGAGCTCAGGTTCGGTTTTGCTCGTTTATACCCCTAAAATAATTAGTTAGTTTGTTTGAAGTATTGGTTAAAAGGACCTTGCCAACCAAGTGACACAATATTTTTTAGCCAATCCATATTGTAACCACTTAAGAAAGAAAAAAAAAACCTCTGTATTTGACACTAGGCACGTGTATATCATGTTTCACTAGTACAAAAAGTTCTTTTATAGTAGTTTATCTTTTTTAAAGCGGTTTATATATGATGATGTGGGTAGAGCTTAATAAAATGAATAGAATACAATACCGTTTAAAGGGTTAAAAGGTAAAAGGGTTTGGAATTGACCAACTGTCGTGAACAACAAAAAGCATGAGACAGTGTCTGGTCGCATCACACTTTATGTGTGAACTCCCTCACTCAGTCGCAAAAGAAGCATGTGGGAAGACACATCTTTTTACCCGCTGGTTTGAAGCCCTTAACCTACCAAAACGGGCAAGCCCTCCACTGCAGTCATGGATCACTAGTCAAAGGTTTCTTCTTATAGTTGGCCCTTCTCATAAATGACAACACATTGTCATTCAGCTGGCCATTTCAAAAACCTCACTTCTTCACTCTTGAACTTGCTTCTTGCATGTTTTATTCTTCACTCACTTTAACACTATCACATTGCGAACAAACATTTTGGGTTGAATACTCTTCGATCCAGAATTCAAAGCAAGCAATAACAAAGTGATCCAACCCTATGTATTGCATACGTGGGGGGAACCCACGGCCTGCGTTAGGCAAATCAAAACCCTTGAACTCTTTTGCCTAACCAGTCTAGTCACTATCCTTAGTCTTATATTCTCGTGCAGTTCTTTCAGACATCTTTAAATACTCGTCCCACGCATCAGCTGTCGTCCCATACGCCAATTGGCGAATTGCGGCTGTGCATTTCTGTAAGGTGGTGAAACCCCTTTTACATCTAGCATCGAACCGTAATGTAAAAAAGGGGGGTCAATCCTTGATACATCATCCGATATCCATAAGAACAATCGGCTACTCATTCGGAAGCGACGTCTAAACAACGCGTCCGTGTACAACGGTTCGTCGGCAAAGTAATCAACCACTAATCTAGCGCAGGCTTCTATACGTACATAATAACAACATAAAAAATAATTACTACACAAAAATATAATAAAGGCATACGAATATAATAACGATATAGAAATAAATACAAGTATAAACTAACCTTCTCGGTCTCCGTTTCTTGCCTAGTCCGCGGCTGTGATGTGATTTCTTCTTCTCCTTCCTCATCAATGATCATCTACGCCACCTGCATTATGACGTTTACAAAAAAACTGATCTCCTTCCCCCAAAGATGACGAACACCACGAAGCATTGTGTCTTTTTTTCGGGAGAAAGGTTGAAATTTTATAAAATTACGAAACGTTTTTTTTTTTTTTTTTTTTAAGTTGAGAATTTATGAAAGTAGGAGAGAGTTTGGTTGTGATTGGGTTAAGTAGGGGAGATTATTTATATTGAAAATAATATTTTTTTTATTGATCATAGCCGTTAAAAAAGCATGATTTTGAATTGGGGTGCGTCGGCAGCGTTTGGGGAGGACAAAAGGGAGGCAACGTGGCTAAGGGGGGCGGTGTGGACGTTTCCCTACGGGCCAGGACGTCCCTCACACCCATTAGCCTTATATACGTAACCCATACTGATGTGTTGCTATCATATGTAATCAATCTTTAAGTTATATTAATAAGTTATGTTATTAGAACATATGTGCATGACATAACACGTTCACCGAAACAAGCCCATATCATGGGTTGTCATCAGCAGCTCACAAAAAAATAAAGAAAGGAAGAAAATCCAACCACACATAAACAAACAACAATATATTGAACTGATCTCTTTGTTGATTCATAGATGATATCCTCCCAAGTGTTTTCATCACAAAACCACTTTTGAGGTATGAAGAATCATCACCATATAAAAATGTGGCTTCCCCACAATTAGTCCCACCAATTAATTTACTTTATTAGTTTGATTGTCTTTGTCTTTGGCTTTAATCATTTAACAATTTTTTAGCCCTGTATCTTTATGTATTCTTTTAACAATGAATTACAAGCATTATTCATCACAACCGAGTATTCCAGTTTATCTAACCGTAAGTTTAGAATGTTACATTCAATAGTAAATATAAACATTATATATAATTCCTAATTACATAATTAATTAACCCATAACCATTTGTTCTAAATAAAAAAATGTTTTCCCTCTAATATTATTATCTATTTATTATTTTTCCAAATAATAACAAGTATTATGACTCGTGCGTTGCGGTGGGACCGTTAAATCGAACAAAAAATAGACGTAAAAGCGTTAAATCACGCGCTCGCGTTACGCTATGTTAACTCACAAAATGTAGACCGTTAAAAACGAAATTTTAAATATCCGAAAGGTTGTTACACTGAAAAACATTAGACGTAAAATCGGTATATAAACATTATGATTAATAATAAAAATGATATTTCTTTTATTTCTTTTATATAAACAATATGATTTATTGTACCGGTATCGTATCGAATCGATTTTATTTTGTATTCTTACTAATACTTTAAAGAGAGGGATAGTAGAACACATCATATGCAATTAAGACTGTACATATAGCTTGTGAAATTACGGAAAAAAGGTTAGTGCAGATCACATGGCATTCACACCCATTGAACACTCAAATTGAATAGCGTTTCCGATGGATTTCTAGATTTGATTTTATGATAACTAGTTATAAAAACTGTGAATTTTTTTTTGTTATTTAGTCTATGTTTATATGTGTTTGAAATTACTACGAGCGCGTTGCACACGTAACCGCTGACAAGAATAAAAAGAAAATGTAGAAAAAAACTCTAAAAAATAATTTAAAGAAAATCAACTAAAAAAGTTGTATAGTAATGATGTTATTCGGTAGAAACCCGTAGTCAGAGATGAGCAAATAGTATTGGGTACCGGTACCGAATTTTCTGAACCAAAAGATCCTAAGTACCAGTTCGGTACTGACGTTTGGCGTTCTTGGTACCGCTTCGCTACCGGTTTTTACCTTCATATACCGATACCGGAACCGGGTTATCAGTTGGCACCGAGCTCATCCCTACCACTGAAACTAAAAAAAAGTTGTACGATACCATCCGGTACCGACTTTTGGCGTTTTATGTACCAGGCTAATGCTGGTTTTTACCTTCATGTACCGATAACAAACCGGTATTTTCAATACAAGTACCGGTTGACACCAAACTTATCAAACTTAAAAAGTAAAGAAAATAACAATTATTATAAGGGTTAGGATCAAATACAAAGGATAAAATAAATAAGAAGGGTAAGAAGGATTCTAGTCCATTGATCTTAGATTTGTAGGGTTGAGATTAGTTGTAGGGAATAGAAGATAATAGAAGGTCATAAAGCGAATCCTATATTTATGGATTTTTTCTCTCCACATGCAAGACACATGCCAATTCCCCCATCGATTTAAAACGTCTATAACTTTTTCATACGGCAATTTTTTTTAAAAAAATTTCACCATAATAACGAGCGTTTTTTATCTTTAATATGAGTACCATATTATCATATAAAAATAAAATAAAAATTTTCATTTTTCCTGGGTTTTTTTTTGCATTGTGTTAAAGTTTTCAGGTCATTGTGTCTTTTAACTAGGTTTTGGTCAGTAGAGTTTCTATACATTGTGTTATTATCCAAACCTATAACACAATGTTAATTTGGGTTCTATCCATTGCGTTTTTATAAGAACTTATAACACAATATATGACACAATGAAGATGGTGTTATATCTGGGTTTTCTATAAATTGTGTTATTAGTTCAAGTCATTGTGTTTAATATGTTATTCATTGTGTTTTAATATGTTGTCCCTTGTGTTTTAATAAATTTTTCAATTTTTTTATTATCTTTGTTCATTGTGTTTTAGTTTGTTGTGTATTGTGTTTTTAGTTTGTTTTCCATTGTGTCTTCATCTGCTCTCCATTGTGTCTTTTATCTGTTGTCATTAATTGTGTCTTTTATCTGTTGTCATCAATTGTGTTTTTATTTAGTCTGATACTTATTGTGTTATATGTTATCGCCATTATGTTATACGTTATGGTCATTGTGTTTTAGTATGTTGTACTTTGTGTCTTTATCTGTTGTCATTGATTGTGTTTTTGATCTACTTTACGTTGTGTTTTACATCATGTCCATTGTGTTATTATCAAAACCTATAACACAATGTTAATTTGGGTTCTATCCATTGCGTTTTTATAAGAACCTATAGCACAATATATGACACAATGAAGATGTTATATTTGAGTTTTCTATAAATTGTGTTATTTAATATGTTATTCATTGTGTTTTAATATGTTGTCCATTGTGTTTTAAAAATTTGTTCAATTTTTTTATTATCTTTGTTCATTGTGTTTTAGTTTGTTGTGTATTGTGTTTTTAGTTTGTTTTCCATTGTGTCTTCATCTGCTCTCCATTGTGTCTTTTATCTGCCGTCATTAATTGTGTCTTTTATATAGGGCTGGCAAATCGTGTCTTAGCAGGTTTAACAGGTATTTGATAACGCGAACAACAAAAAATTTAAACATGAAGACGACTCGTTTAACTACTTTATATCCAATGTATAAGACATATGTATATTTTATGCACCTAGAAGGATAAATAATGGATCCTAACCTTCAAATTTTGATTATTTTTAAAAAACGTAAAAAATCACATGGTATACTTTTCTGTTATCGTGTCTTAGCAGGTTACCTACATGTTACCTATTGCCAGCCCTACTTTTATATGTTGTCATCAATTGTGTTTTTATTTAGTCTGATACTTATGGTGTTATATGTTATCGCCATTGTGTTATACGTTATGGTCATTGTGTTTTAGTATGTTGTCAATTGTGTCTTTATCTGTTGTCATTGATTGTGTTTTTGATCTACTTTACATTGTGTTTTACATCATGTCCATTGTGTAATATACAACTTGGTTTTTGATTTTTTTTTTTTTTTGAAAAATATAACAATATGGTACTAATATTAAAGATAAAAAGACGCTCGATTTTATGGTATAATTTTTTTTAAAAACAAATGATGTATAAAAAAGTTACGGACGTAAAAAAATTAGGGGGGGGGGGGGGGAAATAACATGTGACTTGCATGTGCATATTCTCTTTTCTCTTGTAGACAAAATTACCCTTTCCATTTAATTTCTCCTAGGACACTTGTCGTTTTTTGGTGGCTTAATCTGCACTTTATATATCAGCAGCAAACGACTTTTACACTCTGCCCCTTCTAAATGCCTTTAATTACACCGACTTATCAGAAAGATACATCCAGGCCCTTTATGTTGTTGAACCTGTTGAACAATATAACAACTCAACCAAAAAATAGTTAGAACAGCAAAATACGTAACAAATATGAAATATTTGAATGATATATATATATTTATTCTTTTAACATTCCCCCTTCATTCAAATATGAAAACCAGTTAACCATCCCCAATTTTTCACAAAACTTTTTATGCTACACAACACTTAAACCTTTAGTGAAACCATCTGCCGGTTGACTCTCAGAGCCAACCTTAACAGTTTCAACAACTCCTACAGCAACCTTTTCTCTTAGAAAATGAAGGTCAATCTCGAAATGCTTGGTTCTTTCATGAAAGACAGGGTTGGCTGCTACGGATATAGCAGCCTTGCTGTCACAGTATAACTTTTCTGGCAAATCACAATTAACACCAGCTTCTCTAAACAAATTTAGCAACCACATAATCTCACAGGTTGTCGAGCACATGGCTCGATATTCAGCTTCACCTGTGGATCTAGAAACAGTGCTCTGTTTCTTACTTTTCCAAGAAACTAAAGAGCCACCAAGATAAACACAATAACCAGTCACTGACTTTCTTGTGGACAGACACTTTGCCCAGTCAGAGTCCACATAACCAACTAAATCCAGCCTATCACCTTTTTTGAACAACAAACCACATCCAGGACTTGACTTAAGATACCTTAATAATCTTAAGGCAATTTGCAAATGCATTTCAGTTGGGCTGTGCATAAACTGACTTAAGAATTGCACAGCATAACTGATATCCGGCCTAGTCAAAGATAGGTAGATTAACTTACCTAATAGTCTTTGAAAACCAGTGACATTTTTCAAAGAACTTTGATTTTTAGACACTTTAGCAGTTACCAAGTAGCTTTGTTCAATAGGTGTGTTAACTGGTTTGCAACCCAAATACCCAAACTCGCTTAACAACTCCAAGCAATACTTTCTTTGGTTTAAACACATACCAGATTTGTTATATAAGACCTCAATGCCTAAAAAGTATTTTAGTTTGCCTAAATCTTTAATTTGGAAATTTGAATTTAAAATGAACTTAATTTTATTAATTTCATCAACACTATTCCCAGTAACAACAATGTCATCAACATAAACTAATAGGACAATAAACACATTGTTTTTAGACAACACATACATAGAGTGATCACACTTGCTTTGCACAAACCCATAATCAACAAGCACACCATTTAACCTTTCATTCCATTTCCTAGGGGCCTGTTTCAGCCCATATAATGACTTAACCAACTTGCAAACTCTAGACTCATCAGGAGAATAATAACCCTGAGGTAGACTCATATACACATCTTCATTAATAGTGCCATACAAGAAGGCATTATTAATGTCAAGTTGAAACAAAGGCCATTCATTCTGAACAGCAAGTGTAATAATACACCTAACTGTTACCATTTTCACAACCGGTGAAAATGTTTCCCCAAAATCCAGGCCTTCACGTTGATTAAACCCCTTGGCCACAAGTCTAGCTTTAAACCTTTCTATCTCTCCACTAGATTTATACTTAACTTTATAAACCCACTTGCAGCCTATGGGCTTTCTACCAGGAGGTAGATCAACAAGGGTCCATGTATTGTTTCTGAATAAGGCCTCCATCTCCTTATTCATTGCTTCAACCCACCTAGGGTCCTTAGCAGCTTCATTGTAATTAGAAGGTTCAAGTGTTTTATTTAACAAACTAACAAAGTTAAAATTTTCACTTGACAGACATGCATAATTCACAGTTTTATCTAAACTATACTTAACATTTCCACCTAATACATAATCCTCAAACTTTTTTGGAGCAACAAAAGTTCTAGTGGATCTTCTAAGATTTAAAACAGCACCCTCAGATAGGTTGGTCTCATCACTTGGTATTCCACTGTCCTCTGCCTCGCCATATAACCCAGGCTCACTACTATCTTCATAACCAGTTGAAAACTGTTGGTTTTGACCAACAGCACTGGTTGTGGTAGATGTGGAGGGTCCTAATGGCTGCTGATCATCACTGGAAGTACCATGAGAGCCATTATTACCCTCTTCATCATTGGGCATTTGAGAAACTTCAGATGTTTCAGTTTCATAACAATCAAAAAAGGTTATATGATTTAAATTTTTATCAACAAATTCTTGATTAACAACTTGTTTATTCTTGAAAGGGTAAACATTTTCATAAAATTTTACATCTCTAGAAAATAAGATTTTCTTATTATCTAAACTCCACAATTTATACCCCTTCTTAACATTGGAATAACCAATCAAAACACACTTATCAGCATGATAAGTAAATTTATCAGATTAATTTAACACAGTGCTAAAACACAAACATCTGAAGTTTCTAAGATGAGTCAAAGAGGGTTTAAAACCAAAAACTACTTCATAAGGACTTTTACCTAATAGCACAGAAGAGGGTAACCTGTTAATCAGGTAAACAGCAGTCAGAATGCAATCAGACCAAAAACTCAAAGGTAGGCCACTTTGAAACATCAAGGCTCTAGCTATATTTAAAAGGTGCCTAAGCTTACGCTCAACCACCCCATTTTGTTGTGGTGTGTAAGCACATGTTGTTTGACGTAAAACACCTTTATTTTTAAAAAAGTTACTCATTTGATTATTCACAAATTCGGTTCCATTATCACTTCTAAAATTTTAACTTTCTTTTTAAACTGGGTTAAGATTAGTTCATAAAAACTAGTTAGATTCTCAAACACTTCCATTTTACTCTTTAACAGGTAACAACATACAGATCTTGAAAAATCATCAACAACAGTTAGAAAATATTTATACCCTTCATTACTAGACACTCTGTATGGACCCCAAAGATCTAAATGAACTAAATCTCCTATTTCTTTTGTTTTATGATCACTTAAAGGAAATGGAACCCTCACTTGTTTAGCCTTATGGCAAATCTCACAAGGACCATAGTCTATGGACTTAATATCTAAGCTACCTTTTAAAACAGCTAGAACCTGTTCAGAAGGCTGGCCTAACCTATTATACCACATATTTGACTTTAACACACTATTAAAACACACATTAGCAGAATTACCATTTTTTTCCTACAAAGTATAACCCATTGTCCTGATGACCAGTCACCAGGACTTTCTTTGACCTCAAATCCTGTAGCAAACAATTAGTTTCATTAAACAAAACAACTATCTTGTTATCTTTTGCTAATCTAAAAACAGACAACAGATTCACACTATTCTCTGGAACATAGAAGACATCTTCTAGGACAACATTATTAACAAGCTTTATTTTCCCAATTTTGAACACCTTAACACTAGTACCATTTGGATGACTAACTTTAAGGTTATAATCAGACACATCAACCCAATCAAACATACCCTTATCAGACTTAACCATGTGCTGATTCGCACCAGAATCAACAATCCAATTATACTCAAATTCAAACATATTAGAACTAGAACAGCTAACAAAACCAGAGGAAAAACTACAAGTAACTGAAGACTCACCTCCCATATTAGACTTAGCCTGCTCACCACCAGAATTCTCACCAACGAGACTCAACAATTTAGAAATCTGTTCAGAAGTGAAAGGCATAGCAGTACCAACAGAATTTGAAGACCCAACAGTAGTATTACTCTTATTATTATTATTATTAGACACATTAGACCTAGCCACATGTCCTCCTGGTCTTCTTCTAACACCAGGAGGATATCCAATAATCTAAAAACATATGTCAACCGTATGACCAAGCATATTACAATGAGAACACTTTAGATTAGGATTAGGACCTCTAACATTTTTCCTTTTTGAATCAAAAGACTGACCAGACTTAGTCACAAAAGATACATTTTGACCCTTAGACCCACTTGAAGACATCCTATGAGACTCTTCTCTAGACACAATAGAAAAGGCAACCTTAACTGAAGGGAATGGTTCTCTTGTTAGTAGATTAGTCCTTACAGGTTGATAGACATCATCAAGCCCCATAAGGAACTGCATTAGTTTAATGAGAGTAGAAAAATCGTTATAATCTTTAGCAGCCTGACAAGAGCAGGAAGGAAGATGCACCATTGCATCAAACTGTTTCCACATAGTTGTCAGTCTGTTATAGTATTCAGCAACAGTGCTGCCATTTTGAGAAATACCATTTATTTTTTTATACAAATCATACACAATAGAACCATCCACCTTATCAAAAGACTCTTTTAAATCAGTCCAGACCTCTGAGGCAAGTTTAGAAAACACTTGCCCTAGAAATAACTCCTCAGAAATAGAGTTCAACAACCAGGTAATGACAACTGAGTTACACCTATCCCATTGATTGGCTAAGACCACATCATCTTTTGGTTTTTCACACTTACCATCAATAAACCCAAATTTATTTTTTGCTTCTAAGGCAAGTCTCATAGCATTAGACCAGACAGGATAATTCTCAGTTTCTTTTAGTTTTATACTAACAATAGTCAAGGTACTAGAGTCGCTAGGATGAAGATACAACGGATCTCCTATATCAAGTTTACTAATCAAAGTAGCAGAAGTACTAGTATCTCCCATGACCACAAGAAACAATAACAAGCAATCAATCAGACAAACAACAAAAAAGAACAATCACAAACAGCTAACTGTGACAGAGGCCAGATTCCAGGTTCGTCACTCTATAGGTGCCTGGACAAGCGTATCACAGAAGCAACAACTAAACTAAACAGACAAGAAGAATGCAACAGATAAGCAAATAAGACTCGATCAAGTGCCGGCCCAACTAGTCCGGTAAACAGGATGCCTAGACACACAAGAAATGATGACAGATATAATAAGAGAAGAAAGTTAGAACACCCTTACAGAAGCGTTTAACTCCCTCCAATAGCAGATCTAATCCGTAACCTTCTAGGGTTACAAGATTAAGATCAGAAGACAAGTACAAGAAATCTGGTTAGTTTGCCTTGTGGAAATAACCACAAAGACCAACGCAGACCTTCACACCAGATCTCAATGAATAGAGATACAGAAAACCTCCGAATAGGATTCCTCAAACCCTAATCTGATACCACGCTCAAAATCGCCCAACTAGGGTTTCTTGAGACCAGAAACCCTAAAGTAACCTACAAAATCACAACAACAGAGATAAAACCAGCGGAAGAACAATTAATCAGGAGCTATACAAGCTCTGATACCATGTCGAAACTTATGGTATCAACCACACAGATCAAAGACAAAGCAATAGCGACAAAAAACGGCGACCGAAAATCTTATTATAACCCAAACCAAAAACACCCACCAATACCCAAGATCTTACCAATAGTAAGATCTAGTTAACAATAATGTTCAGATCAACTGATTCAATCAGTTAATCAACAGAAAATACAGAACAAAACAAAGAAATAGGAAAGATACAACCTGAACTACAAGAGATTGATCTCACAGGCGAGATTTCTCCAACAACAACAGCAGACAAATCGATCAATACAATATCGAGAACCAGAGGAAACAAAGGGGCGATAATAGACTGCGAAGAAGGGTTACCAAACCCTAATGACTTAATCTGCACTTTATATATCAGCAGCAAACGACTTTTACACTCTGCCCCTTCTAAATGCCTTTAATTACACCGACTTATCAGAAAGATACATCCAGGCCCTTTATGTTGTTGAACCTGTTGAACAATATAACAACTTAACCAAAAAATAGTTAGAACAACAAAATACGTAACAAATATGAAATATTTGAATGATATATATATATTTATTCTTTTAACACCAACCCTTATACATAACAATAGATTAATTATTTAGGCAAGACAACTCGAAGACAATACTGAAAGATACATTATTGAAAATACAAAGCACATATATAATGCATAAACTCAAAAACTACATGTTTATTAACTGGGTGGTTATTCTGTACGGTTGAAGATAAGTTGAAGAGGATTTTCTTTTTGTAAAGTCACACCAAATTTTTCAGTCATGTCAAGTTTTGCTGGATCCTCGTCATTTGGAAGAGTCCAATCATATCCAAGAATCAAAGATCCTAATATGGCCTGCAAACTCTTAACAGCGGACGGTAAACCAGGACACATCCTCCTCCCACCACCAAAGGGTATGAACTCATAGTCATGGCCTGCAAAATCAATGTTTGAGCCAAGAAACCTTTCGGGCTTAAAAGTATTCGGGTCTTCCCAAACTGTTGGGTCATGACTAATTGCCCAAACGTTCACCCACACTTGGGCATTTTGAGGAATTGTATAGTTCATAACTACACAAGCTTCAATGGCACGTCGAGGAATTAGGACGGGGACAACAGGATGCAATCTTAAAGTTTCTTTGATACAAGCATTGAAATAAGTCAATTTAGAAAGGTCGGATGTCATGATAGTGCTATAATTGACTTCTCTTTTTAGCTCATCTTTTACTTTGTTGATGATATGTTGGTTCTTTAACAATTCGGCCATAGCCCACTCAATGGTTGTTACCACAGTATCTACACCTGCTATAAATAATTCCTGCATGCACCAAAAATTAAAAAAAGAAAATACAAGGGTTACCCTAATATAATGAAGCATTTTTTTTTATGTTAAGGGAATTGGACATGTGCTTCTATTTGTATTTATGTTATTATTTTTCAAATATGACACACAGACCTATTTGGTTATAAGGAAAAGAATTAGTTTTGAAAAGTGTAGAGATCTTATCTTACAAATACATGTATCTCCTAGTGATTTGATCTTCCCAGAAGAAAATTGGAAATATAAAAGAATGTTTGTTCTTAATCAAGGGGATGTGTATAAAAGACTTACAGTAACCAATATGTTAATCTGAGAAGTTGTGAAATTATTTTCAAGCAAACGATCCAAGAAATCTTTCTCGTGGTCTGCGACGACCACATTTTTGGCGATTCGAGCTCTCCTTTCTTCAACTATAGCGTCTGAAAAGCTAGCCAACTCCTCAAGATGATACAAGCTGTCCTTCCTTAATCCTTGAAGATCTAGGCCCCCAAGTATGGGGAAAAAATCACTCACATTTGGTGTAATAGTATTTTCTAGTATTTTAAGGAGTCCAGATTTCAACCTGTGAGCAGTTTCATCATCTTTCAAATCAAGAAAATCTTTGCTAAACTAAATGTTGCTTAAAGTGTTTATCAATGTAGTAAAAACTAATTCTTCAATTTTCACAACTTTTCCTTGTGTGTTATTTAAGAAATCTAGCATATGAGCCAACTTTTCATTTCTTAAGTTGGTTTGGGCCTCTATCGCTTTAGCCAAGAACAACTCAGCTCGACACAATGTTCTACATGATTTCCAGTGTTCGTTGCAGTCCCTAGCCCATACAAAGTAGTAGTCTATGAAAGTTTGCTGAAATGCATCGGGTATGGAGCGACCAGAAAGACGACGGTCTTGAGTCTTTAGAATTTCCTTGGCTGCCTCTGGGGAAGAGGCTACCACAAGAAGTCTGGTACCTAAGCGAAGAGAGATGAGTGGGCCATATTTTTTAGCGAGGTTGGCAGCTACGATATGAGGGTTCTTGACCATCTGGTGCATATTCCCAATGATCGGCCATGGTCGTGGCCCTGGTGGAATATTTTTATTGACGGATTTTGGATATTTGCGAGCCACAAACAACAAGAAGAGAGATGTTGCGAAAAGGAAAAGAGACGCTAAGAGATTGAACTCCATAATGTGAATTCTATTCAGATGTTTGGTGTGGCTTCCTTTGTACATGGGCATGTGTTTTTATAGGCTTCAGGTCCTAGTTAACAAGAATTAGCATCGTTATGAATCGTACTACTTAAAAATAATTAAATAAATAGCTATGTGTTTTTGTCAACATTTCGATATATATTTTATTGTAAATAAATTTGTATTCAAATTGGAGTGTTTGTTTGGTAGTGTATAGATACTATACCGCTACCGTACCAAACTGAACTAATACCCGACCTTTTGAATAAATCTATATAATTGTAAATGGCCGATTTAATCTTTCTATACTAATAAACAAAAATCCTTTTTGGACACGTGTTATTCTCTGGTAATTTCTCACATTTATTTTTTTATTTATCTCTTTTATTAAATAAATAATATTATATATATATATATATATATATATACAAAAAGTAACACGCACCTTTTTATTTCAAAACACATGCCTCTTTGTTTACACCCACTCTTTTGTTTAAAAGACATACCCCTTGCCAATACCCTTTTATACAAAACACATACCAATCAATAACCAAATGACGTGCCTTTAAAGAAATTCATGAAACGCACCTTTTTATTTCAAAGCACATACCTCTTTGTTTACACCCACTCTTTTGTTTAAAAGACATATCCCTTACCAATATCCTTTTGTATAAAACACATACCAGTCAATAACCAAACGACGTGCCTACAAAGAAATTCATGAAAATACACACACACAAAGTAACCAAAGGACGCGTCTACAAAGAAATTCAAAAGAACCGACAAACACATTAAAATGAAATATACGTTATCTCTATATATGCAAAAGGGACTTTTCTTTCATAAGCACATACATAAATTCACAACCATATTCTACAATCTACCCTAATAACAATCCACCGCCCATTCCTTCACTAACGCCATCGAGCGACCTCTAAACCGTCAGAATCTTCACCCCACCGTTATCGGGTATAAATATTTATCATTCCTATGAATTTAATTGATGCATAACTTTGTGAACTTGAATTCCTTGACGATTCGTCAATAATGCCAATCTTAAATTAACGACATGTTATGTACCATTTTCGTTATACATTTTGTACAGTTGCGTACTTGCATCCCTTGACGAATCTATTAGTAATCTGCCTCTTAATCTTCATTAACGCTCTGTTTATGTACCAATGATTGGTTGGTGTTCAATAGGAAACCAAAGATGTGAAAGACTAACGGAAAATTTATTTGAATGGTCAGAGGTGTTAAAGTAATTGATTTGAAGTAAAAGACTCTTGCATTAACGTAAAAATTGATTAGGTTTCCTATTAAAGTAAAATACTAATGCATTACGATTAACAAAAAAATTAATTGAATGGGTTTTTCATAGAGAGAATCTAATTATCTAGACTCAATTTATTTTCCAAATGTTGATCGTATTTGCTTTGTACCAAACATTAGGTTTTGTGTGAAACCATGATCCCAGTTTCGAAATCTTGATTTCAATTGTCTTATACCAAACAGTAGCCTTTGCATGATACCGTGATCCCGGTTTCGATTTGTATGGTTGAATTTCTTGACAAATAACATTTTGATTATGTTTAACATGGTTAAATTTGAAATAATCATGTTAATTTGTTTTATTAAACCATTTTTTTTATTTTTACAGTTTCTTAATTTGGGTTTCATTAATGGTAAGGTTGATGAAATCTTCTTTCTTAATTTGGGATTCTTAGCCTTGAACTTAGAATTACGAATCAGTATACTCTAATTGTAATTTTAAACTATGAGTATTATTTATAATATCTTCAGGATGTATTTGTAAAATATGATAATGTGTTACATGTACATGATAGAATCTTATAACATATACCACTAATTTAAGAACCACTCAAGAATTATTAAAAAAAAATATGACTACCCGAGAGTCCTTGCCAGTTAAGTTGACCAACATTTATGATTTTCACATGCAGGAAGTAATCTATTAAAATACACTCCGAAAAGGCCTTTGTGCTTGGTTGCTAAATTCAAATTAGAGGTTTTAGGAAGCAACATTTTTTTTATAAATATGACTACATATTACAAGGTTTCATTCGATTGGTTGTATGATGGATCCGTCCATGCATTTTCATATTCTGGTCTGAAACAGTTGCATGTTTTTGGTTCATGCAGGGTGAATCAACATAAGTGGTATGTTTTCATTTATGTTTGTATTTTAAATTTTAAATTATGTACAAACTGTTTATAGTTATTAATTCGAGGCCTCAACTATCACAAACACCTTTATTTCATGCCCATGTTAATCGCCATTTTATAACCAATCCGTAGTATGATCGATATGTGAATGCATTTTCGTCTGTTCACACAGTGTGAAATTAGCTAGTGGTGTATTTCATTGACATTAATAATATGATTAAGATATGTACAAAACAATGTTTGGTTATCAAGAATCATAAAGGCGTTTGTAATTTGTTTCATGGCCATAGTGTGAAATTAGCTAGTGGTGTATTTCATTGACATTAATAATATGATTAAGATATGTACAAAACAATGTTTGGTTATCAAGAATCATAAAGGCGTTTGTAATTTGTTTCATGGCCATATTAATTACCGATTTGCTGATCATGCAACTTTATGTTCTGGAATCGAAATAAACAATGGTATATGATGGTGTATAATCAACCTCCAATATGATTAAGATATGTACAAAACAATATTTGGTTATCAAGAATCATAAAGGCGTTTGTAATTTGTTTCATGGCCATATTAATTACCGATTTGTGCTGATCATGCAACTTTATGTTCTGGAATCGAAATAAACAATGGTATATGATGGTGTATAATCAACCTCCCGCCGCAACGCGCGGGTTAGCGTCAACTCGTTAATATTAAAAATCAATTTAACTAAATCTATTTATCTCTTTTGTTTTCATAATCTGAAATTGATTATCTATATCTATACTATATAATAAAAGAAACCATTTAGATGACACTTGTCATTCTCTCATTCAATTGATTAAAATTAATAATAATAATAATAATAATAATAATAATATAATATTGAATCTAATATAATACAAATTCTTATTCAAAATATAATTAATACTTATCACCACAAAGTCAATGTGGCTTTCTGTATCAACGACTATTCTGATTTGGGCTTTGACCCAATAAACTTCTTTTGGCTTTAACAAGGATTAGCCAATTAGGTTTTACTAAGCCAGAGGGTGTGGGATGAAGCCTCATGGGGCTTTATACGGACACGTCAGCGCCACCTAGGCGCCACGTTATAACCCCCCTCTCCTTTAAATTGCAGGGTGTGGGATGGAGCCCCCTATTAAACAAAATTTAAAAAAAAAAATTCATTGGCTGATTATTGTGGGGTCCACCTGATAACCCCTTCTCCCCGCGTTATCATGCTGGCGAAGTGTCTATGGCGCCCCCCCCCCCCCCCCCCCCCCTTAAAATGGAGGGTGTGGGGATGAAGCCCAAGGGGCGCTATATATGGCTGAGGTGGAGGGGTGGCGCCTCCCACACCCTCCAGCCTAACCATGTTAAATAAAGAAAAATTGATAAAAGATAAAAGATAATAAAGTTTATGTGTTTGTTTCTCATTGGCTAAAATATGGCCCCACATATCTTCGCCTTTTTCTCACACCCGTTACCCGCCTAGCGCTTCAGCCTATAACGCATTGTTATCTAATCTAAGACAAATTCTTACTATTAATAATATTTAATCAAATCTAACAAGAATTCATACGGATTCTAAAGTTGATATTAACTTTCAAATAATTATAAAAGATATCCACCTAACATCACAAATGTTTTTGTTAAATTCAATTAATTAATTTGTTCAACACTCACTATTATCTTTATCATTCAGTATTTTTCAAAAAATCTCGATGATTACAAAAATTTAAGACATAATATAATTATATGTATAATATGCACTTTTTAATGAAATAATACCCAACAAAATTACAAATATAAAATCTATGATTACTAACAATAACAAAGTCTTATTTTTTTTAAATAATTCAAAAAATATATAACTAAAAACATATGACATTATAATACGGTTAACCGATTTATCATCATACAACCTCCCACCTATTCAATCATATGATTTTTCAATCTTATATTAACTAAACAAATATAATGCTTTATTATTTAGTATATAAAAGTTATTTAGTCAACCCGTGTAATACACGGGGTTATAACCTAGTGTTATAATATATAAATGTTTCTCGCTACATTGCATGGAGAATTTCCACCAACTAGCAACAAATAAATAGGGACATGCCTTAGTATACCCAATAATATGAATCCATATAACTATGTTTGTGCTAGCTCGGTCTGTAGTATAATTTTTTTTCTTGTCAAACTGAGTCGTATGTATTCTTCCGACGGATCATACTCACCGCAAAACAAAGTATAACTACGATGAGTCAAAATAGGCGAAAGTTGTCCACCTACTTTACCACCACTTTTCGATCATAGACACCGCCAACTGGTCATCGTCGCCACCACTACTAGTGGCAGCGTTGTCGCCGCTAGTCACCACAAAATATATATATATATATATAGCGGGCGAAATTATTATGACTGAACCCGTTTTGACAAGTTACACAATTCAAATCCAACCTAACCAACTCATTTTCCACTCATATACCATAGGGACCATTGAATGTTTCCCTATCTGCTAGGAACAGTGACCGTGGTTCTAGTAGTGAAAACTTCGTAAGCTGCTATCAATTCGTCTATACAACTAAACATTCCTCAACCTATACCAATTGTAACGAATGCAAATAACAAGAAGAATTAATCAAAGACGAGCCTTGTTAGTACCTTATATCCTAAGTCGTGTGCAATACGAATGATGTCCTTTCTAGTAATTCCTTCAAGAAAAGTAATTACCGTTGACGGTTTAGAAATAACATCACCCTGTACGTATAACAAGAATTAATTACATATATATGCTTATGATATGTCTGGTTCTTAAAAACTTTTAACTTTTAAGGAGTTCGAATTCGTTAAAGGCATTAAAATTTCAAAAAAAAAAACATGAATTTGAAGGAACTGGAATCTGTATATCAAATCAGAATCTTTTGGTTGACAATTTGATGGAATTTTAAGAAATTATAATCAGAAACTGTAAAGGAAAATTAAGCTCTATCCTGTTTTGACATGTCGAATGACCCGGCCCACACGGCTTAGTTCCAATGAATCATGTAAACTAACTAAACGAGGTTTACATTTATTGGAGAAAAAGTACCTAAACAAGGAAAATAATACAACAACTAACTTCTTAGACGTACTTGCTGTGGACCACACCAAGGTACATTGTATCTGAGAATCCTTGTTTCTTTGCTCTTGCTAACCCTCACGTGTTTAGTTTGAATGTTTTTCATCACATGTATTTTGTGCGCTAAGGATCATACTGGCGCATAATTTGTAATGCTCTGCCATGAGTTGCACGATGGAACTCAATGTTAACATACAAGTTCAACATTGCACTACTGTTATACACTTTTGTCAATACACGCCGTATAAACTAAACGTAAAGAGAGTTATTAACTAAACTAAAGAGGTAGGATCCCAAATCATATGTGAACACGTGTTAGAGGGACCACACCACACGAAAGCATCCAGAAGGTTCTAGAAGATTCTAGAAGAGGACACCTGGCGACAAGAAGATACTCTCAGCAGCAGATAAAAGGGACAACAGGTAGCACCAATGGCAGGGCGCCAGCACCGATCGCAAGATCTCCATGGGACAGGCCGACAGCCAGTACGAAAGAACACTACTAGAAAATCTGGAACTTCTTACACCAGTTTTCCTAGGAAATGCGTCATAAAACTGGCTTTTCTACGCATTTATGACAAACACCTGATGTAGGAAAACAGCTTGTAGGAAACTGGCTTTTCTACGCATTTATTTCCCCTTATTTTTTTTGGCTTATATAAATATTTATTCGGTAAAAATAATAATTAACCTTTTGTAGATTATTTCCTACAGATTTATGACGCAACTGTCAATTAATTAGGGTTTTCTTATTTTTCGTCATAAATGTGTAGGAAACGATATCATTTTCCCTTTTTTTTTTGTTTTGTATGTTATTTCCGATAGATTTGTTACGCAACTGTCAATTAATTAGGGTTTTCTTATTTTTCGTCATGGATGCATCGAAAATTTGTAACAAAATCTTGAAATTTTTTTTTGTAGGAAATTCGTCATAAAAGTGTAGTAATCTGTGATGAAAAAAATCGTGTAGGAAATTGTCCCTTTTTCTAGTAGTGGAACACTGAGCCGGAGCGAATAACCATGCGCCTCATCTCCCGGCCTGACCACGCCAAAGGGGACAGAATATTCCTCCTGATCGGACAGCTGGCAAACAACGGCTAGCTGACAACCTTCTTCCTTCACAATTCTCCGGCTATAAACAGAAGACTCAACCAAAAGGTTTAAGGATTGGATTTCTTACTCTCTCGCTATATACACTCACTTATCCTCAAAGCGATTACTTATTCTCACGCCTGAGGGTGGTTACAAGGAGAACCCCCATCTTCTCCTCTTGTAATGAGTCACCGGTGTTGTTCGTTTTGTAGGATACCTAAGAGGAATCAGTCATTCGTTGAGTGAAGAATAAAGATTGAACCATCTTATACGAGACGACCCGGCTAAATACCTAAGAGGAATCAGTCATTCGTGGTGTTGGTTGATGACGTGGGTGGCGGAAAAGTGGCCGGTGGTGGTGGAAATGGTGGGTGGTGATGGTGGTGGGGTGGATGGGTGGGTAGTGACGGTGCATGCAGGTGGTGGTGATGATAGAAAGGTTGTGATGGGGTGGGTGGTGGGAGGTGGTGGTGGTGATAGATGAAAATGACAAAAGTTAGGGACTAAAATGGTATAAAACAAAACCATTTGGACTAAAATAGCAAGAAAAAAAAACTATTTGGACTAAAGTGGCAATTTTGGTCAAACTTCATGAACTAAAATGACAATTTACTCTTCGCGGTTTCAAACCGAAACGTGAACACTCCTCCTCATGGGCGTGAGATAAGCCCAACCCAATATAGGCTAGTTCTAAATTTCTAATGAGTAAAGGCCCAATGTAAAGTGACCCTTTGACTCTTTGAGTGGCCTTTTCTCGGGGTGGAATCTGGCAAAGCCGAATAACTTAAAATAGTCCAAAACAAATTGCATCACATTTTATCACATGGGCCAGCGTCAATAACGAGTTGAATCATTTTAAAGTGACAAAATTTGGGTTTTGTATAAAGTTTAGTATACTTTTTAAAACCACCTTTAAAATAGTTGAAACTATGAAAGTGTACAGAGTCTCCACCACTACGTGCCGGTCTTCGTCTCCAACACCACTGCCATCATTACTTTTTTTTGAACGGTCAACGAATTCTCCAAATAGGCTACTAGCGAAATTCACCTCATCGAGATACACTCGCCTCTGTACCGGGGAAAACCCTCACTTAGGGCCGAAGCCCGTGAACACTCGCCCGAAGGCACGGCAGTGCGTTGAGTTAAAACCCGCTCAGTTCAAGGATCGAACTAGCGATCACCGCTTACTCGCCTAGTCTCCCATCATCACCAGGTGCCGCAGAAAATAATAGGGAGGTCAGAAATCGAACATAGGTCCCTTAGAACACCAAGTCTCTCTCATACCACACTTTCATCAACGTTGTGGCGGCTAGCCATCATACAAACAAATACAAGTATAGCGAGTGAAATGATTATGTTGGAATGCATTTCAACCAAGTATACAATCCAACCTGACCCACCCATTTTGTCACTCATATATTGTATAATTAACTCTAAAAATCATTAGAGAGAAGTATTTTTTTTTCTTTTTATTTTACAAATCAAACATTACATTAGATTACCATTGCACAGATCTTTATTAAATATCAACTATCCAGTTGTATTTGTCTTCAACTTTCCCAACTTGAATTCCTACTAGCCTTTTGAATAAATTCTGACTCACCAACCCATCACTTGTTCTATACTCCACTCTGCAAGTAAATCATAATCATTTAAGTCATTATATTAATGAATCACAACATACTAAGAATCTACGATTGATGTTTGACAGTACAAAGAACAACCTTCGACCATTGTATGTTATGCTACCAACAGTGGCAACAGTAACCACGGTTCCAGTAGTGAAAACTTCGTCAGCTTCCATCAATTCATCTACTGCAACTAAACGTTCTTCGACCTATCACAATTGAAACGTTTTTTGAGGAAACGAAAGAATATAATGAGAAAAATTAATCAAACACAAGCCTTGTTAATACCTTGTATCCCAAGTCGCGTGCAATATCAATGATGCTCTTTCTAGTGATTCCTTCGAGAATAGTACCTACCGTTGAAGGCGTTGAAATAACATCACCCTAAGAGTATAACAAAAATTAATTACATGAATATGATCAGTGGCGAAGCTTGAGATTTCCGACCAGGGGTCGAAAGCGTATAAACCTAAAAAAGTTATAAAACCGGGGGGTCGAAAACGTATATACCTAAAAAATTCTATACGAAAACTACATACTGGACACTACTGAGCGAAAAGTCCCCCCCCCCCCGGCCCCTTCTATCCCGCGCCCCTGAATATGATCACTAAACGTCTATACGTTGAGTTCATAGAATTCTTTTAAGAAGCTGGAATTCGTAAGAGGTACTAAAAAAAATAAAATTCTAAGGAAATGGAAATTGTAAAGAGGATTAGAATCGTTTAGTCGACAATTTGAAGGAATTGGATTTGAAACTTTTCTTATATTGCTCTGAACCTTTTTTTTACTCAAACTCAAACCCAGACCCAACCCGACCTGCTCATTTTGGTAGGCTTAGTTTAAACGAACGCCAATGAATAATCTAAACTAGAACGAGGCCTTACATTTCTCGAAGGGAAAGTACCTTAACAATGAAAATATTACAAGAACTAACTTCCTCGATGTACTTGTTATGGACCGAATCAAGGTACACTACATCTGAGAACCCTTGTTCCTTTGCTCTTAATAACGGTTTCAATACCTACACATCATAAATCATGTGTTAAATTTTCGTCACATGTATTTCATGCACTAATGATCATATGGAGCTATCAATAAAGTTATCCTAATACCGGGGCATAATTTGTAATGCTCTTGACCCCTCCCGCTCCGCCACGAGTTGTACGATGAAACTCGTTGTTAACGTATAAGTTTAACGGTGCCTTACCTTCCTGCATTTTTAGCATACAGATTGTATAAATGTAAAGTGACTACTATGCATTCAAAACAAGTGATTAATTAAACATTAAATTAAATTAAACCTTGAAATAGTTGCCAACTGGTGAGGCATATACTAAAAATGTGTACTCATGAGCAGGAGATAAGCCCAATATTGGCCCAGTTCCAATGAGCAAAGGCCTAATGTAAAGTGACCCTTTTCCTGGAGGTGGAATCTGGACAAAGGCCCAATAAGTTAAAACGAAGTCCCAAAATTTAATTGTACTTTTTTTTTGAACGGCAAATTTGGATCACTGGCGGACACTGAGTATCATCGTGCCACTAGCGGAACCACCTGATCATATCCATCTCCACTAAACATAATGCCTATATACCAATTCAGGAGGAAACCCAATAAATTCGTTACAATTGTATAATTCTAACAACCCCATGAGTTAAAACGGAAAACAAAACTAATTGCATAGTTGTAACAAATTTTAATTTATGGCGCATTACCGTTGGGTTAGATCATTTTTGATGTGGCAATATGTTTAGTACTTTTCAAAACAATCTTTAAGAACTTATGTAATGTAATTCTTTTTAATTTTTAAATGTGTAGTAACGGGAAATGAAATACTATTTCTAAAGAAAAACTATATTAATGTATAAAAATTAAAATTACATATTTATATTAAAAATTATAAAACTAAACCATATATATTAAATGAAAATACAAATGTATTCCACTTCAAATTTTGTAAACCCACTTTCAAAAGACAAAAGGGATTTTAATATATATTATTTTAAAACATAATGCTTTAAAAAAAAGTCTGTGGAAATGATAAAAAATAAACAAATTCATGCATTATAATGTAATTTAGTTTTCTATTTTTGAGATATACCCAACGTTTGTTGGCAATAGTTGTTTGTTTTACTGCATCTATAAACTGTTCTATAGATGGGGATTGCATGCACATTCTCTCGGCTCCGATTTGCATTCGGATGGCGTTTTGATCGGGTCGAAAAAGCAAAAGGCGACCGTCTTCTCCCCTCACAGCTTTTGTACCTTCGAAGAGTCCCTGCACGAATAATACCCTCTTTAATTGTCAATCTAAAGTGATTTAGACAAGAAGAATGAAGTGTTGAAAGAAAGAAAGAAAGAAAGACCTGGCCATAGTTTAAAACTCCAGCAGCCGGGCTCAATTCTAAGTTTCCATAATTAACTAGTTGTCCTTGCTCAAAAGTGTTGTTCTTTGTGCATTTAGACTTGTACATGTAATCGGTTTGTCTTAGACCAAAACCCAAGTTGTTCCAATCAATATCAGCATATTCCTCGTGTCTGAAAACCAACACATCTAAAACTTTAACACAAAAATTATATCAAAATACGACTTTGCAAGAGCTCATATATTTTGTTCCATGTTGTTTTGTACGACATATCACAAAGAAGTGAGACATATAAGGTTCAACGTTGGATCTCAATTATCAACAACGCCTAAATTAGGCGTGTCCATAAACAGCTGAAACGCACCAAACCAAGGCTGTCTCCGAAAATCACAAAAAAAAAAAAAAAAAAAAAAAAAATTGGCCATGTGCGAGATAAAAAAAATTGGGCCCTATTTATTAATCCGTTATGTTTGTTTACTGATTTCGGCCAAGTCAATTAATCCATTACACACTAAAACAATTAAGGCTTCTGAATTTGACTGGCAAAACGAATTGGTCTTCGAAACAGTTAGGCTTCTAAAAGGTTGACTTTAACGTTTTTGGTACATAAATCCATGCCCTTTAAGTTTTTTTCTTTAAAAACATACAGATTTTTAAAAAAATATATATATATAACAAAAAATTTATAATTTTTTTCCGGGCTCTATTTCAATTTGGGCCCAGAATGGTCGCCCACCCGACACTTGCTCTGGGCCAGCCATGCAACAAACCCCCTTACATATGTGTGGTTTTGGCGGTTTTAATGAATAAATGGCCCGAATGGCGATTTAAAACTTTTGAACCAGCCGTGTAATATATCTAACCAGTCATTTAACCTTTTATATGTGTGTATTTTATTTAAAACCATCTTTACCATAATTTTTTAGGACATGTTAATTGTTTTAAGATTAAAAAAAAACAAAGACGATTCAAACTGTCAAACCAAACAAAACTTTCAACGAGTCCACACAATCCGACCGGTTTAGTTTGTAGTTTTTTGAAACTGTAAACCAACTGAACCGGAGCATGAACACCCCTAACCCAAATTACCTGATCATAGGTTCATTTTCCTGAAGCGCGGAGGCAGCCTGTGTCGTCAAACATCTTGCAGAAACCTTAAAAATCACAACAAAAAGTCTAACTTAGGATCTAAAAAAAAATATTTTGGATTTGATTTAAGAAAAAATTACACCGTTGGTCCTTTTGGTTTCTGCCAAATTTCAAAGTAGGGTACTAATAGTTTTTTATTGCAAAATCAGGTATTAACTTTCTAATTTGTCACAATGTTGAGTAATAAGGTCAAACCTTGTTAACTTTTTTTGTTAAGTCTTAATAAAATAACTAAAATGCCCTTTAATAAATAGAGAGTCTATTTATTTTTAAGTAATTATATTTGACTAGAATAATTTAATGTTTTATTTATATTTAGATTTATATTTTTCTATTTTATTTATATTTTTTATAAAATTAAATGGATTTGAAGTTTATTATTTATAACCTTTGAGTTTATATATAATATTATTTAGATTAAGTTAAAAAGTTTATTTTACTAGCATGTGATTATATATAAACTCAAAGTTTATAAATAATAAACTTCAAATCCATTTAATTTTATAAAAAATATAAATAAAACAGAAAAAATATAAAAATATAAATATAAATAAAACTTTACATTATTTTAGTGAAATATAATTAATTAAAAAATAGACTCTTTAGATATTAAAAGACATTTTAGTCATTTTAGTAAGACTTAACCAAAAAAAAATAACAAGGTTTGGCCTTAGTACTCAACATTGTGACAAGATTTGGCATTAGTACTCAACATTGTAACAAATTAGAACATTAATACCGATACGACTGGAAACCGATACGAAGGAGATGATGTTACGGCTGCCTTAGTTAATCATTATTCGGTTTTTTTAGGCACAGAGGATCAAGTTTCTAATCTGGACACGACGGACATATGTGTTAATGTTCTTAGTCCGGAAGTGGCAGGTAATATGGTCAGACAAGTTACTCGTGAAGAAATTAAAAACGCTATGTTCAGCATTGGTGAAAACAAAGCCCCTGATCCTGATGGCTACACGTCAGCCTTCTTCAAGCATGAGTGGGATATTGTGGGGAATGAGGTAACGAATGCGATTCTAGATTTTTTTTATAATGGCAAAATCTTGAAGCAGATAAATCATACTATTTTGGCTCTTATTCCCAAAGTTGATACCCCTGATTTTGTCCTTGATTATCGGCCGATTTCTTGTTGCAATGTTCTCTATAAGTGTATCAGCAAGATTATAACGGAGAGATTAAAGGGGTGCTTGGAGATCCTGGTGAGCATTAATCAGTCAGCGTTCGTGCCAGGTAGGAGGATTTCAGATAATATCCTCCTAACGCAAGAATTGATGCATAACTACCACTTGAATAAAGGTCCGCCAAGATGTGCATTCAAGATTGACATTCAAAAGGCTTATGACACTGTTAGTTGGTCGTTTTTGGAAAAGATTCTTTTTCAGTTTGGCTTGCACAGAAAGATGGTGAAGTGGATTATGGCTTGTGTTACCACGGCCACCTATTCATTGAGTATCAATGGCAATCTTCATGGTTTCTTCAAGGGGAGAAGGGGTCTTCGTCAGCAGATAAAGCAGGATATTCTCAATATTATGCCGTTTCAGGAAGGCATCTTGCCTGTTCGTTATCTTGGGGTGCCTCTGATTACCACAAAGTTAGCTGCCAGGGATTGTAAGCTGTTGGTGGACCGAATGGAGAAGAAAATTGATAACTGGATGACAAAGACTCTATCTTTTGCAGTTAGGTTGCAGCTTATAAACTCTGTTCTTTCAGCCATGCATATTTACTGGGCGTCGGTTTTCATTATTCCGGCCCGAGTGACCAATGAGTTGGAAAAGCGTGCGTCGATTTCTTTGGAATGCTGGTAATAATGGGAAAGTTAAAGCTAAGGTGGCGTAGAATGATATATGTCTGCCTAAAGTGGAGGGTGGTCTGGGTATTAGGCGAATTGCGGATGTGAATAGAGCCCTTATCACTAATCATATTTGGAGTATTCTTGTGAAAAGAAAATCTCTTTGGGTGCAGTGGATCTATGCTCATAAACTGAAGAATCAGCATTTTTGGAACGTCCAATGTAGAGGTAGCATGACTTGGGGTTGGAGGAAGATTTTATCTATTCGGGTTGCTGTTCGGCCGTTTTTTTGGAGCATTATTCGGAGTGGAGTGCAAACTAACGCGTGGAGTGATAATTGGTGTCATTTGAGTCCTCTCGGGTCTTTTATAACGCCAAGACATATTGCAAATGCGGGTTTCAATCTTCTAACTTCTGTGGCAGAGTTACTAGATGAGAATGGGCAATGGAAATGGCTCTAAGCATGGTATGATATTTACCCGGTTCTGATTGGTTTAACTGTTAATCAATAGAATTCTCAGTTAGCGGACCGTATTGTTTGGAAGGATTCGGAGGGTAATGATCAACATTATAGCTCATAGGAAGTGTGGCACTCTTTACGGACGCGCGACACTCCTGTTAAGTGGGCTAGCATGGTTTGGTTTAGTCAATGTATCCCGAGACACTCCTTTCATTTATGGTTGGTAATAAAAAATAAGTTAAAGACTCAAGATCGGCTGGCAGTTTGGGAAGTGGGTAGCGAAACAAACCGAAGGCTCATGTGTTGCCCCCTTTGTAAGCACGGTCCGGATTCTAGAGATCACCTGTTTTTCTTGTGTAATTTCGCATCACAAGTCTGGTCAAACATAAAGATGATGGTGGATTTGGGTAACGTTAGTGACTCGTGGAACTCTATTTCGGATTGGAAGGAGCAAAACTCGGAATCTAAGAGTTTGAATCACATTATGTGTAAATTAGTGTTAGCGGCGACGTCTTACTTCATATGGCACGAGCGGAATAATCGGTTATTCTCTACAAGTGAGTGTACGACTAAGCAAGTGACCAAAAAGATTAAAAGCACAGTTCACCTTCGGTTAATGGGCTTTGATTATAGGGGAGATGTTGAACATCATAGAACTCTTAAAAAGTGGCAGATCCCTTCTAGGGCAGCGGATGAAGACCCGGGCTAAGGAAGATTTATAGAGTTGAATTTAATTAGCACTTGTTTGTTGCGGTTGTGTTTTGGGCTGTGTTTTTTTTTCGTTTCCTGAACGTTAGTTTCTGGTCATGTTTGTTTCTTGATGTCCTAGTGTTGGTATGCCAAGTCTAGTTGTGTGTGCTATGTCAGGCACACGCTTTGTTCTTATTGATTATTTATAAAATTTACCGGGGTAACCCTTTACCCAAAAAAATTAGAACATTAATACCTGATTTTGCAACAAAAATCTATTAGTACCCGACATTGAAATTTGGCAGAAACCACAAGTACCAACGGTGTAATTAATTGTCCAGAAACAAGCTTGTTCGAACAGATTGTCAAGGCTTGATCTTTAGTGCATTTCGAAAAAAACAATTAAGTTAAAAAAAAGTAAAAAAATATGGTTTTGCATAGAGTTTTATAATTTTATTGCAGTTGCCAGAAGCTCGGAGTTGAAAGATAAGAAGGAAAAAGACTAAAACTTTTTTTTCTTATGTTTTCTTCCTAAATAATTTAAAAATAATGTTATATTTTTGTTAAATTCGTATGAAGTTACCCTTAACCAAACATTATCGTATGTTTTTATGGTAATCAAGCATGATAAAATCCACTTTTTTTTTCTTTTTGAAATGGAGACCTAAAGGGGATTATAAATCGGAGCCATTTTCGTAAAAAAGAAAAAAAAAACTTTTTTTTTTTACTCCTATGATGAGATATGACCACACATATTTGTTTGGCCTTTTTAAAAAGTTAACACATATTTTCGTATATGATACAATGTGTTTTTTAGAGACCCATTAACTTTTCTATTTAGTTTTGGCTCATTTAAACAATAAACCCCTTTTTGATTCAACTCAATTACCCAACTAATAGGGGTGTTCAAAATAATCTGGATTCGAAACCGAATCCGAAATATCCGAAATTTCGGTTATCCAAAAATTCGGATATATGAAATCCGGATAATCCGAATTTTTAGATTCGGATGTGGATTTCTAAAATTTTGGATAATCGGATTATCCGATATCCGAAAACTAATGATTTTTTTTTAATATAAATAGTATATGAACACTACGTTTAGTTTGAAACATAGTAAAAAATAGTAAATAATCGGATTCGGATTTAATTTATAATAGTTCGTTGTTTTTAACGTTGAAAATTTGGAAAAATCAAGTATACGTTTAGTTTTAATCTATGCAGGAAACGGATTTTTTGAATTTTTTTATGAATTCGGATATCCGTTTGTCTATCCGAAATTTTGGATATCCGATATTTCAGATACGGGTTCGGATATTAATATTCACTATCCGAAATTCTCGGATATCCGAAAACCGGATAATCCGATCTTAAACACCCCTTACTAAACCTAATATAATGTTTAATCTTAATATAAGAGGCGACATCGACATTTAGCAATTCGGAAAAGGGAAAGAATGATGATGGCCCTATTCTGATCGACAATTCTAATTGACAATTCAGAAAAGGAAAATAACGACACGAGCCCTAATAGTGATCGGCATTAAATTACTATATTATTGTTTTTCTTATTTATAAATAAGTTTATATAGATTGACGGCTTTTCTTTTAAGGAAAAAAAATAAAGTGGATCACACATCACTAAACGTGTAGCTTGTTTATCATGTTTGTATATCATGTATAGAATAAGGCTATAAGGTGTGGTCATAACCCTTTTGACTACTATGACCTTCCACATAGGCGACATATCGCCCATCTTTAATCCATCATTCAAAACCACTACCTTAAGAGTATGGTCATGACCCAAACCAGTATCCCTTTTATTTTTTTAATTTATTTTTGTCTTAAAATTATCAAATGGAAAGGTCATGGTAATTATGGTTTAATCCATGAAAACCACCATCAATCAGGAAGGGATTGGTGTACCATTTAATTAATGATTCTATAATGTTTCAATCAACGACCCCATCACCCCATATAGAGACAAATGATTAATGAGATAACTTTTTTAAGTTTAGCATGACACTAAGACCAAGGGGTATGGGGCTCGTCTCCCCCTGTCCCCGGCGTTCAGGCTCGTCCCACACCGCCCTCGGCGGTCAGTCCCCGTCCCCGGCGTCTTGCAGATGACGGAGGCGACGATGCAAATGGTGGGCCCCCTCTCCTCTTTCCCCTCTGACTTCTCTCTCTCTCCTTGTAATATATTGATTTTTTTATTAAAAGTGGGTAGTCCTCCACACCCTTGGGTACTCCCCAAGAGTATGGTCCTCCTCCCGTGATGACGTGGCGCCTACGTGGCGGGTAGTCTCCAAAGAGACTATCCATTCCATATCCCATGGTCTAAAAGAGACAAATGAGATAACTTTTTAAGTATGTACAGGTATTATTATTATTAAACACAAAAAATAGTTTAAGTATTTAAATATAGCCCTCTATTTCATCTAACGTTGCTGTATTTGGGGTATGGCAAGCCATGCTATATGGATGACAATTGTTGATTTTGATGTTTTACCAACACGTGGTTTTAGCTTTTGTAGAACACTTGTTTTTTTTTTAATCTATTATTATTATTATTATTAAAATGGAGCTTGTCACTTTGTCTTACTATTTTGTTTGTTTCATATTCAAACCTCACTTTAAGCATTTCTTTCTCTCTTTTTTTAGGAGTAACTCATTGTCAAATTCGTAATATTTTGTATCCTGGCCAGGGAGTAAGCATTTATCAAAGTATTAGGCTTCAATGTCTAAATTGGACACCTAACTTCCGACTTCAAAACTTGTAAAACGATATGTACAACATATAGTCCTTATTGATAGAAACCTTAGCAAAGCATCAAGGAGTGGCAATACTCCCTTAAGGAACTAGTTTGGAAGAGAATGTAAATTAAATTCCTAGTCCATGATAACACGAAAACAGATCAAATACAAATACCATTATCATATAAAACGTACGAATAGGGTGAAAATGTAAAAAAACGCGGTGTCATTTTCGTAATTGTTTACTCGTAAAGGAATTATCAAAATTACTCTACATATGATCTTGTAAGGTAATTTTGATCTTGTAGAATAATTTTGTAAAATGTTCTTGAAGAGTATCTTAATTACTCAATAAATGATCGTGTATGGTAATTTTGATCTTGTAAAATAATTTTGTAGAGTATCATAATTACTCTACAAATGATTTTTTAGAGTAATTTTGAATTGTATGTTATTTGATAAACTTGCAGAGTAATTTCGATACACTTGTAGAGTAATTTTGATGCATAGTAATTTTAATACACTTGTAGAGTAATTTTGATAATTACCCTACAAACAAATAATTACGAAAATGTCACCGTGTCTTTTTGACTTTTTTCATTTCTTTCGTACCTTTTATACGATAAGGCACTTTACGTGAACTTAACCCTATGACAACATTCCATACAATTTCTGATATGCACAAAATCAGACAATTTCAACATAAAATTCTCAAGACTTTGAGCTAAACAAGTTGTGTTCGAAGAGAAAGAACTCGAAAATCGGATGCTAGTTAAATATATAGCCCCAAAGCTCCAGCTTATTTTTAGATAATCTTACTTTTAAATCTACAACTTCGTCTACTATGAGAAATGATGATAGAAAATCTTTTGGTTAATGATATTATTTAAATTTCTATGAAGTTCTAACTAAAAACATTATCTTATGTATTCATGCAAATCAAACCACATCATAATTTCCTCAAATTTGCAACTAAAATGGGAAATAAAATAAGCAAAGAAGATGAACATAAAGATAGAGATTAGTAAATAGGAGACCTTTGATATGGAAGTCTGAATCAAACCAAGAAGGAAGGGGCTTTGTCGGATCATCATGTATGATTGCAGGAAACCAGAAAAAAAATGAAGAAATAAAGAGTAAAATTTATGTGCAGAAGAAGAGGGTTTGGCCAGAATTTATAGAAAGTGAAAGGGTGGATAGAGACTTAAGTTACAATATAATTTTTATTTTCTTGTGTTTTTCACTTTTTTTCATATTTATAATAGAAAAAAGAAATGTTAAAAGGTGTTTGAGTGCGTGTCGTGTTTATCATGTGTATGTTTTATCCGACTGCGTGTCTTGTTTATCATATGTGTATGATATATATCTTCGTGTATCTTCCTATAACGTATGTACAAGTATTTTATTTTGGTGGTGTTTGTTTTTTCAGATGTAAAAGGTTTGCACTCTGCGGACACGTGTGCACGAGAAAAAGTGGACCAAATGTCTACAGAGTGTAATAAAAAGAGTGTTTGGTTATCTCAAAAGCCCACATCTGCAAACCTTCTCTTTTCCCAAACCCATTTCTCTTTCAGATCTGCAAACCACCCACCACCTCCACCCCCCCCCCCCCCCCAATCAAACCCGCTAATCCACTCCATCTCCCATCACCACCACCAACACGACATAGAGAGAGAGAGAGAGAGAGAGAGATCGTTTCGATTCAGGTTTCAAAGCATACCCCTAATTTCACATTTCCGATTCACCCACTTATTCTTGTTCATTATACTAGATCTTTCAACTTCATCAATGGCAGAAACAAAAGATCTTGACCATCGTCTCGTCGAAATCCCAGCCAACGGAGACCGCCACAAGAAACTAATCGCCGCCATACAAGACCACCCGCTAATGTAAATCTCCGATTCCCCGGGCCATCTATTGCTCCTGAGGCTGTTAGAAAGAGAAGAAGATCTCTCCGTGCGCAGAATCGCCGGAAAAGAAAGAAGATTGGATACTCCCAAGCGAGAAGTTTTCCAACTTTGCCTCTTTTTCTTCGCGTTTCACGGTCTATTCTTGACGATTTTATTCGGGTCATCGAGTGACGATTTGGGTGTTTCTGTTTGTCGAAAATGGTGGATACCGATGATTACTTCGTTATCGTTTTGCCTCTTTCTCTTTCAGATCGACGACAGAAGTAGCCACCGGATTCCGGCAGTTCCGTTTCAGTTCAGGTTTCATGTTTGGGTTTGGATCAAGTTCGGGTTTCGGGTCACTCAGTTCAGATTCAGTCCGGGTCAGTCTCGGGTCAGACTTGGTTCGGGTTTGGTCAACAGTGGTAGTGACAGTGGTTCCGGCAGGTTCCGGCAACGGTGGTTGAGAGGAGGAAGGTATGGAAGAGGTTGGAAGAGGTGAGAAGACATTGGACCATGACTGCGTGGGGAAGAGGACACGCAGAGGTTTGATGACATTTTTTTAATGAAATGTCTTCTAAAAAACAAACGATCTGCAAAGCTAAATGTCTGCGCGACGCAGACATAAAAGGCCAGAAGATCTTAAACTGAAAAAACAAACACCCCTTAGTGATTTCATTTTATATATCTAAAAATAATATATATATAGAGAGAAAAAAAGGTTTCAAATACAATAGTCCTTAACCAGGGGCGGACCAATCAGTGGCGGATCCATGAATTTTTTTCATGGGGGTGCGGAATATTTTTAAAGATTTTAGGCCCCTAGGTATATAAAAAAATTCGGTTCATATCAGGTCGGGTCATGTAAAACAAAAGAATATCAAGCTAAAATTCATATAATTATCAAAAACATGGCAAACGTCGTTACAAACATATTTAAAATGTCTCTCTACGGGTTTTCATTTTTGAAATCTATCCAAAACATTTAGAACTACTTTTCTAAGCAAATTTTTCTCTATATAACATATACAACTAATTTTCAACACTAAACACTTAAACAATCATCACCAAACTTTATAATTTTCAAGCTTAAGCTTTTATATATATATGGTTTTTTTTTTAATTATAAACACTCATTTTCTCTACTTGCTCCAGACCCTCGGATTCTGTATTCCCGGGGACGAACCTGACAATGGCGGATTCATATTATACGGAGGGTGGGTGGGCACATGCCCATCGTAGAGACCCAAAAGTGAAGGTTAACTATCTTATACTTTCCTTTTTTTTATAAAAACAGTTAAGGCTAGTTATGTTTTCAATCTATTTTGTTATTTCTTAAACAATATAAGTGAGCCTACATCTCTATACATAGGCTAAGATAGGACTGCCAACTATTGACGTTGGACTTAAAACTACAATAATAGTTAGCAAAGGCTGATTCTATACACACCCCCTCCCTCCTGATTATACCCCCCCTTGTGAGAGGAAAACTGCCGGTCCCACGCAGGCACCACCTGTAAGTATGTGCGAGGGAGGGGGTTTAAAAAGTAATTAGGGGGATGTAGAAAGTAGCACCCTTAGCAAATCAACAGAAAGAATTGCTTAAAGTCAACATGGGACGCATATGATGTAATTGAGATTAGCCGTCGAAATTGACTTGCTAAAAACAACTTGAAATCGACTCGCTAAAAGCTTGAATTGTTCTGAGCTTAAAAGATCTTGTGTCGAGCATATACCGGTGTTATTTTAATAGAGTAAACTGCTAAAATCGTCCCTGAGGTTTGACTCAAAATGCTAGATCAGTCCAAAATCAACTTTTGTTGCTAAAACAGTCACTGAGCCCAAGTTCTGTTGCTAGATCAGTCCAATTAGTTAACTGAAGTTAGTTTTTAACTTTTATTTATTACACAAACAGTCCCTGTAGTTATAATTTACTAGTTTTAACTATGAGTTAATAGCCAAAATGGTCCCTGAGGTTTGCACCACCACCGCCACCACACCGCCACCACCGCACCGCCGCCACCACCACCACACCGCCACCACCACCACCACCGCCACCACAGCACCGCCGCCACCACCACCACCACCACAGCACTGCCGCCGCCACCGCCACCACCACCACCACCACCGTCACCACCACCACCACCACCATCGCCACAGCACCGCCACCACCACCACCATCGTCTGGTCACCATCACCATCGCCACAGTGGGTTGCAGGTTTGACCGGAAAACTCGAAACAGTGGGTTGCAGGTTTGACCGGAAAACTCAAAACAGATTATATCACGCGTGGAACTTTGTTGTGGGGGTGGATATCACGCGTTATCTTTTGTTTTCGTGATAAAATAACGCACCACCCCGGGCGGCCTTACTATTTTTTTTTTACAGATAGAGAATATTTCGAGTTTTCTGGTCAAACCTGCAACCCACCGTTTCGAGTTTTCCGGTCAAACCTGCAACCCACTGTGGCGATGGTGGTGGTGGCGGTGCGGCGGTGGTGGTGGTGGCGGTGGTGGCGGCGGTGCTGTGGTGGAGGTGGTGGTGGCGGCGGTGCTGTGGTGGCGGTGGTGGTGGTGGTGGTGGTGGCGGCGGCGGTGCTGTGGTGGCGGTGGTGGTGGTGGTGGCGGTGTGGTGGTGGTGGTGGCGGTGGTGGTGGTGGTGGTGGTGGCGGTGCGGTGGTGGTGGTGGTGCAAACCTCAGGGACCGTTTTGGCTATTAACTCATAGTTAAAACTAGTAAATTATAACTACAGGGACTGTTTGTGTAATAAATAAAAGTTAAAAACTAACTTCAGTTAACTAATTGGACCAGAACTTGGGCTCAGTGACCGTTTTAGCAACAAAAGTTGATTTTGGACTGATCTAGCATTTTGAGTCAAACCTCAGGGACGATTTTAGCAGTTTACTCATTTTAATACAAGCTCATTTATTTAATTAAGCGAGCTCCACTATAACCTCGAGCTCGTTTAAGCTCAACTCGATTATATTTTTTAGCGAGTCGATCTCTAGTAACTCAAGAGCGTTTTGTTTCATTTTACTCCTAATTAATGATTTATCTACTCGCGAGTCAGACTTGATGTCTCTCATAAGCTAAATGAGCAGAGGTTGAGCTTCGGCGAGCTCAGGTTCGGTTTTGCTCGTTTATACCCCTAAAATAATTAGTTAGTTTGTTTGAAGTATTGGTTAAAAGGACCTTGCCAACCAAGTGACACAATATTTTTTAGCCAATCCATATTGTAACCACTTAAGAAAGAAAAAAAAAACCCTCTGTATTTGACACTAGGCACGTGTATATCATGTTTCACTAGTACAAAAAGTTCTTTTATAGTAGTTTATCTTTTTTAAAGCGGTTTATATATGATGATGTGGGTAGAGCTTAATAAAATGAATAGAATACAATACCGTTTAAAGGGTTAAAAGGTAAAAGGGTTTGGAATTGACCAACTGTCGTGAACAACAAAAAGCATGAGACAGTGTCTGGTCGCATCACACTTTATGTGTGAACTCCCTCACTCAGTCGCAAAAGAAGCATGTGGGAAGACACATCTTTTTACCCGCTGGTTTGAAGCCCTTAACCTACCAAAACGGGCAAGCCCTCCACTGCAGTCATGGATCACTAGTCAAAGGTTTCTTCTTATAGTTGGCCCTTCTCATAAATGACAACACATACTCACTTCTTCACTCTTGAACTTGCTTCTTGCATGTTTTATTCTTCACTCACTTTAACACTATCACATTGCGAACAAACATTTTGGGTTGAATACTCTTCGATCCAGAATTCAAAGCAAGCAATAACAAAGTGATCCAACCCTATGTATTGCATACGTGGGGGGAACCCACGACCTGCGTTAGGCAAATCAAAACCCTTGAACTCTTTTGCCTAACCAGTCTAGTCACTATCCTTGGTCTTATATTCTCGTGCAGTTCTTTCAGACATCTTTAAATACTCGTCCCACGCATCAGCTATCGTCCCATACGCCAATTGGCGAATTGCCGCTGTGCATTTCTGTAAGGTGGTGAAACCCCTTTTACATCTAACATCGAACCGTAATGTAAAAAAGGGGGGTCAATCCTTGATACATCATCCGATATCCATAAGAACAATCGGCTACTCATTCAGAAGCGACGTCTAAACAACGCGTCCGTGTACAACGGTTCGTCGGCAAAGTAATCAACCACTAATCTAGCGCAGGCTTCTATACGTACATAATAACAACATAAAAAATAATTACTACACAAAAATATAATAAAGGCATACGAATATAATAACGATATAGAAATAAATACAAGTATAAACTAACCTTCTCGGTCTCCGTTTCTTGCCTAGTCCGCGGCTGTGATGTGATTTCTTCTTCTCCTTCCTCATCAATGATCATCTACGCCACCTGCATTATGACGTTTACAAAAAAACTGATCTCCTTCCCCCAAAGATGACGAACACCACGAAGCATTGTGTCTTTTTTTCGGGAGAAAGGTTGAAATTTTATAAAATTACGAAACGTTTTTTTGTTTTTTTTTAAGTTGAGAATTTATGAAAGTAGGAGAGAGTTTGGTTGTGATTGGGTTAAGTAGGGGAGATTATTTATATTGAAAATAATATTTTTTTTATTGATCATAGCCGTTAAAAAAGCATGATTTTGAATTGGGGTGCGTCGGCAGCGTTTGGGGAGGACAAAAGGGAGGCAACGTGGCTAAGGGGGGCGGTGTGGACGTTTCCCGACGGGCCAGGACGTCCCTCACACCCATTAGCCTTATATACGTAACCCATACTGATGTGTTGCTATCATATGTAATCAATCTTTAAGTTATATTAATAAGTTATGTTATTAGAACATATGTGCATGACATAACACGTTCACCGTAACAAGCCCATATCATGGGTTGTCATCAACAGCTCACCAAAAAAATAAAGAAAGGAAGAAAATCCAACCACACATAAACAAACAACAATATATTCAACCGATCTCTTTGTTGATTCATAGATGATATCCTCCCAAGTGTTTTCATCACAAAACCACTTTTGAGGTATGAAGAATCATCACCATATAAAAATGTGGCTTCCCCACAATTAGTCCCACCAATTAATTTACTTTATTAGTTTGATTGTCTTTGTCTTTGGCTTTAATCATTTAACAATTTTTTAGCCCTGTATCTTTATGTATTCTTTTAACAATGAATTACAAGCATTATTCATCACAACCGAGTATTCCAGTTTATCTAACCGTAAGTTTAGAATGTTACATTCAATAGTAAATATAAACATTATATATAATTCCTAATTACATAATTAATTAACCCATAACCATTTGTTCTAAATAAAAAAATGTTTTCCCTCTAATATTATTATCTATTTATTATTTTTCCAAATAATAACAAGTATTATGACTCGTGCGTTGCGGTGGGACCGTTAAATCGAACAAAAAATAGACGTAAAAGCGTTAAATCACGCGCTCGCGTTACGCTATGTTAACTCACAAAATGTAGACCGTTAAAAACGAAATTTTAAATATCCGAAAGGTTGTTACACTGAAAAACATTAGACGTAAAATCGGTATATAAACATTATGATTAATAATAAAAATGATATTTCTTTTATTTCTTTTATATAAACAATATGATTTATTGTACCGGTATCGTATCGAATCGATTTTATTTTGTATTCTTACTAATACTTTAAAGAGAGGGATAGTAGAACACATCATATGCAATTAAGACTGTACATATAGCTTGTGAAATTACGGAAAAAAGGTTAGTGCAGATCACATGGCATTCACACCCATTGAACACTCAAATTGAATAGCGTTTCCGATGGATTTCTAGATTTGATTTTATGATAACTAGTTATAAAAACTGTGAATTTTTTTTTGTTATTTAGTCTATGTTTATATGTGTTTGAAATTACTACGAGCGCGTTGCACACGTAACCGCTGACAAGAATAAAAAGAAAATGTAGAAAAAAACTCTAAAAAATAAT